>CM075192.1:27023521-27623521 GCA_037577475.1 Chaunax sp. Z400 | reverse complement strand
TCTTTCGGTCATTACCCAGAGCTCATGACCATAAGTGAGGGTAGGAACATATATTGACCGGTAAATCGTGAGTTTCGCCATGTAGTTTAGCTCCCTTTTGAGATGCAGAACATGGTCCATTCGGACTCAATGTCCCCCTCCTTCCTCTGGATGCAGACAAACTGTGACTAGCACAGAAGTCCAATAACTGAACACTACTCGGGTTCAGATCAGGCAAGCCATTCCTCCCAATCACACCGTCATTGCCCACGTAAGCATTGAAGTTCCCCAGAAGAACAACAGAGAACTAGTAGGGGCCCTTTGCAGCACCCCATCCAAGGACTCTAAAAGGCTGGAAACTCAAAACTAACATAGGCATAAACGACAGTCAGAGCCCAACCCGAAGGTGCAGGGAAGCAACCCTCTCATTCAATAGGGAGAACCCCAACGTACAGGCACAAAGCCGAGGGGCTACAAGTAGACTCACACCTGCTTGCTGCCTCTCACCATGGCTAACTCCAGCCTGGAATAGAGTCCAGCCCGTCTCGAGGAGCTTGATTCCAGAACTCGTACCATGCATAGAGGTGAGCCTCTATCGACTAGATATAGTCGATATCTAGCCGGCATCTCTCAACCTCATGCACCAGCTCAGGTTCCTTCCCCACCAGAGAGGTAATGTTCCATGTCCCCAAAGCCAGTTTTGGCAAACGGGGATCGGGCCGGCAAGGCCTCCGCCTTTGTCTGCCGCCTGATCCACATCACGCCGGATCCCTATGGTTCCTCCTGCAGTTGGTGTGCCCACTGGGGAACGGACCCAAGTGGCTCTTTTGGGCTGTGCCCGGCAGTGCCCCATGGGTGAAGGCCTGACCACCAGGCGCCAATGAACCCCTTCCCCAGGCCTGGCTCCAGGGTGGGGCCCCAGTATCCTTGATCTGGGCAAGGTAAACTTGATCCTGTTTTTGTTCCACATAAGGGTATTATGAACCGCCCCTAGTCTGGCCTGTCAC
The DNA here is from genome assembly GCA_037577475.1 of Chaunax sp. Z400. Taxonomy (NCBI): domain Eukaryota; kingdom Metazoa; phylum Chordata; class Actinopteri; order Lophiiformes; family Chaunacidae; genus Chaunax; species Chaunax sp. Z400. The sequence goes on along the minus strand of CM075192.1, from coordinate 27,622,535 downwards.
CTAGGACCAATTTGCCTTGGGAGACGCTACCAGGGGCAAATTGCCCCCGACAACACAGCTCCTAGGATCATTCAGGCACTCAAACCCCTCCACCATGATAAGGTGGCGATTCATGACCATTCATTCACTTCCTGGAGTTTTACTGTTCCATTTATTGTTAAGGTTTTATCACACTTAATGTCAGTTTCTGCATCTGTAGTTTGTTGTGCTGCTGTCATACTCACAGGGAGTTCGATGAAGGTGTCTTTAGGAACGCCGTCCACATTGAGTTTAGCCTGAAAAAAACCTGGGAAGGAGGGCTGCTGATCCATAGACGCCCACTGATCTGAATTCTCAAGTCTGTAAAAGGAGAACACATTGCAATTGTTAATTTTCATGACTCTTTACAGATAACACTTTCACAAATATTGTTTATTTAGTGTATTTTCAGATAGATTTTGCTGTAATTTTTTTAAATAAAAAAAATCCACCAGGCTTGACTTTTTGATAGCCAGCCAGTAGTATACATCGTATAATGTCATACGTTTATCTACCTACATTAAATTTCAGGTGAGAGTTTGCACGAGAATGCCAGGGAAAGTATTCTGAATGGTTAGCTTTGTTTTGGTTCTACAGTAGATGACATTTTGCTTCAAAGGAGAAGAAAATGTTTTAAGCTCTTCGGGCCATGACATTTTCCGGATGAGTGAGATTTTTTAAGTCAATGGAGGCCCAACAATGGCAGTGAAATATATCTAGATAGTCCACTGAGTATAAATGTAAAAGTCTAAACTCACTACATGGACAGCTTATCCTTATGATACTGATGTGATGTTGAATATATGTGTAACAGGGGGAATCAATATCAAAAAATACCTTTTGAATAATAAAGACTTTGTGATTGGGAAGATGTCTAATTTCAGCCTGGTGATAATGACATTAATCTTGCATGTGAATGACAACATGCAGGAACTAGGCCATATGCAAACATCCTGAGGGAAATGCATTTGCATGTTGGCAGTCCCTCCAGGAAGTTGCAGTATTCTCTAGTATGAACAGTGGGTGGAACCATATTGTTCTGCTACTTTAATTTCAGTAAGGCGAAAGAAAGAAAGAGGCACTTTATTAAGTTAAGTCTCAAACAATCTGTCTGACTGCTGCTGTGTAATCTACCTACTGTACTGCTTATAATTCAGGATGTGTCACACACTGTTTTGATTTCTTTTCATTGTAATTGTGTTAAACAGGGAGATAATCAGCTGGATTGAATTAGCAGCAAGCAGACGTAATGGCAGAGAAACACAAGCATGGAAGGAAACTGAATTTTAATTGAAAGACACGAACCTATTTATGAACCCTGGCTTCATATCCAGACTGTAAATATTGAAGTCTCTGAGGACGAGCTGGTTTAACTTGATATCTCCAACAAGACCTGAAAGGTGAGTCAAAGCTGCTTTAAGTTTTCTTATGGATCATAAGGCACTGTTAATTAGTTCCTTTCAAGGCCTCTAGTGAAAAAGACAATTCGGCAAAACGTCTGCTGACTGAACATCTACAAAGCCATCAGTTTACCAAGAAATTTGTACCTTTACGCTGGTCATCCAGGTTTACTGCAAAATTCACCCTTCCACAATTCTCCACCAGTAAACTTAGAGTTCTTTTTGCCTTGAGTAGAAAAGTACATAAACCATGAGGGCCATAACAGACATATAGCAGTATTCTTCAATGGAAAGAATTCCCCCAAAATAACAGCACGCAAAGATGCAAGCATGCAAAAATATCACTAATTGATCAAGGAAGATTTGAATCTCCGTGATGATTGGCTGTTAGTTTAACACTGGGTACTTGCAGCCAAAAGCATCATGAGTTTATATTACCTCAGGTACCTCCCCTTTAGGGAGAGACATTTCTTGTGTCCTACCATCCACACCACCAACAAAACGTCTGTCCACAAAAACCTGGGAAGAAAAAAAGAAAAGAAATGGAAAGCAATTATTTGGGAAAATTTTGAAAAGCTGAATATCAATATTCTCCTTCAAGTGTTTCACAGTAATACCAGAGCAGCCGGTCACAGCCTGAGCTTGTTAGCGGTTACTGTAGTTCACTGAGCAGAGCTGTGATTTCTAACAGGCAGATAACAACTTTCTCACTGTTCTTACAAAGAAAGGAGAAAGTGTTTGACTGTGAGGGCATCGTGTTGCTGTCTGTCATCCTGTCTTTACCCGTGCTCTGTCGCTGATGTGTCTGTTCAAGTTGAGGGTTCCTCCATCGGTGATGGTGGTCTCATACAGGGTGTAGCCATAAGACTGACCGTTGTTATTGTTGACAGGCAGATTCTCCATGTTCACTGGTCCCTCTGACATCAGAGGCTGAAAAATGCAAGATGAAGACTTGAATACAGAAAAACTGGTGTTTAAATGTGCTGCAAAGGTTGATATTTGTTTGATTTAAGTGAAAACACTCCAAACCACTCTGAATGCATATCGTATGATTCCTGCCACACAATATTCACCTGCTTCACTCAAAGAGGTGGTTTATCAAACCTAATGAAGTTTTCCTGTCTGGCATTCAGAGCAGCACTTTGATTCAGCAACAATACTTTGAATACTCTTGGGAGGCACACAATGTACTCTTCACCAGACAATAAACATTTCCTGCTATGACACAATTAACCACCTACCTCCAAACACACGCATACAATATCAAACTCGCACATCCCACTCAGTCTCTCTGAAGCCACTGAGGAGAAAGCGTTCTCTAAAAGAGGCCGTGGCTGGTCAAGCCAAAGTAATTGACGTCTCAGAGGGAAGCAAATTATGGCAATGGGGAGTGAATAATTTATGTTGTAAGCAACTTCCAGACGTGCTACATCTGGTTGGAATATAATTGTCTCTGAAGAGCATGGTGTAAATGGCTAAACTAGACTTGTGGACATGAAAGCGAGCAGACGTGATGAGACCCTCCAAAGTGTTGTTTTGGTTTTTTTTCCCTGTTTGGAATAGGGAAATTTTCTTTTGCGTTCATTCTTTATTTTCACAACAACCTGCTTTATAGTCATAAAGCCGAGTACAGCTGATTACTGTTGGTCCCTCTGCTGGCTAACCAGAGCAGTAAGCAGAGAATTTCTGCTGAAGAGCTCTTCCAGTCTTTTCAGCAAGCCTGACTGTACAAGCAGCTGTCTGCAGGAGAGTAGTGACATCTTCCATGTAGCTTCTTAGGGCTGGTAGACCCTGTCCTGACTCCTTTGGGTTAACATTGATTATTGCTCTACGCCATGTCGATGGGATTGAGTGGGTCTTCCAGACAACCCTCATTAGGCTCCACAGGAGCTTCAGCACCATGGGGCAGTTTTTATATACCTTATAGGGTGCGCCATTGGGTCCAGGTGCTGATGATGATCTTGCCTTCTCTACCACCTGCTTGATCTCTGTCCACTAGGGTGGTGTGGTATCAATCTGGGAGGTAGGTTCTGGACGGCGAGGCACATGCGTTGAGGGGGATGTTTTTACTGATGTCACTGAGTTGGTTCTTGATGTGGTTCTCCAGCTCCTGTGCAGTTGCCACAAGTTTTCCAGACTTTTTGTCCTCCAGCAAATCTCGGGTGTATTTGAAGGGGTCCCCGAAGAAATTTGCTTGCGCCTTCCCTCTGCTACTCCTACGCTTCCGGAACCATTCTGCTCTCTCAGGTTTGCAAGCCTGGATTTACATTGGTCCCAGAGAGCCTTCAGACCATCCTTCTCCCGATCTTCGGCTTTCCTCCACGCTTTCTGGAGAAGTCGCCTCTCCTTCACCAACTTGAGAATTTCTGTCCCTCATCTTCCTTTTTGCCTGGGATGTTCTTTTTCTGGGGCATCACTCCAAATTTCTCCTTGCCTTCTTCATAAATGATATTCCCAAAGAGGTTGAGTTTGGTGGTGGACCTTCCAGCCAGGGAGTTCTGGAGGATTGGGAGTGTGCTCTGCTCGAAGCATCTCCATGCTTCCTTATCACTGGCTTTTGGCCACCTGACTTTGGGCTTGCCTCTGTGTTATTTCTGTGGGTTCACCGTTTGCGGGGTCCATGTGTTGCTCCTGATGTTGGCGGTGCACTTCCTGTTGGGAAAGCTGACGTGGTTCCTATCTTTCACCATCTGCAATTGAGGGTTCACTGGCATTGTGATACTCAACCGGGCTCTGAGTCCTCCTTGTCTCACCTGTAGGTGCAGGGCAAGCTTGCAGCTGGTTCTTCCCTCCACACTTTGCCTTCCCTTGGTGGATTCGTAACCCCCGATGGGTAGTCACTTTGGACAATTTGCAGCCGCATTTCCTCGAGATCTTTTGCTCACTAGTCATTTATGTTCCGGTCAATTCTGTGTTAACCATCCTGTTAGGTCTATCTTCCATCCTGCCTCTCGGTGGACCACCAGGCTATCTTCTCTTTATTGAGCTTGTAGTTGGCTTGAGGATTCCATGTTGTTCAGGCTTCACTTCATGGACATGTGGAAAGGGTAACTAGCCCGTTCACCCCTGGCACAGTCTTTTCTGCTGTCAGTCAGTCTTTCCTGACCTCCCTCCAGTCTTTCCTGGATGCTAAATACCCTGTTCACAGTAGTCACTGCTGTCACAGATAAACTTAGATGGAAGCCCATGTATTTACTACCTGCAGGGCATTACTGCTTAGTTGCACCTCCGCTGATGCCACCAGGGCAGCTGCAGGGTCATCAGCTGGGAGCTAATAAAGTTGAGTGGACGGACGTGATAAAGAGCATGTGCGACTGAACTCTGGGTACTGTAAATACATCTGTCATCAGTATTTGATTAGGTTTTGTGTATAACTTATGCATTAAATTTTTCATGAATCACTGGTGTCAGTCAACAACTTTGTAACTGATCCATGCTGCACAGATAACTCAGATTTGGTTCTCTCTGTAGCTTACCTTGTCGGTGAAACGCAGACTGTCCCACAGAGACAGGTGCTGCTGAATGTCAACAGGCTGGTACTCAATCCTCTCCTGAAGAGAGGGCAGTTCAGGGAGGGGCTCAGCTGAACAACAAAGAGAAGCATTGATTGTATTGTTTGTCTGTCTGTATATCAATTCATTTTCTTTATCTTTTATTTAGCCAGTGGAAATAAACAAGTCCAAACTAACCTTCTAAGAGAACTTCAGAATCATAACATGATGTATACACTGTACATATGGATACATACAGTATGCCCACATAGAAAGAACACAAAAATAAACATGAATCTATATATTTTAAGCATAAAATTCAGCCAGAGAAGAGGGTTAGAGATATTTCTGATCTTTAAAGTGGAAACTTACACAAAAGTGTGAGTTTATTGATTAAATTTAATCGATAATAGAGACATGAAAGCAGATAGAAATGGTGCCAGTCTGACCGGATCACCAGTCAGCCGTCATTTTCCTGGGAGATTTCACGCCCAGTGGCAGACAAAATTACATAGTGAAAGCGATTTTTATAGGGAACCACTCTCAACACAGATGGTGTCATTATTCTATAGCCGTTATATTGTGCAATCAACATTTACTTCATCATGATTCGCTAAAGTAAAATATTCTTCATTGCCATTTTAAAGAAATCTCTTAAAACTTACTCTACATAGCTGCACACAAGCAATGAGAGAACTGCTTTATACATTTAAAATTATACTTCTTATGTCTAAAAGCAAACTATGACAATATTTTGGTTAGACCTGGTATTAAAAATAAATATTTAACATGTGTTCTGCTTACGTTTGACTGCAAAACAATTCACTAATAGGCACAAAAAAGCTTTCTAGATCTTCTTCTGGGCTTTTAAATGGCAACTTTTCAACCAACTTTCCTCCATCTTTGCATCATTATAATGTGGGTATTAAATGTAAATGAACAATGTTAAACTTGTTGCTTGCAGCAGGAGTCCCCACTCACTCCTTTTCACTCCCTAACACGTAGCAAGTCAAACTCCAGCCAGGATGTTTAATGGTCTGGTGCGGTGCAGTGCATCATGGTTGCTGCAGGTTTTCCACCTTTTGAACAAAAAGGAATACCTGACCATGTCACGCCAACTGCAAAAAGCATTAACATCTATGTACAGCAATTGCCCAGTTTCCTGACCAGACCATCTTTCCAGCTGTGAAACACTTCTTTAAAGCTCTGCAAGCTGTGAAAGCTCTATGAATCACTCAATACCAAAGAAACCTGTGACTTGGAAACTGACTTTAAGGCAGTGGGTGAGCCATTGGGCTTCCAATGCAGCATCCAGTTTGTGCACCATGTTACAGAACTGCTGAACCACTTTTAAAGTTGCAAAAGCATGCAGAGACGCCAGCAGTCCCTTTACAAAAGGCTTGACAGTTTATTAATTAATACTTTATAAGCATTAACATTATACAGCGGTTAACAGCTGGACCTCTTCAAGGAAAGTTTCAAGGATAATGGGCAGCACCTTTCCTCTAAATGGGTCTCCACAACTCAACTTTTTTGCTTAGAATGCCTCATAATCTATGAAACTATGTCATATATTTGATTTACCCCACAACAAAGCCTATATTATCCCACATTATCCATAGAATGCTGTGGAAAAAAGAGAGGCAACGTGTTGCTGGGCAGGAGAAACATGCTGGTAGGGTTCAAAGATCGGTGTTAAGACTTCTGACAGAGCAGCCTGAATCCATGGCAAGTTAAGCAAAAAATAACACTACAGGGAGAAAAAAAAGAGTATGTGCATGCTTTGACAACCAAACAATGATAAAATATGGAGCTGATCTAATTAAAGAATTAGACTGTGTGTTTGTGGTTGTGGTTGCTGAATAGAACACAAAGCGTTCTCACACTCTGGTATCCAGGCCACTGCTCATCCTTCAGCAGACTACAAAACATAAGGATGAATCACACACAGGCAGCCTTTCAAACTATCTTCAATCAACACAACTCTGGGCAAATTATTACTTTGTTGTGCTGGACTCAATCCCAGACTGCCCAGAGCTACATTTCCAGTCCTGGACACAAAACACTTGAGACTTCTGCCCCCAAACGCAAAACCCTTGTTTTACAAATAAAGAACGCTGCATAAGCAATAAGCGCAATTAAAAGGCCTAGTATGTAATTTTCACGATGGGTGGTAATTGAGGGTCTCCGATTTGGGGCTGAAAATCTCACACACATCCACAAGGACACACAAACCCATATCTAATCTAATCCGTGCTTGTAATCATATGCAAAGTTATCCTACTTTAGCCAACAGACAGCAGGTTCTACAAGGAGAATTAACTTTGGTGAGGAGATGAAAGGGAAAGGACAGGAAGAGAGACAGAAGACGGGGGAGGCCCATCTCTGCAACAACACTCACTGTGGTAGAGGCTGAATAAATTCCTCAGAAGATGGTATTTGGTGGTGTAATCCCCAGCCTCGGATAATGGAGCATCGTAATCTGAAAGATAATGTGCTATCAGAACAGTGTGCTCGGGAGGCGGGGGGGAGGGAGGGGGAGGGAGGGGGAGAGGCAGGGATGCCTCTTACCGTGGCAGATGATTTCACTGTGTTGCCCTATCAAATATCTTGAGACAGCAACAGACCAAGACACATTTTGGCTTATCTTGACAGAAAATGGAGCAGTTTCAGGAGACAAAAAATAAAAAATAAAAAAAATAAAGGAGTTCAGAGGAGAAAACGCAGCTCTGAAGACCGAGGTCCTCGTACTGCAGAGCACTTATAACAATTCTCCTCTCCTCTCAAGAACAAGGTCCTTACAATATTACATACCCTTGAGGAGGACAGGAAATTCATTGTACCATCTTTAATTTCCATTTACCACACATATTATTAGGCAATAAATCCATTAGTGTGTACTATGTATTCAATTGTCACATTAGCTGAAGGTCAGAGGCTCAAGAGTTGGGCTAGTGCCATCCACGGACATTTAAAAGTCCCATTCATGTTTTAATTTACCCAATCCTATTCACGTGTTTCAAGCACATAAGCTCAGACTGTATGTGCACTTCTGAGTCACATTTACATCCTTTATTCAGCTTACTTTGGTGCAGAATCAGTGGGCTTTATAAATTATCATCAACTCAGCATTAAATGCAGTTTTGTGGCATGAATCCTAGTTCAGTCCTGACCAATCAAACCTGTGTATGACATTTGCAGACTTTGCAGATAAATAAAGCAGATAAATTATACATACCATAGTTTGTTACCATAGGTTTAGGTCCTGAATTTCCTGAGGCAAGTGCCCCATTCATGAAACCAAAATTTGTCCCTCCATGGAACATGTAGAGATTGATGGACATGTCAGCTTCAAGGATCTGTTTGACCTCGGCTTGGACGTCTGTGAAAGAAAATTAAAGAAAGGTTAATTAAGGAAAAATCCAATTTAATACACAAAGTCTATGATTTACTATTCTAATACAACTATTGATTAAATCAGAAAAAGTCAAATACAAAGTGAAACATTAAGATCCATGAGTAACAAAGAGAGAAGAATATTATCAGGTAACTTCAGCTTCAACGAGCTGTTTCAATTATCTTATCGCCCTCGATTCCACTTCAATAGACCTCTGCCACACATCCTATTACAGGCTACTATACTTCATTACAGGGCAATGCTCACACCCATAGGAAACTGAACATATACTGAGCAACAGTGGAAACGCATCATTTTAAAAAAGAAAAATGTAATTTCTATTCACTAGCCCTAATCTACTGAAACGATAAAAAACACTGAATTGACTTTTTTTAAGTACCCACAACCAAAACATGTTAAACCATGAATAACCATCATTTAGTCATAACATAGAAAGAACAGTCATTGGTGCGTCTCAGAGGAAACGATGGTGTTGGTGAGATTTTTCTCTGCATGATTAAAAAGACCTGATAATTTACCAGGTCTAATTAATGTCCTACTGAAACAACTGACGATGCCACGAAAGATGTGTGACCCATAATTTCCCTTTGATATTTAATATGAACAGGATGTCGTGACATTAAAAACAAAAAGACAAAAAATGCGTTTCTACTGTTGGTCAGTATATTAACCACCTATATTTAGCAGCGAACATAGAACAGAAGTAATGAAGTATTCATATTGGACTTAAGTGATCAAACTGGACTGACTTGAATGATTTCAATCAAGGGCAAAAGCCTTGAGTGAATAGCAGCTGAGGAGGGAGGGTGACTGACCCGGCCGGACCCAGCTGGTTTCACGGTGGTGACACTGGCTTTGACCTGAACTGTCAAGGACATGAATCCCGTCTGAATATTCCACTGCTCATTTCAGAGCTGTGACACTTTCTGCACGGTGAGGGTCTCTATTTTCCCCCGTTCTCACTGAGGAGATCCATAAGGAAGGCATTTTTTTTTTCATATTCAGAACATTTTCTGTTAAGATGTGAATCGCTGCTGGGGAAGGACACAGAGGGTAAAGAGGGAGCTTGAGGTTCTGCCCTGTGTTTTTGAAATGAGATGTTTTTCGGAGAGCAGTCAAGATAGTGATAGCAGGGTCTGTTATATGCATCAGTCTTTATACTAAGAATATGATCCTCATGGCGGACGCTTGTGGGTCACGTTATATGGCTGGTATGTGGGAATTACTGTAGTTTACACATCTCTTCACACTTTTAGATGCTGATACAAACAGCTGAGACAATCTACATCTCTTATGGCATGTGTTTGTGGCATGCATCTGGAACAATCAGTATGTGTGGTGTCCGAATGTTGATGTCATACATGTTGTCTGTCACCAGTGTAAACTGGGATTTATCTGGGAAGAAGAAAACTCTTCTAAATTACCAGACGCCACTAAATTGAGCGTTTAAGGCACACAGACGAGACGGCTTCTGACAGTTTGTGCAGAAGTTTTTTGGTTGTGCAAACTGTCCAGGTGGCGAGTTTCATATGACCATGCAGGTGAAGAGGATGGATGTGGAGGCATGGTAACACCTGGTCTACTGCCAAATTCTCAGAAATTACAATAGAGACGACTTTTGGTAGTGGAATGAACATTTGATTCCACAGCTGGCGGATGTTTCTGCAGCCAGCAGGCCAGTTGCATTTTGGTAGACTTTGAATGACACCAGCCCAAAAGCACACCTGTGAAATAATAAGACAGACTCAGCGTCTCCACGTTTGAGGCCTTGGTTCTCTGTGGGAACATGGTGAATTGCTCCCTCCAGGTTGGGCGAGAGTTGCTGCATCATGACGGAAAGAATGAGACTTCAGATACAAGTACCCGAAAAGAGCTGAAACTGCCGGGCTCAGCTTTAGAGGAAAGGTGAGGAGCTCCTGGTTTAGGATTTATTTATTTATTTATTTTACCTTTATTTTACCAGGAAAATCAATTGAGAACAGCTTCTCATTTACAATGATGACCTGGCAAGAGGCCCCAGCAGAAATAAAAACAAAACAAAAGACAAAACAAAAAAACAAAAAAAATAGTACGCATGAATCCAAGACACACATCCAATGAGGTAGAGACAATGAAGTTAAAAACAGCCTAAATAACTACTAGCAATATATAACTCCTGGGCGCCTCCCTCTGGTGGAATTCTGGACACATGAAACTGTGCTTTTTGTGAACAAACCATAACATCAGACAGACTGTTTTATGTTCACTCCGGAAAATTTATGTTGCACAACCCCCATATAGCAGTGACTTTGTCCTTTCCCTGTCTTTCCTCTGGCATAGAGGTTGTTTTATTCTCAGCTGAAAAGGATTGTCTTAAGCTACTCTCACCCTAAGATACTGAGACACCATCTTAACCTCGAGACAGTCTGTTTGACCATCAGAGATTGTGTATTGGCTCTCAGCACAAACCCTGTCTTATCCCAGTCTCAAATTAGCCAGCCTTATCGACCTTCTGCACGGAAAGAAACTGTTTCAGCCTCAACAAAGAATCCATCAGCAGAAGTCGGTCTCCCCCCCGTGTAAACACCTGACTTCCTCTGAGGGATCCTATACAGCTCTCAGCTCTCTATAGCCGGTGCGTCTTACCCTGAGCCGAGTACACATGATGAGAGCCCCCCAAGATATCGAACCAACCAGTCCAGAACTCCATCACCAACTTAGGCTTCTGAGGCTGACAAAGTAAAAAAACAGTTGGGTTTTTTTGGTATTACAACATTTTTGAAAGCATCACACACAATTAAACAGAAGAGTTTCTTTAAGTAGCTAACTTCCTTGTCAAACTCCCTTTTATAAGTTTATAAGCACTTAATCAGGGAGCAAACAAAGGCACAAGGAGCAACGGCATGTTGTACTGTATTTAGTCTCTTAATTAGTCATCGATGGCACCATTGCTTTCTGCCGCCTCAAGATAGGAATGTGGCTGAGCACGCCCCATTTTATGACTAACACGCCCATTGGTGCACAGATGGGCCAAAGTACATATGCTATTTAGACAACATGGGTGCTGGGTGTGGAAATGACAAATACGTCTGTCAGAAACTAACGATGACATTTGTTGTGCTCCAGGTGTAAGACGCGTCCCTGAAGACATTCTTTCAGGTCTAAAACTTCCTACTGATGTAGGTAAGTAGCCCCAAATGTTCACTTGGATTTACCTGGACAGTTTACAAGGATTTCTTATTCAGGTGTCTGTTTGTTACGTGTTTTATTATTCAATTAGAAAACTAGCAATGACTGAATCCCAAAATACACAAACTCAATACTAAATAATAATGAAAATCAAGGCAGTGACACACAAATAAAACTCACTTGTATTTCATTCAAATGCGTGATGTGATGTGGGCTCAGTTTCTGAAAATTGACGGTTCCTAGAGCTTTAGATGGGGGGGGGGGAAGGTAAAACAATACTGTTAGTACATACTGTACAAGGATGGTGTAGAACAATATTTTCAAACTAAGACCAAACATGTTTTACTGCAGAACGCCTTTGTTGACTACAAAGACTACAAAGAATGGAATAATTATTGTTTAGAGTTGCATTTAACCCTCAAATGCATCCATTTCTTGCCTTTAAAGAACTATTAGTAGTTTCACATAGCACCTGGTACATTCATACAAAGCCAAATCTCCTCAAATCATAAACTTAATGGCCATTAAAACAGTCTAATGCAAGTTTCTGTGCTAAGATTCAGCCAACAGGCGACAAATTTCAACATTGCTATATACATATAATATGCAAATCGATATTAGGGATGCATTACAACATGTGAATTCCTAGAGGGAGGTATATTATAAACAATAGCTTGGAAGGTCTTTTTTCTACATATGATTAGAAATATGATGGTGGAGATTAGAACAAACTGATGGTTTGCAGGATTAAAAAAAACGGAAGTTTTACTTCTTGGTGAGGTTAAAGTGCGCAAGAACGGTCCAGAACGGCGCCCTTACACCTTTGATAAATAAATAAATAAATCTGACTGGCAGTTTCACACTTATCTACAAACCCCCTTCCAAAAAAAGTTGGGACGGTGTGTAAAAAATTATTTGCAAATCATTGAAACCCCATATGTAACATTTCAAATGTTGAAACAGAAAAATTTAATTGTTTTTGAAAATGATATAATTTAGAATTTGATGGCAGCAACGCATCACCTCTTCTTTTAACAACACTCTGTCAGCGTTTGGGAACTGAGGAGACCAGCTGATGTCATTTTAAAGTGGAATGTTTTCCCATTCTTGCCTGATGTAGGATTTCAGCTGCTCCAGAGTTCAGGGTCTCCTTTGTCGTATTTATGTTTCATAATGCACCAAGCATTTTCAATGGGTAACAAGTCTGGACTGCAGGCAGGTCAGTTTAGCACCTGGACTCTTTTACCACGGAGCCATGCTGTTGGAATACCTGCAGAATGTGGTTTGACATTGTCTTGTTGAAATAAACAAGACCTTCCCTGAAAAAGACTTTGTCTACTTGGCAGCAAATGTTGCTCCAAAACTGGTTCCGCATTAATGGTGCCTTCACAAATGTGCAGGTTGCCATGCCATGTGCAAAATGGCAATAAAATATGCAATTAAATATGGGTTTGAATGTTTTGCAAATCATCACATTCTGTTTCTATTTACATTTTACACAGCATCCCAACTTTTTTTTATGAAACACGGTTGTATGTAATAATGTCATGCCATGTTGTTTTTTCAGCTATAACATGTCTTACCAGGACCAGGGGCCGGACATGTTGATGGCATAACACAAAATGTTCTAGTCTGCTGACTGTGTCAAATATCAGTATACTGTATATGTGATTGTATTTGTTTTTGACAACATGTAATATGTGCACCATCTTGTTTGTCTATCTGACAATACCTCCTTTCACTGGACCAAACTTTAGTCCTGCCCTGTTGTCTGAGGTCAACAGCAGCTCTGTGATGCCCCTTGACAATAATGCCTGGAAAGAAGGAGAATTATGGAGGCAACTAAACAAAACAGTGGAGCTTCTTTCTGAAACATTTATTTTACTTTAAGAGTGCACAGGAGACTCAGTGAGTAAAAAAATAGAAAAATAAGGTAAACAATTGGTCTCAGTTTCCAATTATTGATGAAATAAATTTCAGATTTGGTTTCTCACCTCCTTGATTAAAGGCATGTACTTGTCGTCTTTGGCATAGGAGCCATATTCATTCTCCACTTGAACTGCAATAATTGGACCACCCTTGGAGTACTGCATATTCATTAGCCAATGAACAGAGGACACATGTTAGGGTGTGGAATCAGCTCTTGACCATTACAAGCCTGAATACAGCTGAATTTTAAGAACATTGAAATGGAAATTCGAGCTTGTTCAAACAATTTAGGTGTGCATAATGCATTTTATTGCCGACAGTGGCTACCACATAGTCGACAGGAGCAGTTTTTCCAAAAGTTTTTTTTTATGGACGACGTAACTAAAATATTGCATACAAGGATAAAATATCTGTAAGCAAATGGATTCTGTGTTTTTAGGATTGCAAGCTTTTTTTTAATTACATGCTTGTTGACATGTTTTGACATAAAATGCATAAATGTTAGCATGAAATCTTGAAATATTAAATAGAACCTTTGTTTATTTTGTGCATTTGTGTGTTAAGTCTTCTCAAATATACTTCTAGAATATTCTGCAACATGTGCATTGATTAAATTGTTTAGTTTTTTGTATCTGTTTCTAAAATGGAAAGTACCTGATATGGAACAACTCTCTTAATGAGGTCATTAAAGAAGGAGTCAACTGCATCTTTGAACCCTGGATACGTTGTTCTCAGTTTCATGTTTGGATCCCGTAGTAGCCAACTATAAAGAGATTACAACAGAACCTTTAAACTGTCCAAAACACATCACACATGTTCTTAAAAGTGCCATGAGCTCTCTTTAGGTTTCTTACAGATAATTACACCAACCACAGCATGACTGTCATAAAATGTGGAGCGAGGAAGTCCTGCTTTACTGTGTGCCCACAGAAACTGTTTTGATCATTATCAAATGAAAATGACCTGAACCTCACATTCCCTGAAGGCAAAACTACTCCAAAAGCACCTACAGTATTTCCATTCTTTTCCCCCTCTGACATTCAGCCCATTATCTGTTCAAATCTTTTTTGATTATAGAACTAAATGAATTCATCCTTTCAGGGAGATGCGCCTGTCAGAACTAATCATCGCTCTCTCTAATACCTCACCAAGTCTGTTACCTCTTCACTGAAGTTAATCTGAGTAACTTTAATGGTTAATTTACATGATGTAGGATGTCCTCTGACTGTAACATGTCTTACACGCTCTAAAACCCTGTTGTCCTGTATGTGCAACCCTGTAAATTGAACCAATCTCACAGAGCCAAATTCTTGCCAACACTTCTGGTTAAACAACAGAGCAAACAGACTAGAGACAGCAGACCTGAAATAACTATTATAACAAAAAAATGACTTCATCCTAAGACTTGAGGGGATTTAGCCTGCAGCTAAGATAATGCTAACAAACAGATTTCCTGACTGAAGAATTCATTTCCAAACCAATTTAATGGATTAATTTAGCACGCCACAGGCACTTTTTAAATCATCTAATACAATGTTATTATGGCTGTAAAGGAGAAACATCAAGGTGAAACTTCATTGTGATTTTTCACCTGGGGAGTCCCCCTAATTCCCACTCGGAACAGATGTATGGTCCTGGACGTAGTATCACCCAGAGGCCCAAGCTGGCTGCCAGGCGGAGGTAGGCCCTAAGAGAGAGATACAAAATTATATATATTCATTACAAACTGGGGACAGAAAATTACTCTGCATTCAAAATAAAAACAGATGCTCACTTACAAACGATATGTCATTTTTCACTCAGGCACTACACCTGACAGCAAGCAACAGATCTGATAAATCTCAGCTATTGTATTCAAGAAATTAAGAATCATTAACTGACTGAGTGCACGACTAATTTATTTCTTAAGGGTAAATGTACACCTTCACAGCAGCAACAAATGTGGAGATCTAAGCCCTGCAGAAATGCAACAGTGCCATCTGCAGAGGTCCAGCTGCTCTACAACAGAGGATGTCCATCCATCCATCCACTGTGTGCACTTACCCTTGCAGCATTGGGTGAGAGGCGGGGTGCATCCTGGACAGGTTGCCAGTTTATCAGATGGCAAACACATGGAAAGATAAACAACCATTCACACTCTAATCCACACCTACTGGTGATTCAGAGTCACCAATTCACCGACATAGCATGTTTTTAGACTGCGGGAGGAAGCTGGCGCACGCGTCAGGAACCGACACAAAAACGGGGGAACGAGCAAACGTCGCACAGGAAGCCACCAGGTTGGGATTCCAGAGAATGTCTTCCTTTCATTTTTCCTTACACTAAATCCAGCTCATCCTCATAGCTGAACGCCCCTCGCTCCGGCTCGTGCAGGTTCCATGGCACGTACCTGCAAAAAAAAAGAAGAAAAATACAGTCTTTACTCTGTGTCCCTGTTCATTCCGGTGCCTTATGGAACCTGTTCGTTCAACCAACCACGATTGCAGAGGGAGCCTTACGTTGTGAGAGTATTGAGACCACAGGCCTTCAGCTTCAGCAGCCGGTCCTCCCAGTAGGCTCTGGGTACGCGGAAATAATGGATGGAGCCTCCGAGGATGCGGAAGGGTTTTCCCTGCAGAGTGAACTGAGGGGAGTCGGCCTTCAGACCCTCGGCACTGGTCATGTTTACAACTTCAGAGCGCTTCCTGTGGAACAAGAAAAGTCACTTTGCAGCTGGAAAACAATTTTAAACTCAACCTGTTGAACCAGTGCAACTGAACGAAAGTATATGAGCACGTTTGAGACCAAGCGAGCTTATTAATATACATTAAAACCGTCTAACAATTTATTTTAATTTACTTATTCATGTAAATCATGGTGGTAGAAGAGATCTACTGTGGTGGGTCAACATCTGTATGGAGAGGCACATCCTGTAAACTCCTGCTCACAACATCTCATCTCGCCACTTATGGCAATGCTAATGCTCAAGACATTTGATCTCAACTAATTAATGGCTCTCTTCCCTCCACATGTATGTACATGCACAGTTCATCGGCGTAATTATACAGTAATTACACGTAATTTATGCCAGCTGAAATGATTTGCTTTTGAATTTACATAACAAGGAAACAGGAAACACTGGGCTCAAAACAGACTCTTGGTGACATTATTACATGTTCAGTGTTGATAGCTCGAGAGGTGAATTAGGTGAAGGTTCACAGGTTACGTGTCAGTCAGTGATGCAGTACAACCGAGCAATAAAACATGAGACTGGAAGCAGCTGGAGCAAAAACTATCAGCTGCTAGCATGTATCTTCATGCAAAGCTCAAACACTGGTGGTTACATGCATTTCTTGAAGTTTGTTAGCTTCTTAGGCCTACACAGTACGTGTGTTTCCCTTACCTTGTAAGATGATAACTTAACAGTATCGTCGCGACAGCGAAAAGCAACAGGAATACATATCTTTCTCTGCGGGACAGACGAAAATAATAAATCGAGTAATTCATTTCACCGACAAGGCCCACAACTTAGCCTGAGGGGATAAACGACTACACGCTATCTGCATGGCAAGCTGAGCAGCTTTGGCAACACCTTAAAACCTCAGAGATAATTATAACTACGTCTGTCAATTGAATGTGGTGTGGAAGGCGTTGCCATTACAAAAGGGGTTTCAGAGCAGTCAACAGAAACAGGTTTAACTGCTGAAAAAAGCTCAAATTACACCAGAGGAAGTTTAAAAAGCTCACCTGTGTAATTGGTAGGCAGATTTTCGGAGGGTAATTTTGTCGTAAAAGAAAAACAACCCGTATTTTCTTCCATATTAACTTTTTATGGTTGTCTTGATTTCATTAAAAGTAACAAAAACAAAGGGACGGAAAAGACACGTCAAAAATGCTAGCAATGCAAATCTCTCTATATACTAACTTCTTATATCAAAAACATGTATGGTACTACAGGAGCGATGTAAGTCAGGAACCGCCCCTCTCTACCTCTGATTGGCCCTGAGTTGCGTCTCTTCGATTTAGAGGAATTAGATTGGTTAGAGCTACTGTAAGAATATCCGAGTATCACACCAATAAGAGGGTGTATCCGGATATATGCAGGGATCGGCGGCACACAGGTACGCTGTTGAAAGGTGGTGTTTGAGGTGTTTCCTTAAGTGTCCAGACAGGAAGTAGTATGTAAAAATAAAATAAAATAAAAACGCTAACTGTCCTTACTGTAGGAGCCAAATATGTAAGTCTGATCCTGACTCATATGCTTGGTTTTTACACACACTACTAACACTTGGGTGGTGGGAGTGTCACTGTATGCAGATGTATGTAATATTGCTCTCACCTGTTCACTGGGGCATTTTTTTGGCGTCTAGTTACGCACGGGAGTGATATTTTCTGTTGACCGCACTACATCGCATTAGACTGCATTTGGGTCGCTTTGCTTTATATTGCATTGGATGCTCTTTGGCTGTATTTTGACCATATTGTGAATTGGATTTTGTGTCATTCCCAGATGTCTGTTTTATGCTGCAGCATAAACGGAACGTGGAGCATGTCTGATCGTTTCTTTGCTCCGACAGTCAGCTGCAACATTTTGTCAATAGAACAGAATATGACGTGCCCGGTCCGTGGAAAAGTTTACTGATGCTGGATACCCGTGACCATCCTGGAACACTTCAATCAAGGAAACTGGAGCGCTACTGCGGTTTCATTAATCACCGCCGCTGGAATATAAAGTATGACTTCACATGCAAACACCTATTGTTTGTGTTGGGTGTAACGCCGTAGTTCTTGTTTAGGTCAATCTGTCTTGTTCAAGAGTATCTGTCTGTAGGTATGTAGGTATGTAGGTATGTAACCACAACACAGACGACTGCGTGAGAGACAGCTTAGTTTTTCTAAAGACAGATCATTTGATTGCTCATAGATGTTAAAAAAAAAAAAAGTTATAATTACCCTCACTGAGGTCGAGAGAACAAATCCAGTATCAGAGCAGCTTTTAAGGCACCATTTTATTCCCATGTAAACGATAATACTGTGTAAAATGTAACACCTCCATTCTCTGGTTAGGGTTAGCGCTACAGAGAGGGAGAGAGAGGGAGAGAGAGAGGGAGACAGACAGACAGAGCACTATTATATTTTTGTTCTGGAACAACAATAGTTTCCCTTATCCACAGTGTTTGAGGCCTCACAGCACCACCCTCCCCTCAAAAGCACCCTGGCAGCCTCGCATCAAGATACAGCTTTGTCAATATTTTCACGTAACTAGAATCTTCTGTTATTCTGCTTTTTAGATTTGGTAAGTTTTTACTTGAATTGTGCTCATATATCATTTATTCCATGCTATTCATGCCAGCAGTACACTCTGTATAGTATAGATGTCATTTAAAGAAGCCTGTTTGTGAAGGTTAATTACAGTAACACAGGTTAAAATGTACTTTTGGACTCGTTTGGGTTGTACTATCTCTTACATATTACCTACTTATGAATATTCTCCCAATTATATTTCATCTAATGGTTGTTTCCCGGTCAGACATCGCCCTGAAGTGAGAAGGATGAGTCATGTGGAGGGACTGAAGGCCAACTCCTCTCAGTTCACTCTGGAGGGAGAGCCCTTCCGCATCCTGGGAGGCTCCATGCATTACTTCCGTGTCCCCAAAGCCTACTGGGAGGACCGTCTGCTGAAGATGAAGGCCTGTGGCCTCAATACTCTCACAACGTAGGCTCCCACTGCAGACCATGTCTCACATCACAGGATGTTCGCTGTTCTTTTGCTGGAGAAAGTCAAATACAGAGCAGTGTTTGTATGAAATAAAACAATGAAACAGTTCAGCTTTGGAGGAAATAGAGGCAAACAAATTCCAGGATTTTACAAACCAATGGAGCATGTTGTTAAAAAGGATTGTTTTCTTGTTTGTTTTTTTCCATGCAGATATGTGCCGTGGAATCTGCACGAGCCTGAGAGAGGAACATTCATATTTGAGGATCAGTTGGACCTTAAGTGAGACTTTTATATTTTTTTTTCCTTCCTTCCTTTTAAGACATGCAGAATGTCTCTTTTTTTTAAATGAAGCAGAAGGTGTCTCTGCCTTTCTCAGGGCCTATGTCAGTTTAGCAGCAGAGATGGATCTGTGGGTGATTCTGCGTCCTGGACCTTACATCTGCGCTGAATGGGACTTGGGCGGGTTGCCTAGGTAACAGCATATGCTCATTGCTTTAAAATATGTCCACATATTAGCAGTAAACAAAGAAAGTTCCTCTTCTTTCAGCTGGTTGTTACAAGATAAAGACATGCAGCTGAGGACGACTTATCCTGGATTCATAGAAGCCGTCAACCTCTACTTTGACAAGCTTATGTCAGTCATCAAACCTTTGATGGTAACTAAAAGTGTTGGTATAGTAGGTATATAAAACATTTCCAGAAAGAATAGTTGGAGATCTGGGTGATAAAAACACTAATTTTTCCTTGGTTATTCTTTCAGTTTGCAGAAGGAGGCCCAATCATTGCCGTTCAAGTTGAGAATGAGTACGGATCATATGCCAAAGACGAGAAATACATGCCATTCATAAAGAAAGTGAGTTAATTGATGTATTGCAATGTTTCACTACATCTTCTAATGGATTTAGCATATTATACAAATGATATCTTTTCATTTCCTGCAGTGTCTTCATTCCAGAGGGATCAAGGAGCTCCTGCTAACTTCAGACAACTGGGAGGGTTTGAGATATGGAGGAATGGAGGGAGGTAAGGAGAACTGCCTAAAACGTTTATTTCATTGTTTTTTTTTCTATTTCATTTTCCCCTTAAAGTGATGAAAACAGGGTGATAAATCTAAAAACACTTTCAGAACAGTTCACCCAAAACTGAAAAGTCATTATTTTCACAGTCCCATGCTTTCGTAGTCCAAACACACACCTCAGTTTTGTAGCATTCTCACAAACAGAAGACTGATGATGTCGATCTGTTGGACAGGAGATGCAATAACAAAAAGATTATTTCTGTTTTTAAAACCACAACAATTTGGTGACTTTAGCTCATGTCCTGTGCGAAATATAATTGAAGGCCCCTGAAGAAGACAGACCTTTTCTTTTTATCTCCTATAGCTCCTGAAGTCAAAGAGACCCACTTTAAAAATGCTTCAGCCATATACCCTGTTAGTGAATTTCTCCACCAAAGATTTAAATTTGAAGTGGATCCTTGCATCTTTTGTTCAACAGGAGCTGAAACCATTGTCTTGGGTTATTGTTTAAGTTCTTTATTTTATTTTATTTTATTTTTTATTTTATAATTAGTCCCCAACTTCTTTGGTTCTTTAGGAGGATGCATCAACGATGTTTGGTTGTCAAGCTTCAGAAACATTTTGTGGAGAAAGAAACTTAATTCGGTGATGAGTAATGACTTTATTTTTTATCACTATTTTTGGGTGAACTGTTTTTTTTGGTTTTTTTTTTTACATTATCTATTAATAAACTCTATTTACTGTTCACAATGTACTTGATACTTGTCCTTAATTTGGTTTAAATCTTTCTGATTTCAGTTCTGAAAACGATAAACCTGCAGAGACTGACGTTTGGAACGATCCGGTATTTAGCTCACATGCAGGTCGGTGATCATTAATCAATAAATATGGCTTTTGCATTCACAACTGATAACTTAATACAGTCACGTGCTCTTTGCAGCCCCAGAAGCCTCTGATGGTGATGGAGTATTGGTCTGGGTGGTTTGACGTCTGGGGTGAACTTCATCACGTGTTCCATGCTGAAGGTACAGACACACTTTTCAACCAGCATTTTCCATTGAACATTTTCACAGAGCACATCCTCATTTTCAACATCACTCTGTATTCCCTTCAATCCATTACACACTGACAAGATGTGGCCACTGTGAGTTGGTTTGTGATTTCAGATAGCCTTATGAAGGTAATTCAGAATGTCTCTCCTCACAGGTTCAGGTATCGTTCAAGGACATTTCAGCTGATAGAGAGGAGCGTTACTGCCATTCCTAACAGCTCACTTTGTGTATGATGTGGTCATTTGTTATCATATGGTTTACAGACATGCTGGATGTCGTGTCAGAGATCCTGGAGAGAGGTGTCTCTATTAATCTGTACATGTTCCATGGGGGAACCAGCTTTGGCTTCATGAATGGAGCCACGAGCTTTGGCACCTACAAACCTCAGGTCACCAGTTACGGTTGGTTCATTGATCGGAGACCAAAGAATGTTTCAGATTTCAGATTAATATGATTCCCCTTAAAAAATACATTGCTGCTTCCCTCTGTTTGTGTTTTCACTGCAGATTATGATGCTCCACTGTCTGAGGCTGGAGATTACACCCCAAAATATCAACTCTTGAGGAATTTATTCAGCCAATACCATTGTAAAGTCTTTTTTTTTAAAGTATACATGCATTGATTGCATTGCAAATTTTAGGAGAAAATCTGTACACCTAGTTAATCATTTGATGACTTTATTACCAAGAGTTATTGAGTCTGTCACAATTAGCATTAATTAAGTGTTTTTAACAACTGGTGTTGTAGCTGAGCCTCTTCCTGAAGTGCCCTCTCCTCAAGAGAAGAAAGCATACGACCCTGTTGTCATCCAGTGTTACTTGTCGTTGTGGGACATTCTGCATTTCACTGACAAGGTAAGCTACTTGTCTGGCATGACCTTACCACCTTACCATGTGTTGTCCACTGAAAGGGCACCATAGAGGGCACCTTACCATGTGTTGTCCACTGGACAGGAACCCAAGAGGGCACCTTACCATGTGTTGTCCACTTGACGGGCACCCAAGAGGGCACCTTACCATGTGTTGTCCACTGAAAGGGCACCCTAGAGGGCACCTTACCATGTGTTGTCCACTGGACAGGCACCTTAAAAGGCACCTTACCATATGTTGTCCACTGGACGGGCACCCAAGAGGGCACCTTACCATGTGTTGTCCACTGGACAGGCACCTTAAAAGGCACCTTACCATGTGCTGTCCACTGGACGGGCACCCTAGAGGGCACCTTACCATGTGTTGTCCACTGGACAGGAACCCAAGAGGGCACCTTACCATGTGTTGTCCACTGGACAGGCACCTTAAAAGGCACCTTACCATATGTTGTCCACTGGACGGGCACCCAAGAGGGCACCTTACCATGTGTTGTCCACTGGACAGGCACCTTAAAAGGCACCTTACCATGTGCTGTCCACTGGACGGGCACCCTAGAGGGCACCTTACCATGTGTTGTCCACTGGACAGGAACCCAAGAGGGCACCTTACCATGTGTTGTCCACTGGACAGGCACCTTAAAAGGCACCTTACCATATGTTGTCCACTGGACGGGCACCCAAGAGGGCACCTTACCATGTGTTGTCCACTGGACAGGCACCTTAAAAGGCACCTTACCATGTGCTGTCCACTGGACGGGCACCCTAGAGGGCACCTTACCATGTGTTGTCCACTGGACAGGAACCCAAGAGGGCACCTTACCATGTGTTATCCACTTGATGGGCACCCTAGAGGGCACCTTACCATGTGTTGTCCACTAGACGGGCACCCTAGAAGGCACCTTACCATGTGTTGTCCACTGAAAGGGAACCCTTGAAGGCACCTTACCATGTGTTGTCCACTGGACGGGCACCCTAGAGGGCACCTTTCCATACCTGTATGTTGTCCGCTGGACGGGCACCTTACCATATTGTCCACCCCACCCATCCCTCCAGCGTATGAGCCTGTTATCTTCTTCTGTGTCACGCTGACATGCTGACATTAAGGCGTCAACACTTCTTGCAGCTTTTTGTTTCTTAGTTTCTGTCACTCGCTGCTCTTTAATGAAGTCTGTCCCAACCTCTCCAGTAGTATGTCAGGATTTTTAACTAAACTCATACAGCCATACAGGTCAGAGAGGCCGGTGAACATGGAGAATCTCCCCGTCAACAACAACAACGGTCAGTCATACGGTTACACGCTGTATGAAACCACCATCACCAGTGGAGGAACACTCAACTCAAGGAACAACATCAGAGACAGAGCACTGGTGAGGACAGACAGACTGACCCACAGACAGACACACATACATGCATGATGTAGTTTCAGAATATTTTTCAAAGGTTATACATCGTGACTAAACATAATCCTCTCACTTTTAATGTCTAAAGGTTTTTGTGGACAGGAAATGGGTTGGTAACTTGGACAACAAGACTCATGCGCTGACACTCCCTGATGGAAAGGTACTATTTCTTCTGACTATCCTTTTAAATCATGCTAAGATTCAGGGTTAGGGTTAATCACCCAAGTACAGCAGTCAGTATGTCTAAAGCATCCCAGAAATATCTTTCAGAAGAGCCTTTAACTTTGTCTGTGGAGTGAGAGATTTTCACAATAATATGTTTGGTTTAGGTCAATGTTGATACCTGTCAGTAGTCAAAGGTATGCAACTGTTGCCTAGAAAAGATATTTTGCTGATATGGCATCAAAGCACAAGTGATGAATCAGGTCCAGCATCAACTAAAGCAAAAAAAAACAATAAAATAGAGAAAACTCACCATGCATGTTTCCTTCTGTTAAGGATAGCAGGTAGTACAACATTCACTTCGTGCAACATTATCGCCAGATTTTTCATTCTTTTTTCAAAAATAATTAATTTCCAATTATACATACATGTGGACTCCACCAGAATATTCCCTGCTTTTCACAACTGGCATTTTAATTTGCTGAGGAATATTGGATTTGTTTTCATTTAGTCTCACTTCTCTTTGTTTTGTGCATCGAAGGGAAAGAGGACGCTGAGCTTACTTGTGGAGAACTGTGGAAGAGTGAATTATGGGAAAGCTTTGGATGGACAGCGCAAAGGTGTTCTAGAGTCTTGTGCTGTTTCATACATTGATTTATTGATTTTACACCACTTCAGTCATCAGATTTATTACCAGGCCACCAAATGTGCATTGATAGTGTATATTTCAGACCTGAACTGTTTATATTAGAGCTGATTTCCAAATCATTTTTAACTTTCACTTTAAATACTGTTCAAGCCTGTGTAAATGTTGTGGCCCTCTACACCCATGCTTTCTATACATATACTGTATGTTGGTTAGTGCATGCTGAAAAATATGTGTTTTGCATATTCATTGCATTTTCTGCTTCGTTTTGTGTTACAGGTATTGTGGGAGACATTCTGTTGAATCACACCCCTCTGAGAGGATTCACCACCTTCTGTTTGGATATGAAGCCAGGCTTTATGAAAAGGTTCACTGCATTTTATTTTTCATTCCATGAAAATGGCCAGACTACCAGACCTCGTCATGGACACTAGATAAACACCTTGGCTGGGAAAAAAAAGCTAGATTCACCCTAAAATATTGATAACATGATATGAATGATAATAAGATTGAATATCTGAGTTAATTGTGGTATTTAATCATGTGGGTATATGACTAGATATCTATTTACAATACAATATATTCCCACACTAACCCAAACCCCAACATCACATTAATTACACTGCAGAATTAATTCATGATTTTTTAAATCCTTTTGTGTATGGGTGAATCTTGGGCCAAGAAAGAGTTGATTAAATTATGAGGTGGATCTGGTATAGATGAGGATTCTGGATCACTTTTTCAAGATCAGGTCTTTATTAAAATTTTGCCCAAACCATGAAAAATAATAATAGGCCAAACAACAACAACAACAACAACAACAAAACAAAAACAGGTATGGACAATTCCTGACGTTCCACCACTATGTGCAAATGGATTCAGATCTGTGAGAATAGAATATATATCTAGAGGAGGTCAGTGTGGATTGGGTCACTGTGTGGTAACAGAGAGGGGGAGTGGCATGACACTGCTACCAATATGTAGCTGAGATAATGCAGATTCAGAGTCATTCAAATGGATTTCATGTATCTGTGAAAGGTAGGAAATTATATCTAGAGCAAAAATAGATCTTTATCAGTCATTATGGAAAATCATGTTTATGTTGACAACCATAAACTACTGATGATAAACACACAGGTCCAAATGCTGTGAGTAGGTTTCCAGGGTCAAAGAATTAGGTGGTGGTATTTATGATTTATGAGTGACATCATCATGGTGTGTGCTATGGGGTGCAATGATATATTAATTGTGACAATGATGTTTGAGGAAGTCTAGTTTCAAATGACTGTTTGATCTTGTTTCAGATTAATGAGTTCAGGCCAGTGGAAATCTGACCTGAAGTCGCCTTCCATTCCAGGATTTTTCCAGGCCACATTGTGTGTGGACGGTCCTCCCAGAGACACCTTCATCAGACTCCCTGTGAGTACAGCTAGTCATCTGTTATAGGAAACATCAACATCCATTAAAGGAATGTTAGAGTACATAAAAAAAGAGCATTCTGAATATGTTCAACACATACTGATGCACAGCTCCACAACACTGGTTTACTGTATTTGATTGGTAGGATTTCCACATGATTTATTGATCATACCAGTCATTCACAGGGTTGGGGTAAAGGAGCCGTGTTTGTAAATGGGCAGAACCTTGGCCGTTATTGGTTCATCGGCCCTCAGCATTTCCTTTATCTCCCTGGACCTTGGCTCAGAGGAGGAGAGAATCAGGTATGCCCATAGATTGTAGATCAAACGTTGTATTTCACCGAGGTAAAGCATCTGCTTGCTGTAGTTGCTCTACACAATTTGTTGCATGTTGTGTGTGTAAAATATGTCATGCATTTTTCATGTTCTCTTTCAGATTATTGTTTTTGAGGAGCAAAAAGCGGATGACAAAATACTGTTTGCTGAAAATCCTGGTCATGAAAGAACAATTGATGTTTACAAACTCCCCTTTTGCACATTGTTGTAAACATAATGCACAGCAAGGACACACACACTCTAACAGTTAAGTGATTGTGGTAGTTACTGTCATTAAATTATTACACTTAATTTACAAACCATAATATTCTGAATTACTATTGCACAGTTATGGTTATTTTTTGTCTTCAAAGTTAATACCTCTTGGAATAGTCTCTGGTGGCATATATTGGACAATGGAATGATTTGTCTTGTTTTCTAATTTTAGTATGAACGCCCACGCCCTCACAAGCTTCTCAATGGACCAAAGGGCTGCATGAGATGCGCTCTCCTGTTCACAAAGGACAGCTAGCCACACGCAGCCTATCAATTTCACCAGAAAGAAGCCTAGTAACTGGAAGGAAGTCGTCTTTTCCTTCATAATAAAAGTTAAACATTTGTGAGACTGGCCAGTGCTGAAAAATGTAAGCTACACTAATTTTGGGACTAGCAGGGGTGCCGCTGGACAGAAAGACCATTTAAAAACCATTTCTTTAAAATACATGCAGTTTGATCTTGCAGCAGATAATTAGTATTTCTGTGATTGTGAAGTGTGTAATTTTTCTTCTTAAATGACTGCTAAAGCTTTGCTGGGGCACAGCCCTCCATTACTCTGATCACATTTTTTTTATTCTTAATTGACTGCTGCGTGTAATAAATGTGCAATATAAAGTCGTACTGTATCTGAACTACCCTTGCTTAGATCACTCTTGCTGCCACGTTCATGCATCAGTGCTGCTTCTGCTGAAACTGTGTTTTTATGGAGTGAAAATCATTCCCTGCATATGGAAATTATAAAACATTACTCAAATTATTAAACTGTTGTGAATTTGCATTCTTCTGCATTACATATTCATGATAATTATTATAATTATATAATTATATTATAATTTTCAGTGCAAAAAAAAAATCTCATTTCATTGCCTGTATGTATAAGGGTGTTTAGTCTTAATATAAACAGTGAGAACGAAATATAATTACCAATCTATTCTCTAACAATTATGTTGACCTTATTTCTGAAAATATTAGCCGGAAGTTCTACATGTAGTTCCATCTAGTTTGACATGTAAATATCCGCTGATGATCCCCTTGAAGGGGTTAGAGAGGCGGTCAGTCGCGGACGGGTCGATTACATGTTCCTCACAGGCCTCCGTCAGTAACTTAATATTAGCTAGTTGTGTGTCACTACAGCCTCATTGCAACGAGTCTGGCATCACGGTGAGAACATCAGAAGCGGAACTTGAGAAATGGGAGTATAGCGGTTGGTGTAGCGGCTCCACAGTATCTTAGCCTTGCCGAGCAGAGCTGCTGAAGTGGACCAGTTAGGGTTGTTTAAGTTTAGCTAAGTTTAGTTTTTTTAAATTTCCGCTTCGGAACATGGAGTCATTTGGAGCCGTCGGCACCCTTCTTCTATCCTCTGCAGGAGTGGCGGTGGTTGGGCTTTTGTTCGCAGCCTTCAGGCTTGGCTTGCTCTACCAACTGTTTCACAAGGTATGCATTCACAATTCAACACGGTATTTATATGCTCAGCGCTTTTTCCATTCCTTTGTCCGCATGTATTTTATGTTTATTCACCGTTTTTGTTTTTTTTGCTAACCTTAAGGAAATCACCCGCTGTCACAGGTGAAAGGTGAGCAGCGTTTAAACTTTGACCAGCCTTGCGGTTTTCTCGCTCAAAGGTTATCTACTAGATAACAGAGACATAGAAACACTCCAAACCAGGAGAATATGTAGCTGTTGTGAGATAACAACATATTGTTATCATATTGTGTGACAGGTGACCTTTAGAAAGACCATCAACTCACAGTGACAGTTGTTCATCTGTGATAGTTTTTTTTTTTCTAGTTTAAAACATTATGCAACATTAATTAAAGCTGCAAGCAGTGTTGAACGGGCCCTCCGATCCTCCCTATATTATCAGTCAAATATTCCTGTCACACACAGTTAAGCATCACCGAGGTGTTTTATTTTTTCTTTCTTGACCTAATTTGACGTCAGTAAGATCAATGGGTTAGTGGCAGTACATCAAGTATGAAGTGTTGTTTCTTGTTGCCACTGGGTGGAGCTATGACTATTACTGAATTTTGACATGTGGACGTCTTCATGCCTGGACTCTTAACCAACACGTGAAGTTGGGGGCAGATTGGACCATGGACAAATTGAGTTATAGCAGCTTCCGGTTTCACGCCGAAACATCAACATTTTGCCACATCGCCATGACTAAGCCATTCAAAGAAAACTCAGACTTTGGAAAACATTTCAGGTGTTGAGATTCTACCGAACAAATTTGAAGTCTTATCGGGTTAAATCTCTTGGAGGAGTTAGTTAATGTACAAACCGTGTGAATCGTGAAAAAATGGGCACTAATTTCCTGTTGAGTTTGGGTCATGACTCCAAGAGACATTTTTATCGATGCAGATCTGATACAGATGCCTACCAAATTTTGTACATGTGCATTAAACTTGCAGCAGGGGCTGCTCTTACATTTTGCCGCGCCCATGGTCAAAATCCTTTCTGACTTTTCAGGCACGTTCAGACCCCCCAAAAATGTGATTTATTCGAGAGAATAATAATAATTCCTTGCATTCCAGTAGGGCCTTCACACCGGTCGGGACTCGGGCCCTAATTATACGATCTTTAACTTTCAGACTGAAACAAAGAGCCCACGGCATGGTGGCGAGTGTGTGGCGGAGGTGCTTCATGCTCACGGGGTCAAGTACGTTTTCACCCTCGTTGGCGGACACATCTCTCCGATCTTGGTGGCGTGCGAGAAGGTGGGCATCCGCATCGTGGATACCAGACACGAGGCCACTGCTGTCTTCGCTGCTGATGCTGTGGCAAGACTCTCAGGTGCAGACACATATGAGTAGACCATACCTTTTATTCGATCAGTCTTATTTGAACTCACACCATGTTTACCTGCGTTCATAGAGGACAATGGACTTGGGTGTGTTGTTTTTCCCATGCATTGTTTTGTCTTCTTTGTATCAGTAACGGCATTAACTGTAGTCTTGTTTAATCAATAAATTGATTCATAAGTGTGTTTTTTTGGGGGGCTGGATTCTATCTTGATGTCTCTCCACCAGGTACTGTTGGTGTAGCGGCAGTGACTGCCGGCCCAGGACTCACTAACACAGTGACAGCAGTGAAGAATGCTCAAATGGCTGAATCTCCATTGTTGCTCATTGGTGGAGCCGCTGGTACACTACTTCAGGTGGAGTAGATTTAACTGTTGATACAAATATGATGATATTTAGTCAATAACTGTCGCTTTGCTGCTGTCAGACACAGTGCAGAACCCCTTTTGCACAGCTTGCTCGTTGCGCCTTTATTGCAGCGTCATTGTTGTTCTGTGCTGCGCCGTCGGCGGCGGTTTGTAACAGCACATTTGTTCAGTGTAAATAAAGGTTTTTGTATCCATGCTGCTGCTCTGTCTAAGAATAGGCTTATGGCAGCCCTTTTAAATGTGTTTACACTTCTCTATCAACTGTGTTTGCCGTACAGGGCAGAGGAGCGCTGCAAGACATCGACCAGATGTCTCTTTTCAAGCCGCTGTGTAAGTTCTGTGCCTCCATCAGGACCATCAGGGAAATCGTGCCCACCGTCAGGAAAGCCCTGGCCATCGCTCAGTCGGGAACTCCAGGTCCGGTTTTCATAGAGTTCCCCATTGACATGCTCTATCCATACCATATTGTGTCCAGAGAATTTAGAGTGAAGAACCCTGCCAAAGGCCTGATGGGAAAAATTGTCCCATGGTATGTTATCAGCACGTCTTGTACACACTGCACAACTTATTACTCTTTGCACTCAGCAACTTTGATTACATTGTTAGACATTATTGCTGTGCCTTGACAAGAATTTGGTGATACTATGTGTATCCCCATACAAGGGTTGTGATCCAACATTGCAATATGTTCTAATACTGTAAGCTCAATTGCTCCTTCAGGATTTAGCTCAGGAACATTTGAAGCTACATCAAATTTGACACCTAACTGAATCGGCGCAGTTTCAACTACAATTTGACATTAGTTGCAAAGTCTGTAGCCTTATTATTTGTTGCAAATGCAATAATGTGTACAAAATGATTTCATGTGATGGTCTGATTTCTCGTAAGGTATCTCAATAATCTCCTCATGAACATTTTTGCTGGAGCCTGGGAGTCCAGAGATGTGTCTCCGCTTCCCGTTGACATCCCACAGGCCACAGATGATCAGGTAAGGCTTCTCTTGGTATTTAAGGTGTTGTGTTTTATGTTCTGACTATTGTAATAGATTTTAGCTGGCCTTTTTTTTTTTTTGTCAAAACAAATCAGGTACAAAAGTCCATAGAGCTGGTCAGCCGTGCCAAGAAACCGGTCATTCTGCTTGGTAGCCAAGCAACACTACCCCCAAGTCCAGTGGATGATATCAGGTAAAGAAGGAGGTGTAACGCCTGCTCCTCTCTACTTTCTATCCTGTGTCTTGTTGTTGTTTTTTCTGAGACTCTTCACTGTTTAGTTTCTTACCCTCGATACTAGAAATGTTGATGCTTAAATATGTGTTTTATTGCTCAAATTCTGTGGCTTTCATTTGTTTTTCAGTCAGCATTTGAATAGCATCAACGTCTTGTTTTCTAATTTTAATGAGAGATGTTCCTCTGGTCAAAAATGTTCTCCTGTTTTTTTACAGGAAGTCTTTGGAGGACCTGGGAATCCCGTGCTTCCTTGGGGGCATGTCCCGTGGCATACTGGGTAAAAACAGTCTCATCCACATCAGACAGAACAGGAGAGATGCTCTGAAGGAGGCTGACTTGGTGCTCTTAGCAGGTTAATCCTACTTATTAACATAACTGTTAACTTAAGATGAGAAGTTCTAATTACTTGACTGTTATGCAGTGGATATGTGCTATTGATGGAATGTTTAATAGTTGAATCATTATTTTAATGCTTTTTTTTAACGTTTGATAGAAAATTTTATAAGTTCCATAAGTCACTTATCTGTTGAACTGTATTAGCCAGTAATTCCCAAAGAAATGCCAACGTTGTATTTTGTGTTCGCAGGCACTGTGTGTGACTTCAGGCTGAGCTACGGCAGAGTTCTGAGCAGACGCAGTAAGATCATCGCCGTCAACAGAGATAAGACACAGCTGCTGAAAAACTCCGATATGTTCTGGAAACCAACTCTAGCAATTCAGGGTATGTTCATCATTGTGCAAGAATGATGTGTCTCCAGTGTGTGCATGAGAGTACTGGAATGAAGATAAGATGTTGAATGGTCATTTCAAAGTGAAACTTCCAAACAAAGATCACATATGTTGTCCCTAACAAAATTCCACACTCAAGCAATTATTGATCATTTGTGGCCCTTCCAGTCAGGCCTAGACAACAGTAATTTTGGCAGATTTAATCCTCATTTGTCCCTCTGACAGTTGAAGGAGGAATCTGGTCTGGGACCTTGATTGGTTGTGATCTTTGGCATAGATTATCTGGCAATGTGAGGGCCTTGTAAATCTAGTTTCACACATCTGCCCGCAGGCTCATCAGGACCGCCCTGATATTATCAAACGTCTTGATTGTATAGTGTTATTACAATCACTGTAACTATGAGAGGTCATTGAGCACACAGTCAGAAATGTGCACACAAAACATCAGGCTGATCAGTTCTCTAATATGTGAGACTAGCTTACGCTTGTCGGAGATAGTAAATACAAATAACAATTAATCATGCTAGATCACCTGTGATTAGTGAAGAAGAAGCCATTAAAAACACTTTCTGCTCTGAACACACTTTGTATGATATGTTTTGAATCAGCATTGTGACTTTAAACGACTTATTCAGTAATACATCAGTTAAAGCTGAAAATGTGTCTGTTTTAGGTGACGCTGGTTCATTCTTGGTGCGACTCGCCAAAGGCCTGAAGGGGCATCACTGTCCAGAGGAATGGCCTCGGAGCCTCAAAGCAGGAGACGTGACCAAAGAAAATGCTAACAGGTACAGTAAGCAGAGCTGATGGTCCCCGGTCCCTGGATCTTCTGGATCAGCAGTATGCATTGGGTCTCAGAGAGAATAAAGAGGGGGTAGAGAGAGACCACCTGCCTTAAATAGATGTGGATCCAAAACCAGAAGTCAGTAGTTTTATTATGCTGTTGTAGTACATAGACTTGTAGAATACTATGTCAATATGACCATTTTACTGGTCTGTGACTAATTATCTGATCTGCATAGATTAAAACCAGCACAGTGAACATTTTGAGTTGCACAGCAGTGTTACTGTGTCATGTATCTGTACTATATGTGTGCTAGGTGATTCATTGTTCTTCAAATAGACCTGTATCAGGGTAGCCTTGACTCTGTGGCCACTCCTTGAGTAAACTAGAGTATTCTTCATTCCAGGGCTAAAGCTAACGAGAAGACTGAACAACACTTAAACCCCTTGAAAGTCCTCCACTGTGTGGATGAGCTGATGTCGGAGGACAGCATCATTGTTGCTGACGGGGGTGACTTTGTTGGAAGTGCAGCCTACGTAATGAGACCAAAAGGCCCGTTGTGTTGGCTTGATCCAGGTTAGAGCTCACCGTTTTCTTTTTTTTTCTTCTTTTTTTTAAAATGAAGAACTCTTTAAAACAATGGATGTTTGATTGTGTATTTAAATCTGAGAAGAGGGAGAGTTTGTAATGTCGGCAAAAGGAGGAAGTGGTTAGCACTGTCACCTCACACTAAGATGGATGTGGGTTTGAATACAGGACATGGAGCCTTTCTGCGTGGAGTTTGCATGTTCTCCCCATGTCTGCATGAGTCCCCTCTGGGATTCTCTGGCTTCCTCCCACCGTCCAAAGACATGAAATTTGTGCAAATTGGCGACTCCAAATTGCCCGTAGGTGTGAATGTGAGCTTGAATGTGTTGGTTTTCTCTCTCTGTGTCAGTCCTGTAATGAACTGGCAACCTCTCTGGGGTGGACCACACCCAGTGTCAGCTGGGACAGGCTACAGCCTCCCTGCAAGTCCTGCAAAGTATAAGTGGATTTATAGAAAATAGATGAATGATTTTTTGCTTTTTTTTGTCACCACTTAAAGAGGTCGCAACATTGCACTAGTCAAATGCTACATGTCAAAAATTTGTTTAAAACCAATGTATTTAGAGGTTAATCAGACTTCTTTGCAGTCATAGGGACATAACCTTACTTTTCCTTCTCCCAACAGGAGCCTTTGGGACCCTGGGAGTTGGAGGAGGGTTTGCCTTAGGGGCAAAACTGTGCAGGCCTGAATCTGAGGTATAGTATTGATTCACACAGTTGTGAAGGTGCTTTGTCTGATTATCTTTTGATTGGTGTTTGTTCTCAGTTAGTAATCTCTTTTGTATGCTTTTCAGGTGTGGATAGTGTATGGTGACGGCTCATTAGGATACAGTATTGCAGAGTTTGACACATTCACTCGCCACAAGGTAGAATCTCTCATCACAGTACGGTATATTGCATTGTATGCAAGCTAGCACCTCTCTTATTCATTATAAATGTGAAATACTCGAGTAGCTAAATATTGCAAATATGAAGGACGTGCCATAGTTGGTTTCAACACAATTCTGATAAGAATGATGCTGGTGTAAAGTGGATGCTGGAAAGGGGGAGTGCTGTGCACCTGATTGCAAATAATGCCTCATACATGTATCTTGTAACTGATGACTACCATAGGAAACATTACACGATTGTAAAGTAGCATTTTATTTAGATGTAACAGAAATATGGCAGCTGTGATGCGAAACTGACGTTTAATTTCTGATATAGAATATTCACTCATAATTTTGCTTGAATAGGTCCACATTTGACCTTTTTTTTTTTTTCTTAGACACCAGTTATAGCTGTGGTGGGAAACGATGCATGCTGGAGTCAGATATCCAGAGAGCAGGTTCCCATACTCGGCAGCAACGTGGCGTGCGGCCTGGCATTTACAGGTACATTTTCTGTCTGGGATGCTGTGATACATAGATGGACAGGTTACGTCCCTCACTTATGTATTCTTATTTCTGATGTTGGATGTCTTCTCCTTTTTGCAGACTATCATACAGTGGCAGATGGCTATGGTGGTAAGGGCTACCTCATAGGGCGCGAGGATGAGGACAGGCTAAGCGACATCATCAAACAGGCTCAGAGGGAGACCCGAGAGGGCAAGGCTACTCTTCTCAATGTTCTGATAGGGAAGACCAACTTCAGAGACGGCTCTATCTCTGTATAGAGCAGTTGTGAGTGCAGTTCTCTTCCTCTGCCCTCATAAACTACATAAACAGGCTCAATGAAAAGTTCCAGACAAAGAGAAGATACTGTTGGTAGACATACAAGAGTCTTGGCATGTCAAGACCTGCGCTAATCCTTTGTGCACTTAAAACCATATTCACTTCGGTGACAGAAGCGACTCTACAGCATTATATCAATCATCAGTTGGAATGTGGATTACCTGTCTTACCTCACCAGAGGAGTCCAAATTAATACTAATAATACATCTGCAAACAGCACTGTGATAATTCAGTATCACAATTTATAAAGGATTCCTGTTCATAAACCTGCAGAAGTTATTATTATTATTACATTGAAACTTATTGTACATTTCTTCTGATTATTTGGTGTTAAGTTCTACATAAACAACATTTCTTGTCCATCATGCTACTTTCAGGTTCATCTTATGCTATTTAAGCTAATTGCTGCAATTTCAGAAGGGATGTGAGTGAAAAGTAAGGAAAATCTTGCTTTGTTTAGGGATGTTACCTGTTTAGGTGCTCGGGGTTAAATTTTTGGCCTTCAGACATTAACTTCAGATATTTCTTGCAAATAAACCAGTCATGAGAGAACATTGGTGTGCATTTTCAAATGCAACTAGTATGCCTTTTCTCTTGTTATCAAATACAAAGGCTGTCTAAGTGTTGTGATATGATGTAATGGTCGATGATCTGAGATAGTAATGTGTTCAACGGGATATTCTTTTGACTGTCAAACTAATGAATGTTATGCCTTTTAATGTTTGTGTCTTTAAATTAATTGATATTTGTAGACTGAAAATATTTCTACTAATTCAATATTATATTTAAATAATATTTAATAATTAATACTGACTAAGCATTTCAATTGTGTGTGTGTGTTTTTTTGAGAGAGATGAGTCAAATTCTTGATCATTATGTTAATTTGAATATATTCTCAAATAAATTGAAAACAATCAAGTGACTTGTGAGTGGGCTCTTGCATCATATAAGCAAAGACTTATTGTAGTAATTTTATCATCAAGTTTTTATCCTCCTCACTTTGTGGTGGGAGGTGTAGGACTGGGCTCCATCTGTCCATCCATCACGTTTAGTTTCTGGAGCATAATTTTCCCGTAACGTTCTACACACAACAACCAAGTACTGAAGTGGTGCCTTTTGCTATTTAGGAACATTTATGTCTGTATTCTTTCAGGTTTCCATGGTTACAAGTTGAATTTAAGCTCATTCTGTTAGTAGGATTTGTGTCAGATGAGGGCTTTTGGAACATAACTAACTTTTCAATATGTTTTTTACAAAACTTCATGCACTCATCTCATATGTAATGGTGCCTTTTGGTCTGTTGATGATTTTAAGCATGTTATTTATTTATGTATTACTTTTTAAAATGAACTTCTCAGATATGCAATTAACATAAAATGTAATTAACAGCGATAATTTAAATAACCTCTCTTTCTTACTTCAATGAAATGCACCGGTGGCTGGGGTTCTGAGTATTTCATGCTTGTTTTTGTTCTTTTTAACTATTCAAAGATTGCAACTATTTAAGTTGCAGTATTTATAGTTATCAACTTCACACAAAGGCATTAGCATATATATATTCAATTAATTATTTTTGAATAATCAATAAAGCTTCAAATCAGGCAGTCAAGGATTTAAATTACAAGTCCCAAAATACTTCAAATTGCAGTTTTAATTTTAAACAGGAGATAGCAGGCTAGCAGCTTCACTGAAGCACTGAACGCTCACGTGTTCTTGTTTATCCTAAAATATGGGAGGAAATGTATAGGATAACGTGCTATATGGCAAAGCTTCTGCTGTTTAATGTGCTCATCATTTTCAGCCCAACTACAGTGTTGAGTGAAATCAAAATATTATAATTCACATTTAGATAAGATCTAGCGCGCACAAGGCCTCGCTGAAATGTCTATTTATTTTTTTGTTAAATGTCTAAACGTGAGATAAAACAACAAAACAGATTAGTTGATTTCCGTGATATTTTACATATTTAATTCCTCAGATTTTTGAACGAATCTGCATTAAACTTAAAAGTGCAGCTTTCTCCAAAAGACTACAATCAGGCACTGCATATGCAATAAAAAATAGTTGTATAAGGAGTCCGGTAGGATCTTGCTGCTGTACCGCTTCTTCCACGTGTACGACGTCACATGGTCTTGTTCCGAAGGGGTTCAGCCTTCGCTGCTTTCAAGTACGTTTGTAACTCTCCATTTTCATAGCTTTGAAATGATAAATACCTGGTTTGTTGCATTCTAGTAAAAAATAATGTGTTATCTATATATTTTATGATACATTGGTAGATTAAAACTATGATTTTCGCATCATTATATACATCCAAATAACACAGATTCAAAGTTGTTTTAAACCATATGCCGTTTTCACATTGGAATGTCGGATGGACCAACGTTACGTTGCTGAAATAAGTTCGATCTTGACATAAAAATTAAACTAAACATGTGCACTGTTCCAATATCCAGTTTTTATCTACTTTATTCAGTTAACTGATAGACGAGCCTACTTTTGGCATGATTGTTTTTGACAGACTGTATAATTCTTACACCACGTGAAGGCATCATGAGACCGGGCTCACATCGCCATAGGCGATGACTTCAACAGAGCCAGTAGACTTATTAAACATAGAGGAACAATGTGTAGAGGTGTAGCGTTAGTAGCCAGATTCGAGAGCATTTCTCCTGCATATTAAGCGAAATTAAATGGGTTTAGCGTTTCGTTGATAACGGAAATACATCACTTTAATTACTCTTTTCAGAATGACAAGAAAATTACAAGAGGTTTGTTGCTTTTAACATCGGAGATAGCTAACTTAGCTCAAAGCACGCAACAAACTATCGCTAGTTTTTAGCTAATATTACTCGCTGTTGCTCTTTATTATTTGCTCAACGTTAGCAACGTGCTATCGTAAAGTTATATAAGGGCAGCATCGATACCCTCAAAAGGCGAGCATTAAACGTCTCGAGTTTCGCCGACTTCGAATAAGAAGGATTACGGTACATTACCGCTTGAGCAGAAGTAACGCCAAACACTGGTTTCAAGGTACCATCCAAGTAAGTAACGTGTGTTAGCTTGTTACGTAATAACCTATTGTCTGTTGTATGACATGTTGCTGGTAGTTGTGTCTTCAGAAATTAACATTAGTATTAAAACGTACACAGGGTTAAATGCTTATGAAAGCACCAGCTGTCAGATAGTACTGTTGGTAACCTCATCTTGTCTGCTACAGTTTCCTGAAACTATAGCCTTACTGTTGGATGTATTGTTATAGGTGACTAAGGGCATATACTATGAGGCAAGGTCTGTTTCCTGGCAAATCTATAGTTTCTTCCTGTTTGCAAAATCAATTGTAGTTTCCTCCAGTTGGAGTCCAAATTATTCAGCCCAATTTTAATTAGGTGTATTGGCAAAATATAATATTTATCAGCTGTTTGCAATAACCAAATCACTGAAGAACAGGTTAAATAGCTCAATGCGCACACACACACATTCAACACAAAGTGCCTCCTTTAATAATTACTGCAGTCTCAAAATTATATTTACTTTAGCAGTATTGCCCCAAAGGTTTTGCTGTTAAGGTGTAAATTTACAAAACCACTCCATGCCTCCAACTCCAAGACGTACACCACCTTTCACCCCAAAGCACAAGAAAAGTTGGCTCCTGTACACCTAAAACCATCTAGGTAAGCCGCAGATGCTTTGGAATGCCGTTTTTCTGCAGTGTTGAGACAAAACTGTCTGGGCCTGTGGATCAGTGGTATGTGTGGAGGAGGAAGAATGAAGCATATGCTGAAAAGAACACCCCACCTACAGGAAATCCGAGAAGAAAACGTCTCGTCGGGAAGCTGAAACTTGGCATTCCACGAAGATGATGACCGTGGTTTGGTATCCGAAGAAGTCCTGGATCATTCCAGAGTGGCCTTCACAGTCGTGTGACTTGAATCTCATTGAAAAACCTTGATGGGATTTGAAGAAGGCGGTTGCAGCACATAAATGCAGGAATATTACAGAACTGTAGGCCTTTGCCCATGAGGAATGGGCTAAGATTCCTCAGGAGCGCTGCCAGAAGCTGGTGTCTGGCTATGCATCACGTTTGCAGCAGCAGCAGCTGAAAGATGCACTACAAAGTACAGTAGTCAGTAAAAGTAGCATTTTGGGTTATATTTGGGGAACCCCCCCCCCCCAATATCTGTTGCATTGAGCTATTTAAATTGTCCTTGTGTGTTTTGGTTATCACAAACATCTGATAAATCATATATTTTGCAAAAAAAGGTGTTTGAATAATTTTTCCTCCAACTGTATATGATATGGTTGCAACAAAGGAGAGAAGCTTCGTAAATGATGCATGCGACATTCCGCTTGTTGCATTGTTTTGTTTTATAAGTGTCTCGTGTTTTAGATGGAAGTAGTTATCAGTTAGCATGTGGTTGATCCTGTTTCTCAGGAACTGAATGGCCTCCGTTGTTGCAGTGAAAATTGAGAAGCGACCTGCAGCTGATTCTCAAGATGCAGACTCAAATGCAAAAAAGCCCAGGTAAGCTCAGTAGTTGCTGTGGAGCCATCTGCACTCTCTGTCCACATCTCATCAGGTAGTGTTTAGTCTCACACTGCATGTTAGTGTGCTTGAAAATGGTTTTTTTTAACCTTCATTCTGACGGAAGGATTTGGGAAACATCATCTTTGGAACCATCATCACTCAATCTCTGCCTGCCCCAAAGGAAACTGCTGCCCAGCCTGAAGACCAAGCGAGCCCTCGAGCTTGTCCTGGTGATTGGCACGGGGGTTAGCTCTGCAGTGGCCCCTCAGGTCCCTGCACTACGCTCCTGGAAAGGTCTCATCCAGGCCTTGCTCGATGCAGCCAATGATTTTGACCTGCTAGAGGAGGAAGAGAGTCGGCGTTTCCAGAAGCACATGCAGGATGATAAGAATTTGGTGCATGTGGCCCATGACCTCATTCAGAAACTTTCGCCGGTAAGCCTGAGCCTTTTTCCTTCTCTTTCCTTTCTACACCACCCTGACGCACATGCACTTAACACATGGCAGACCGACTGCCAGCTGACGGGGCAAGTTGTTTCAACTTTAATGGATTGAGATTAGGCCTCTTAGCCTTATATCATTGAGACGAGTAGCTAATGACACAAGACTTGTTTGTGGAGCTTTTTCTTAGAAATGTATTTCTTTTGTATGTCAGTTGATGTTGACTCAAGCACACGTGCAAGAAGCAGGGTGTGTTTCTTTCTTTTTCCTCAGGGCTCCCTGAGATAATAATCAGGGATTCTGACAGGTGAGCTGAACCAGATAAGTACTGTATTTTTTTAAGCCTCCTCAATCAAGGCTTAAAGGCATATAAACAGCATACAAACCTGAACTGACCTGGTTTTCTATGTGTCATTTAAACATTTAAGGGAAGCCTCCAGCTACAGAAACAAACAGGATACTGCACTGAGAATAACTTCTTCTTCAATTGGATTTAAAAAAAAAAAAAGAATTGTGAAAAACGAAATGGATAAAGACATATTTGGATTTCCGTATAACTCAGGTCAGTTCATTTTGGACCGGTCTGGTCTGGAGCAGGGTTGGCAGATGGGAGCCTTAAAACCGTTTGCCTCCTGTGTTAGTCATGTCTCATCGCACCTTTGACATGGATAAAACACGCTTTGTTTCAGCCCTCAACCTGTTGTCACAAAGGGAACAAACAGCACTTTTATGGCTTTATCCATCACGTATATTTCAATCCACAGTCGTGCAGACACCAGCCCGCTGCCATTGGATATGGACGCAGCAGACTCTCAGCATGCTGAGCGGAAGAAAAACAAGCATAGAATAATATGAACCCGTTTAACCCATTTTCCATGGATTGTGTTTCAGCCTGATTATGGTGGTCTGCAGGTAATGAGGTTAATCTGAAGTTAAAACCCAGAGAGGCTGTTTTTGTTGTAAATCCAAAAACAAGGTTAATAATTACAACTTTGCTCATTTCAGGCATGAAATATAAACAGTGTTTTTTCCAGGGTTGGTGGAGGAAACATTTGATCATGTGTTGAGAATTAATTTTATATTTTATTTTATCTTTTGATAGAATTTCACAATCAAACTTCCCTTTCCCCCTTGTTGTCACTTAGTTGGTTAAGATGAAGACCTGGGTCTTTTTCATGAATAAGAGGTCTGGAAAATACTCCACCCCCTTCTTGGAAGTCTCTTCCAACACACTTGCAAGTGTTTTGTTTATTTTCCCATCCTCAGCTGACCTTGTAAAATCAACAAACTGTCACTAATGTTTAGAAACAGAGTTGTTTATGTGCAGTTTCTGTATTTATTTTTTTTAGTCAAGACGTGAGACAGTCCAAGGACACACTGATCAGGATGGGTGCTGTAGACACTAGATATGGATAATGAAAGGACTTAAAGGACTCCTGCTGTTTAGCCCATTAGAACTGTAATCTCTGGGAGTCAGCAGAGCATTTCCCTGTGCTAGGATCACCTTGGTCACCACATCTCTGCACAGCTCTTTGCTATTCTTAGCCACCTGGCTTTTTTTTCCCTCTTTTTTTTATGCAACAGGCTGTGCCAGGTAAGGACGAGATACCCTGTGGTCACAGCCCATAATCTCTTACGACACAGGTCTTATGTTACTGGCTTCTCAAGAGCTGTGCACGGCATCAGACAGATTGTTTGAGGGTTTGATACAGGAAAATGTTGCACATATTTAGAAACCTGGTGCACACTTGATGCACCTCTTGTAGTGACGTCTGGGAATCTCATATGTGGGCCCTCGCATGCTGAGAAGACAACGAAATCCCAAGATGGTTGTCGCCGTGTTCCACCGCTAGCAGAGTCAAAACAGGCCACATGCGTATTTCAAAGAAGAAAAAATGTATTTAAAAAAAACCCTTTACACAATCATTAATTATGAATGAGTCATTCATATAATCAAGTCACGTCGTGGGATCACTGCCACAGACTCAGCAGCAGGAAACTGGCTACTAATGTTAGCAATCTGCGGATGTTTGTCTATGAAAAAATATGTTCCAATAATTGAATTTAACACAGTTTATAGTAATTTGGTCGAGCATAACTTGTTTGCTGGCTCACTGTTGAGAATAAGACTAACATGATTTAATTTAAACATACCTGATTGTGATGAGGTGCTGCTGGCTGTTGGCTTTGGGTTGAGGCGAGGCAGAGCAGCACAAAGTGTCAGACACGGTACACTCGCTGATTTGTACACCAAGTAGGCGGAGATGTTTAGTCATGTTAGTTGTGTATCCTCCCTTGCACCAAATAAGTTTGGTCTAAAGAGGTAAAAAAAAATAACAACTCCAGCAACACTTTGCAGTATCAGGAACAACTTAATTACTTAGACCAACACGTTACTGCTTGTGGCCTTCATCTGTGTCGTCATAAAACCCCTTCTCTGCTTCTACCAAATAGGTTTGGCACAGGTGTTGCACTTTGCCGACCAGGCCTTTTGAGCGCCGAAATTAACATTTCTTAACGATGAGTTTTGAAAACGGATGGAAAAAATGTTCAGCCTCGGGGTCGGCGCTCCACTGATCATTATCTGCATGAGTTGTACTTCCTCCTGACATAGTGGATCACAGTGCTGCTGCTTGTTTGTTTGTTTGCACTTCCCTTTCCAGCTTGTTGTCGCACTGATTTCAGTTCTGTTCAAAGGTGCATGGCTGATGATTGATCATGAAGCACAAGTAGGTAGACAGACCAAACGCTTTCTGTCTTGAGTGCATCATGCAACATACAAAGTCCTGTTGTCATTTTACTTTGCGTCAGAAATGACTTTGAAACTTGTCAGGTTCTTTTGACATCACCAAATTGCACTATTGTACATTCTGTGTAATTTGTGATTAAAGTATTTATGATGTTGATATTTTACATTCAAGCTTAGAAAACAGTTGAAAAGTTCTCCAACCAACTAATTTCTTGCATGCATTGTACACTGATAAACAAAGATTGTGCAGTTCCTCTCAAAACATCATCATTCTTAGCATTTCCTGTCCTCTTTTTGCAGCGAACGGGCAACGTACGATCCACATTCTTCAAAGACTGTCTTTACGAGGTGTTCGATGATTTGGAGTGCAAGATGGAGCACGCAGGGAAACATCTACTGCGCTCGGTGCTGCAGCTAATGGAGAGCGGTGCGCTGGTTCTCACGACTAACTTTGACAACCTGTTGGAGATCTATGCAGCTCACCAGGGCACCAAGCTGGAGTCTTTGGACCTGACAGACGAGAAGAAGGTAAACAGTGAACACATCCAATCAGTCATCTTTTGTTAGATGAGTGCAAAGGTCACTAAAAGAATCCCCTAAAGCTAGTACTTAACAACAGGTCAGGTTCAGATTCCAGAGTTTTAAAAATCGGACTATCTTTTGCAGGTACAACGGTCTGAATACTGTCTTTAGCTTTTGAGTGAACTTCTTAATTGTATTGAAAGAGTTACAACATTGTCTTTCTATGAAGTTCCTTGTTGGCTGTTTTTTGAGGAAAATAAACAGGTTTGACTTGAAAGAGCCT
This sequence comes from Chaunax sp. Z400, assembly GCA_037577475.1. Taxonomy (NCBI): domain Eukaryota; kingdom Metazoa; phylum Chordata; class Actinopteri; order Lophiiformes; family Chaunacidae; genus Chaunax; species Chaunax sp. Z400. The sequence continues at coordinate 27,579,531 of CM075192.1, read as the reverse complement.
TTTGTCTATTGACAAGTAGAGGTAGGTTGAAGTTCCAACCATTACTCAGCTGCTATCAATTTTTATGGATCGAACAATATTTGCTTTTGGCTTAAGACTCCACTGAAGGGGAAGCATGCGTTTTCCCACTAAAATAGGTTTGTTTCACTTCTGAATTGTTAAACCATGTCATGTGTGTCCCTGTTGATTAACATTTAGTTTGATTATTTGTTAAATTGAACACAAATTTGAAAGAATCGGTCAGAGTTTTCTGAGAGACGCGTCCGCTTTGCCTCTCAGTCTTGGTATTTATGCCTCGTCTCCATCAGGGCTAATATCCTCTGCTGTTCAGTGGTTTTACTCCCTGCCAAGCCAGAACAGGTTTGAGTGCAATCAACTGTTAAGTGGTGTGTATGTTTGTCTGTGTGTGTGTGTAGGTCTTGGAGTGGGCACAGGAGAAACGGAGTCTAAGTGTTCTGCATATCCACGGTGTTTACACCAACCCCAGTGGGATTGTGCTGCACCCTGCTGGCTACCAGAATGTACTGAGGAACACTGAGGTCATGGTGAGTCTCTATAGCTTATCCTTCTCTTCTAAATGCCTTTTTTATTACGGTACAGATCGACTCATCTTTTGTCTAATTACCGCTGCTTTCAACAGCGTGAGATCCAGAAGCTATACGAGACCAAATCATTTGTGTTTCTCGGCTGCGGGCGCACCGTAGACGACACGACCTTCCAGGCTCTGTTCCTTGAGGCAGTTAAACACAAGTCGGACCTGGAGCACTTCATGCTCGTGCGGCGGGAGGATGTGGGCGAGTTCAAGAAGCTGCGTGAAAACATGCTAGACAAGGGCATCAAGGTCATTTCCTATGGAGACGAGTATGGAGACCTTCCGGAGTACTTCGAGAGGCTGGCCAATGAGATCTGCAACCGTGACGTGTCTACCAATGGCTGGGGTACGGAGGATGAGGGTCAGTTAGAATTCATGTGTGTTTCTGTTTGTAGTAGAGGACATGCTCTGCACATCTGCTCGATGGAACGTTCAACACTTTTTTTGTCCTTGTGATTTATTTTTCTTCTTCAGAATGTTAGTTGCCTGCATTTTATAGTTGTCTTCTCTTTTTTTTTTGTCTTTACCTACAGGGTCTCCTTCACAAAACGGGGAGGATGAGCAGAATGGCTTTAAAACACAGAAAAGCCTCCTTCAAGGTTAGGACTGAATGCTTCTCTTTGACTTCTGGCAGTGGCCACTTGTAAGAGACATTTTCTCTGTCCAGGACTCTGTTTTCTTACTGCATGCTGCTAGATAGAAAACCTACGTATGTTCTTGATTTTTCAGTGTGAAGACCTGCCGATATTCCTTTAGACAAAGACACACCTGACTTTGCAGTATTGCATGCATGGCAGTCAGAACATGACTAGATGCTCGTTGTTTCTCAACTGTCCCTTCCCTTTCTTTTTACCCCAGACCATCGTTCTTGACAGACTCACAGTCCGGATCAGTATCTGTCCTTTTCCTCACAGCTCCGTCGTGATCAGTCTGCTTTGAGCAGAACTCCATTCTGATTTCAAACAATGGATTTAGGAATCCAGGAACACGATGGGACACTATCAGTAGGGCTGGGCAATATGACAAATCAATTTTGCGATTATTTCAAAGTTTTTCCTCGATTATGATTAACCAACGATTATTGTATGTGCTTTTTTTTCTTCACTCTTTGCAAAGATCTCTGACAAGGTCTCCACTGTAAGTAAGCTGAACTCTTACCAGCGTCTTCTTCACTGAGGCCCAAAATTAAAGGTGCTCAAACCAAGGACACAGCCTTCTTTTTAGCTATGAGCCCCTCTGGTTGAGACCTGCTTGTTGGCTCGGTGTTTTTGCTCTGCGTCATCCATGCATCCATCCTTCGTTTTGGAGTGGATGTGAACTAACATTAGCAGGACAGGGTGAAATGGAGAAAGTATTCATCAAAGTAACCAACATAAATAAGATGAAGTCGATGAGAGGTTCTAATTGTTGGTTTCAATACATTCTCGGTTGATTGCCCAGCCCTACCTAAAAACAGTCGCCGGTATTTTACACGTGTCCATTTTATATTTATATAAATTATTATTATGTTACATATGTTGTGTTCATATTTTACTTTATTAGTACTTTAAAGGGACAGTAGAAATTGAAGTTGTCAATGCCAGTACCCAACGTTACAATGTGTTTTGTATTGAAATGTTGCTCTACATTTGGGAGGCTACAGAAAAAGTTTGTCTTGAAAAAAAAAATGAACTGAATCCAGAGTCGACTGAGCTGAATTTATTCATTTGGACCTAAATACCCTGTAAGAGAAGTTCAGTTTAGAACGCACATCAACATGCTCTTATCTGAAAGCTGTTTTATTTTAAAATGTAAGGATCATATCCGTCATGCTCGACCCTGAAACCAGGAAAACTTGTTTTGCTCACTCCTGAGGATGAGTGCAAATATTTTCCCAGTCAGATGGTTACTTGTCTTGCAAACAAATTATGATTCTGTCCTCAGGAGTTCAGAGGAGTTATGTTTTCCCAGCCAGTGGCAATTACTTTTCACTCCAGTGCTGAAAATGTTCTTTGTAAACCTTTTGTATTTTTAATATTTGCATGTGTGTTCTGACGGTATTTGTAAGTACTATTTTCAAAATAAAGCTTTTGGTTTCCCATTTGTCCTGTCATATTGACCATAGTCAAACTGCAACACATGACGGATCAACTTCCACTGTCTTTGCATATAGCAGCTTTATTTAGAAATGTTTACATTCTCATAACTTAGATCAAATCTTCATTATAACCATCAATTATCTCATATTGCACTACCACAAATTAAAGGGGGCTGGATAATATTTAAGACTTCAGCTTCTTCTCCAAATGACAAGTAAATCAGAGGAAAACAAAAGGGGCTAAAGAACCTAAAATGACCACACAGAGGGTGTAGTCTGAAAATATACAACCTGAAAAGAAAAGAAAAACTAAAAATTTAAGTTACAAAATCTCTCCACATTATCTATTAATCTAAAGTTTCCACTTTGCAGTGAAAATGTTTAAACTGATTGTTGGGGAGGAGAGGAGCCCTGGGAGATGACTTAAATAATAGAATCCATCTGGCCCATTTCATAAAGAATCAGTCTGACTGTGGTCTTTACTATAACATCATTTTTACATTTCTGACATGGGGAGAATAATATATAACTTAAGTGTTCATATTTGTCCACTTCATGAACAAATGTTAAAAACACATTCAGACCGTTCTTTAACACCAGGCCTGAACTGACATGGCTCTCGATGGATAACCATGTCGTGTTAACTAAGAAACAGGAGACAGATAGGCACTATGGTCACTAAGCTTTCCTCACAGGCAGCAGCTGAAATGTCACGTCCAGCACACCATCACAACCTGACCTCATTCACATGAAGAGGGGAAAACTGACCGACAAAATGCCAGGTAGGGGAAGTCTTTACTATGTAAACTGATGACCTTCACAGCCTAGGTCCATTTAGTCTGCTAAAATGTCATTTGGATGTGACTTCATTGTGACTCAAGCTGATCTGAGGTACTTTTCAATGTAGGCCCGAAGGAGAAATGAGGCAAATGTAGAAAACTGTTCTGTCAAAGTGCACACTTGTCCTTAACTGTGACAAAGTCTTGTGCACAACATGAGTTCCTCCTTGTGTGACGCAAAGTAGAGCGGGCAGGACAGGTGGATGAGATTCACAGGTTGGCGGGGTAAAACATTATCGTTGGCTTCGTTGCGACGATGAATAAACACGGCAGAACATGCAGCCACTTAAGCCTTCATCAGGGCGCTGACCACAGCGCGGGCGTTGAGGCTGCGCAGGTCGTTGTATGTCTGCCCCGTGCCCACAAACACAATAGGCTGGCCTGTGATGTAAGTCATGGAGATGGCAGCGCCAACCTGTGAGGGACGAAGAATGACTTGAAATTATCATGAGTCATAGAACAGCCACAGACGAATCATTCACTGCAATCTAAAGATCCTTTCAGAGACCAACGGGTCACATGATAAATCCAGAGAGGAAACATTAAAATACCTTGTCATCGATGGTGTCAAACTTAGTGAGAACAATCCCATCAATGAGGCGAGGCTTGTCAGACATGGAGTGGTCTGCCAGAGCCTGGTTGAACTTCACCTGAGGACACGAGGAATGGAAAGTTGGGTCATTCATGGGGAAACTGGTGACAGCAGATTGAATATGTATAACAGCTATTATTACTGGAGAGTTTATGTATAACAGATTGATTTGATACCACAGCATTTTTTTTTATATAGTCATTACTGTTGATGAAGTGTGAGCTGAACTCTGGTCTGTGTAGAAATCCCTATTAAACGTCAAGACTTAGGGTAATGAACATTCTGCTATCCAGGTCTGTATACCAATGAAGCCATTACTATAGATATCAAATTTACCTTTAGCTCTGGTCATAACCATCAACCATTTGAGTTACTGGAAATCTTTCTCCCCCATGTCCCGAATTACATTTCATCTTGGTGCATGTTGTGAATTACTCAGCAGTCTTACCAGCTGGTCAACAGCCTCATTTCCCACCAGAGCTTCCCCAACAAACAACACTAGATCAGGCATGTTGACGGCGATAAGTTTGGCCAGGGCCGTCATTAGGGGGGCGTTGTCCTGCATACGCCCAGCAGTGTCCACCAGCACCACGTCAAAGGCCTGGTTACGGGCTGGAGGGATGAGATTTATGACTATCATTTTTGCTGTAACAAAAAAACCTAATCACCACCTCAACATCTCCTCTTAATAAATGAGGTACATGCAGGAATCAATAAGGAACCACCGCATTGCAAGTTCATGTTAAAATACTTAACATACCATAGGCAATGGCCTCCATGGCAATCCCAGCAGCATCCTTCCCGTAGCCCTTCTCATAGAGCTGGACGACCGGCTGTCCTCCGTGCTGCTCTGGAGGATGCAAAGAGTTCAGGCGACGCTGATGAGTACGGAGCTGCTCCACTGCCCCGGCACGAAACGTGTCACAGGCTGCGATCAGCACCGTGAAACCGTTCTCTATGAGCCAGAAAGAGATCTGAATGGAGACAAAGAGAAGTATGTCGCACATGAAATGCGTCTGTCATAATCTGGACAAAAGGTAAAAAGGTGATAAATGAACAGCAACATTTTTTTTTTTTAAAGTTCTATAATCAAGGTTGGGTGTTTTTTTTTCACTGAAGATGCCATTCAAATTCAACTGTGTTCAATTTTAATAGTTGAATTTATTTGTGCATGTTTAGTTTTTTATTTTCATGTCACTTTAACAACATCAATGTTCATGAGGAAAGACTTTAAATTGAACAAATGAATAAAAGCTTCTATAAAATGTGTCGTTTTTGGTTCTTCCAGGCCTTTTGGAGGCCTGGAGTCATTATTCATGTTAGCAGCACCTGCACTTTTCATAAGTCAAACTGTGTGTTATGAAAAAGCAAAAACATTCACTGCACTTGACATATGATTTCCAAAAGTGAGGAAGTTTTATCAATTATAACATAGCAATAGAATATTTGGGTTTAAACTGCTTTCTCTCTAAATTTAGGTCAAGGGCTGAACTGAATAATCCCTCTAAAAAAAGCTGTATAAATGTGCTGGTTTAGCTATTTAGGCTTAACAGTCAAACAAAGAAGTTAAACATATTTAGTAAGGATTTGGAACACTATTTGGAAGATGAACCCAGTGCCCTCAGTGCCCTCAGTGCAGGCGTTTTAAACACAAGGACCCCCAGTGTGAATTCCCATGATCTACTAACGGAGCTGTACATGACCGCAAACTCAAAAATCAAGGATAAACCCATACAGTAAAGCCCAAAGGCTATAACTGTCTGTCTGTGTGGATAAACAAACAGAAACCCGCAGGAACACAGGGTAACTCCTTAAAGGGGTCGAGTCATTCACCTTTTAATAATGACAGCTCACCTTGGCCAGGTTGGTGGACTTTCCAACTCCATTGACGCCACAAAAAGTAATGACGAAAGGCCTTCGCTGGCTCTGCGCCTCCATGACGTCTCTCAGAATATCCACCCTTCGCTTGGGCTGCAGGATCTGCACCAGAGAGTCTTGCAGGGCCTGCTTTACTGTTGAGGCCACAGCTACGAACACATAAAGGTGTTATGAGTGAATTCAGCCATGGCAAAAGCACAGGCTACATTTAAACGCAGCTGTATTTAATTCATAATACAAGCATACACCTCGGGGGGGTTTGTTACAAAGCCAGATTAATGAGTTAGGGAAGTACGTTGAGCCCGAGGCAAGAAGTTTTTTTTAATGTAATGAATAACAAATGTGGTTCTCTTTTAACCTGAGTAGGTCACCATGGTAACTTGAAGGTAGCAAAGATGCACATGGCATTGTAACTAAATGCACCAAATGGAAACTCATTTTAAGAAGGTGGGTGAGGATTTATAGTCTATTGTGGATATGTTGAATAAGCTCACTTACTGGTGAATGTGCCCATGACTTTGCCCTCCAATTTCTTGGCTACAGAGTCACAGAGCTGGGAGGCAATTTCGGCTGCTACATTCTTCGCTGTAGGAACACAAACGAGAAGAACAAATTACAGACGACTCACTTTTAAATATGGCAGAAAACCAAGAGAGTGAATGAAAGAGATGTGATATCTTACTGATGAGGTGGTCCCTCATCTTATCCAATACTGACTCCATGTCCTCTCGGGTCAGGCTCTTGGAGCCCACCAGGCCCTTCAACATCCCAAACATGCCCCCAAAGCCGCCAACTTTTTTGGAGCTGAAATCAGCAAAGGTGAGCTATCATTAATACTACAGTAAAAAAAAACAGCATCATAAATATATAAACACGTTTTATAAATAACACAAACAAAAAAAAAAAAAAACACTCCATCACCTTGTCTTGCTTGTTTCACTGACAATCACTCTCTCCTCTTCCTCCTCCATCTCCTCTTCCTCACTGGACTCATAGTCCACAGACAGCAGGTCACCCTTCATGGAGCTTAGCTGCATCCCCTGAAACACACCCAGGACATGGAGAACTTATCAACAAACCCTTCATTTAACATTATCTATGTGACAAATACAAATGTCTCTTTAACGAGGAACATGTCAGGGACTGGAGTGGGTACATACTGGGTCAATTTGTGCTTCTGGGTTCTGTTCACTACCATTTGTGGAACCCTCTCCATTCCTTTCACTGTAGTCCAGATCCTTGGAGCTGCTACCACCCATGTCCCAAACACGCATTTGCTTCTCCCTCGGCTTCTGAGGCTTTGGGGACTTGCTGTGAGTACTATGACAAAATATCAGAGTGAAGAAATAAGTAATTACGTTCTCTCTTTACACTCCACTTGGAGATCAAAAGTGTACATATTGATGAAACGGATTAGAATCAGGGCAACCAGAATCTTGTTTGAAATTCTTTAAATACGATTTCTCTTGCCTTATTTTTTCAGTAGGTCCGACAAGGCGCTTGCGAAAGAATTCCTCTCTCTTCTTCTGCATGATCTCCTCGGGAGTCAAGCCCTGGTTACCGTTCTCAACCATCTTCTGCACAGAGGATGATGTCTTGACTTGATCCCCTTTGACAGGCTCAGCTGCAGGAGCTGAAATAGTTTGGTATATCAAGTCAAGCAGGACTGAAATGATGCGAATGAGCTTTTTCAGAACCACCACCTCCGACAGCACTTACCCTCCTTTTTGGTATTTTTATTCTTCTTGCCACCCTGTTCCTTGCCTTTGTCTCCACCCTTCGTCTCAATCATTGACTTGACGGTTTTTTGGGATTTCTCGGACTCCTTAAAGGTCCGCATGGGGGCGGGGCTCCGAGCTTTGCTGCAGTCCTCCGCCTCTCTTGTTGGTAAACATTTGATGTTTGTCAGCATGAGAGGGACAACAAAAATAGTTAGTGAAGCAACTCTAAATGTTGTTGAAATACACTTTTGATTCTCACAACTTCATTTGCTCATATTCTTTATGTTTATATGGAATATATCATGCACTGTGACATCAGTTGTGTTTTAATTATATTTTCTGTCTTTACCTAAGAAGCATCTGGAAGTCATCGTCAAACTCATAGCTGTAGTTGAGATGCTTCAAAGCTCCCTTTTGCTCCAGCTCATTCTTATAGCGATCCCTAAAATGGAGCTGAACATCATCTATGAACTTGTCCACATACGTCAGCGTCAGGATCTTTTGAAAACCCACCTGGACAGAGACAGAGACAGGGTCAAGAGAAGGGTTATATTAATCATACATAACTCGCCGATTTACAGTGTACCCCTAAATAGTTGCAATTTGTAATTAATATTGTGTGAAATTGAGAAACTTACCACAAAAATCAACTCAAATTCATTGTCGAGCTTGTATTTAAGACTCAGGGCCTCATGAGTAAATGAATTGTTCCCACTTCGCTCCTGTAACATCATAAACAAGTGTGACATGTCAACAGCAGCTACACACACAGCACGTGTCGTTGCTGCTAAAACAAGCCCTCTTTGTCTTCATAACAATGTGAAAAACGTCACTGGAGAACACATTTTATCAAAATTAAATTTAAAACACGTAATAAAGCGAGTCGTGAGCTATTCACACCTCAAACGTAGCTTGTCTAGTATACTTACGTCACGCATTAAGCTAACGTTTGCTACCTATTAGCGTTAGCATTAGCTGGCTAAGGCAGAGACAACTGTCACAGGGTTTTGAGACGTCATTGAGTCCCACCTGAAGGATCACGGAGCGAATCAAAGCGTTGACAGGTCCGGTGAAGGATTCCGAGACACCGGCTCCCTGAAAACACCACAACACTATGCCCCCTTTGCTGAAGATGGTGAAGAAATCTAGCATCTTGCCACCACGTATCTAGATTAAAAACACACACATGGAGAACAAAGGTGAAACTTAAGATAAAATAATGGTCCATAAAAATCTTTCAAATGTTACTGCCTACTCTTAAAACTTCTAAATCTCACCAAATAATACTTAAATAGATAATAAATCCTCCACGAGTAAAATCCACCACCAGTGTAACAGTGTTTTCGACACGTCAGATGCAAAACCCGGAAGTGACGCGATTTCCGCCGATTCCCCCCCCCTACGTTCTGAATATGCGCATGCGCAATTTGCCATACGAGCGATCTATTTATCTTATTTTTTTCCCAATGCTTATTTAACATACCGATGTACTGTCTTTTTTTCTTATGGAGCTTCCCAGCATGAGTTTTTCACACGATTGAACCCGTACAAACGGTGTGACAACATCTAGAATTTCTTGAATCTTGAATAAACACACACATGTACTATCACATTCCTCTGACACACATTTGCGGAGGTAATAAGTACATATCCGACTTAAACATATCAATTTTCTGCTATTTTAAAGACTGTCTCAGCTATATCTTAGATACATACTGTACATTCTGAAAGAAGGATAAATTTAGTTCTAGCATAGACTAACAACACAGTAATTTTAAAAAGTTTGATTGATAGGTCAAACGTCAACAGTTTGCAAAAAGTAGATTAAAACACTAGTGCATTCAATCCAGTCAAACATTCATGGTGGATATTTTCCTGAACTATCCACACCATTTTCCTTTTTCTTTTTTTCTTTACAGACAGGACCATTTTCTTTGTCATCTTTTATATCTCACCAGATCTTGGATCAGAATGTGACAATGAAAACAAATGTGATCCACTGTATACTGTGTATTGTATGTGACTTCCCCTAATCTAAAAATACCACAGTGATTTAGATTAAACATTGTCACGCTACACTGGGCTGGGCTGTAGAGCGCTTCATTTCGCATTATATCCCATTATCCGGCTTAAAACCACCGTTTGGATCTCATTATTGGTGTTGGATGTTTTGCTGGACTGCGTTTTGACCCGATTTTGGACAGTGTTTTGGGTCACTCGCGGATATAGCGCATTGTACCGCAACATTTAGTCAACAAAAAATCTGTTAACTCCATGTCCTCTCGGGTCAGGCTCTTGGAGCCCACCAGGCCCTTCAACATCCCAAACATGCCCCAAAGCCGCCAACCTTTTTGGAGCTGAAATCAGCAAAGGTGAGCTATCATTAATACTACAGTAAAAAAAAAACAGCATCATAAATATATAAACATGTTTAGTAACAGTGGCAGCGGCCGGAACTCTGCTGTTTTTTTATTTTTTATTATGGAACTCTGCTGTGTTTTTTTTTTATTATGGAACTCTGCTGTGTTTTTTTTATTTATTATGGAACTCTGCTGTGTTTTTTTTTATTTATTATGGAACTCTGCTGTGTTTTTTTTATTTATTATGGAACTCTGCTGTGTTTTTTTAAATTTATTATGGAACTCTGCTGTGTTTTTTTTATTTATTATGGAACTCTGCTGTGTTTTTTTAATTTATTATGGAACTCTGCTGGGTTTTTTTTTATTTACTTTTTTATGGACCTCTGCTGTGTTTTTTTTATTTACTTTTTTATGGACCTCTGCTGTGTTGAAAAAAATTTTTTTATGGAGCTCTGCTGTTTTTTGTTTTTGTTTTTTTGATGGAACTCTGCTGTGTTTAAAAAATAATTTTTTATGGAACTCTGCTGTGTTTAAAAAAATTTTTTTATGGAACTCTGCTGTTTTTTTTTTATTAAATTTTTTTTTCATGGCACTCTGCTGTGTGCTCCTGTTGCTCTCTGTGTCAGATAATCACGAGGAGTCAACGCAGCAACAGCCAGATGTTGTCTTGTCCTGCTTATTCCTTATATCTGTTAGGTTTGTGTGATGTATAAACACTAATACTATGAAGTATAACATGTAAGAGTTTCAGGATGTATTTAAGATCACCTGTGAGCAGATTAAGGGTGTCATTTTTGTTATATCTGAGTAGTTTATTATGGTCCTTGAGTTTTGCTTGCATGGCGGTTGAATGGTTAGCTACTAGCTACTAGCTACCACCATGTGCCCTCTTTACATTTGAGTCGAATGCTCAGGGGCTCTTTTGTCTATAATTGCACTTTAAACTGATTGAATGTACCGAATGTGCCTGCATATGTCTTGTTATTTCACTTAGAGTTCAAATTGCATTGGTAAAACCACTAAAAACCAAATTTCATGGATAGAAATGTTATTGTTATGAAAATATAGTATAAAAATATGTTAAATGAAATCAAAGATTGTTACTAGGACTCAATGCAGCAACAGCCTAACGCTGTCCTGTCTGCTTATTCCTTATATTGATCAGAACTGTTTGGTCTTTTGCTTGAGACCTGCAACATGTGCAACTTTCAGAAGTTACTAACTTCCTTTTTTTTGTTCTGGTAATATCAGCAGCAGTCGACTGAGTTTTCACTTGTCTTATTGTTTCTGCTGCTGACGTGAAATTGCCGTATTGTTGCAGCAGTTATTTGTCCAGCTTCCATCTCTGAGTAACGTTTGAACGGGGCAGAGAAAAGCCTTCATTTACAGGAAGGACTTTTGTGAGGCGTAGAGCAAACATGATATCAGCAACATGCTTGGTAAGTTATTGTTTCCATACAATACAATCTTTTTCCTTACATGGCTTTATGGCTTATAGGTGGACTAAGAAGGACTCATAGATTTATTCATTTGTCTTGTTTCAGGTTGGCTCCAGAAACTCTTGAAATCAAGAGCATCTTTTTCAAAACAACATCAACAGGATGGGAAAGTGACCGAAAATTCAGCGGCTTCCATCAGCAGTGTATCAACCACATCTTCATCTTCTTTGTTGTCATCATCATCATTAGGGACAGCCCCTTCTAACCCGCCACAGCCACAGTCTGCTCTGAGCTCACTGCTGCGATGGAGCCGACAGTACGACGTGTTTGTGTGCCACAGCTCTGTGGACAGTGACAGTGAAGAGGCAGGACGCCTGGTCTCTTACCTTGAGGCCCCCCCCCACAGCCTCAGGTGCTTTCTGCGCCAGAGGGACGACTGTCCAGGAGGAGCAGTTTCCACAGAGTTATGTCAGGCTGTGCAGAACAGCCACTTGTGGGCTCTGCTTATCACTCCCAACTTCCTACAGGATGACTGGTGCCAGTATATGATGCACCAGGCTCTGGCGGAGGGACCTATGTCCAGTCGGATTATTCCCCTGGTCCAGAACCTGTCCCGCTCTCAGTATCCCCTGGAACTGAAATTCTACATCTATATTGATCTGAGCTGTAACCTTGACAGAGGTTATACTCGCCTCACCAAGACTGTGCTGAAGTGTGAGTAACAGAAAAAAAAAGATTCATATATAGAAACTGAGTACCAAGTTTAAAATGATCTCCTTAAACCTTTTTTTCTTTTTTTCTTTTCTGAATACGTCAAAATTAGCATTTGGGTTCTGTGCAAATGGTGTTTAATAATCCTCTCCTGTTTTCTCCTCCAGATCTGGAAGATCTGATTAACAATGAGAAGAAACTTGAGGATGACTCAGCTGGTGCCTCGGTACCCATGGGAGCGATCAGGAGGAGAGATGGCAGCTTCAGTGGTGATCGTGACAGTGGTGATCATCAATAATAGTGAAAGACTGATGAAGGAATGGAAAACATGCTGCAACTGAGCAGTGAACTGTCTCATCTACCGTTTCAAATTAATCGTCTAATTCATTAGTTTGAAACGTATCTTAGTTTCACTTTGTCAAATCAATTTGAGTTATTAATGCTTCCTGAGACTTGGTTCATTTCAAGGCATGTGTCATAAAAAAAACCCACATTTATGTGTTTTATTAAAACATTTATACATTTGTTAAAACCAGTGAGGAAGGTAATTTTCATCCACATTTATTATCTTGTCTGGCAGGAATAAAGCTCTGGATTCTGCAGCTACATGAAAACATGTGAAGTCATTATTTTTTGGTGATTTCAATCCTCCCAGTTTGACAAAAGTAAATAAATAAAAAATCAAATCAAATCTTCATCTTCAAAAAAAATTAAGTGCAATAAATGACAGCAATTTTTATTTTAAAAACAACCTACAAAAGTTGTTCAGTCATGACTTATCATCAGAGGAGCATCTCAAACATGTCATTTCACTCGTGATTTGATGTGGAGGAGGTCACATATGCTTTCATATCATTTCAGTTCAGTTATTATAAGCAATAACTGTCACTCCTTCAGCTGGTACAAAATGCTACTGCTTCACTTGTAATATAGAAAAAGAATAATCATCATCATTCTTAGAATTGTTATTAAGATTTTACTGTTTACCTTTAAAACATTTCATGGTTTAGCTCCTACAGTATTAATATTTCTGATCTGCTGCTCCTTTAAAAGCCAGAGAACAGGCTTTCCTCTTCAGGTTAGGCCCCAGGCTAGATGTGCCTGGGTCCTGACTAAATACTGGAGGTGACAGGACTTTAGCACTTAACGCCTCTCCGCTCTGGAACTCCCTGCCTGAAAATCTGCAGCTGCAGAATGTGAGATATCTTTTAAACCACTTAATAAGTCTTACTTAATAATAATAATATTATTATCATTATTATTATATCCTATATTGTTGATTACTATAAATATTTTTCTGTTATTCTAATTTTAATTGTATCTGCCAAATTCCTGTCCTAAATACTTTAATGAAGGTTCATTCATGCAAAGAACTCTGCAACCCTGAAAAGAGCTGAGCGATAAAGTTTACCATGTCTTCTTATTCTTCTTGTTCCATTACCTTATCTCAAAAGCTGCCCCACTTCTCCTCTTTTATGTGTGTTGCGAGGCTGTTCATGCAGAGAACAGGAAACATGCGAAGCAACGCAGGGCGTTATTTCCTGTATCGGATCTGAACAGAAGTTTGTAACAACTGTTATTAAGGAGCACACAATCAGCTCGTTACACATAATTCAGCTGAACATGACGGGACATGATTTAATGTTTTAATAAAGGGCACTAAGGCATCATAAATAACAGTAAAAAAAGAAAGAAAAACATCTCATTTTAATTATGTGAAAATATTGTGATACACAGTGTCACCAGTAGATGGTGAGTTTTCCTCTGTTATCCTATAGGAAGTGGTTTTGCCAGTCTTGAAGGTGTTAATCAGAATTTTGTCTGTCTTCAAATTTTCAGCATAAACAAAAAAATAATCACAAAATCTCATCTTACATGTTTATAAGTGTGAAGATAGATAGACAGTGATATGGAGCCACTCATAACAAACTGCTGACAACTGGCATGACATTTTCTCTTCAAGTCATTGCAGAGGAAGTAGACAAAAAAACAAAAACAAAAAACTTCCTTTTACTCTCTGTGAAGTATTTCTTAAACCCAGCCAGAGCCCAGACACATGGCTCTGTTCTAAGACTCAGTGTTTCTGACTGAGTGGTTTAAGGCCACATAGTTGGAACACATGTCTGAACATGTTGAGGAGTTGGAAGGAGCTCTCCTTACTCCTCCAGCCAGGAGAAAAACTTTCACTTCTCTGTCAGGTATGATTAAATGTCCTTGGTAGCCCCTTCTCTTGTTTGGGATTCTGGCTGGGCTTTTATTTCCCATGTTTACCTCTGCCAAGGAGGTGATATTTGTGTGTTTGTTTGTATGTTTCACTCTGAGAGGATTACATGAAAACTACTTGACAGATTATCCTAGAACTCAGAGGAAGGGTTTGGCACGTGGGGAAAAAAAAAAAAAATCTAGTAAATGAAGTGGATAAAGGTGCGGATCCAGGATTTTTATTTTAAATTCTTTAACACTGTGAGATTTTATTTATTTTTGTTTTATTAATCAATTAAACCCAAATTATCTAACAGATTTTAATGAAAGACGATCTAGAATATCATGTATTCACTGAATCAACTGGAGCATTAAAATTACGATCCTATACATTTAATACAAATCAATCCTTTTTTCACCGTCTCCCTCCATGAAGTGCTGCATGTTCTCTCTGTTCTTTAAATTTTCATTAATAGCGTTATCATCCCTCCTCTTCCTTGGTGCTTGGTCCTGTAGGACCCTGTTACTTTGTCCAAGTTGTCTACCCCCCCTTGGGGGCATTGTAATCCAGGATCATGCTTGGTTTCTGGTCCTCTCTTGTGCTGATTTCAGCATTTTTGTGCAGAGTGCTCATGAGCACAACAATTTTTTTCCCTTTTTGGGGCAGTAAGACACACTAGGGCTGTGGTGTCTGTGAAGGCAAACATGGAGGATTGAGGGACCCTGTTCTTGATTACCAGCAGCTCAGCAGGGAGTTCAGCCCTGTTCTTTCGGGCAGTTCCGACCTAGTCTGACATTTCTGACACCCTTTTACCTCCAGTTTGACTGCTGGGTCAAATTGACCCAAACAGTATCTATGTGATATAAACATGCAGGGGGTGGTTGCAAATATGTGAGATGAACCATTTTCATTTTATATTTTGATTACACTAATTAAGGCAAGCAGAAGAAGTTTCATACTGAAAAAAATACTTTTAACTATTTTTCCTAGATCTTCAAACTTTTTATCAATTTGACCCGTAACATAACAGGAGGGTTAATGTTCTTTCTCAGAACAAGTTTATCTAATCTGGATTACACATTATTTGGTAATCAGGATTCAATGATTTAGATGATCTACTTTATCTATTCTGGTCAGAATCGAACGATCATAAACACAGTCCAGTACAATTCTGCCACATTCAAACATCATTACTGTCTATTTTGAGAGCCAGATTTAGCTGTTTTTTTTCTTTTTTTTAAAACGAAAGTCGCATCCCAGCAATTTAAGCATGAAACAATAAAAAACATTTGTTACCAACAGTATGGAGAAGCAGCCAGCTGTTTGTCACCAGTTTGTCTTTACTAGATCCTATATGTTTCTATCTGTGGTGAGTAAATTCATGCTTACTGTGCTGCAGTGAAGCAAACGTTGGGTTCATCTAAAGAGAGCAGGAGATCCAAAGAATTTATTGGGTTTTAAGTGAATAGTGCAATGAAACATGACATGATGCAATAACCAAATGCAAGTTTTAAATACGGTTTTCTCATAAGAGGCAACATTTGTTGGAGATCTATTGATTTGCATCTGATTTCTCTCTCTCTCTAAAAAAAGAAAAGCTTCCCAAAATAAATTATGAATAAATATTTTTGATGCTGCCTTGCTGCAAAAATATTTTTCCTTTCCTTATCATGGGATACTAAAGATTGAATCTGAACTGAACTGGAGGCTGCATTCAAAATACATGACCTCATGGATCTGGAGGAGTTCTACAGCAAACCTGCATACAATTCTTATTATGTCAAAAATACTTAACCTGCAAAAATAAACCATCTGCCAAAAAGAAAAAAAGCCAAAAAAAGTTGAACAAAGGCTGCAGTGGAATCTTGTGAAGGAGGGATGTACCCTTCATTCTCTCTCAGATTATTTACACTGACACTGACCATAGTCCAGAGCCAGCTATCATTAGCTCAATGTGTAATCTTTATGGTTTACATTGGTGCAAAACACTTTTGTTTCCAGCAGATACATTAGAGGAGCTATTTAGACAGCAGCTATTCTCAATCTAATAAAAGCTTTGTGCTCTAAAAGATAACATCAGTGTGAAAAGAGGCACAAACCAAAGCATACGTTTTTTTTTTTGTTCTAATAATAAAGATGATGCAGATTTATTCATCAAACTTTTGAAATCTTTCAGATAAAAGCATAAAGAAAGCCAATGATGTGTTAAATAAATGTTGTTTCTGTGGTAAACTTTGTCCCTGTGTTCACTCTGTTATCTGCATCATAAACGGAGATTCACAAAATCACAGCCAACGGCAACAAGACCCTCCAGATGTCGTTCCCTCCGGGAGAAATATGCAGTCAGATTGAGGAAGACTAGAGGGCAAATCATCATCATTAGTAGACGAGGAAAAAGTTCATTAACCTCTGTGCTTGATTTCAGCCCACGGCAGGCATGGATTGATCTGCTGCATGGGATCAAAGTTGATTGGGGATGAACTCACATGGGTCTTCTCAGAAATCTGTATTTACTATGCCTTCATTATGCCAAAGGAAGGCCATGAATACTGCTGGATGCACTGAGACCTCGTCCTCCCTAACAGACACGTCAGTGTCCACACAGATGTGTCCTTATGTGTTACAAAACACAACTACATGAGCTCAGGGTGAAGCTGGATAAACAGATTTTCGGTGTGAGACTGATTAAACAGAAAATGATTTATTTACCCACTGTGCAGAACCACGGTGGCTGTTTCAACTGTCATTATTAACATTTATTTTCATATGGGAAAAAAAAAGCGTCTCAGCTGCCCAACATTGAAGGACACCTGCAGAACAATAAACAAGTGTTTGTGAATCTATTCTGGTGTGTGATACTGACACAGCTGTTAAGTTGTATTATGTACTTGATGCCAAAGTACAAGTAACTAAAATAAACTGAGTGTCATTAACAAGTTGATAAAAACTGATTTAGGTCGACTCAGTATTTCCATTTCAATTCAATCTCACATTTTACAGTGTAACAGAACTGAGTATAATTCTTCACATTGCATGTCCCCTTTCCACTCTGTTATCTGTTGCATTAAAACAATCACAGCCAACAGCAAAGTCTTTCCAGATGTTGCTCCCTCTGGGTTAGGAGTCAGGGGTTCGGGGCGGATCGAGGAGCCATGGCGCAAATAATCACCACAAACTGGAGATGATGTGTTCGATAACCTGTCGGCCGGTTCCGAGTTCAATGGCCAGCAGCAGCAGCAGCACCGTCAGGTTTCCGCTTGGACATTTTTTGCAGCCGTGGTATTTGGATCTGTTCTCTCCAGTGCGCGTTCCTCCGTGCGCATGCGTCCCCGAGTTGAGAGGAAAAGGGAACGAGCTGTAACGGAGAGAGAGCGTTCCAGTAAACCGCTATACGTGCCGGAGGACTTCATGCCCGTCAGACCGACAGTAAAGTCTCTGCGGTTCTTGTTTCCGCTACATCGTCGGTCTTGGATGCTGGCATCACATCCTCCCTTGTACCCGCGCGTGTGGCACGCAGACGCATATTTCTCGTCCTCGCACGCAGTTATTGCCACCAAAAGCAACGTGAACCTGATTGCAACATCACTGCACAGTACAGCAGGAACGACCCGCGGATTAAACTTCTCCTGTGAGGCAGCTCTGGTGAGTAAGAGTTTAAACCTTTAACATGGAGCAGTTTTCCATGGAGGCATAAAACAGCCAGGATCAGTTGGAACTGAATCACAAGATATCACATTTAATTAGGCTGGCATGATCCCCCCCCCCCCCATTTTATGTCTTTGGATGGAGAAGTAACCTGTAGATTAGGATGGAAAAGGCCTATGTTTGCAAAGGATAAAGACATTTTCTTTTATTCCATTACAGGCAGTCATGTTCTCTGTGATCAGGGAATCATTAGATCTATGTCAGTTTGACTCTGAGCCTCAAGCCTTCTGCTTTTATTTCACAGCAGCTCTAATAATGAGGCAATGTTACACTGGGACGCAGTTTTTTTTGGCCAGTACTGATAGTTCAGAGACAAATGAGCAGCATTTAGTGGTGACATCAACACGATTGTGACTCATTTTTGCTACATCAGGCCCAGTGTGTTCCTTTTTTCCTTTTATTCACACTTTGCTTAAATGTTCCTGAATGGATTGTTTCAGGGTGGATTGTTTCCAGTTGTTTCAGATCTGCCACTTTATATTGGTTAAGAGATGTAAGTGAAACCCCCTTTTTTTATATAATATTAATTCTCACTTATACACATATATCGATGCTTATTGGATTACATTTCATAATTTTTTGATTTTGAATGAATTTTAATCTGAAATGAATGTTCAGAGGACAGATGTTGGTTTACCTCAGTCCTCCTCAGATTGCAGCACTTGGTCGTCAGCCAGTTAGCTTTGAGCTGCCATATGGAAAAGACTACAAAGTCCCAATAATGCAACATCAGCAGTTACAAATTAAGAACATAATACTAAGAAGTATGAAAGAACGATTTCATTGAAGAGAGACAGTAATTCAAGTTATTTAAGTTGTGCCTTTTAATTGTAATTCTTTTCAGTTGCATATCTGAGAAAAAGTTCGATTTTCAAAGTAAAAGAAAAAAAGCATTAAATGCTTAAAAATCCCTAAACCTAAAAGCCATCTGTCCAGTACATGGGAGATGTGTGAATAAAGTTTAGTCAAAAAAACAAAACAACCCATCACCTGAGAAAAATCCAACTCAGTTCAATTTGTAACCATGGAAACAAGAAAATAAAAGTAATAAAAGTTCCTAAATTGCAAAAGGCAGCACTTCAGTTATTGGTTGTTTTTTGTGGAAGGTTTCGTTAAAAAAATATTAAATGGTTTTTGAGTTATGCTCCGGAAACAACATGGAGTCCATTCCAGGAGATAACAATGTTACACTGTGACCAACATCCTGCCACAAACAAGTTAGACCAAGATCTGCTTTCTACTCTGTAACTTTGTATATAATGGAATATGTTCCATTTAATCTTCATGGGGCTTAAAGCAGACATTTAATCCATATTATCCACAGTTTATTGTGGTACAACCTCACATTGGCGTCACTAAGGCGGTGGACAGAAAGTAAAATCTGTCCGTTATGTAATAGACTTAGACTGCAGCTGTAATGTATGAGACTAAATAATAACTTATATGTTAGAAAATAATCATGGCGTCAAAATGTACCATTTAGCCAATTAGCTCCTGAGTGCAGCCAGAACTTTAAAAAAAAGCTAATGTTTGCAAATACGTAGCCTCTGGCAACCATTCTTTACATGACTTTACTGTAGTTTAGGCATATTTGTTGTTACCAATGAGAGTGACAATGGGCACATTAGACATGCTAATTTAGTAGCAAATACAACCACTTTAAAAAAGGCCAATTTAATAACCATTTATCAATCTGTAAAGACAGCAAGTTAACTGCATTTATTTATTATTTACTGTGCCAATTAGTCTACTGTTTGCCTGTTTCCTGCCAGATCACCTTTAAATAGAACAACAACAAACAATGGATCAGTTTGCCGAGACAATAATGAGGAGATAAGACAACTTTTCATTTTTGTAGTTGATATTTAAAATCAACTTTTTGTCTACAGGCTGGTGAGAGATGATCAGAACTTTTGTTTTTTTTCAAGGAGAGGGCCGAAAAAAAAAGTAAATTATTGTCATCTAAAACCAAAAGAAGTTCCATGTAGCACAGTAAAGAAGTGCTTCGATTAAAATAAGTATGTTCAACATCTCCTAAAATCTAAGGTGTCTCTGACACCCTGATGAAGGCTCATGGAGCTGAAGCACGAGGGTCAGCAGTATGTTTTTTAGGGGCCTATATAGCCATGTAAGAATAAAGGCTTTTTATACTTTAAACTGAACTTGAATATATTCTCTAAATGACCTAAACCTCTCCAATGAGCACCTGATTCCTCTTTGCTTCACTGATGACCCACGCAGCGCTCCTATCCATTCATTGGATAAACATTGGTTTCCTAAAGTCCACATTTTAAATATGTTGGCAGCTTTGAAAATATAACCCAAATACAAAATTGTTTCAATGGTGTGTTTTTAATATGTAAACTGTGACTCTTTTCAACCTCCACCATATATAAAACCACTTTTCTGACTACAATTCAATGGAGTCGATGTAGATGGAGATGGAGATGTTGAATTTTACCCTTGATTTAACATTTGCACTGATGTTGCATTTAATGGGGCTTAGAGATTGTTTTGCATGAGGCAACTTGTAGCAAATCAGCAAAAAACATCCTGATATGCCCTCTGCAGCCATGACTCACTCCTGTTTCAATCAATCAATCTGCCTCAATGTGAATTTACATCTGGCCTCAGAACATAAATCTAAAGTAATAATTGTCTAGTGAACCGGACACTGGAGTGAAAGCCTCTGAGAGTCCTTGAGGGACTTTTCATGGATGCATCATATTAAAAACATCTTATTGAGTTCGGTCACATTTAGTCCGTTCAAAGCACAGAATGCATGAAAAGATCTGATGATTTGATCTCATTCATTCATTTCAATCATGAAATACACCGTGAGAAGGAACAATGTTTCTCCAGGACCATGATGCTTCATATTGACATAGGACTAAATAAAGTTGACAGTTTAAGGTAATATGTGCAAAACATAGGACTACATAAAGTGCACAGTTTAAAGTAATATGTGCAAAACATAGGACTACATAAAGTGCACAGTTTAAAGTAATATGTGCAAAACATAGGACTACATAAAGTGCACAGTTTAAGACATTATGTGCAAAACATAGGACTATATAAAGTGCACAATTTAAGACATTATGTGCAAAACATAGGACTACATAAAGTTGACAGTTTAAGACATTATGTGCAAAACATAGGACTATATATGGTGCACAGTTTAAGACAATATCAGATTATTAACCAAACAACATTCAACAATGGGAAAAAAAGAACCTCTGCTTATGGAAACAACTATGAAACGGGATTGAAGGTGTTTTTTCCACGTTCACTTCTCATACTTTCATAGACCTTTTACTGCTCTGCGACCAGATTAGCCGTCCCAAACACGGCTCACCGTCCCAAGGTCAACACTGAAAAACAAATGAGGCTTGCTGTTTGAGCCTCCTTATGAAACAACCTTGCAGAGAATATTTAGTCGCTGTCATCTTCACACAAGTCTCATCTTTTGGGAGTTGACTCCAAAACAAAAAAACACATATTTGTCTAATAAAAAAACACGTATTTGTCCTCTTACCTGCAGTGGTATTTTGGTTTTTGTCGCCGCGTTTTGGAGACATTGGCTCCCAAGAGATGTCTGTTTTCTCTCAAATATAATGGAAGTAGATGGTTGTTTGTGGTGCTCAGTGTGTCAAAAAGTACATTTGAAAACTCTAACAACGATGTTTCTTTCCAGAAAATCATGACTCAAGTGAATCTACAGACATTGCACTGCAAAACAAGAGTAGCTATACAGTACAAGAAATAATCACTGCATCTGAGGAGAAAATGGTTTAATACCAGTGAAATTATCTGTCCATGCGACAAAATACTTTTCCTTGTCAGGGCGGCCGGTTGAGCCTATCCCACATGACACTGCAGAGAGGCCACCAGTTCATAACAGCACTGCCACATCGAAAACCAACCCATTTACACTCATATACACATGTATGGGATTAAGGGGCCGTTTACATGACGAACGTTTCACCCAATAACGTTAAACGTTTGTTGCGTTTTGGCCCTTTGTTTACATGAGAATGCCGTTTTTGGGGGCCTGAAAATGCAAACTTTTGAAAACGGGCTCCAGAGTGTAATCTTCAGAAAACGTCAGCGTACCGTCGACGTGTAAACGGGCAAAATGCAGCTCCTCTGAAATCTATGACATCATCAGCTTCCTGCATGCTTATCACGGTTACAGTCTTTATTCACGTATGCGGACAGAAAACTATGGACAGAACAACAACACTAAAACAAAGTTGGACTTAGAGGAAGAATAGGCCTTTTGTTTAAATTTGAGGTGAACTATCCGTTTAAAGCTCACATACATGTTGTATGTATCTTGTATCACTTCACCTCACTTTGTAGCCAGGTAAATAAAAACCGTCCTCATCATTATATCATAATTAAAGTGACATATACAGCCAACACCCTCTGACTTGTCCTTTGAATACAAGCAGAGATAATACATGCAGACAGCCCTATCATAGATTTGTAATCTTGGTTCAATATGAACAATCTGTGATGACCAAATGGAAATGATTCCCTGCTGCCAAACCTTCTCATCCTAATTATGACCAGATTGATAATGTTGAGGCGTGAAAAACACACAGGAGTCTCTGGAACTTTAAAGTCATGTGGGTTCCCAATTTATTCACAGACCATGCAAGATACACAGCAATAAACTGGAACCCCGATCCCAGGTCCCGACAGTTTATATACCCTTCCAATGTCAGTGTGTGAGTATGTCCTCCATATATGCGTACGTGTCCCATACTCATGTCAAGTTACTCTTCCAAATGTCAGTGTGTGTACATCCACCAGCAGGATGTACGCCCCTCACTTCCCAGTGTGTGCTGACCAACTGATCAACTCCAGCAGGATGTACGCCCCTCACTTCCTGCACACAGAACTGCATGACTATAAGCTCATACAGTAGTTATACAGAGGTTCACACTAAAGTTATATTAAAGTATATTGACATGTATATTGAATTCCACAACAATTTCTTAAGAAATGTGGACAAACATACGGCGTCACCAGAGAGGATTCTAGCCTCAAAGTCACACAAGCACACATTATATATTATAGTCAGATTATAATTAAATGCACACAGCGTATGATTTCTTTTATTACTTTAATTTTGTTTCCACCATGTTTGCATTCCTGACTCCAAATATTCTGAAACTTTATAATCATAATTTGGTAGACGCATACATATAGTAATATATCATAGTAGGTAGACAATAGAAAAAAAGAAAATAATAAATTTGTTCAAAAAGTAAAACTTCACTTCGGAAACACATGAAAGAAAAATGGAAGAAAAAGATGCATAATGAGAAAGAGCGCAAGAAGCTGCATTAATTATGGGCCAATTATAGATCAGTTACAGCAGAAGTGGACAACAAAATCAAACCCTGCATGAACCATGAGCAGAGAAACGAGTGTTCAGCTGTCCCAACATGTTAGTGCATGCATGTTTCAGATGTAAGGGCGACTTCGACTATGACGTATTGCATATGAAGGAGATTTTGCAACTCCTTTGTCTAATTCACACGTAGATTCTTAATACATTTTGTCATCATGCATAACTAAGAAGTTTTCTGAAATGTCAGAATGTGGAAGTAAAGAAAAAGAAAGAAAAAGGAGCAGGATATTGGAGAAAAGCCACATCCTTGGATTAAAATTCACCACGACTCCAGCAAAGAGACCCTGCAGGGAATCGCCCTGCCTCACACGGTTCATTACAGGAGCACGATTACACTGAACGGTGGCATTTCACACGCAGTATAGAGGCTCGATTACAGCCGACAGTTTCTTCTTGATAAATGGGCCAAAATGTTAGAAATAGCCACCAGATTTAGTGCTTCTGACTGGATTAAAATCAGGGATTATGTGTTTCAGAGTTGATTTTCTATTGTGAGCAGAAAGAGAGAGTCTGTGGTTGGGAGACATCAGCTGGTAGGTGAGAGGGGCTTTAGAGACGAAGGTCATTTGGAGCCGTCTTTCATCATCATCATCATCTGTAACTGAGTAAAAGACTTTTACTTTAGATTCACTACAGACCCAATAAATCCCACAATTAGCATGTTAGACCTTACAGTCTGTGTCAGAGATTAGGATGTGTGGAGGGTCATGCTGCTATGGTGGTGTGTGTGTGTGTGTGTGTGTGTGTGAAGACACACACACACACACACACCACAACTCAAATTTAATGATCGGTAATATTGATTAATGCAACAATGATATACTCAAACCAACAGAGCTGGTTCCAGCCGAGCATGTTGACATAGATACTTAATAATAATTAGCCTCATTACTGACACCATTAGCATAAGTAGCTACAGCATTAGCTTTGCCAAGCCTCAGCCCTTCCTTGGAAATTTGGGTGGAAGGAGTTTTAACCAATAAATCACTGACATCATTTTCCCATTGAGGGTTTCTGCCAGAAAGACTTCGTCTGTTCTGCCTGAGTCATCTTTAATCATTACAGCGTGTGACTGAGCTCTGAAACTGGTCTGTATGCGTTTCCTTTGTGCAGCAATGATTGAAGAACATGCATGATGAAGGACATGCCTGACACGACTAAACCTCACTCTGCTGGAGGACTTTCACCAGCGTCATTCAAGCCAGCCAACGTGCCTCACGGCGGGGCACAGTGCAGGGCGAGACTGACCCCCTCTGCTCTCCCTGCCCCAACCAACCCCCCCCCTCTGTCCCACCTCCCCCCAGACTCTATATCATACACACCCAGATAATAATAATAATAATACTTTGTTTATAAAGCACCTTTTGTGCAAAAAAATGCGATACAAAGAGCTTAAGAATGTCATAAAAAAGAAAAAAATAAGAGAAAAGAAGATCAAATGAATTATACAATATAACAGATACAACATATGAGCACCAATAAAACGTAACGCAGCAGGAGGCACTAACCAGGTGGCTCCCTCGCCATAGTAGCAGCAGCACATGTGATCCTCACAAGCCAGAATCCCTTACACATAATAATGAAATAAAAATAAACAATAATAATGAAGCGATAATGAAATATTTATAAAAGAATAATAAGAATGGAGATCGTTAAAATGTTAACCTTGGGTGAAAAAAGTAGTAAAATGCAATGGATTTAGAGGAGTAAAAATTAAATTAAAAATAAATAAATTGTATTTCTTTTAAATGTGTTTAAATAGATATCGCGCTGCTCTGCTGTTTGTCTTGCCTGAGGAGGTCCTCTGCCTCCTGGCAGCTCCAGTATGTCCAGGGTGATGGGAGTTGTTTTATACTGGATGTTGATGGATAAAGATGGCTATAGGGATACATATTGAGACAATAAAATGTCAGAAAATTTGAAAAATGCTCCTCAGAAATTCTCAGAGCCCTGACATCTTTAAAGTGCTTGTTTTGTTCGACTAACAAATCCCAAAGATATTTAAACAAAAAAAACAAACAGAGACAAATAGTGAATCTTCATATGTCAGAGGCTGGAAGCAGGAAATATTTAGCAATATTTGCTTGATAAATAATTCAAACAAATAATCAGTTATCAGGGCCCGTGACCAAAACCGCTCTGTGTCACATTCAGTCGCATCCCTGTTTTTTGTGTTACCTTGATGCTAAATTCCTGCCTCTGCTGTGTGGAAGAATGCAAAGCAGCATCCAATTGGCAGAAAATATTGTTGTTTGACCTTTTCTTAACCAATCGATTAATCCATAATAATCATTTCAGCATTTATATGTTATAAAGGGAAGACTTGGAGACCATCAGCCCATGTCACGGCTGACATTTCTATTATTTTATGCTGCATCCATCCCAGAACCCTTGTTAGAAAGGTTGTTCCTGTATAAAAATCTCTGCCATGCATGCATGGAGCGTCCACTTTAGAGTTACTTTTCATTCGTGGCTGCAGTTTTATCTTCGCTCCCCAATCAAGAAAAGACATGTAGATGCTAAGAGAGAATAACAAGTTGATTGTGCAGACATCCAGCTGTTTTCATATGTCAGATAATGTTTTTCTTGTTCCACAGGGAGAAGCCCAGACTCATTATGTCTGCACCACTGAGGATTTAATCATTGGAAATGAAAGAGGGAAAAGGTAAGAAGCTATTTACTTATTTATTGGATATTTAATCTGTGGCTGCACAGTTCACCTGAACACTTAAGCATCAATTGACAACATTTAGGCTGAAGGAGAATCTGTGCTATTTGATTAGCTTCATCAGTCGTTAAAATGTGTCTTTTTTCCCATTTGTTTAGTCAATAAAATGTCTGAAAACGGGAAAAAAATTATCCCCATTACAATATTCCAAAACCTAAAGTGACACATTTTTAAAATTTTTGTCTATTTCGATATAGAATTAACAGCAATGTATACTGAACAAAAATATAAACGCAACACTTTTGTTTCAGCTCTAATTTTTCATGTGTTGAAAGCAAAGATCTAAAACTTTTTCTATGTACACAAAAGGCCTATTTCTCTCAAATTTAGTTCACAAACTTGTTTAAATCTGGGTTAGTGAGCACTTCTCCTTTGCCGAGATAATCCATCCACCTGACAGGTGTGGCATATCAAGATGCTGATTAGACAGCATGATTATTGCACAGGTGTGCCTTAGGTTGGTCACAATAAAAGGCCACTCTAAAAATGTGCAGTGTTATCTTGAAAAGAAACATTTATAGGCACTGAAGTGTCAGTATCTGGTGTGACCACCATTTGCCTCACGCAGTGCAACACATCTCCTTCGTATGGAGTTGATCAGGTTGTTGATTGTGGCCTCTGGAATTAGCTCTGAAATTAGAGCGAAAACAAAAGTCTTGCGTTTATATTTTTGTTCAGTATAAGAAGAAAAAAAAGCAGCACATTCTCACACTTGACAAGCATATGCTTTAGCATTTTTGCTTCATAAATTCTGACAACTGGCTAATAAATTAGTCAATTCTAAGTTAATCAGTGTTGAGCCAATGTTTCTCATGAAAGATGCATTGGAGGTGTTTTTAGTAATTAACAGCCTCATATTAAGCAAAAAAACACACCCACTCCAATAAAACTCCAAGGCTGCAGTATAATGTCATTTTCTTTTCTGGTTTTCAGGAGGCTCTTGAGTTTCCATATTGCAGGATAAAAATCTGCTGAACACCCCTGTCATGGTGTCAATTATGCTGTTTCCTCTCCTGTGCTGTCTGTATCTATGTGCATCATAGCTGCACAACTGTATTAAATTACTTTTGTTGCACACATGCACTTTAAATAATAAAAATAACTTTAAATAAATATTCATCTTCTCACTCCTGTTGTTTGCCATTCATTGTCGGAGCCAGTGTGTCGGTATTCAGGATAACCTTTGTTGTTTGGTTGTGTGGACGACTATTTGTGCAATAAATAGTCAAATGTGTGTTGTGTTAAATGCCTTTTAATCTGATCCAAGCTATAATCTGAAGCACACTGAGCTGAAACTGATGTGATGCTGGAGGATTTCAGACGTCAGATCCTCTTAAAGTGATCAGCCTTCATCTGCTGCCCTCTCCTCTCAGCTCTCCATCTTTTTCTTCTTCTTCATTTTTGT
Organism: Chaunax sp. Z400; assembly: GCA_037577475.1. Taxonomy (NCBI): domain Eukaryota; kingdom Metazoa; phylum Chordata; class Actinopteri; order Lophiiformes; family Chaunacidae; genus Chaunax; species Chaunax sp. Z400. The sequence goes on along the minus strand of CM075192.1, from coordinate 27,551,859 downwards.
GTCTCTCTCCTCACTCCTCACTCCAAACTAAGGCTCGATTTTAATTTGCATTGTTTCCTCTTTCAAATCATCTCCTCAGTAGGGGAGGGTCTGGACGTATTTTGAAGGAGGTGTTGATGAATGTGTTCTCTCCCTTCTTCCTGTACCCGTCACCAGGATAACCTCATGCGCTGTGTAGACATGAGAGGACCAAGGAGCCCGTGAAGATGTCCCAGAAGGCAGCTAAAAGTAAGCTCCTCTGCTGAGGGTGGCTGAGGACATCTGTGGATGAATGATTTCTTCTTTTTTGATGTGGTTCTGGCTTTGTTCTGATTTATTGTGGACATACAGCAGATTTACTTTAATGGGACTTTTCTCTGTCTCCATTCAGCCTCTGATCTGTGTGTGTTTGACACGAAACATTAAGAGGATTATGCAAAATGCACAGATAATGATGAGCTCTGTAGCAGTATCACCACAGTGATACTTACTTTTTTTTTCCTACTTAAATTTCAGGGGAATGTTGAGACTCTTGTCCCTGAAGTTACAGATTGAAATAATCTACAGCGACACACCATAATAATCATCCCTACTACAGTTTGCAACCACAGTCTCGCTGCTATTCCTGTAGCCACACAACATTTAATCACCTCTCAGAGTCTTGTTTGCTCCAGATGTTGCCTACTGTAAATGACTGTGGGAAAACACAAAACTGTCTCAATGCTGCTTCAGCTTTTATCTTTGATTTAAAGAAGGGCCCTTCCCTTTGTGCCGCAGACAAAGACCCTACGCGGTGATTCATTGGGAGCAGCAGAGCATCAGTGGCAGTTGCATTGAAGGTTAATGTGTTGTGTTTGCGTTTAAATTTACGGTCTGCCAGTGAACGTCTCCTTGAATGTAAAACATCCGGTAAAGATATGACTTTTTAATCACCGTGTCCATCCTTTTCAGTTATGTTGCTAAGCTAAGCTAACCCTGTGCTGGTTGCAGCTTCATATTTACTGCACTGAGTGTATGAGAGGGTATTCTTTTCATCTTACCCTTGGAAAGACAGCTAATACAGTTATTAGAGCCTATCCCAGCTGACTTTGGGTGGGAGGCAGGGTTCACCCTGGACAAGTTGCCAGTTCATCACAGGGACACATAGAAAGACAAACAACCATTCAAACTCACATTCAGACCTACGGTCAATTTAGAGTCACCAGTTCACCTCTACTGCATGTTTTTGGTGGTGGGAGGAAGACGGAGGGAACCCATGTAGAAACGGGGAGAACATGACACAGAAAAGTCCCAGGTCCTCAGCTGGATTTTACATTAAAGAAAAAAAAAAGTATACATATAGAAAGTCATATATATTGAAATTATTATCATATATTATGTATTTATGGATACATGTATATCACAGCAGGCACATACCTGTATACAAACACTCTCACGCAAATTATAGGTCTATTGATAGGTCTTATATTCACACAGCATTTTCAGCTCCTACAACCACAGAAATGAAACTGGTCAAGATAAGATAGAGGTTAAAAATGAGCATAATCATGATGATGTTCATACAGTCTTTTTTTGTAAGGTTTTATTTACATTTTCATTCAAAAATCAGTCAATACAAACAAATCAAACTGTAGACATCCACGCAAACATACAGGCTCAACATCTGCATTTTCTCATCATATCAGTCAAAAAAACCGACTTCTTTTGTTCTCTAGCATCCTCAACTTATTTCGATTAAATTCGAACAGAAAATTCAAACAAAATTAAAAATTAAAAACAAGAAATATTTCTCAAATAATTATATTAGATAGTCAAAACAGGTCCACTACAATACAATAAAGAAAACACATTCTTTTCCTTGTATAATCTCCTCCATATTCTTTCATATAGTCATACAAACAGTCTTCATCATGATTTTTGATGTTTATAATAACTGACTGCTTGACTGGAAGAGCTTGAATTCACACAAATACTCTGGCTCTTGCAATTTTAAAGTCAATATATGGTCCTGATAATTGTCCGACAGGTTGATGAGAATCTTACAACATGAATATGAATTCATGGAGGTTTTATTGATGAATTAAAAAAAATAAAATAGAGAAGATCAATCAGAGTCTTGAGGATAAGTTAATAATGACATGGTTACATTTTCCTGTCTCTAAACAACTCATCACGGGGTTTTCCAAGACTTACTCACTCCCTCATACAGTTCCTCAATGACTCATTTTTGGTCAAAATAATCAAGACCTCATGATTAAAGTGAATATTAAATTTCACTCAGCTGTCTAAAGCTGACTGTTGGGTCCTAAAATCCAAAGGATTCTCATTAATCTGTGAGTTTTGCTGTCATACTGAAACCATAACGGTGCTTTCAGGTGGACGTGTGCAGTCGATACTAGAAAGTCATTCATATTCATTTCATTTTCACTTTTCAGTACTGACACCTGCATTAAAGGCAAATTTTTAAGCAGCAGGCTTTTATATTTTTTATTGATTAAAGCAGATTATTTTCTATCAGCTCCAGTAAAATCAAAGAAACTTGAATTTCCAAATTAAGGCCCCAAAACTTTCTATCCACACTGTGTCATATGTGACATTTGACAGCCATGACTTTGTCATTCTTATACATTTGCCTCTGTCTTTGTCTTTGACTCCAGCATGGTGCCTTAGGCTTCTCCCAGTCCTCCTCTTCTTCATCTCTTTTGTCACATACTACTGCTCCTACGCCATACTTCAGAGGTAATCGCACACACGCCAACACGACCATTGTCCTGTCTCAGTTCCTCTGGTGTTGAGGTCATGCAATTAGGAAGCTGGTAAAGAAGTAAGCATGAGGTCTGTGCAGTGCTGAGTCACTAAAAAAGCTACACACAACCCACATTCTGATCATCTGGCAGACTGGAGCTGCTGGTCAGTCCGTTTACTGGCTGCGTTTTCATGGCTTCAGCAGCCGTTCTCATGCCAGCTGTGGTGATTGTCTTTCAGCTACGGAGGCACCAGCAAGTCTCTGAACAGTAGCAAGTCACTGTGTGGTGGCTGGCTTACCCAGAAGAAGTGGGAGAGCCTTAACTTTAAGTGAGTAATGGCATGTCTGTGTTTTTCTTCTTGCACACTGGAGGGGGGAGTGGATGGCGTATGAAGGGAGAGAGGGATGCCAGCGTTTTTATTTGAACACACGGTGCCAGGCTGCTCACAGCTGTGAGGAAAAGCGCATTAGTGAGAGAGAACAGACGTTATTATAAGAGTCGATTTTCCATCCAAATCATGGTTGCAGTAAATTTCAGTGTTTAAGTGGAATGTGTTTGGCGAAAGAGTTGATGGAAAACCCAGTCAGCTCTTGATAAAGTTGCATTTTTCAGAGCTTTTTTTTTGTTTTTTTTGTCCTCCTCACGTTCTCCTTTGTCCAGTAATCACTGCTCCACAATCCTCCTTTGTTTTCTCTTGCTCCGTTATCCGTTTATCCAGCTGTATATTTACTGTTGCTCGTTTCGTGGACTCTGCTCTGTTACAAAACCGTGATATGGTCTCCATCTGTGGACCTCCTCCAAGGTTGCTGTTTATTTCTTCAGCCCAGCAGACCTTCCACCGCCCGCCCTGCCCTCTCGCCTTTTAAACCGTCAGTGAAGGAACATGATTTGCATTCTCGCGTGATGCTTCCGGCCGGTTGTTCTCGGATTATCTCATCAGTCATTACAGTCGCAGGGAGGCCTCCCAGGCAATTACAGTGACATTTCCCTAATTAGACCCCTCCCCCCCCCCCGGAGATTTACCCTGATCTCCTGCAAAGATCTCGCTGGCTCATGAGGGTAATAATATATGTCTGAGCGACTCACTGTCAAAGTCACCGGGTCATAAACAGCTGGAGTCTGAACACAGAGCAGCAACAGTTTCATTTATTCCAACCTGCCGCGTTCGTCTCCCTCCACAGGCTGTGTGGATGTTATCGTTTTCTCTTCCCTCTCATGCCAACATGAGGTTTTTAATGAGGGGAATTGCGATTGAACTGCATCATGTAATTGAGGGCTTTGCCTATAATGAGTCTGGTTTACCTGCCTAATACTGCACATACCAGAACGTTTGGGAAAGTGCACAACAAGCTTTTCCATGCGCCAGAATGAACGCAGGACGGTTGGTACTGTGGATTGTGAAGCAGTGGTTTCCCTCATCCTCGCTGTCTCACACCTCATTCATATCCCCCCCCCTCCCTCCTGTGATATAACTCATGTGTGCAGTGAAAGCCTGTGTGCTGCATTATGGCGCTGTAACTCCTGACTCTCTCCTCCTCCTCCTCCTCCTCCTCCTCCTCTCAGCATCAGCAGACGGACGCAGCTCTTTCTAAAAATGGAGGATTTCTTCTGGCGGGAGCATCTGTCACAGCTGGCACTTCCTTATGGCATTAAAGGCAGCGGTATGTTGATTTGACATGATCCTCTTTGCTTCGTTTACAGCCCCTGTTCTACAAAAGCCGTTATGTAAAATGTCAATAAAAACAGAATGCAGTGATTTGCAGATCCTTGCTAACCCAGATTCGATTAAATACAGTACAAAGACAAGATAATTAAGTGTTTTTAAACAAATAAATATATGTTCGTTCTGAATTTGATGCCTGCAACACGTTTCAATAAAGTTGGGACAGGTTCATGTTTACCATCGAGACACTTTTTCTTCTAACAACAGTCAGTAAAGGGAATAAAGGACACTCCGTTGTCGTATTTGTCGCTGCATAATGTGCCACACAACGGGGCACAGTTCTGGACCACGGATGGGTCAGACTAGTTCCTGGACTCTGTTACTGTAAAGTCAGGCTGTTATAAGAATGTATAGTTTCATTGTCCTGCTGGACCAAACAGGGACAACGCTTCAACACATGCATGTATACCTTTCATCATCACTGGCGTCTCCACAGACGTGCAGGTTACCCATGCCATGGGCACCAACTACCCCCCCCCGGACGTTGTTCGTTATGACACATGGTAGAGTCTTTACTTAAACATTTGTAGATGCAGCGACGAACTGTGTTTACTGACTACGGTTTTCCAAAGTGTTCCTGGTTTTTAATGCGGCGCCGTCTGAGGGGTCAAAGGTCACGGACATGCGACGTTGGTTTACCTCCTTGCCCTTATTGAGCAGAGGTTTCTCCAGAGTCTCTGAATATTTCGATGCTTTATGGACTGTAGATGGTGAAATGAAATTCGTTGCGTTTGCTCATTAAGAAACGTCGTTCTGAAACTGTTAGACTCTTCGTCCATGCAGGTTTTTCCCTTCTCAATCATGCTATATCACCTGTTACCAATGAAGCAATTGACCCTTTGAGATGTGTTGCTGCATAAAATTCAAAATCAGGCACATATTTTCAAAAATCGATGACTTTGATGAGGTCAAACTTGAGATAAATTGTCTTTGTACTGTTTGAGCTGAAAAAAGGATTATGAAATCATCACATTTAGTTTTATGCATGTTTTACAGAGCGTCACAACGTTTTTATGGGACTGGAGTTGTAATAAGAATAGAAATGAGCCCCACATCTGTTCCTGTCAGCTAATTAGATTTTTAATATGATATGTGTGTAGCTCTTTACAAAGATCTTACTATCTTTTATGTGAATTATGTTTCACACACACACCTTTTACAACCATTTCTTCCCTGCTTTCCCTCCCAGAGCTGCTGCTACTCAAAGTTCTTGCTGTAATTGCAAATTATCAGATGCCAGCCAGTATTGAAAAGTAAGTGTGAACACATTTAAGACTACAAGCTCAGTGTTTCATTCCTGTGACCCATGTTTCTACGACCTATGATCGTCAGTTATCCTGTATTCCATTTTCATTGACTTCATTGACTGACTTTTGTGCATGTGGGTCGCAGTTGTTGCCCTTTAGACTCACAACTGTCCTCAAAATATCCAGGAAACATCCTTGGGTTTCAGTCTGCTGTGTCTCTGGAGAGGATGGTTTTGTTTTTGACCGTACAAAACCTGGAAACACTCATCTCAGGACCTGTGGGAGGGATGGAGAAGGATAAATGTACCACATTTGAACTGTGTGTGTGTGTGTGTGTGTGTGTGTGTGTGTGTGTGTGTGTGTGTGTGTGTTACTCTCTCCTCCATAGCCTTGAATGCAGAACCTGCGTCGTCATAGGAAACGGCTTCGCCATTAAAAACAGCTCTTTGGGCAGCATCATCAACAAATATGACGTAGTAATTCGGTAAGCACACAGCGCCTTATGAAAGTATTAACAGTGATGTCACATGAACTTCTCATCAATACTGTTTAACAGGCTTTACATGTAGAGGAGGAACGTGTAACGGTTCATTGCCACTTTTTAATTCCACTAAATTGGGACTCATCGGCAATAATAACATCCTTTTTAAAGCCAAGACCTCTTAATGACCACTTTAAGTAATTAGGACTGAGAAATCATGAACAAACCGATCCTTTCGCCGTCCACCAATGATGGACGGGATCCGACTGTGTGCCAGCCTCGCAACAATTAGCAAACTTTTTACTGACAAGTTGTGTCAAGGACAACAGAAAGCCTTCAGGTTTACTCAGGGACAGAGGCGAGCTCTTCAGATATGACTGAATAGCCTTGGAATGAACACATGCATTCTGAAATGCTGCATTTTTATAAGCCTCTTTCAAACAGACAGAATTTGGCCTGGACTCAATGCATTTTCCTCCTTCTCTCTCTCTCTCTCCCTCTCTCTTACATCTCTGCTTCTCCTCTCAGAGGCTAAGCAGACTAAAAGTTATTGACATTAAGAATTCAGTGCATGCCGGAGACGTTTTCTGTCACAGGAGCACCGTTAAGACTCTGTTAGAGCCGGTCGAGACTCAAGTTTCCCAAGCGCAGACTAATCATGCAAGCGGAAAAAACGACCCTTTCTGAGCTACTGTGTTAATGATTTGGTGAATGTGTGAGTTATGATGTGTTTATGTGAAGATGATGAGTCAGGGATTTGTTCAAATGAATAAAGCAGGGATGTTTCCAGAATAAAGCCCGTATCGACTTATAAGCCCTGAACGCTCTTGTGTGAGTTACTCGTCCTTTTTTTATGCAGACAGTTTTTAGGCAGTCAGGACATAATGTGGAGGGAGAAGGACCCCCCCCCCCCAGTATAAAAGCATCCAGGATACATCAATGGGCCTCCTGGACACCACAGTCAACATGTGAATATTCAATACCAGTTTGGTATGAACAGAATTCCTGGTGTCTCAGCAGTAGGGAACAAACATTATCAATAAATTTAAAACGTCTTGACTTAAACAATGACTTACATAAAAAAATTTAATCACTCCTACCCAAACATACTGTATCTTTAACCATGTCTAAGCGGCAGCCTTTGACTGGACTGTTTTGTCACACTGGTTTTTATGTCTGATGGCTTATGGGTAATAGTGTTTGTTAAAAGCCACTAAAAGCAAAAAAATTGAATTAACAGTGAGAGATTAGATGTTTTTTTTTTACATACCGTCCTTATCCAATCATACAGATGGTACCATAGTGTGAGAAAGACTTTTATTATTAGCTTAGTTTTGTTGTTGGGATTTAGAATGAGCTTTTCTGAAATCTGAAACTGTTAGAATTTAGCAAAAATAAGGAACCAAGATGAAGAACTCAGACTCAGATATGGAGGAAAACGTTCTGGTGCAGTTCACTGTACAAAAATATCAAACACAAATACTGGACTGGTGCAGCAGGCAGGCAATACAAAAAATAAATAAATAAACGAACAAAAAAATAAATAAAATCAAGATATCCACTAAAGGCAGAATCTTCAGTTCAGAGCTGAATAGGTTACCAAGGCACGGCTGGAGCAACAGGGAGATGGAAAAAAAAAAAGTATTATAGTTTGTTTTGCCCGGGACACATTTCCTGAATCTCTACAATGGAGGTGCTAATGCTAGGTTAGCATTTGTAAGATGTGATTATCTGTGGAAATCTGTGGAAATTCTTGTCCCTAAACTTGGCTCGGTGTCCCTGCCTCAGGTTGAACGACGCCCCGGTGAGAGGCTATGAGGAGGACGTGGGGAACAAGACCACCATGAGGTTCTTCTACCCCGAGTCGGCCTCTTACAACCCCGGACTGCACAACGATCCCGACACACTCATGGTCCTGGTGCCTTTCAAACAGCAGGATCTACGGTGGCTCAAAGAGATCCTCTATAATGAGAAGAGGGTACAGGATATTTGTGAGAATGCCCTTTCTCTCTCACACAAACACACGTTCTCCACCTCCCTGCCTCACATAAACACTCTCCTTTTAGCCTCCTCTCCAACCCTCAGCAGCCATCCATGTCAGGAACAAATACTTAAAAGGTTCGACCTCAGCGATGCCAGTGCCCTACAGTACTTTCCATTTCACTCTGTTGCTCCTGGCACCTCCGGCCTCCCACTCCTAATAGTTGCAGGGTCATTACCTTCCAGTTTGCACATCGATTTAGATGCTTCCAGACATGAGGGAGTCACGTGTAAATGAACTCTAAAAACACCAAAGTTTTACTCTCACTCTGTCCTTTTTCTTCCTTTCGATTTCACATTTTGTGTCTTTATCCTTTTCTGCGTTTGTGTGCATTTCAAGGTGAGGAAAGGCTTCTGGAAGCCGCCTCCCCAAATCTGGTTGGGTGATGTTAGTAAAATCAGAGTCTTGGACCCGCACTTTCTGCACCAGACTGCAGACAGGCTGCTCCGGATCCCTCTGCATCCCAAGAGCAAACAGGTGAGAGATCAGTTCCACGGTGGACGCTTTGACATCACTTTATGTGGTGGCGATGCTTCTCCTCTGTTACAGCTCATTAATATGAACTATTTCTGCCATCCTCACTGAACTTTCCCACCAGAACCCTCTCTCTTGTCCCCCCCCCCATCTCCCAAACCTCCCCTTTTCTCCTTTTTGCCCTCTCACTACTTCCCACATGAATGTTAACGAGGCTGGAGGGAGCATCGACTGATTAGCCACAGCTCCTCTGGTGATGCGTCTCAGGCGCTGCGATAAACAGTTTACTAACAGAGGGGTTTCTCTTGGACAATCGCAATTCTGTTGATCCAGTCGCTGCCAAACATGACGAAGATTAGCTTCTGCTTGGTATTCTGGCATTTCATTACAAGATAAGCTCCTCGGCTGCACAGCGAATCCCTGGGAAATAATTGGTTTTTGACACAACGCCAAAATTTAGTGTAAATTTCAACCAGATGCTGTTTTTTTTCCGAAAAAGCTCGGCTCCCAGTCATTTCTGCAAATCTCAATTTTGCAATTGTCACTGTTTTTTCCCCCCGTTTTTTTTGGTGATTTCAAGGTTTTAAGCTTGCCTCACTGAAACAAATATGGAAACGAAGGAAAAAAATAAATGAGAAAACATGACCCATGCCTTCATTTTGCGGTCTCACCTCCCTGTTTGGCCGAGGCCTCTGCATCTTGTAATGCTCTGTGATTTGACTATCGCTCATGTAGAATGAAGCTTTTATCGGCTCGCTGCGTTGCGTCTCTCGTGGTGGGGACTGTCTCGGACAGTGAGCCAAAGCCAAGTTTTGTTTTGGTCCTGGTTGTTCCCTGTTCTGAGCCCCCTTTGTCCAAGAGTGAGGAGGGGGCTGCAGAGCAAACACAAGGGGTTGCAGCAGTGGGAAGTCAGAGATGCATATATAGGCTCTGCTGACCAGAGTTCTGCACCATCTGCACTGATTGCGTGGAGACTGAATGGAGGACAGGAGGAGAAAGGAGGAGAGCTGAAGCTCACAGACGTTACATTTTTTTGCAGAAACTGAATTTATTGAGGCCTGCAAATATTTATGCTTTTTTGTAAACAATGGTGATGTTGCAGGAAATGTCGACGTCGCACCATCTTTGTTCAATCTCGTGTTCTTCTTTCCACTTCTTTTCTGTTCCTCTGCTGTTCCACAAATGCCAGAATACCAGCTGGAGTCCTGACTGCAGCAGACCTCCGCTTTGCAGACACGCCACCCTCCCTCAGCTAATGACCCTGCCAGATAAATAAGAACACACACATGGGCAAAACCCAAACTCTAACACATGCAACAACTTCTCTCCTTACTTCCCTTTTCCTTCCTTTTCGATTTTTACTCTGCAGACACACACATTCACACACACACACAGACACACACACACACACACACACAGACACACACACACACACGACTCTTATGTTCACACCCTCTCCCAAAAAACAGGCTTGTGTTGACCTCTCGAGGGTCTCGCTTGTAGTGGTAGCAGTATGTAGCCTCTCATCCAGGCGCCGTGGGCCTGCGTCCAAACTACGCGGCGGGCGGCTGCAGAGCGCTGGTGTTCGCCCGTGTGCTTGCCGACCACATGAGGCTCTTGCATGAATGAAGCTGGATGTCAACCGTTTCCCCCTGTAGGCTGCAGTTCCAGAATATAAAGGAAAAAAAGACAGTCGATCCACCGAAACTGATCTGGTTTAATGTTTAGAGAGGTTCTTATCAAGACTGTCATGGTCACATCACCTCAGGTATCTCTGACAGTTGTTTAGACAGCCTCTTCTTTGGTAAAATGTAACCATGGGTGCAGTTAATACACCCACACATACACACTCGTTTGCCATGTTCTCTCTTTCACTTGTTTCTCACGAGGTAAAGCAGAAGTAGAGCCTCTCTCTCTCTCTCTCTTAGCCGTCTGAAGAGGCCGGGCTCTTGAGAAAAGTTCCTTTGCTGCTCTCATATCGGCTAAAATTTAGTTTCGACCAATAATTGTAATTTGCGTCACTCCAGCTCTGGAGAAAATCTTTTCTTTCTTTTTCCCAGTGCAGCTTTAGGCATGGCAGATATACTGTACATGTGTGAAAATACCACCCAAGCATAATTGCACACACATGCCTCAGGCCCAGAAATAACACGTAACGCCCTGTTAAACCACAACAACAGATTAAACAAATGAGATATGATGTACTAATTAGTGAGAGTTTTGCTACTTTTTGAGCAAACAATGAGATTATATTTAAATTTAAATGACTTGTGTCCTAAAATGTGAGACGGCAGCCTCTGTAAACACTGGATGTGCTACAGAAATGTCCTTGCAGCCAGGAAACCTGGTGATAACGTAAAGCTGTGGAGGAGATAGATAAGGAAAAGCTGTTGGGACTATGTGTGCAGCGTTTTGGAGCGGGATGGAAAGAGAAAGTTTCTTTTATCTGGCGGTCATGTGGAAGCGATTCTTCTTCTTGCCTCTGTGAACATGGCTAATCATTGACAGAGTCAAATGGGAAATGGCAAACAACACGGGGCAATCTCTGGGCACAGTAAGAGCCCACCAGGGACAAAACGAAAAAACATGCCTCGACTCATTATATCTCAAACGGGTTTTAATTCTGGAACGATGTCAGCGGTGGGATAAAGTCACGTTATGTGTTTCCATCAGAGGCAGATCATTAGTGACAAGACAACAGCAGACAAATGGTTTTTAACACTATTTTTTTTATTTTGTGTAGGGAGACACAGGATATTACCATTTTCTTTTTTAATAGGAAATAAGCATTTTGGAATAAAGGCAGACATGGAGCATTGGAATGAGGCAGAGAGGAAGACATGCAGCACAGGGTTCGTTATTTTGTTTGCTTTGTCTGCAAGGACGCCCTTTCATTTCTGTACAATGTTGCATATTTAATTTGCCAACAGGTGCAAAATCATCAAGTTTGTATTTTGAGTCTATTTTCTCTTATACTAATCATCCTTATGGGAGGATAGGAGAAGAATAAATGAGGAAAATTTAAGATGTGCTTCGACTAAATATTGACTCGAAGGGGGTCAATACTTTTAAAATTTTTTTTTATTTCATTTTGTCATATAAGAAATAAAAAAAAGAGGCTTAATTCTATACAACTAGAAATAATATGAGTCATAAGCAGCACGGCTTTAGTCCTTGAGAAACGGCGAGTCAGCAGATTGTTGTGTTCTGATGAGGACATTAAGTTTAAGGAAGAGGGAAATGAATTAAAGAAAGAATTTATTTTCTCTCGGTTTATTTGGTTTTGGTCTATTGACCGAAATAATTACGTCTTATAAATGATAGAAGTCCCCTAAAAAGTTGTATTAAATTTATGACTGATTTGAACCTGGGATGCTCTGATTGGTGCAGTTTATTTTTGTAAATAGTTTATAATGGCTGTGGTTTTGGATTATTATGGTTTTGGATTATTGGTTTAGCCATGTTTATTTCTGTGTGTTTTTTATGTTATTACTTTAATGTTATATTCATTCTTTGTCATTTTCTTTTCTCTTAACAATTTGATTTGATTTATTAACGTAATTTTTTTTCAACATTGTGTGTTAACGTCCACACTTTTTGTCTTTTTTCATGCTGTGCTACGAAACAAATGTTGTGATCATGACAGTGAGCCAACGACAGTGTTGTTTTGAACCTTTAAAATCTTTACTTACATTAATTCTTATATTCCTTGTCATAAAGGTAGTTTCAGATATACTTACTTACCTTTGTACTCCCTAAAGAACATAGAACCTTGACGTAGGCCCTCCATTCTCTCCGGTCTTGTGCCTTTAAACCCGTTTGCTGCCATCACTTGTTCTGTGCTTCTTCTCGGCCTTCCTCTCTTTTTCTCCCCTTTTAGGGAGGTTCCATGTTAATGCCTCAGTTTTGGATTTGAAAGTTTTAGATTTGAGGCACAAAATAAGGTCATCAATAGGTCTCAGATGTTTTTAAAGGACATAGAAAACTATTTGTCATCTGCACAACATCAGGCACGTAGCAACCGAGTAGCAGCCAGCGCAGGAATGAGTCACGTTTTTAACCTTTCCATAAGGACAGAGTAATTCACTTTATCAAACGCTGCACTGCAGAACAAAAGCATCAAAGTACACGAGGAGGTTTTTTTTCTTCTTGTGCCTCTCTCTGTTCTGATATTTTTATATCAACTTTGAACAAAAGTGTCCCAGTGATCTTTTGCCCTCTTAAATTCTGAAAAACAGAATTTGAATCCATTTTTTTTTTACGTTGAAGGTTAACAATTTTCTCCAGGGACATTGGTCAGAAACATCAAGTGGCCTCAAGTTGTTGCTGGTTATCAGCATCAAGAGTGCTCGTCTTCAGAAGAGACTAATGATAAAAAGCTCATTTACATGGTGCCTCACAGCAAGAAGGTTCTGGGTTCATATTCAGACCTGGGGCCTCTCTGCAGGAGTTTGCATGTTCTCCCTGTGTCTGCATAGGGTATTGGTGCTCCAGCTTCGTCTCACGGTCCAAAAACATGCATTAAATATGAATTTATGACTCTAAATTGCCTTTAGGTGTGAATGTTAGCATGAATTGCTGTTTCTCTCTCTGTGTGTCGGCCCTGTGGTGAACTGGAGACCTGTCCAGGGTTGGATGATGTGCAGGAGCTATTCTATAGAGACCTGCAGGGTACAGGTGATGCTGTGTCCAACAAATCAGCAGCATTAAAAAAAGAGCACATGTATGGAGGGCTTTGACATAATGTTACTTCCCTGGTATCTGAGCTGCAAGCATTGCATTTCGATAATAAGTAGACTTATATCTGCAGATGGGTGAGGGTCAACATAAGAGGTCAACAGCTGGAAATAAAATGAGTGATTTGAAAATATCTACTTGGTAAGTTTGATCCAACTGTTGCACACTGATGATTGATTTTCTAGAGGCTCAAGGTTCAAGGTTTTTATTCATCACATGCAGTCATACATGAACAACTTGCAGTGAAATGCTTCCTCTGGTATGTCCCCGCCCCCAAGACTGTGCATTATATAAGGTAACAATAATAAAAAAAAGAAAAGTGAAATAAGATACAATAAAATAAGTACCATAAAAATAAAGAGAATAAAGTGAAATAAGATGAGAATAAACGAAGTACTATAAAATAAGCATATATGAAATAAAATGTGCAATATAAATAAATGTGTGCAATTTTTTTACATGTTTTACATTTTGTAACATTAACTTACAAATAGTGCATTTAACCTCAGTAGTATTAAAGCTGGTAGCAATGCTGTAAGTTTTGCATGAGGTGCACAGCAACTAATATCATTGCATAATATCCGACACATATGAAATTGTTTTGATGAACTGCAACTAAATATCAGAGACAGCAGTTTCTGTTGTCGTCTGTTTCCCTCTAGTGGTGAGACGAGAGGCTGCAGTTCAGTTGTTGTCCCATCTGCTGCTCTCACTCCACTAATATCTGCAAAGCTGATAATTTATGGAAATGTCACAGTGAGTGGAAGCAGATTCTGCCACTCCTTTTATTTTACATCCCACCAAACTCTTTGTCAAACCTTTTAGTGCAATAACTGATAAATCTATATGGACTTTTCAATACTTTAAGCCCCTGTGAGTAAAAGTTGGATGTGAATCTGATGGCATCTGTTTTAGTTCATAGAAAAAGGACAACATACCGATGAATCTCTCTTCTCGTCTCTCGGGATGTCAGCTGTCTGGCAGGATGTCTCTGTTGGAGCCCAGTCTCTTTCTCAGGACATCAAATGCTGCAGTTTTGGCTCATCCTTCCGCATCTCACCCACACCTGTGTGTGTCTGCATGAGATGCTTTGGACTCTTTTTTTTACACACATTACTTTCAAACCACGTAGTTTTTGTGCCATCTCATGTTAAGCATGCGTTAGAAACGGTTTGTGGCTGGAAGCATCAAAGGGAAGGCTTTGTAGTCTAGATCATATCAGTCCAGGCCTCAGATCTTTGCAGCGGCTTCCTGTTTGTCAAAGAGTCATTTTTAGAATATTGTTGTTGTGTATGACGCACATTTCTAATCTTTGCTCTGTTATGAACCATCCAGACCCGTCAGGTCGTCTGGGACAGGTCTGCTTTCTGTCCCCTGATTCAGAGATAATTATGTCAGAAAAATGTTGTTTTTTTCATGAAAACTTTTGCTTTTCTGAATTAACGAGATAATTATCTCAAATTTCTGGGAAAAGTTTTCATGAAAAAATAAAATTCTGCTCTGTTTTTCTGAATTAATGACCTAATTAGGTCATTAATTCAGAAAAACAGAGCAATTTTTTTATCAAGTGAATGCAATACGCTTCTGTAAAGTCAAGTCAAGAGTCAAGTGAGCATTATTATCATTTCATCCATGTACAAGTTAACTATGAGATGAAACAATGTTTCTCCAGCACCTGCTGCTACATAATAACATTGGACAATACAAAGTGCACAATTTAAGACAATATGTGCAAAACATAGGACTACATAAAGTGCACAGTTTAAGACAATATGTGCAAACCATAGGACTACATAAAGTGAACAGTTTAAGAAAATATGTGCAAACCATAGGACTACATAAAGTGAACTGTTTAAGACAATATGTGCAAACCATAGGACTACATAAAGTGAACAGTTAAAGACAATATGTGCAAACCATAGGACTACATAAAGTGCACAGTTTAAGACAATATGTGCAAACCATAGGACTACATAAAGTGAACAGTTTAAGACAATATGTGCAAACCATAGGACTACATAAAGTGAACTGTTTAAGACAATATGTGCAAACCATAGGACTACATAAAGTGAACTGTTTAAGACAATATGTGCACACCATAGGACTACATAAAGTGCACAGTTTAAGACAATATGTGCACACCATAGGACTACATAAGTGCTCGTTTTTGGATGACGTGCAAGACGGCACAATAAAACAACCAACAGGAAACAAAACAGAGTACAAGCAGCCAACTAGTCTGCACAGTGTTTTTAAAGTGCATAAATTAATAATAGAAGTTGTCTTCATACATATATACATTTAAAAAAATATAATATAAAGAAAGTTATAAAATCAAATAAATAAATTTAAAAAAAGTAATAATAGAAGGATAGCAATTCTAAAAAAAAGCTTGCATTGCCTTGGGCGTCGGCCACAGATGTAAAACTTTGTGACAAAGAATCAGTGTGTGATGAGTTTCCTTTTTTGATGATGTCACTGTGAGTCGCCAGTGTCTGAAATGTTCAAACCTGCATAATATGAGACCTTTAAAAAGTTTCATTTGTTCCAGCAGCCGGTCCATCCTACCACGGGGATCCTCGCTGTGTTTGTCGCTCTCAACTACTGTGATGTGGTCCACATAGCTGGTTTCGGATACCCCAACTCAAAGAGTCAAAGGCACCCGATCCATTATTATGGATACGACACCATGAAGTCTATGAAGGTGGGTAGCATTTACCAGAGAGAGTCAAACATGGAGGCTGGAGAAACATTAAATTGTCTGACTCCTCTTCCTCTGTGTTGCAGAACTCCTACCATGACCTCAGTCATGAGGCTGAAGCCTTAAAGCGATTGGAGGATTCAGGAGCCATTCTCTACCTGCACCCACATTTGTGATGCACAAATCCCCCCCGTAAAAATTAGTGAAAACCAAATTTGGTTTCGGTCAGCTGATCCAAATCAGATGTTGATGTGCCTTCTGCAGTGGGATACGAGATATTTTGCTGGTACATTGCAAGACTCTCCCCGGCACCTTTATATATAAAAAAAAAAAGAAGTAATTTTTAGCTGATTTTTAAGCATCTTTCCTTCCGTTTGTCAAGTAGAATAATCTTTCGTATCATCGCGGCTTAGCACTTTGCATCACATTTAAAGGTTTGATGTTTCAATCCTGACTTTCAAAGTTAGTTCTCAGGACACTAACTGTTCATGTGGAGACTTGGTCGTCTGTTTCTGACAACCCAGCTGGAGAAAAACAAATGATTTGAGATTAAGTGGGATTTTGTGGATAATTCCAATGCTTCGATGTTGCTTTTTAGGCCCATGTGATATTTGGCTCACGGCTGCCACATCGCATCTCAGCCTTTTTTGTCTTTTTTTTTTTTTTTTGTCCAGAGATTAAAGAGTATAATTTTCAAGTCTGAATATCATTTCTTCTGAGCTATAAAATACATTTTACGGTAAAGAGTTCTAGTAGAATCTATGGGGATTTTATTTTGAGGACTTCTCTCTCAATGTATTTTACTTTAAACGAAAGAAAAATGAACTGAGAACAAACCTGATTTCCAGTTATCTGGATTACAGCCACTTTTGATTTTCTTGGACTGGAAATACTTCTTGTATTTTGCCCATTTGACTTTTAATTACATGAGTTTTCTCTTGTTTTTTTAATTTATTTAATTTTTTTTTCTTTTTTCCCCTGAAGCTATACTGGTAAATGGTACCACTGGATTTTTTTTAATGTACAGAATGAAATAAATTTCTAATTTAGAAGAAATCAATTTATTCTCATTTAACATCCATATAAGTCATATTTTTTTTATCAACTTATTTATGTCCACATGTGGAAATGGTTGATCTGAGTGAACCTGCATGAGACTGTTATGGTGTTTACGTTGATATGACTGTCACCACTAGATGGCACTGCTGCATACATTTTATACAATAGGCCCAATTCTGCACTGCTCTTAAGTGCATCCATGCAGAAACCCATTTTAAAGTGCCTGGGGGGTGGTGATAACAGCCAAACCTGCAGCAGCACATGTGTTACAGAACACATGTACAGTATGAACATCTGGAAAATCATAAAAAAAAATTGCACCATGCTAATAATTGAGCCTGACTTACATACGTGAGCCGCGAGCGACAGATGTTAGTCATGGTTTGTCAGCTCTGCACACGCGGCCTTCTATTAGTGTTGACATGAATGGAGTTTTGCCTTTGGTATTTGTAACGTAGGTTTACTCACATGGTGGTAAAACATCAGCTGTGACAGGATTTACTTCATCTACTGGAATCAGAGTGACAGCAGACATGATGTGTTTTTAATGCTATTACTTCTACAACTAATAATAATGGTTTTATGAGTAACTAGCTAAAACCACATGCATGATATTCTGGTTTTAATGTGTTTTCTTCAGGTAAAATCTCATGTGACTCACAGTTGAGTGCAGTTTTTATGACCATGCACTGATGCTATTGTACATTCTGACAGCTGTGTGTTCTGTTCTGTTGGGCCATAAATCTGTGTGTTTTGCCTGCATCTCTGTGATACTGAGGCCGATCCTGTTTGCAGGAGGCTAAAGACCGCAATCATACGCCCACCCTCTCATTCAGTTCGCCAGAATTGTCGCCTCGAACTGATTTTCTTGCCACTGAAACTCAATCTGACAGAAAACAAAACGTCCTTTTCTGCTTATTTTAAGCCCATCATTGCTGCTCAGAGAGCCGTTCATTCTCTGGAGAATGGGTTTTGTCTCATACTGTAGAATTGTTCCTCATGCATTCAGACATGCTTTAAAAAAAGGCATCTTACCTGTGTTATTACCTCCTCAGGTTATTCTTTTCACCCATGTCTGTTTGTTGGTTGTTTGCAGGATTACTCAATTTTTATTTTTTATTTTTTTCAGGTAATGATTTTTATTTTCAAAACTTCTGCTGTCATCACTGATGTAACTGGTTCTAGTTTTTTTTCTCCCTTTGTTGAATTCAAATTGTGCTCTTACAGATTAGGTGAAACCACTCCAAAAACAAGACAGAGTAAATCTACATAAACAAACCAAAAACCAGACCACCCCATTCCCCCCCCCCCCCCACCTCCATTATGGCTTCTAGTGCATAGAAAGACAGCCAGACAAACAGACATATACTCAGAAAAGACAGACAGACAAATACTCCATAGAATTACGATTAATATAATATATACTATATATAAAATATAATGGAAGGATGAATAAAGAGGAAGTTGAGGTTCTAATCCACCAGCAGATTCAGTCTTTTCAGAAAATGGTCCCAGGTGTCATGAAAGATTGATTGATTATTGTTAGATGCTACGATTAGTTCCATAGGATTACTCAAAAACTGCTGGATGGATTTCCTCAAAACTTGGTGACAGGATGGAGGAAGAGCCAGAAAAGATCCCATTAAAATCAGATGCTGTGGATAAAGGCGGATCCTTTCTTTTACTTCTTACTTTGGAATTTATTCCTTTATTTCTCAGGAAATAATCCATAAATCTAATATAAAAAAAAGATCTATTTATGAGTGTGTACAGTGTGGTGCAGATCCAGGGAATGATCTGGATCTGCTGAAACAATATGTATTTATAGGGGATGATCTTTATTTCTTGCTGGAAGAGCCAGGCTGAAGGATTATGCAGCCTTTGTGGAGGTTTGCGCTCTCCTGAGTGCCATTATATGAAACTCATTGTATTGTTGATATGCATTCATGTTCCCAACAACACGGGGGACGTGTTGAAGAAGGACCCTGTCACCTGATAGTCCCTGCTCGCCGCCCTTACACAATAGCAAATTACATAATTGCACAGGATTGGTGTGAATCTGTGGACTGTTTACATGACAACTGGAAATCAGGTCGGACCTTTCAGGAGGATCTGTTGTCCTGTAAACACACCTTTGAACCAACAGGTCCAGGATGCACCTCGGCGCGCTGCAGAGCGAACACGTTATGTACAGTGCTGTTAACTAAAGCATCTTACGGTACAGTGAGTGAGAGTATTTTTAGCCCTGGTAGCTCCTGTGTGCATTAATCTCCTAACCCTGGCACTGACCACACCGTGCTGCACCAACTGAGCCCCACAAGCCTTTTTATGCATCTTACAAACGAGCCCACGGCTGCAATAAACAATGAAATTCATTTGAAATGCATAGCTTTGAACTTGAAGGCAGACCCCCTCAGTAAACTACGACCTTGAATGCATCGGGTGTAATTTTACAAGGCGGCAATTTTCTTAGAAAAAGACATGGTCCGTGGTGATTGCTGTGCCACTGATTAAGAGCAGTCTCATGCAGGCAGAAGCTCTGACTGTGTGATTGTTATTACAGTATATCTCATTATACCATCTGCTCTCTGCTCTCAGGCTGCCAGTGAACGTCTCACTTTGAAGCAGTTGTTTTCTGTGTAGAAGTGGTGATCCTCTGATAGATAACATAATGATGCTGCACACTCTGCACATCAGCGCAGCAACGGTGCCCATTTGTACCGCCTTTTGTATCAGGTTGAAAAATGTAAATGCATTGAAAGTGAAGAGAGGGCATCTCCTGTGCAGGTGACGGCTGCAGGAACACATGTAATTTAGGTGCCACAGGTGGGAAAAATACTGAAGATTTATTGCTGGTGTTCGCTCTCAACCTCGAGTCATTGAGCGGACGATGTCAGGTACACAGCAATCTAGCAAAGACACCAGAGGCCTCCTTTTTCTTCTTCTCTGCATTGTTAAAAAAAAATAAAAAAATGAGGCACACATGGTGGCTCTGCAGTGTGTCTGTGATAGCCCAGTGGACAGTTTGTGTGGGAAGAGGAAGAAGAGGTGCAGCATGGAGCCAGCTACCCAGAGAGAGGGCATCTGGCCCGGCTCACACATAACTCCCCCACAGCCCAGAGAGCTGCCATGAGTCAGGTGCTCATGCAAACACTAGCATGAGTAGGAAATAAGAGGGAGAGAGAGAGAGAGAGAAAAACCCCCCGATAAGCTGCTTTTCTCCAGTGAGTTTTTTTTATTTGCTAGTTCTGCTCTTTCCTTCATAAAGCTCCTTTTCCTGACCCTCATGTGGACAATGCCTCCGCGTGACGTCAGATTTTCAACATGATATCCTTCAGTTTTTCACTGCAGAAGATGAGGCCTGACAATAAAGCGAAATGCACATTTTTCTTCTGTATCTTAAAAGAGGAGAGCTGTCAGAAGAGAACGAGGGAAAAAAAATCAGAAGCTAATTCGACTAATTCGCTGCACTTTATGCCAAGTGGTTCCTGGTATGTGTTGCACAACCCGAAAAGGTCAGCCAGCTCAGCTGATTTAAAGGCTAACACGGCATCAGTGTTTCCTCGCTCACAGCCAAAAGGAACCTTTTTATGTCGGCTCAGCATTTATTTCACTTTTCAACTCTCAACAGTGCAAACAGGATGCTGATATGTAAATGTGGCTTTGAATGACAGCTTTCTTCATCACCCTTTAAGGCGGTTGTGTTGCGGAGACGCGGGTCAAAGTCGCTTCTCCAGCCTTCTAAAGACAACTAGAAAGGTCACTACGATGACACCATGTTGTAAGAGGCAGTTATACACACACCTATGCTCCCTGTTTATAAGCTGACCCTCTGGACTATCATGCGTTTTATCATAGCACCAGGGGTGGAAGCTTGTTTTGCACACAAGGAGGTGAGGATCCCTACAAAATAAAAAGGAACAGCTGCTCCCTTATTTTTAGGCTCATACTACTGTATAAGTGACATGATTGCGTTTCGGGTAACTTGCCATTTTCACTGTGCAGGTTGCCAGCTTCAAGGTTGATGCTGTCGTGTTGAGGAGAATTATACCTGGCAGACTTCCAGCTACAGTCAGTGAGTCGGACGAGGCCGTGAATATCACACCACCAGATGAAAATGCATCAAAAAATTATCTTGGATACTTTTAAAAACACTTCATAATCCATTGATACCTGCAAGCACTAACCGGTGCTCAAATAATTTGTGCTGCATGCCCTTTGATTCTGTTCCTTTATTATTACACCAAGGAATTAAGGTCCAAGTGCAAAGTCTCGAGCTCTGCTAGAAAAACGGATGAGAAATGATTCAAGCAACAAATTCCATAAATATGGAACAATCTGTCTGATGGCAGTGACACAGACAGATGACGTATCCTCAGCCGCAGCCTTGGCAGAATAATCTGCACGTCAAAGAATAGACAATGAGTCATTTTTCTTAAACACTAAAGCAGCTCCTTTCTGACTGACCTCCAGATGCATTATGGGGCATAAATCACACAGTGTACATTTGCGCGTGTTTGGATGTACTGATTTGTTCTGGCTTCATGTGCAGATCTCAGAGTTGTTTGTGTCGCTAAGCCACATAAGACAGTTATCCCACTCCACATATGGAGTGTAACTTGACAGGCCTGTCCTCCTTCTGTTGTGCCAAAGAGGGTGGAGTTTGATCCTGGCACCACTCTGTCTGTCAGTCTGTTGGTACATCTGTCTGCTGGTGCTCAAGGACTCGCTGTCTGGGGCGCCGATGCATACTGTTCACACCACCCAGTATTTTACTTTGGGTCTCTGGAGATGCCAAAGGAACCCTGCTCATGCTGCATGACTGGAATGCGGCACCAGGCAACATCACACTGTTTTGGCAGAGTGCATTGTGGGAAGGGGGCAGAGGATCTATTTGCCCTCTGATGCTGATCAAGAGCAAGACAGGAAGCACAAATGTATCTCATAAAGCAAAAAGCATGCATTATTATGTTTAATGCGATGAAAAAAAAGCAAAATTTGCATTCAGAATTAGAGTTTGAAGATAAAAGTACTCATTAATATAAAACTAATAATATTAAAAAATGTAAAATTTTTAGTACGGACATAAATCCTTATATAACAAGCTACATATTCGATTACAATTAATTAGTGTAATTTTACATGGATTTGCATGTAATTTAAGAGAGAAGAAAAGATACTGTATAAATAATATAAGAAAAATAAATGGAATTTGTCATTATTGGCATTAGACTTTAAAAAGTTGGCTTATTAATTTACAGACAATGTCTGAAATTTTACACAGTTCTTTAAAAAAATAAAATAAACAGAAAATTACTGTATAAATGTAGTTATTTTCCTTAAAATTAGGATTTCTTTTTTCAGTGACTTCAAATTGCCAATATAGTGTGTGTGTGTGTGTGTGTGACAATTCAATGATAAAGATAACATACTTAAAGTTAAAAACATGGAATATAATAAGTTTAAAAATATCATGAATTCATGAATCACAATTTTCTTGATTTTCAAGAGCTGATAAAACCCTAAAGTTGTGATTAAAGTCAGTAGAGATTTATTTGATCAATGGATAAAAAGAGTTAAATGTTAAATTCTTACATTGTTTAGCTTTCTTCATTCATTTTTATTTAATTCAACTGGAACAGCGTCATCTGTGGTCTTGATCTGCTCGTGTGCGATTGATCGCTCCTGTCTCAGTCCCACATTAGTAGGGAAAAATCGCAGTATCTCCCTCATACAGTGAGGAAACACCACCCTATCAATCTTACAAAGCGTGTGTGTGACTTGATCCCAGTCTTGCTAACGAGCCACAACTGCACCAAATGCACTTGTAGTCCGTTCTGAATTGATGTTTAAGAGCTTGTCACACCAGAAAGCTGCACAGCCAAATTCATCTTTGTGAAATATTGGCTCTGGGAGCTTGTTGACAGGGGCGGCTATAGGATCAGACCTTTAGGGGGGCTCAGCTCCTAGGCATGTAGAACTCTATTGTGAATGATGGATAGAATGAAAACAGTTCCTGTTTTGCCACCATAACAACTGTGACTTCATGCTGTCTGCTCTCTCTGTCCTCTTTTGTCCCTCTTTGCACTGACAATCAAACACAAACACAGCCAGAAAATTACATAATTATACATCATAATTATAATAGTCATAATTTATAAAGAATGCAGAGTATTAATGATGCACATTTAAGAATTTCTGAAGAATATTTGATCCACACTTGACAGTAGTGTAACAGCAGACTGCTACTAATGTGAAAGCATTGTTGAGTCTGCAGTATAAATGTGGGCAAAACAGCAGCTGACAGGTTCTCGCCTGGTTCTGCCTCTCTCTGCTGACTCTCCTGCTGTCTCCCATTCTCTCCCGCTTTGTGCTATCAAACATAACAAACAGAGTAATATAGTAAAAGGGAGGCAGAGGAGAATCCACATATATTTGTATGGATTGGATTTTGAATAGCCGTGGGCAAGTCAGTCAGGTAACATGAAAACCTTCCTCTCACTTAAATCTGGCTGCTGAGAAAAAAAAAAAATCACCTGTCAATAAAAAAAAAAAAAGAAGACATTTCTTTAGGGTTGTATATATAAAAAGGAGTTCAGCAAAGTCAGCAGCTTTACTGCTATCAAATTCATGCATCTTAAAGATACAGAGCTAGAAGAGCTATTTCTTCCTCCACCTCACAGGTGGAGGAAGAAATATAATGGAAAAGGAGAGATGGAGAAAGAGAGATGGATGGGATCATTATTATACAATATATACTATATTTACTGTACAATATTAAGTTTTACCACCGCTCATGTCAGCCCATAAATGATGTCACCACACGGAAGCATGTTTTCAGACATTGTGCTTACTGTTTATTGTATACGTTCACCTCAGAACAGTTTTGTATACTACACTTACTATTGACTGTTATGGTGACACAAGCAGGTACAGCAGAGACGGTCGCTGTGTGTTTGCCCTGCTTCTTCTTCAATAAGAAGGTTTGCTGTCATCTGGGAGCTCGTCACTCATCGGGTCGTGTTGACTGTAAATCCAGATGAACGGTTGGGGAGGAGTGATGATGGAGCTGCCACGCTGCGTGGGATCGCACTGTTATTGTTATATACAAGTAAATAAAAGCCTGTGTGCATGCTAATATGATAGGCTTTAGGCAACCATTGTTTTTTTTTTTTTTTTGCATAATTTTGCTGCCGCTATGTGTAATTGTGTGGCATATTGCACTCTGGTGGGGAAATGTTTGTGCACTTATAATAATGCAATGTTGCTTTTTCAACATCCAACTGAACTTTTTTGGGAGTGAGCTGAAGCTCTTCTGTACCTGTCAACCATCTCTCAGTGTGGTGATGCCCACGCTCATTATCAAGAGGTCAATTCCATCTTTCTCCCATTCCCTGTCTGCTGCTCATACAGAGTAATGGCCGCACAAAACAATGTGCAAATACTGGCAGAGGTGGGCGGTTTCATAATGCCTCATTTTTGTTCCGGTCTAAATGATACTCATGAGCGAATACTCTGAGTAGGGCTGAAGAGCTCCTTGTAAAATCCACTTGTCAGCACTGTCATGGTAGTGGGGTGTCTGTTTTGTATACAGGTTTTATACTGTTTTGGTGGTTGACAGTACAAATGTCATAAGAACGCTGCTGTTTTCTTATTTGATATGAACTTTGGCTCTTTCTGATGGCACATGCTGTCCTCGCTGTGATGGAATCCAGATTTTTGTAAAATGAATTCTTTCCTCTGTTGATGGTGTGAAAACTCTTCTCAATAAATGTTGACAGTAATTTCACTTGCATCTTGGCTGTGAGTTCAGTAAAATGGTTTTCCTATGTTGAGAAGAAGAAGAAAATTCTTTGTTGTCTACCTTTTGCGTACAAAAGGCAGAAATTTGTCTTTGGCTGCATGTGCAAGAGAAGGGGCTACAACAATGTAAAAAAAAACATATCTAACAATCAGATTAACCTGTTAAAAGCCTGGTTTTGCTTTGGACACTTAGGTCCTCAAACCAAGACACAATGATAAAAGTAAGTGATTGATATTCTCTGTTTAAGATGTATGCTCTGATTAGGACTAGTCTTAAGTTAAATATGGGTTTAAGGTTACTTATTTCAAGAAGAGCAAACCTATTTCAAGAAACAGCATAATCATACTTCATTATTATTAAGTAATTTCTATTTTAATGTGTAATTTATTTTCTTGTCCCTTGGCCTTCATTATTTGTTGTGCTAAAATTTAGAATACAAACAAAACTGAATTCAGAATTATTTGCTAATATTCCATGTATTTCACTAATTACTGGGTTGTAAAAAGTTTGATTAGAAGAAATTTGATCTAAAAACCATAATTTTCTACTTATTTATTGACTGAACCAACTTATTTTAAGATGTCTTTAAAAGTGAAATCCTCTTGCTACATGCACAGATCATTTCACAGCATCAAGCCTTTTTTCTCCTCAAATTCACTGTTTATTTTTTTGCATTTTAGGAACTCTTTTTTGCAGTGTACAACATGTATGCAACCTTGGGCTCTTCTGCCGGAGACAGGCCAACCTTATCAGAGTAAATAAGTGAATAGCCAGTGTGTCACACACTACCTTCCACGAAAAAAAAAATCCTTCACACTTGCTTTAATCTCCTCAACAAAGAGTCAGTCTTCTCTGCCTCCAGAGGATCAGCCATTGTCAGTATCCGCAGCAGACTGTAAGAAAAAAAACCTGCTGAGAGGGACGTGAGTAAAGGTGCTGGGCCTGATAACATCCTTGGTTATGCACTAAAACATGTGCCAATGGGATAGCTGACATTACTGCAGGTTCCCACCGGCTTGAAGACGGCCATCACAGCATCTGGATCTAAAAAGTCTGCAGCGTCTCGGCTAAATAACACTACCCTGTGCTCTGAGAAGCCTGGACTCACCAGTTTTCATTCGGGGACAACAGACCCAAGGTGTCTCCGCTCTGTCTTCACCCAGCATGGAAATACCTAAGCTCCATCTGAATGCCATTGATGTCAGCTCAGCAGTCAATACAGTCTCCATCATGGCACTGATTGGAAACTTAACAGTACTGCTCTGTTATTGGATATTATACTTCCACACAAGAAGACCCCTGACAGTTCCAATTGGCTGCGTGCTTAGCCCCCTCCTGTTCACGCCATTCACAATGTCTGCAATCCCAGACGTGAAAAGAACTCTGTGGTGACATATGCAGACAACACCACCGTCATCGGCCAGATTTCAAGCAGTGACGAGAGATCATATTCGAAGGAATTCAACAATTGCGCTTAGTGGTGTAACCAGCTGCTCGGAGTCAATAAAACCATGGAGCTGATTGTTGATTTTAGCAAAAATGAGGCAAAGACAGCTGGTAGAAAGCTCGGGAATCCATAGAGTCATGGACATCACACATCAGCAGGCTGAATTCTCATGCCAAACTCTCATTAAAGTGTACAAAGGGGTGGTAGAAATCTTCAGGAAGGCTCTGCAGTGGGAATAAAACCCACCCAGAACATCATTGGTACCCATCTAGCAAGCACACATCCCAGCCACAGCCTGTTCACCCTGCAGCCACCTGGTAAAAGAATCACCACCAGAGCAATTTCTTTTCCTGAGGTTCCTGAACTCATCCTCCTCAATCCACAAAAAAAATCTTTATTTTTGTAATATAATAATACAATTATTTATTCATTCATTTATATGGGTTCTGTTGTTCATGTGTTGCATAGGGACTATTTATTGATTTCTCCATACAATATTTTGCTATAATGTATGTATAATGTCAATGAAAGTCATGAAATGTATTTTGAATTAATTAATTGCCTTATAATAATACATATTTAATTGTGAAAATAAGGTTAAAATGTAATAATGAAATGTCTCAGAAAGGCCAAAACCAAGATTTCTCTGGACTATTTGATGTTTATTACTGTTTATTATATGTTATTTGATGTTTATTACCATTTATTGTATGTTATTTGATGTTTATTACTGTTTATTCTATTTGATTTGATATTTATTCTATGTAATTTGATGTTTATTCTATGTTATTTGATGTTTATTCTATGTTATTTGATGTTTATTCTATGTTATTTGATGTTTATTCTATGTTATTTGATGTTTATTCTATGTTATTTGATGTTTATTACTTAACAGGCACTGACTCTCTTTTCATGTTCTATATCACCGTGTCAGTTTTGCTCATAGAAGACGTCTCTGTACTGTAGCTCAGTGTTTGCTCTTTGGGGCTACCTTCAGAATGACTCCAGCCTTCTTCTCCCTGAGCTCTCAGATGATGATGATGATAGATGATGCTGTCATTAGAAGCAGGGGAGCTCATCTACAGGCTATTTACTGATTCCTGTCGACTTAGACCTGTGTCTTTTCTTCTTTTTTTTTTACCTTGCTCTATAAAAGGCACAGAAATGGGTGCAGCCTCACACTGCAAAAACTGATATCTATGGATGAAATGTCGTAAATCAAGAAGTATTTGCCTTTTGTCTGACAAAATACGTCTTCATACCATGTAGTTTTTATGCTGGAATATCTCTTATTTCAAGCTATTTTATTCTTGATAATCTTAATAAGATATCATAACTTCTCACTCAGGTTTTTTTCTGACTCTTGAAATGAGAATTTTAGATGATCACTGACAACAACAACATTGTCATAGTTAGAATTTCTTATTTCAAACATTCTATCCTTTTCATGTCTTCACATATTAAGAACAGAATGGTGTGTATTATGTGTGTGTTATTTCATCTAAGAAACAGATAACCTTTAATAAATTGTTTATCATTTTGAAGCACTGTTACATTTGTCATCTTGCTGTACGTCTTACATTTCCTACCTGAGATGAATTTATTTCTCAGTGCAAACCAATTTCACTTCTAGTAGTGTTACATTTATCTCACTCAGCACTGCTTACTTAAAGAACATTGTGCTATTTTGTAATAGAATATTGTGGTGTTACAAAATAGCAGCTAAAGATGGATGAATAGGTAGATACTACTTAATGTAAGTGTATCTGCACTGGTTTTAAAATACAGTTATATAAGGGCTTATTTCAAGACAAAAGCACTATTTTTTTATGAGCATTTGCTTAATTTTACCTCCATATTTAGAAAATATGATAAATATTATATTATATATAAATATTGTGAACCCATTTGTGAATTTCTCCACTGTGGGACTAATAAAGGGATATCTTATCTTATCTTATTCAGCCCTAACCCTAACCCTTCGAGTATAACCCTAACCCTAAAAATCTAACCCTAACCCTATAAATCTAACCCTAACTCTATAAATATAACCATAACCCTATAAATATAACCTTAACCCTGTAAATATAACCATAACCCTATAAATATAACCTTAACCCTGTAAATATAACCATAACCCTATAAATATAACCTTAACCCTGTAAATATAACCTTAACCCTATAAATATAACCCTAATCCTATAAATATAACCCTAATCCTATAAATATAACCCTAACCCTATGAATATAACCCTTATAAATATAACTCTAACCCTATAAATATAACCCTAATCCTATAAATATAACCCTAATCCTATAAATATAACCCTAACCCTATAAATATAACTCTAACCCTATGAATATAACCCTTATAAATATAACTCTAACCCTATAAATTTAACCCTAACCCTCAAGATATTTCTCATTTTCCTAAAACTTCAATCACTTTTCTTATTTCTTACCAACTGCACCGGCAGATAAATTCACTTGCTTTTCTGTTTCTTTCTCAAATGAACTTTTTATTTCTCACATTTAGACAGCTAATTTTCTTTTAGTGCAAGCTCTGTAGTTTATTTCTAATTCTTTTTATAATAGCCGCAGTCTGGGCTCTGGTAGATCCCATTCATTTCCTGTATTTGATAAGAATTGGATGAAAGGTACAATGAAACTAGTCTGAGCCAAACAGGAGGGTTAAACATCAACTTACTCAGCAGAGTGAGGGCCAAACATAGTTAGTAATTCATTCTCCTCCAAGTGACGCATTCTACCTCCCTTGACATTTTTCAAAAGGAGACCATGTCTGACACGTCTGAATTTACTGCATACTGATCGAGCGGGAGAAAAAGTGCTACAGTAAGCAAATAAGGGACAAGACCTTGATTAGCTGGCTCTATGTTAAAGCTGGCTGGTGGCAGTGAAAAGGACCTTGGTGAAAGATTATCCGCTTTATGTTCAGAGGAGACAAACAAACAGAGAAAGAGAGAGAGAGAAAGACACCAGGCTTGAATAAAACCTTAAGCCGACATTGCTTTAAATAAAGTAACCCTGTGGGTCTCACTAAGTTAATAAGATCCAAAATATCATGCAATGTGTTCTGCTCCCTGACCAAAAACAAAGCAACAATGAAGCGTGTTGTCGGTGTCTACAAAACAGCTTTTCTATGCTTATGGTGCAGAATCACACCATCATGCCATGATGTAAGGGCTGCCATGGCTCAGTGAATCCTGTGGAGCTATGTTAGCATTAAATCATCAGAGTCCATAAATCAAACTACTCTTGTAATGCTTGTAAATACTTAACTGTTGAGGAATTCATAAAATACTACCGAGTCCTCCAGGCTGTAGCTAAAGCCAACCCTTTTTTTTTGTATTTGGTACAACTGATGGAAACGTAGTAAAAATTTGCAGCTCTGCAGACGTTTTATTTCTTAATAATAATTTAAAGTTAGCAGAGAAATTTACAACTGATAAATACAGTTTGCATATTGCATCATAGCCTTATTTTCATTATTACAGTGTCGTCAGATTACTACAATACCATTTTATTCTATTACATCATGTGCACTTATATGCAGTTACTGCATTATGAGTTTCTAGAACGAGAACTCGCTGGAGGGAGATGTGACCATCAGCTGGGATGCAAACAGAAAGTGCAAAGCCTGAGACCCTGGAACACTGAAACAGTCACAAACCTAAACAACATTTGATTAAAGTAGAAGACAGGACACCGTATCACCATGATCAGGAGGAAATGAGAGCAGACTGACATAGACTGCCACTTTTATGACAGGTGTCATGGTAACAGTAAAAATGGCAATACAAATATACCTTTTAACTGCAATAAAACTTTTTTCAATTTCCCCCAAAACTTCTAATCAGCCACAGGTGGAGACAGTCAGACAATCACACACTGGAGGGAAAATGTTAAAGGAGAAGACACCAGGAGGACACAATGATAAACTAACATGATGACAGAGGGAGAGGGAACAAAGCAGGAAACAGAAGACTAAAAACCGAGTAAACGAAAGAAAGAAAAAACACAACATGGAAAACATAACTACCAAAAATAAAACAATAAACAGGAAACTTCAAAATAAGACAATAAGAAGTAAGACAATGTTTACTTCTTGTATTTTCGCGACTATTTTTCGCACAATAGTTAAACTTACTGCTCTACATGATGCATAGACGGCAACAGGTTTTAGATTTGATGATGCAAGATAACAAAATAAAATTGGTACTGTTTCCCTAAATTACCTCGGCTCCAGATCTTAACTCGGTCCATTTCAGGATTAAAAAATGTTATTAGATTAGTAAACATTATCAAAATACTGTGTTGAGCTTCTATTGCCATCATTTAAAACTGAATTTTGGGACATCTCATTGGACTGCGGTTATTTTCAGCTGGTTGTCTTGGCTTGCATGAAGTCAGAGTGTCACTGTATCACCATAAATCACTGTATTTCTTCAGTGTGATGTCTGGGCTGGTGCGGTTTTGTATTTGGGACCAAGCTGCTGAAACTGTAACCTGGGGCTGTTTTCTCACTTTCATTCTGACAGAAAGTTGAGTGGGCAATGCTAAGCTGCAAATGTCACTTCTGACTTCCATTATGGCCCTTCTCAACTATTAGTCTCCCCTGTTCTTTTTCCCTCCCACTGACACCTCCTCTCTTTCTTTCTCTATTCCGTGTGTGAGAGAGTGTGTGTGCATGTGTGTGTGTGTGTGCATGTGTGTGTGTGTGCATGTGTGTGTGTGTGCATGTGCATGCCTGTGTATTGGTCTCAGAGGAGTGAGCTAACCCAGGGGTACAGAGGCGGGGAGGAGCAGCTGGAGATCCACTCTCCCTTGGTTCCTGTCCCAATTAATTAGCATGGAGAGAGACGTATGCATGCAACCACACACATGTATCGATGCACGCACACATAAACATACACAGACGCACACACACGGTAAATATAGACTATTTAGTCTGAGTCCTGGAATTTAAAGTTCCCCTTTTCCAACATAGGACTGAGACAAAGCTTTACATGCGAATGTGTAGTTGATTATTTAGACGGTTAATGTTCTCCTTCTTCTTTGACACCAGTTAAGTGAGGTTTATTGCATTAGAAGGATTCATAATTCCAGTTGTTTGACTGTGAGTCAATTGAAAGCTTGATCCAGTCCTTTGTTTTACTGCACAAATGATAACGCTTGAACAGCCCTGTTTTCATAATTGAAGAAATATCTCCTCCTTTTCATGCTCTACTGGCCTTATGAAAGATAACTATGCCTTAATCTCATTTATTTTTCCTTTAACTGGTCTGAGCTGGTGCAAAATGCAATATATAGGCTTGACCAATGCAAGGAAACATTATATGTATTACTCATATCTTGTCCTCCTTGCAGTGGCGACTGATTAATTTTAGAATAATTTTTAAAAATTGATTACCCTCAAAGCAAAACTAGGCCTGGCCCTGAGCCATATAAACAAATGGTGTAATTCCTGTGGGGGGTGTGTGTGTGTGTGTGTGTGTGTGTGTGTGTATGTGTGTGTGTGTGTGTGTGTGTGTGTGTGTGTGTGTATGTGTGTGTGTGTGTGTGTGTGTGTGTGTGAGTGTGTGTGTGAGTGAATGTTCCCTGATTGCTAACCTACTGCAAGCCATCCGTTCTATTGATCCTCCTACTTTATTGTACATACTTATGATTATTGTTACATATTGTATCACAAGAGTGGAACAAATAAGACAATAATGATCATCCAGGCATTGAAAATGACTACAATCAATAATTTTATAATAACTATGTGTACATAGAGGAGCATTTAGCAGCTGAAGAGCAAGGTGTTTCCCTCAGGAGTTGGTGGAGACCAAAAATAGAGCTAAAAGATGGTGGATATTGGACTTAAATTCATCAGGTTTCACTTGTCACAACTTCTTTCCGCTGTCTCCATCTGATCAATATTGCAGATTTAAAGCCACAAGCATCAAACACAACACCATGTTAAGCGCTACTAACCAATCTGTAACACTGAGAGTCACTGAATTCTGTATGTTAGGCTGTTGCATGAGCTCAGGGAAGGCAAAACGAATGAACAACACCATATCAATTTTACAGTATTGTCCAGGATGGGCTGATTTGTCTTCAAATTAATAAAATAATTTGCTTATTATTGCTTATCCTGCAAGTACAGTTCCTCTTACTAAACTTAAAAAAAAAATCACCATGCAATAGATTCAATTTATCATTTTTTTGACCAGCATAGCAGCGGCTGGTACTGTGCCTCAATACTCAAAATTAAACTAAAAGCATCAGCATGGACGTCCAAAAGGTTACATTGATAAACGGGTCCATTTGTTGCATTTAAGCAACAGTAACCCTTAATGAAAGAAGTCATTTGTGTGATAAATGGTATTTTCTTTCTTTCCTTTCTAGTCTGACTGACCGGTCAAAGCGCTTTCTTGACTGGAGGAGCTGGGGATCGAACCACTGACCTTCCAATAAATGGAGAGCCTCTCCACCTGAGCCACAGCCGCCAACTGGTGGTTCAACCCTTTATGCTGATGATATGTTAATCTCTATATGATCTAATGTGGAAATTTCCACTGGTATCTGACTGAGTGAACAGCACATTTGCCTGCAGACAATTTTATATTAGCCTGTTAACTCTTCTAAACGAAATGTGGCTGATGCAAAGCCCTTTTCACACCAGCTCTACATTAAATGTATTGAAGGCTCATGGGTTTTCATTAGTCGTAGCAGAACCAGTTCCAGAGCCTGGCTCATTTAAGGGAGCATTGCCTGCAGTAATGACCACGATGACACATGCTATCTGCATCAAATTAGCATACTTTCTTTTCTCTCTACCACCGACTTGATACCGCATCCCTTTACGTTTTCTCCTGGCAGCTGCCTCAGGTGTCTGACGCTCTTCTCTTACAGCACAGCCAGCATTTGTGGTAACCTTGCCAAACTCAGTGCTGTAAAAAACAGATATATAGAGAGGATCAATGAGTTATTTTCCTTGACAGCTCTCTGCCAGGTACACCTGACTAAGCTTTGATGGATTGAAATACTGCAGAAGGCAATTCTTCACTTGGGTACAAATACTTTTTGCAGATGAGGAACCAAAGAAGCTGATTTGAAGTGTTTGGATGACAAAGAGTTTTTAGAATCCATTTTTTAGACAGCGTGTTGGAACATTTTATGCTTTTGTAGAGAAAGGCTTCATTCATTTAGTCTGGTGCATAATAATCAAACTATATGATCTATTTTAGACAGACACAGCTTTTCAAAATAAAGTTTTCTAGTTCATTCTGAAGAATGCATTTTTATTTCACCGACTCGTCCATTGGCCCGACACCTGCACCATACATTTCAGTTTTATAGAGGCACAGCATGCATTCAGAGCCCACTGGGAAGAATTGGCATTGGTGCACAATTTCGTTCCCCGTTTCTATTTGGGCTCAATATAAGCCACCATCTGTCTGCATGTTATCGACAGCTGTCAGAGAGAGAACTACAGAGTGAGGCCGACTGCGAATGTAATGGGGAAAGACTCAAATTGAGAAGTAGATTAAAGTGGAGAAAGTGTATATGTTGACCATCAGCGATGATGTTTGTGTCATTAGGATGGAGTGGAGGGTGGAATTAAGGTTATTAGACAGACTCCCTGCAGCAAGGCAGGACCAAGGAGACCCTTAAGCCCAACTCAGCGTGCTATAACAAAAATTGGCTAATAAATACTCCGCCGCAGGGGGATATTACATTCTGATCTGTCAGCTGTAGCTGGTTTATCCATTAATTAGAGTAAGAACGGGAGGATATTAGAATTAATAGAGATAGGCTGTCATTTTCACTGGCCGTTTGCCTCTGTTAGAGGGATGCAAGTGTCAAAAGAATCACTAAATTTAAAATGGGAATGAGCTGGAGCTCTTGGGCTGCGGTCCAGATAATGATAATGTCAAGGGGGTTTAGCCTTTTCTGTGCCACAGTTCAAATTAGCGAGAAGTAGGTTGATTTGGATGGGAAGCAAGTACTTAATTATCTGTTTAAAAAAGAGACATCAGCTTCCTAATGGGGATATTTGAGGTGTCTTCCTCTTTTTTTCCATTATAAAGCAGTTATTCTCCATTATTTAAACATTTTTGCACAGTTGTCAGGCTGAGAAGAGGAAAGAGTGAAATCCAGACAGAACTAGAGAAGCGGTGGAGTGGCAGTGTCAGACTGTGCAGAGTGAACTACATAAAACTGTCAGCAGACACTTTGTATACTGCTCCCTTATGAAATGTGCCGCTTTCCCCTATCATTTTCTAGAATTTCCCAGAATAGCAAGCATGTAAAGCTCAGTTATATTTATATTTATGTATTTCATAATCTATTTCAGCACTGCATATCCATTTGAGACCAAGAACCAAAGTCAACTGTTTATATACTATATCACAATACATAAAAGCCTCCTCATCACAAAATATAAAGGGCTTGTTGGAAATGACTTGGGGCAAATATTAAACTTTAAAACCTGAAGCAGCAGAGCGTCTGTCTCACATGATGAGCTGTCCACCTGCACCTAAGGCTACGTTCACACTGCCAGCCTCAATGCACAAGATTGGATTTATGTTGTGGAGTTGTTCACATTACTTTTAAAATGTGGCCCATATCAGACTCCAGTATGAACAGTTCACTGCCCTGAACTGATCCACATGTGCAAAAGAACAATAACAAAGAAGTCACATGCAGCACGCAACAGGTGCGTGTTAGCGCACGTTGGCTAACTTGTTAGGGTTAGCAAAGTCCTCCGTTTGCTCGATTGTCCTAGAATTTTACAAGGCTGTGTGCCATGTCCTTATGCCTATTTGTAATTGTAGATTGCCCAAAGGAGATGAGCTTCCGATCTGACTGTTCAGACTGAGGTCGTATTGCCAAAAACCGACCTGTGGCTGATATAGGACCACATATGGAAGTGGCCCAAATCTGAATTGGAAAAGATCAGATTCCATGTGGTTTATGTTTGTTCACACTACCATGAAAAAGTCATGAGTAAAAAAATCAGACCTGGGCCACAATTTTCCCAGTGTGAACGTGGCCTAAGTGGTGTCCAGGTTGAAGCTGAAGCAGCTAACTGTCCTGTAAAGAATACTGGTGAAGATACTGATGAAACATTCTGCAATAAAAAGTTAAATATAAAAATATTGCTTTTGCTATTATATCAGACTTTCAGTACTGTTAATATCCTGAAGCCAGTGCCATACACCCATAAAAGTAATCTAAAGCCAATTTGCAGTAAAATGCACCACTTATTTTTGACCCAATTGGAGAAAATATTTTCTCTATTATAAAATTGCTGGTACATCCCTGTGCAGACCAGGTTTTTTTCCCCCCCAACATGCAAGGTTTGGTGATGCTTGACTGATCACTCCCTTGTTACACTAACCCACTTCTATAAAAAGTGGCACCAAGATTGGGAGAAAAGGACATCTGGAAGAATGCCACAACTGGGGCAACATGACCGGGATTCTGCCATTGGTATGCTAGAGGTGGGGCAGACCACCAGACAAGTCACCAGGCTGAATCATTCCACCACAGTGATCTACGCCAGCGTTATGTAGCCAGAGGAACAACTTAACTTAATCTTAACTCTTAGAAAAAGAAAATGAGTGCAATTAGCCAACTTGTACATCAAGGAACAAGCAGAGAAATCTAAAGTCTAGGTGATCTGGAAAAAGAAACGGTCCAATCAGAAATCAGATAAGTTGGAAAGCTAGGCAGAATACACATAATTTAATCTGGGAAGGAATGAATGAAATTTGGCTGACTAATGAGGGAATGGGCAGCAGGTGAGTATATGGGTGGGGAAGATCAGGTGAGGGGAATGAACTGATTGCATGAGTGGCAGGATCTGAAGAAGAGTGGCTCACACAATCAGTTTTCATCACACAGGCAACCAGAATCTCCTGTAGAAACTGAAATATGCACACACTTCAAGCATAACAGGGCATCACACACTGTCAGGGGCAGATCCAGGGGCGGGGCAAGAGGGGCACTGGCCCAAGCTGAATTCTGATTGGCTCCTGAAGTGTCCCTGTCCTGTCACGTGTCTGTCTTTTTTTTTAAGGGCCCAAGCACTAAGTGTCCTAACCCTAGCCCAACCCTAACCCTAACCCCTAACTCCTAACCCTAATGCCTAACCCTAACCCCTAACCCTAACCCTAACCCTAGCTCAACCCTAACCCTAACCCTAGCTCAACCCTAACCCTAACCCTAGCTCAACCCTAACTCTAACCCTAGCTCAACCCTAACCCTAACCCTAGCCCAATCCTAACCCTAACCCTAGCTCAACCCTAACCCTAAACCTAGCTCAACCCTAACTCTAACCCTAGCTCAACCCTAACCCTAACCCTAGCCCAACCCTAACCCTAACCCTAGCTCAACCCTAACCCTAACCCTAGCTCAACCCTAACCCTAACCCTAGCCCAACCCTAACCCTAACCCTAGCTCAACCCTAACCCTAAACCTAGCTCAACCCTAACCTTAACCCTAGCTCAACCCTAACCCTAACCCTAGCTCAACCCTAACCCTAACCCTAGCTCAACCCTAACCCTAACCCTAGCTCAACCCTAACTCTAACCCTAATTCAACCCTAACCCTAACCCTAGCCCAATCCTAACCCTAACCCTAGCTCAACCCTAACCCTAAACCTAGCTCAACCCTAACTCTAACCCTAGCTCAACCCTAACCCTAACCCTAGCCCAACCCTAACCCTAACCCTAGCTCAACCCTAACCCTAACC
The DNA here is from genome assembly GCA_037577475.1 of Chaunax sp. Z400. Lineage (NCBI taxonomy): Eukaryota > Metazoa > Chordata > Actinopteri > Lophiiformes > Chaunacidae > Chaunax > Chaunax sp. Z400. The sequence goes on along the minus strand of CM075192.1, from coordinate 27,514,651 downwards.
CTAACCCTAGCTCAACCCTAACCCTAACCCTAGCCCAACCCTAACCCTAACCCTAGCTCAACCCTAACCCTAAACCTAGCTCAACCCTAACCTTAACCCTAGCTCAACCCTAACCCTAACCCTAGCCCAACCCTAACCCTAACCCTAGCTCAACCCTAACCATAACCCTAGCTCAACCCTAACCCTAACCCTAGCTCAACCCTAACCCTAACCCTAGCCCAACGCTAACCCTAACCCTAACCCTAGCTCAACCCTAACCCTAACCCTAGCTCAACCCTAACCCTAACCCTAGCTCAACCCTAACCCTAACCCTAGTCCAACCCTAACCCTAACCCTAGTCTAACCCTAACCCTAGCTCAACCCTAACCCTAACCCTAGCTTAACCCTAACCCTAACCCTAGCCCAACCCTAACCCTAGCTCAACCCTAACCCTAACCCAACCCTAACCCTACCCTAGCTCAACCCTAGCCCTAACCCTAACCCTAGCTCAACCCTAACCCTAACCTTAGTCTAACACCCAGTATACCCCCCTACTTGATATGTCATATCTCGGGAAGGGAAGGTCGTAGAGACACGGGGCAAAGACTGGCGTTTTCAGAGACCCCGAGAACCCCCACACGGACGTTGGTCCCGAGTCTCTACGACCTTCCGTTCCTGAGATACAAAAATTCAGTATAGGTGCGCCAAGCCCCATTCATCTACAATGAGAAAATAAACTTAAGTATAACTCGGGACCCGAAGGTCGGAGGAACTTGAAACCAAGATCCGTCTGCCATATTTTGGGGTCGCTGAACACGCCAGACTTGTCCCCGAGTCTCTACTACCTTCCGTTCCTGAGATACACATATTCAGTATACCCCCCTACTGGATAAGTCATATCTCGGGAAGGGAGAGTCGTAGAGACTCGGGACGAAGACTGGCGTTCTCAGAGACCCCGAGAACCCCCACACGGACGTTGGTCCCGAGTCTCTACGACCTTCCGTTCCTGAGATACAAATATTCAGTATAGGTGCGCCAAGCCCCATTCATCTACAATGAGAAAATAAACTTAAGTATAACTCGGGAACTGAAGGTCGGAGCAACATGGAACCACGATCCGTCTGCCATATTTTGGGGTCGCTGAACACGCCAAACTTGTCCCCGAGTCTCTACGACGTTCCGTTCCTGAGATACACATATTCAGTATACCCCCCCTACTGGATAAGTCATATCTCGGGAAGGGAAGGTCGTAGAGACTCGGGACGAAGACTGGCGTTCTCAGAGACCCCAAGAACCCCCACACGGACATTGGTCCCGAGTCTCTACGACCTTCCGTTCCCGAGATAAACATATTCAGTATAGGTGCGCCAAGCCCCATTCATCTACAATGAGAAAATAAACTTAAGTATAACTCGGGAACCAAAGGTCGGAGCAACTTGAAACCAAGTTCCGTCTGCCATATTTTGGGGGTGCTGAACACGCCAGACTTGTCCCAGAGTCTCTACTACCTTCCGTTCCTGAGATACACATATTCAGTATACCCACCTAGTATAACCCTAACCCTAACCCTAGCTCAACCCTAACCCTAACCCTAGCTCAACCCTAACCCTAACCCTAACCCTAGCTCAACCCTAACCCTAACCCTAACCCTAGCTCAACCCTAACCCTAACCCTAGCTCAACCCTAACCATAACCCTAGCTCAACCCTAACCCTAACCCTAGCCCAACCCTAACCCTAGCTCAACCCTAACCCTAACCCTAGCTGAACCCTAACCCTAACCCTAACCCTAGCTCAACCCTAACCCTAACCCTAGCCCAACCCTAACCCTAACCCTAACCCTAGCTCAACCCTAACCCTAACCCTAGCTCAACCCTAACCCTAACCCTAGCTCAACCCTCACCCTAACCCTAGCTCAACCCTAACCCTAACCCTAGCTCAACCCTAGCTCAACCCTAACCCTAACCTTAGTCCAACCCTAACCCTAACCCTAACCCTAGCTCAACCCTAACCCTAACCCTAACCCTAGCTCAACCCTAACCCTAACCCTAACCCTAGCTCAACCGTAACCCTAACCTTAGTCCAACCCTAACCCTAACCCTAACCCTAGCTCGACCCTAACCCTAACCCTAACCCTAGCTCAACCCTAACCCTAACCCTAGCTCAACCCTAACCCTAACCCTAGCTCAACCCTAACCCTAACCTTAGTCTAACACCCAGTATACCCCCCTACTTGATATGTCATATCTCGGGAAGGGAAGGTCGTAGAGACACGGGGCGAAGACTGGCGTTTTCAGAGACCCCGAGAACCCCCACACCGACGTTGGTCCCGAGTCTCTACGACCTTCCGTTCCTGAGATACAAAAATTCAGTATAGGTGCGCCAAGCCCCATTCATCTACAATGAGAAAATAAACTTAAGTATAACTCGGGAACCAAAGGTCGGAGGAACTTGAAACCAAGATCCGTCTGCCATATTTTGGGGTCGCTGAACACGCCAGACTTGTCCCCGAGTCTCTACTACCTTCCGTTCCTGAGATACACATATTCAGTATACCCCCCTACTGGATAAGTCATATCTCGGGAAGGGAGAGTCGTAGAGACTCGGGACGAAGACTGGCGTTCTCAGAGACCCCGAGAACCCCCACACGGACGTTGGTCCCGAGTCTCTACGACCTTCCGTTCCTGAGATACAAATATTCAGTATAGGTGCGCCAAGCCCCATTCATCTACAATGAGAAAATAAACTTAAGTATAACTCGGGAACCGAAGGTCGGAGCAACATGGAACCACGATCCGTCTGCCATATTTTGGGGTCGCTGAACACGCCAAACTTGTCCCCGAGTCTCTACGACCTTCCGTTCCTGAGATACACATATTCAGTATACCCCCCCTACTGGATAAGTCATATCTCGGGAAGGGAAGGTCGTAGAGACTCGGGACGAAGACTGGCGTTCTCAGAGACCCCAAGAACCCCCACACGGACATTGGTCCCGAGTCTCTACGACCTTCCGTTCCCGAGATAAACATATTCAGTATAGGAGCGCCAAGCCCCATTCATCTACAATGAGAAAATAAACTTAAGTATAACTCGGGAACCAAAGGTCGGAGCAACTTGAAACCAAGTTCCGTCTGCCATATTTTGGGGGTGCTGAACACGCCAGACTTGTCCCAGAGTCTCTACTACCTTCCGTTCCTGAGATACACATATTCAGTATACCCACCTAGTATAACCCTAACCCTAACCCTAGCTCAACCCTAACCCTAACCCTAGCTCAACCCTAACCCTAACCCTAGCTCAACCCTAACCCTAACCCTAGCTCAACCCTAACCCTAACCCTAACCCTAGCTCAACCCTAACCCTAACCCTAACCCTAGCTCAACCCTAACCCTAACCCTAGCTCAACCCTAACCCTAACCCTAGCTCAACCCTAACCCTAACCCTAGCCCAACCCTAACCCTAGCTCAACCCTAACCCTAACCCTAGCTGAACCCTAACCCTAACCCTAACCCTAGCTCAACCCTAACCCTAACCCTAGCCCAACCCTAACCCTAACCCTAACCCTAGCTCAACCCTAACCCTAACCCTAGCTCAACCCTAACCCTAACCCTAGCCCAACCCTAACCCTAACCCTAGCTCAACCCTAACCCTAACCCTAGCTCAACCCTCACCCTAACCCTAGCTCAACCCTAACCCTAACCCTAGCTCAACCCTAGCTCAACCCTAACCCTAACCTTAGTCCAACCCTAACCCTAACCCTAACCCTAGCTCAACCCTAACCCTAACCCTAACCCTAGCTCAACCCTAACCCTAACCCTAACCCTAGCTCAACCCTAACCCTAACCTTAGTCCAACCCTAACCCTAACCCTAACCCTAGCTCGACCCTAACCCTAACCCTAACCCTAGCTCAACCCTAACCCTAACCCTAGCTCAACCCTAACCCTAACCCTAGCTCAACCCTAACCCTAACCCTAACCCTAGCTCAACCCTAACCCTAACCTTAGTCTAACACCCAGTATACCCCCCTACTTGATATGTCATATCTCGGGAAGGGAAGGTCGTAGAGACACGGGGCGAAGACTGGCGTTTTCAGAGACACCGAGAACCCCTACACCGACGTTGGTCCCGAGTCTCTACGACCTTCCGTTCCTGAGATACAAAAATTCAGTATAGGTGCGCCAAGCCCCATTCATCTACAATGAGAAAATAAAATTAAGTATAACTCGGGAACCAAAGGTCGGAGGAACTTGAAACCAAGATCCGTCTGCCATATTTTGGGGTCGCTGAACACGCCAGACTTGTCCCCGAGTCTCTACTACCTTCCGTTCCTGAGATACACATATTCAGTATAGGTGCGCCAAGCCCCATTCATCTACAATGAGAAAATAAACTTAAGTATAACTCGGGAACCGAAGGTCGGAGCAACATGGAACCACGATCCGTCTGCCATATTTTGGGGTCGCTGAACACGCCAAACTTGTCCCCGAGTCTCTACGACCTTCCGTTCCTGAGATACACATATTCAGTATACCCCCCCTACTGGATAAGTCATATCTCGGGAAGGGAAGGTCGTAGAGACTCGGGACGAAGACTGGCGTTCTCAGAGACCCCGAGAACCCCCACACGGACGTTGGTCCCCAGTCTCTACGACCTTCCGTTCCTGAGATACAAATATTCAGTATAGGTGCGCCAAGCCCCATTCATCTACAATGAGAAAATAAACTTAAGTATAACTCGGGAACCGAAGGTCGGAGCAACATGGAACCACGATCCGTCTGCCATATTTTGGGGTCGCTGAACACGCCAAACTTGTCCCCGAGTCTCTACGACCTTCCGTTCCTGAGATACAAATATTCAGTATACCCCCCCTACTGGATAAGTCATATCTCGGGAAGGGAAGGTCGTAGAGACTCGGGACGAAGACTGGCGTTCTCAGAGACCCCAAGAACCCCCACACGGACATTGGTCCCGAGTCTCTACGACCTTCCATTCCCGAGATAAACATATTCAGTATAGGAGCGCCAAGCCCCATTCATCTACAATGAGGAAATAAACTTAAGTATAACTCGGGAACCGAAGGTCGGAGCAACTTGGAACCGAGATCCGTCTGCCATATTTTGGGGGTGCTGAACACGCCAGACTTGTCCCCGAGTCTCTACTACATTCCGTTCCTGAGATACACATATTCAGTATACCCCCCTTACTGGATAAGTCATATCTCGGGAAGGGAAGGTCGTAGAGACTCGGGATGAAGACTGGCGTTCTCAGAGACCCCAAGAACCCCCACACGGACATTGGTCCCGAGTCTCTACGACCTTCCGTTCCCGAGATACACATATTCAGTATAGATGCGCCAAGGCCTATTCATCTACAATGAGAAAATAAACTTAAGTAGGGCCTATAACTCGGGATCCGAAGGTCGGAGCAACTTCGAACCAAGATCCGTCTGCCATATTTGGCGCTGAACACGCCAGACTTGTCCCCGAGTCGCTACGACCTTCCGTTCCTGAGATACACATATTCAGAATACCCCCCTACTGGATTTGTCATATCTCGGGAAAGGCCCTCTGTTTGTTCTTTGTTGGCTCCATAGCTTTACTAAAAGCTATGGAGCCAACAGCAAACAATGAATGACTGATGATATATTCTGTGTATCCATCTTACTGAATAAGGAAATGTGCATGAATGTTGGACATATAGTTGGCCCCTCTGTAAAAAAAGACAGGAGTGTGAACGAGGAAACAAAGGCTAGATATCCTTCAGCAAGAAATGGAAGTCAGATTTAATATTAAAAATTTAATACGACACAAAACACCCAAGAAAATTAGCAAATAAACACAGTGGTGTTACGTTTAATTACAGTCACGGAATAATTAGGACGCATATGCAGACTCAAGGGGGTAGAAACAAGTTGGATGCAGTTCAAAGATTTAATGACTATAAACTCAAAGCCTACAGGCAAACTGTGTCCATGAGGAACAAACAAAAACTAATTTCATAAAGGAGATGGCTAACGTGAGGTGGAAAAATCCAAAAAGGGTACAAAACAATAAATCCTCTGTTTGTTCTCCTTTAATATTTTCCCTCGGGTGTGTGATTGTCTGGTTGTCTCCTCCTCCCTGTGCCACCTGTTTGTCATTCCCTCATCATCCCAGTGTATTTAAGTCTGTGTGATTCAGTGTTCAACTTGTGTCTTTCATTTGGCTTTAACTTCCTGCAGCGTGTCAGAGACAAAGCCTGCAAACTTGCCTGCAAACTCAACAGGACCTTGTCCGTGAACAATTCCCATGATCCCACACCACTTCTGTCTTTTGTTTTTATTGAGAGACCCTTATAGCTGCAGAATCTATTCAGGCCTATACTGTGCATTTAGTGTTAATCTGTTTGTCCATCTAGCTGTGTGTTAAGCTTTGCTGTTAGGATCACTAATAGTGACAGTGGGTGTAGTATAAACTACCACTGCTGTAATGTGTCTGTCCTAAATAGATATAGTTTATTTCCCTGCGTTATCGTTTCCCTTTCCCAAACAGTGTCACATAAATGTGTCACCAAGGTCTCACTTTAGCCTCCTGATGATTCCATCATTCTGCAGATGGCTGACATCCCCCTCACTCATAACCTCTACCCAGAGGGGATGTGTGCAGATTGGACGTGACATTAACGAGAGCCGTCATGAAGCATTTGTCAGATGGTGTTTGAAAAAGTTCTAAATCACGTGACTTGTTGCTTTGTCATCATTCTGACGACCCTAATGGAGCAAAAAAAGACATTAAAAGGTTCAGATCCCCCTGTCCATTTCAATGGACATAACTTTTCGAGGATGTCTAGACCTATGATTACTGTAATCTGATTCCACCAAAATGCATAAATTTATTCGACAGGATGTCTATAAGCCAATCACAGAGTTCGACATCATCTAAAGTGGACTCCAGTAGAGCCACACCCCCTTTTTCAGCAAGCATGGCAGGGCGAGGCCAGGACGAAGCATAAGGCACATTTTAATCTATTAATCATATTGTTAAAGTTCATCATTTGTGTTTAATCTGTCTTTAAAGCAAAGATGAAATGTTATATTACTGATACAAAATATCATATGAAAGAATTATAGATTTTACTCAGAATTTGTTTTGATTGATTATGATTTATGGGTGCATTTAGAGTAAAAATCAATCATGACAGTATTTGTGTTTGGAACATTATTGTGTTCTGAACGGGTTTAATATGATGTTAAATTCAGTATGTAGTGTGTTTTAAGTACATTGTATGTGTATTTTGTGAATGTGGGAAATGTCAAGATGTATTCCAGTGTGTGTGGCGTGATTAATGTACATATTCAGCTGCCCCAGAATGCATTGCGTCTCTTAGCACTGTCTCTTAGGACCGCTCTGTAGTTTGTTGTGTAATTTTCTCATGCTATCTTATAACTAAGTTCACCTCTGATATTTCTTAGGCAAGAAATCAGGTGTGTACATTTTGAATATTTGCCAAAAATAATTGACGGCGAATGAACATTTGGTCCAATTTTACATAGCAAGAGACAAACGTTCCTCCTCCAGGCTTTATTTATTTATTTATTTAATTTTATATTATTTATTTTTTTATTTTTATATTTCTATTCATTCATTCATTTATTAAACATGAACCACAACCAATAGCCTTTATACCATTCTTTTATTTTCCTTTAAATCACACTGGGCCATATTACATTGTGTGGGAGAAGTAATGTTCATGTACATTTGTGATAAATAACTTTCATTCAACAGTAGCTGGGACGTGGATGTATTCAGAAGATCAATCATGTTGTGATCAATACTGTCATGTGATGCAGAGGTGTGCTGCTTTAGCTTCAGTGTGAACACTGCTAGTAATTGGCATACCTAATCTCTCATTTAACAGGCAGTATGCAGTGCATGTACTGATGGGGTATGTAGCAGGCAGTATAATTAGGCCTATACCATTTCAAACACAGTCATTGTTTTATATTGGGGATTAATTAAAGTATTTCTAGTTGAACGGCCACAAGATGATCCAAAATGCATGACATGCGATGACAGAGGAAAATATGAGGCTCTTGCTTTTTTAATGAATAAATGAAATGGTTGAATAAATCTTAGTGAAAAGTAGTTCTCCTTTTCTAATTTCGGAGGGATCGTCCCGCAGGAGGTGTGAGAGCTGAGAATACCCAGAATACAATGAGCCATCCAATCTTAATTAAAGACCTTTTACAGCTGAGTCCCCGTGCAAATATATGCACAGACACACACACACACACACACACACACACAGAGAGAGGCAGGGGCTGGGTTGAATATGAAAACACACTTCTATCTCCAATCTAACATGTTTTCAGATACTGCTGTGAATGTAGAGCCGTTTTACACTTCAGCAAGAAAACACTAATGACATGTCTGCCTTTTGAAAAATCGCACAAGCTTGAATTTTATCAAAGCTTTTGTGCTTCGATCCCATTTTTTTATAAGCTTCTTTATCTTAAAAAATATTTCAACATTATTGTAAAGATTCATATTTGCTGTCTTACTGAGAGTTTAGAGGAATGACTCTCATATCTGAGCACTTAACATGAAGCTACTACCAGCAGCCGGTTAGCTTAGCTTAGCTTAAGGTAACAAAATCACCCTGCACGGCTAATCAATACAAAATATCTCATTTGTTTTCTGCATACAAAAAAAAAGTGCAAGAAAAATACAAAACACTGTAGTTGTTTCTCCTGTTTCCAGTCTAAGCTAAGCTAACTGGATGCTAGCAGTTGCTTCGTATTTACTCCACAAAAGCAGTCTCATCATAATAAAGCAAGAAGGGACATTGTTCAAATTTTACTATGCCTTTAATATTAGCTATTGTAGGTTTATAGTCAAAGCAATTTGTTCATTTATTTGAGGTGTTTGTATTTGACTTCGGTGTGTGCTAGAATGACCATCTGCCAGCTTTATTATTAAAATAAAAATAGTTATTCTATAGGAAATTCACTTCTTAATCCAAACCTTGGTTTGCCTCATTAGCCGTAAAAGTGTCAACAGGTAACGATATCCTCAGAGGCAAAAAGCTGTTTTTACGGCCCATGCTTTTAGCAGCATGCTAATAAATGGCGCTTTAGGACTGAAGGATTCACTTAACATTATTCATCTCCTGAGAGCCATCGAGAGATTGCTGTCATGGGATGTTTGCTTGATTAGGTGGTATAGAATACATAGAAGAGGGATGTGTATGTGTGGAGGGATGAGGTTTCCATTATGCAGCAAATGTGAGGCTTGGACCCGCAAGCGTGACGGGTCCACATAAGGAAATGACCCTGGAGGATTTCTATGGATTTTTAACACAGATTTGACTAATTGTATTAATGTTGAGGATCACAAATTGTATTGCACCCTGCCATATTATAATATTTGAGAGTAATTAAATGTGAATCCCAAGAATCAATACCAGTGATTTAATTGTTTGAGCCACAAAAAAAAATCTGTAAAAACACAGAAATTCCCTCTCATTATGAAGCACTGCTCGCTGGTGAAAGACAGGATCAATAAAAAGCACCATTAACTTAGAGCATAGAATAATGTGTGGCTGGGAAACAGCGTTTCTGTGCTAAAACTGAGAAACACACAGAAGAAGGATTGTCATAAAACACATTTAGAACACAGATGCATCAGTTTGCTCAGTTTTCTGCATCACAAAATAAATAGCAGGTATGGAAACAATGGCTCTTTTTTTTCTTTTTCTTTTACTTGACCCTCAATATTTCTCATGGCCTCAGGTGTCAGGTATTATTTTTCTAACAAAGCTTTTGGGTAAAGTAGGCTCACTGAATAAAGGCTGACCCTCTCACTTACACAACATCAACCACAAAGGGACATTTTGTCCTGATTCACTGTTAAAATGAATAATTTACACTATTACTCTGTATCCTCAGGCTGTTAGCTGCTAATTTGGGTGACAGGTTCTGCAGTATAACCCCCAAAAACCTGCACTATGTCCATCACTTATTGCATACTCCTGTTAGCATGCTCACATGTAGTATACTGCATGTGAAGTTGTGTGTAGTGCGTGAATATTTTTGATCCTTTCTTCTTCACTAGCTCCCTTTCTCAGAGTAATCCAGATGCTTACAGGGAATTGATTTCAGAGGTTTAAAAGCCTGCTCCTGAAAATAACTCCCATTGATTTTAGAAACACTGTGAGCTCTTCTTAATTAGAAACTGTGAACAGCTTTCCCTTTGTTCCTTCAAATAACAACTTTGTTCCTCCAGCTAGAACTTCATCATTTTCAAGTCTTCATGGCTAATTTCAACGGTATCAGTAATTACCATTGCTTGTGTGCACTTATTTCTGCGCCTAGATAGCAAACAGTAACATGGATGGAATATTGCTCTGAAAATAAGGTTAATTATTTTTAGATGAAACATGTCCTTTATCTTCTTCACTGAGCAAATAGTGAAACTCCACCTTTTCCCCACTGTGCGAGGAATAGATAGAAAGGATAGATGGATAGATGGATAGATAGATGGATAGATGGATAGATGGATAGATAGATGGATGGATGGATAGATGGATAGATAGATGGATGGATGGATAGATGGATAGATAGATGGATAGATGGATAGATAGATGGATAGATGGATAGATGGATAGATAGATGGATGGATGGATAGATGGATAGATAGATGGATGGATGGATAGATGGATAGATAGATAGAGACTTTATTAATCCCCATAGGGGGAATTTGGTTGTTACAGCAGCTCCAACAGAACAAAAACAGAATTGAAAAGTAGAGCACATTTTGACATTTAAATATAGAAATGCAATACAGATAAATATGAAGAACGTCAAAATCTCCAGAAAAAAATTAATAAATAAATAAATGTCTCATGTGCAATGAGACATTAATGAAACATGATTTAGCAGTCTCATCTGGATCGTTGACTTATTATTAAATGGAATAAATAAATAAATATCATTCACACAGTGCTGACAGGGGACAAATTCCTCAACTCCATCTGAAAGAGCACGATTACACTAGAGCCTCTCTCTCTCATGGGGGCCTGCTAAGTGTCAAATGAGAACTCCCCTCGCCCTTCACACCCATATCCATGTCAGCGACCTTATGTAATTCAGTAAGTCCAAAAGCATTTTTAACAATATGATCACAACAATGGAGTGAAGAAAAACATAGAAAACTGAGGGGAAAAAAAGAATGGATTGGGGTAAAGATTATGGACTTGGCAGAGCGTGTGGTGGAGGCTGTCAGATATGCCTTCCAGGAGCTAGGTGCTCATTAGCATACTTCATTTGTCTAAATATAGGCCTAATCCAATGCTGAAGGGCAAACAAACAAATCACAGCATGTGTGGGAAGCATATTACCGATTCTTCACCCTGGAAACATTTCATCAGGACGTCATGCACAGTCTGTACAAAAACCATCAAACGCCTGCCTACCTCTGATGCTTGACATACAGTCAGGACCCTTTTGGAAGCGTTTACCATGCCGCCTGCGACAGAGCGCGTCGCAGATGACTGCAGGCCGCAGCGGTGCCAGGGGAATCTTTCAAAAAGGTCACGGGCAAAACAGCTAGCTCTGGCTGGAGGGAGGAGATGCAAGTGACGGGGAGGGATGTGTCGAAGATGCATGGAGCTTCTGGAACTCCGAGGGTCGGCTTAGTTGGGTAGGGAGCCTTTCTTTTAGCGGCTCACTCTAAGTGTCCTGCTGTGAATGTATATAAGACACAGCAGCAGCGTATGAGCGGCGCTGTATATGCTTGATGGGATTACAGTGTGACTCATAAAGGACACCTTATGCATGACGAGTTACAGCACAAAGCGGCTTACAGATGCATGTAAATGCCAGAACCCAAAGGAGAAAATAGTCCTCGTTGAAAATAAATAAAATCAGTGCAATTCAGCACAGCGTGGTTTTATCACACCGATAAATATTTAATATTTCCCTCCAAACTCAAGCGGCTCCACAGAAGCTGACGTGAGGCAGCGTTCCTACTGTACAAATGATCTGATTTGGGGGGCATGAGTAATATCTGAGCATGTCTGTTAAGAGGCAGCAACTTAGCTGGGAGTGCACTCACTCTGTCAGCTGGTTAAAAGCATTAACAAGACACTGCTTTTAGAGCCTGCAGAGGAAATGAACGTTTTGCTGCATTTCTCCCTTAGGAATGGGAATTTTGGGTATATTCAAATGATCTCAAATGCAGTATCATGATGTATTTTAATTAGCTGCTGTTTTTTTTTTTTTTATCATTGCATGGATGCTTCCCAGAAGCTTTTAAGGCGATTGTTTGCCCTGAAACAGTGTCGTCATCCACAGGTATGGGTGAGACCGGACAGCGCTCTTTCCTGCTCTAGCGCCGTTCTGGTGCGTAGGAGGGAGAGCAGTCACGAGGGTCAACGAGCGAAGGAGGTGCATCGAAAGAGAGAGAGAGAGAGAGAAATGAAAAGATAAATATAGAGTCCAAACTCATATCTGCACGAGGTAATTTAGTTTCCCACTGCTGCCTTTTACAGACAAAATATGGTGTCGAATAAGAAATTTCATTTGGTTTGCAGCGTTAAAAGCACATAAAACTAATTACACTGTTTGTCATGAGATTTATGCAAATGAAGCCACAGTTAATGCAACCACAACATTAAACACTAGCCTCTCTGCTAATGAAAACATGCATATAAGCCTGCTGTAGTTTAATTTATGTGATTTGCACAGATAAAGGCAGCAGCTTCATCAGCCTGGCTGTGGAGTCAGACATACTCTGGTGTTAGCAAATCAATAAAGCTCTAAAGGTATTTATCTCTTCTTACTGTCTGCTCTTTTTTTACATTTCTCGGCAGACACACAAAAGGTTGCATCTCTCCTGAACGGCAGACGGTGAACTTTGCTTAAGCAGGTCTTGCGGCGGCTTAACAGGAACAAAGTGCTACTTGGTAATGGAGCTTGCAGACAAAGCTAACGGATGCTTTCATTTGAAGCCATGTGGTCAACTATTGATTTATCTCTATCATCGATGGCCGTTCTCTCCCAGCTCACAGACTCCCCTCACTTTCTCCTACACATTCAAAGGCTCTCCAGTGGGTTTGAATCCAACAGAAGTTCAAAAGCTTCACTTTTTTCTCTCTCCATATACTCACCAGTGCAATATTTAGATAAGAGACTGGGAAAGTGTTTCATGTAATAACTCTGTTAAATAAAGAAACACAATGGGCTCAGTATGGTGGAATTGTTTTATCTTTAGCTCTGTACTCGGCTGAGAGAGGAATAAAAACATGTATCTCATTACTATCAGTATGAAAAGATAAAATGTTATAAGGGAGAAATTTCTTCTTCCCAATTACCTGCTGGGTGTTTTACCCCCTTATCTTCCTCAAAACCTACAGAGTCCCGTTTTTGTCTAGTAAACCAAATAAAAATACTAAAGAGCAAATTAACCTCCACAATAATCTTTTTTTTTTTTTTAAGAATCACAACACAACATCTGAATCGTTGCTTGCATTGCTCTGCGCTGTGCTGCGATGATGAGTTAGGTGCTAAAGTGGTTTTGGATTACAAGCTCTTGTCCTGCAGAGGCTTTAAATTCAGTTCATATTTCACTGCAGCCTTAATGCTTCAGTAATGGCTGTGACTGTGGTGCTAAAAGGTCAGTTTTAATCAGCCCTGTGTGCTCTGATGACTTGTTCAGTTTTAAAGAAAGTCTGGGGATGACATGATGGGATTAAAGAAAAAAAAAGAGCTGCAGAAGTTTCTGAAGCAAATCGTTACATTTGTTCCTTTTTACCTGTTAAAGCTCTAGTTCTACGTTTTAGTAACTAACCTCTGCTTACTCTCAATTAATTAGACAAAAATATTGCATTGTTTACCCAAACGCCAATTATAAGGCTATAGAGCCAGTAGCTGGCATTTTGAGAATTTTTGTTGAATTTTGAGTGTTCTATAGAACTAAAAAATGGCCGGTAATTAGAAATGTCCTGCTTTGGCTTCTATGGCAAACCTCCATGGGAATCTATCCCCAATAGAATTTTTTACCCCATGGGAACCACACCTGTTGGCAATTGTGAAAAACACCTGCACTGATGATGGCCAAGTGACATGAGCTCAGGTCATAAATAGCAAATGGAAGTTCAAAACTTGTAATATTCACAAGAACTTGAGTTGATAAAAAGATACAGGAGGGTTAATGGATGAAACAAATATAACAAGTTGATTAGTAAGATTTATTGGCAGGCAGATTTTGTTACCTTCAGACAAAAATAGTCCGGCTGTTTCCAACTGTTTTCATGCTTATAAGATGTCTTATTAGCATGAACTTTATGCATCTCTTGGCAAGAAAGCCAAGAAGAGTATTTCTCAAAACGTTGAACTCGTCCTTCAACTTTTGCACAAACTACAGAGTCGTAGATCCTCTGGTGTGCTTCTCAGCAGCTGAAGGCGGCTCGTTTTGGAGACATGACCACAGAGATCCTCGTTAAACATTGTCCAAACACATCACAAGGCAGACCTCGGTCTCAAGGCTGGATGGGAAAAGGCAAAGGTTTCTCTCTGTGTGCATCTTTCTGCCTGTCCTCTTCAAATCTCTGGAAAAGGATCCTTTATCAAGCTCCTTTTATGCAGAACCAAACAGAATCGCTTGGCAGTGCTGGCGATTTTCTCTTGTAATACATCTTGTCACTAAATGTGAATTTTTTTCACATATTTCAGGACCATCTATGAAATGTGTGGTGAGGCTGAATGGTCATATGCAATGTTCCTCTTCCAGGAATATGTGGATTGAAGACATTTTCCCTAAATTAACTGCTTCAAGCAAATTTTCCACCAGAAACCCCCCCCCCCCCCCCCAGCAGACTGAAAGACATCACACCAGAACGCCTTCCGATTGGTTCGCTCATTCTATGTAAAGCTGTATTACATAAGGTTTTTGTAACATGTTCACTGCTGGATTCTGGAGGCTTAAAGCTTTTGTTCAGACGAGCAGTGCAGGGGGGGAAGATTCCCATGAAACCCACCAGGTCTTCTGACATAGAGGGAGCTGCACATGAAGATGCATGTGCAGGAAGGGATTCAGCCTCTGCAGCAGCACCTTACAAATGCATGGAGGGAGTTAAATCACAAGCTTTAAAAAAAAAGAAAAGAGAAAAGAAACTAATGACAAACATAAAGCCTTCTTTTACCAGTGGGAGCTGTGCGGGAATGAAGGCATGGTAACCATTACTGTACCATGTAAGAGGATATAGTGAAACTTAAGATAAAGTTGCAGCAAGGAGTCACAATTGCTAAAAAAGGAGGACAAACTTGCTTATTCATGTTTTGGATGTTGCTCTGGATGGTGGGGGGAAAAAAAGCAACATGCAAAAAATGGGAAAAAAGAAAGAAAACTGTAAAACTACTTGTGAGCAAAATATGGCAAGTCCAAGGATGGAGTACTTTCTTTTTTTTCCATTACTGTAATTCTCCTTCTTGTGCAGGATGTTTTATTCCGACTATGCAGTTGTTAATGGCCTATGTGCTTCCTTCTTTGTCATGAGCATGCATTATTTAAAGCAGATGGGAAGAATGTTAGCTAGCCATAGAAAAGGAATGGACAATAGCTAGTTGTCATCAGCTTTAGTTGTATCTGCCCTTATTCTTTCCTGTTATTTCCTCATAGGAAAGAACATCTAACTGGACCAAAGCTTAAATTGATCATTTTCTGTTGCGTTACGTGTTTTGTCATTGTGTGTCCATGTACTGATGGCTTGTCTCTCTCTCTCACACACACACACACACACCCATGCTCACCCACATGCACCTGCCTTGGGTACCTATTTCAATGCACCATTCAATGGATGCACTATTATTCATCATCTTACATTATTCAGGCCTGAATCAGGGACTGTCATCTTGCTGACGATCCTGCTTCCAAATTTAATAGCCGAGACCAGAATAGCCTTGACGGCACGTTGCTGTGATTCATGTTTCATTTTCTGACCGCTTGCACGCTGTAGACGCTGGATAAACGTGATTACCCCCGCGACTTCTGCTGCGTTTCCTCTGTGGCGTGTAAATAGCTACGGTGGCCTTAATCAGTCTGCCAGCTGTTTTCTGTGATTGTGTCTTCTTGTGTGTGTGTGCACTTGTGTGTGTGTGCGTGTGTGTAATAGCAGGTTCCTAACACATCAAGCTGACTCAGAGATGCTGGGGGGGACTCCAGGGTCACAATCACGGTAATTTAAAAGAAACAATCGGTTATCTGCCTTTATCGGCTTGGACAAGGTATATTTCAGGGTTTAGCACAGGGAGAGTTCGGGTTATTACTGATATGTATCCAGACTTTGGGGCTCTATTATTTTATGTTCTGGAAAAGGGATGAAAAAGTTCTTGATGTTATCCTTCGTGTTTGTTCCTCTAACATTGCAACAACCAACTTTTGCCTCGAGCCTCAACAGAAGACAAGATTGTTCTGTGCTGATAACTAAAGGTTGCTTCCTCCTTTTCATCAGGTAGCTTCTGTGTAGGAAACAGCAATTTTACCCGGGAGCAACATGTTAACTCTGTCATTTTGTCACACTACAGTCAATACAGTGTCACACATGCTAAATTAAGGTATTGTACAATCATTGGTTGCAGGTGCAAAAACAATTACACACTCTCATACTCATGCATGCACACATGATCTAACAGGAACATGTTGTTCTTTCGTCCATATTATGTTTATTCCCATGAGAACACACAGAAAACAGATGACATTCCAGCAAAGAAACATGATCTCTCTCTCTCTCTCTCTAATGACAAACATATCATTTAGTTAATGGAATACATATTAAAATGAATAAATACATTGATTGGACAGGAATATGTAAAAAAAAAAACATTAAATTGGGGAGTGTGGGATTTTAAAGCATAAAAATTCTCATATTTCTTTCAACAAATGATCATTTAATATTATTAATACATTATCTGATAATATATTTTAGAAATCTCATCATTTGCATGCCTAGAAAATACCCTGTATTTCTTAATGTATTAAAGTTACTCAGCAATGGGACGCATAGGGGCTGATTCATGCATGCAAGCTCTGTCTCCTTCCAAAATAAAGGATAAATAAAAATAAAAAATAACACTGAAGACGGTGGCCTTCTCAGGACAAGTGTTGCTTTCAAAACAGCAGTCATAAACTCTATCAAGCAAAAAAACCCAGGGGCAGTTTGTGGAACGGGGCCAAAGTGCACCAAGTGAACCAAGTGTGAAAAGAAGACCTAAAAATCAGAAGGTGAAACGTGACGTTTAAGAGGAAATAACCGTAAAGAAGGCAAACGTTGCAGGTGGTGTGTTGGCAACATACTAAGCGACGGGAACTATCAATATTTAAAACGGTTTTAAAAATTGTTTTAAATATTTAAATAAAAACAAAACAAACACGAAGGGATACATGTACTATTTCATTTAGCTTGTGGAGCATTTGAAATATTGATGTCTATAAATTGTGCTTTATGTACCAAGATAAGGCTCGGAAATTAATGTTTCAGTTGCTGCAGCAGCAAGGGGGAATTAAATCTTTTATGCGTCAGGAGGTTTTTAAAATAGCATATAATGTACAGCTTTTACCAGCTAGCTCTTATTGTTAATTCCACTCCTTGAAAATGCATATAAAATGAAGCATTAGCTGGTTTCTTTTCGATCGGTGAGACGATCGGATGTACACAATGCAACGTGTGAACAAGGAAAATTAGAGAGCGGCTTTGCCAGCACACATTGGCTTTTATAGAGTAATTTCCTTCACCCTCTCTTGTCTATGCCGACCAGAAACCTAATACATTTCCTCCTACAGGTGAATTGGGTCTCTGACACAGAATAATAACAACACTGCTGACATAGAAAGTAAATAATAAGCCCCACATTTAAAAAAGAAAAAATCAATAACAGGGTTCCATTACCACACAGAAGCTGCTGTCAGAATTAGCTGGGTTATGACACGGAAACTCTGATCGAATGAAGCAGAATAAACACTCTAAAATGAGAATATTGGAGCATCCATAACAAGTCCATGGTTTCTCTTATCATGGCTACCAGTTTCAGATCAAGTTTCCAGTATACAACTTGAGCTGTTATAGCAGTATGTGGTCATTATGGTTATAAAAAGACAATCTGAGCCACCGGCCTTTCAGTGTAGATAGATGCTGTATGCGTGTGTCTCTGTAGGTGTACTTACGTGCCTACAAAACCAATCTATACTATAGATTGGCACTCCACAAGAGGAGTATTGCATGAATCGGTGGCTGGAGATGGATGTCTTCCATCTCCAAGCATTGCAATGGGACAAGCTGGCCATTGACTAAATGAAGAATTAAATCGTCCTTTCCTCTTGTCCAGTCACTCCTGGGTATTTAGTACCTGTGGCTATCAGTTATGTCAGTCAGGCAGTCCATCAGCGAGAGGCGGCTCCTCCAAAGCAGCAGCCGAGCCGTTGGTCTCTCCTCTGTCACCCCCTGAATTCCTCTCCTCCTTGTCCTCATCCTGGCTCAGTGGGTCCAGTTTGGACAGGCGGTTTAAGGGGTCAAAAGTGTGCATTTTGGGATCTGGGCTGAGGAGCGGAAGCTGAGGCAATAGCGGCCCCTCTCGAAGCTTAGCAGCTAGCTCCTTGGCGCTGCAGGTGGGGGTGTTGGTCTCGTAGACCTCGTGGAAGTTGTTGTAGTCCACCTCGTAGAAGCCCTTCTCCAGGGAGAGAACCGGGGTGAAGCGGTAGCCCCAAAGCACCTCTGTGTCCAGGTAGGAACTCCGTGCCTGGCATGTCATCCCTGTGACGGGTACGGATAGGCGAATGTGTCCACAAGCACACAAACAATCAGAACGGTAAAGAAACACATGTACAGAAATGGGGAGAGGTGGAAAGAAAGAGAGATAGCATCAGTAAATCATTCATGGTTATACAAGAACTGCACATAAAAAACAGTCAAAACCTGCACCTGTGTTTCCTCAGAACCTCCATCATGATTGTGACAGCAATGCTGCAGGAAACAAAACGTATCTCAACATAAATTTAGTTTTTTAAAATGAAATGCATGTGGTGTTTGGCTGATAAAATGTATGCTGATGTCAACCTGAGGTGGTAGCGTGGCCTTGCTGTCTTAAAGGATTTTTCTATGATCTATTTCTGTGTGTTTGTTGGTGTCAAAGGGGTGTGACAGTTTCACTTATAGCAGCAAAATCACAGGTTAAAGTAATGACATGGTGGCTGTTCCATTAAGTGTCCCAGGAGGCCTTTATAGTGAGGCAGCATGTGTAATACACAGACCCTGGATCAGATTTATGTGGACAGAATGAAGCTGTCATGACAGTTATTACATCCATGTTTTTACTGCAATGAGAATGATTTATATTAAAGGCTGAACTGCAGATAATATTTTCACTGGTTTAGAAATGATTACTAATAAGAAATACATATAAAATGAAGTTTCCTACTGTTACTGTACAAAATAAATTTCTAGACAGGGACAATAAAAGGATATCATATTGTATCGTACTGTATCGTATTGTTTGTATTGTATCATGTCATGTTGTATTTTATTGTATCGTATTGTATCGCACAGTGTCATGTCGAATTGTATCATATTGTATTGTATCGTATTGTATTGTATTATATTATATTGTATCTACTGCAAGCATGGGTGCAGGTAGTGGGGGTTGGGGGTTGGGGGTTGTTCTCCAATAAATTATTTCAGAATTAATTACTGTATATAATTGAAAACCACACAAACACGTCCCTCTTTGAAGGTTTTGTTTAAGTCCACCCTGTGCATCCTGCTCAGTGGTCTGAACAGTTGCGGAGCAGGCATACTTCACCACCTCATCTTCTTTTGGATGAGAGCTAGTGATGTAAAAGAACCGGCATCAAATAGGGAAAAAAAAAAAAAAAAAAAGAAAAGTTTTTGGCACTGCCCCTAAAATCTGTGATACATCTTTTTGCATGTCAAATTAAATGGTGCAGGATTTTCTTTACTTCTACACAGAGTAAATGTTAGGAGAGTTTGAGAGAGAGTTGAGAGTAAATGAGAGAAAGAGTTCAATGCCTGCTTGATGGAGACAGATATGTGACACAAAACTATCGTCTAACCAGTCCTACAGTCTCTCACCTAAACCACGTTCAAACTTTCAAACATTCGGCTCCTTAAGGAGACACGTATTTTCCATTTATCTCTTTCTGCTTCCCGTCACCAGCTCACACAGGTCTACTGTGTTTGGCTAATTAGACAAAACCAACCAACGCTTTAGATCCAACTCTCCAGCCTCCGGGAGGCGGGTGGAGCATCCTCTCACCAAACGTGTAACACCCTCCTCTTCACCCAGCTGTTGAGTTAAATAATCTTTTGTCTCTCTCATGCATGACATGCCCTAAAATAGATGTAGATGCCAAATTGATAAGGTGTTTAATGTCACGGTGAGAGGAAGAGGAGGGGCTTTCGCTCCTTTTCTTCAGCGCTCCCTCTGGATATGAGTGGCCTAGTTTCCACATTTAACTTGTGAAATATTCTCCTTTTCTGTGACAAGATCATCAAAGATAATATAGCATCTCTAAGATGCTATATTATGTGTTGGTTTTCGCCAATACTTTGAGTCCAAATCCATTAAGTTGTGTTGTGAGGATCTATTATTATCCTGTCCTTTTAGCTTTGAAAAGATGCTGCACCCAGTTTTGTCATTTTTTTTCTTACTGTTTTGTCACAATTCAAGGGTCCATTTGCCTTTGACGTGCTTTGAGATGTCACATGAGCAGGGTGACTGACACTCCCTCTCGTTTTGGCAGATTCCACTGCAGGTACTGCATGAGACACATGAGGGTACCTTAAATGCACCTTTAATGTGTATGAGATGAAACACAATGTGACGTATTGGTAAGTGAGATAATAATAATCCCTAGAGGTGTGGTGACTTTGGATCCCGTGTGAGAGCAAACACGTCTTTTCCGAAACCTAACCATGTAGTTTTATCCCTTAACGCCCTTAAAAGTGTTTTTTTTTTAGCTATTAGCAACCATCATGGGTGTTTTTAATTTGAAAATAAAAATTAAACCAATGTACATTAGCCTTGGAAAATCACCACCAGAGCTAACGCAGGAAGCAGACCAGTACTTATACAGAATACTTAGAATTTCAGCCATGAAATAACATGACTGCATAGATACATAGAAATATTTATGTTAATAAATTCATGTAAGTATATGGAGAAACATGGAGTTATTGTTTTTAAAGCTGCTTTTCTTTCTTTCTAGTCACCAGGTGCATTGAAAAAAAAATGTAGCAGTTGCATACGAGTATTGAACGATTTGTAATTGTATTGATTTATGAATTTATTGCAATAAAAGTATGCAAAAAAACTGTTCTTATCTTCTCATATGAAGCACATGACGGAAGGCTTTGCACAGCGGCTTGAGATGCTAAAGGCGTCGGGATGAGAAGCACGCGGCCGTCTCAGAGCTTCAGCATGCGACTAGCACATTGTAGATGCATTTGTTCGTTGTCATTATGAAAAGGCAGTTTGATAGCAGTTATTTCAAGAGACCGAATCAGTTCACATTTAGTTCACACAGCTGTCAGACATTCTATTCATAGCTGAAGACATACTATCCAATTTTCAACATCAGCTGCAGGTTATGACATCGTGTCCCTCTTTCTTTCCTCAGCTTTGTTCTGCTAAGCTCTTCTTTCCAGAGTAGTGAATGGGCTCATTTCTCCTGCCTCGATAAAAAATACCTGCTTTTTTTTGAATGTTTTTATACATTTGGTTGAAAAAGTCTTCTGCGGGGTTCTGATCGCACAGGAGACACTTTACGCTGTGATGTGTTCAGGTGCTTCAAGACTTGACAGGTGGCAGGCTGAACGGCAGCGTATCATGATAGACGTTAGAGAATTCATTCACTGATTATTCAGTTGTATCTCCTTGCACGATTCTCAATTCACATTTTCCGCAAAGCGTTTTACCCTTTCCGTTTTTAAAATTTTTTTTATTATTCAAACCTTGTAAATAAGACTCAGCCTGAGTTAACGTTGTCATTATGACTGTGGTTCCACCAGACCGGCGACAAAGAGTGACAAAACAACAAACAGTGAGCAAACAATGGCGTCTTGAAAGGGATGATGTGAATTTGGAAGCTCCTTACTTTACAAAAGCAAGAGCTGGGGATTTCCACAGCATGTAGAAGCACAAACAGCTTAGAGTCGCCCAGGCAATCAGAGCAGCCAGACCGCTTTTCAACTCTAACGTAGTAAACAGGATAAGGCAGCAGTCTTTGAATGTGAATGATGCAAACATGAAGAATAGGAAACAATAAAAGACATTTTGAGTTGTTAAAGAAATGCGTGTTTAAATGACTTGAATTAGGGCTGCTTTCTGTTTGAATATGTCAGTTTCAGGGTTGTGGCATCGTTTGTTTACACCCTCATGTTGCTTCTCATGTACTTTAAGGGTTTCTGTTCTCCACCCCAGCATCTAACTGTAGAATCCCCTGGGGAAAAGTTTATGTTGTCATAGCATTGGAGGCAGTAATAGTTGGACCATACAAACAAATAAAAAAGCTCACAGTGTTTTGTAGACTGGCAAAACTCTGTTTTTACAATGTCCAAGTTGTGGTTTGCCCTTATCTTTTGTGGTGATGTTTGATTTCTCCTCTAAGCTTTCTGCTGACTAAGCTGACTTTCTGCTGACTCATTTGTGTACCTGAAAGCATCACGGTCGAAACATGGTGAAAGCAACATGGTCAACTTTGTTTTTTTAATTTATTTTTGACGACAAATTTAATCTGGTTTGGAATAATCCTGCTAACCCAACTACGAGGAAACACAGTCGCTGTGTCTCCATCGAATTGTCAGGAGAATTTCAAGCTTTAACATCGCCTTATTTGCAGCCAATAAATAAACAAGGTTAGTTTCATCAAAAGGTGGTGGCAGTATATGAAATGTTACGCATAGATGTAATAAACAAAGAAGAAGAAGAAGCAGATGTTCTGAACTGGAAACAAAATCAGTCGCTTCCCAACCGGCAATAAACGCAAAAAAAAAAAGATCCCAGTAAGTTTTAAACAAAACAAATCAAAACAAACAAACTGCAGACACTCTTGTTTACACAGCACCAATATACTGTAGATGCTGGATATTTTCTGGATTCTGAGAAATGGATTAAAGCAGGCCTTATTTATACATAAAAAAAACAAATGTAAAGAAAACAGAACAGCCTTCAACCTGCTATCTTCAGAGACACTTCCATAATGAAAACTAGGTTTGTTGTCAGCTACACTGACACATATGAGAGGGCCTTCAGCACAGCAGACAGAGCACCACAGACACCTCAATAAACTGCAGCATAATTACTTTTTGTTTACAGCAACAACAACAACAAAAAAGACAGAAAATAAAAGAAACCATCAGTTTGCTAACTTTGTAGAAAATACTACACGAACATCTGATTCTACATCCCTCAGCTATTTGTAGACAGCTGTTGACATTTTTGTTGCTGCTTAAGGGCCCAGAGATAATGAACAAATTTTCCACCTAATAAATGTTTTCCACTTTTGAAATGTTCAAACAAGAGATGGTTACTAATGGTAAAAATTACTTATAACAGCATAAACTATTGGGCACAAACTGCACTTGTAAATAAATAATCGCTGTCTATTGTTTGGGTTAGGGTTCCTTGTATTTCTACTTGATTTGTAATGTGTATATATATACATATATTTTTTTTTTCTATTCGTTTTTATCCTAAATGCTGTGGGAGTGCCAGAGAAACAAATGTTGTTAGTGATTTCCAGAGCGTGACTCACCATCATTCTTAAACCTACAGGCTGGATGTCAGTGGAGAATTCTGGTGATGGCTTGCTATTAAAGAGAAAATGAGGCTATTTCACTCCCCACTTATCTGTCACTTCTACACTCACACAAGCCAATGTGACATTTGGTATATATTTTGCTTGATAATACCGTTTTTACTGTATTGCATTTCACACCTGCCCACTTCATAGTCATACATGCTGATTTTAATCTTATTCAATTTTGGTTTAGTATGAAACCATTATTTCCTCGATATTTTCTTGCCACAAATGAAAAAAAAAGTAATTGCTGTTTGTTTTGTTCTATATCTCCCCTTGGAATTTTTAGAATGATGTTTTTGCAAACCAAAACATTGCTATCCATTCATTAATACATAAAGACTTTGTAAACAGATTCATAGCTTTTAATATAGCCTGTTTTTATATTTTATATGTATTCTTACAGCCTTGTCTTTTTTTGTGCAGGACTGTGTTATATAAGATTTAGTTAAAGCTGATGACAAAATTTAATTTCCAATGTTGTGATGGCAAATAAATTATGAAAACGGGTTAAAATAGCTACCCTTGACTTCCCAGGCTTACACTCTGCTTTCATAGGCTAACAGGGGAAAGCAGCACAGTACAGGGGAAGGTCTACTGGGTGATCAGATTAGTCTACTGCCTGTTGGTCAAGGACGGCGACTGCATAACCCCTGCATGATACCATGGTCTCTTCCGGTGAAGCGAGAAGGTGATTTAATGCCTGAGTCAAGTATCCAGCAGCGTGAGCAGGAAGCATGATGACTACTGGAGCTTTGGAGGGAAAAAATTAAATTAAAAAAAAAAAAAATCATAAATGAAATAGAGCAGAAATGTTCAGATGAATCCAAAGCCGTGTCTGATTGTGTAAGGGCTTTGTGTTTTAAAAAAAACAATTGTGTTCACAAGGCTTGACCGTCCAAATTAATTACTCTGTCTCATTTATTCATGCAAAGTATAATAATAACCAATAAAATAAATTAGCAGTATGTGTAATGCATCATTATTAAAATGAGTGGATTGTTATTATTAGTGTTTGAACAAAGGCCTGTAAACACTGCACCTTATGCACACAAATAATAATTGATTTTAACCATACAAATTGCCTGTCAGCTGTCATGCCGTCAACCTTTCTGTATTCAACACATTCTGATTATGAATGACAAGAGGACTGGTTATTTTCCACTAACCACAGAATGCTATCTTTGAGCATCATAAAAATAGCGATTTGATCTCATTCTGATTGTTACTGAAACACCTGGTCACTTTCAGGACTGCTTGGCGTTTACCCAAAACAGACCGACCGGCAGTGTGGGTAGCCACAGTACACTTCTTTCATTTTGAAATAAACAATATCAAAGAGATAACCTTGAAGTAGCAACACTGGAAATGCGGGCTGCGGCGACAACAGAGAACATTGGCGGGGCGGTTGTGGCACGATGAGATTTAAATCATTCGCCTCAGTTGGAGTGTTAAATACTTGGAAATGTGTAGGAATCATTTGTGTATTAACCCTCCTGTTGTGTTTGTTTCCTGTTTACTAGTTTGGTGCTCCCGGTCAAAAATGGCGGCTCCATTCTAACTGATTATAAACCCATAGTAATACATATATTATCACCTAATGTTGTGTTTCATCTTTTTATCCACTCAAGTTCTTGTGAACGTTACAAGTTTTGAACCATTCATTATTTATAGCCTCCAGGCCTCATTGACCTGAGCTCATATCTCTTGGTCATCAGGCTGCTACAGAATGAACTGTGAGCAAAGCCTCAAAAAGCTTTATACACCAGAGCTGTGAGAAAGTTGTGGATATCATTGAAATAATTTTGCAGTTGTTTTTGACAATTGCCAACAGGTGTGGTTCCCATGAGATGAAAATTCTATTGGGGATAGGTTCCCTCGGGGGTTGCCATGGAAGCCAAAAAGGGGCGTTTCTAATGACCGGTCATTTTTGTCCGGGAACACCAAGGGTGTACACAAGTTAAATAAAAATTCTCAAAAATAATTTTGTGTGTTCAGATGTCATATGTGGAACCTCGAGACAAATGGATGAAATTTTTTAGAAAGAAAACTTGTGTTTCATTCTAATCTGACTGATTTACAACAGAAGGGTTAAAACTGCAGTTGTAGGACTAAGAGAAAAAACAAAACTGTTGCCAACATCCTCAAAAAACATTTGTCATCTGTTGTCAGATCATTGAAATTCTCCTCATTAAAACCTGTACGAACTTTGAAGTGAAATACATTAACATTAACTAAGTTTAATTTATGTTTGATCATCCGTTAATGTTCGTCTAGCTTTCTTCCCATCCATTATAATATTATCTCTTGCAATCGTAAGCACTTAAAGGTACTCATTCCTGTCTGATATATTGTATATCGTATATCAGACAGGATATCCCTCCAATGTATATCCCTCCAATGTATCTCCACATGTGAGCCTGTTCTATCTTCCCATCCATTTATCCATGTTACCATCCTCCCCACTCAGCTCCCTTCAAGCATTTCATCAATCTCTGTCTCTATCCATCTACCCATTATCTGTACATCTTTCCATTCTCCCTTTCTCCTTGTCTTAACCCTTTCCCTTGATAGCTTGCCCCCCCATACCTGTGGCCTCCACCATGCCCTCAAGGATAACCACGATCTCGAACTCCTCCTTCTCCATTTGAACCAGTGTCATCTCCCAGAAGGGGCTCTTCTCATTAATCTCGTGAGAGATGATAAGCGGCGACACCAGGAACAGTCGGTCGTCTCCCGTGTCGAAGCCGATGTTGATGTCAGTCTGGTTGAGCGGGATGAACTCCCCCTCCTTCGTCTGCTGCGAGCGGATCAGCTTCGCTCTGATCGATGCCTCGACGATGTGAGAGTTCCTCAGGTCTCCCACGCGAAACATCAGGCACATCTTGTTGTCTCGCACCGATATGACAGCATTGTGCGAGAACATAAGGGTCTCGGCGCGGTTCTTTGGCTGTGAGATCTTGACAAACATGCAACCCACCATCATGGCATTAACAATGGAACCCAATATGGCCTGCACCAAAAGCAGTATGATGCCCTCAGGGCATTTTTCTGTGATTACACGATAACCGTACCCAATCGTGGTCTCTGTTTCGATGGAGAAGAGGAAGGCTGAGACAAAACTGTTGAGGTTCTCCACACAGGGGGTCCAGCCCTCCTCGTCAGCATGCACCAGATCCCCACGGATGAGCGCTATCAGCCACCACAGGAAGCCAAAGAAAAGCCAGTTGACAACATAGACCAAGGTGAAAATGAAGAAACTAAGACGCCAACGTAAGTCCACCAGCGTAGTGAACAAGTCACTGAGGTAACGGTAGGTCTCCTGCACGTTTCCATGATGAACATTGCACTTGCCGTCCTTCTGCACGTATCGCTGACGTGGCTTCTTTGCCGGGTCAGAAATTAAGTGGGTTCTCTCTGTTGTGATCTGAGCTTCCCGTAAGTGTTTAGGAAGCTTCTTCACCTATGAAGAAGAGGAAGAGAGGGAGAGAAAGAGGCAAAGTAAAGCGACGAAGATGATGAACAAAGACAGAAAGTATGATGGAGAGAGAACGTCAGTACTTCAATGTAACCACACTGATATCTTTTCATTAATGTTCATTCTAAACTTTTACTGGAAGACAGGTGTTAACCTCTTTAATGAGATTCTCTATCAGCCTGTACAGAACTGCAGTGCTCTGCACTGCTGGCAGGGAGGCAAATAAGATTAAGGGCCATTATAAAGTCACTGCTCTGCGCTACTTCACAAAGACATTGTGGCTGTCAGTGAATGCAGGGAAAGAGAGAAGGAGCGAGTGAGGTCACAACAGGAACACAAGGACGCTGAGGTCGTTGTCTATGTTGGCCCCGCTCCAGCGAGGCGATCTGGCCCCACAGCTGTGCCCTGACTCCCTCCTTGTCCCCAGCGTTCCCTCCACTTTGCAGCCTCTGGGACATTGGCAAGCCTGGATATGAACAGATCCCAATTCTTCGCCAATAGAGCCTTATTGCATCCTTAAACAGAGTGGCATATGCCTGGGCACAGACATTGCACTTACTCTAGAAACTGGCTTTCATGCATATACATATAGGATTCTAATAATGTATGTTTTAGAGCGATTGAGGTGATGAAAAACAATGAATTCCTTGTCCCTCTTTGTGGACTGACGCATTCATACAAAAAGAGAAAAACACACACATGCAGGAGGACGGAACTGAAAGGCACCTTTCAAATCATCCACGGACACGTTGGCGTCACACTGACACAATCCAATCTGAGTTGATAATGGAAACGGTTTGAGTTGTTTTGAAGAAAAACACCGCCTGTATTCTCTGAACGTCTGACACCTGTGATCCATCTCTAGGGCCTCGCGTCACGTCAACGGGAAAGTTACATCCTATTGTGGTTACATCTTCTACCTCTATCACAAAGACGATCGCTCTAACAATTCATCCGGGAAAGAACATCATCAGAGGCACTGTAATATCCCTACAGTGCCTTCAGTGGCAGAGCCTGGGCCATAAATTCTGTCAGGCAGGTTTATTTAGGATCACTTTGCGATGTCAGGCGCTGGTTCACCGCTGTCCTCTGCACACATGCAATCGGACCGGTCTGCATGTGCGGTATTGAGTTCAGGTATCGATTTGACGTGATCCCTGTTCGAGGAACGTTTTGACGAAGAGGAATTGAAAGACAATGCATACAGCAGTGCAATTAGTGGCTTGATGACGATGCCTCACTAAATGTCAATGGGCTCCCTTATTACCAACTGCACTCAGGGATATTGGATCCAATATGGATTCCAAACGCAGTCAGTCCACCGTCGCAGAGTGAAACTTTCCACTCCAAACACAAGTTCGTGTGCACTGCTGTTTTTAAATGCTGTTCAACACCACTAAACTGCTTTTGAATGAAATATAGGCCCCTTCATTTCCACATTTTTAGCCGGTGCTAATTGCTTGATAGATGAAGCTGTCAAGGCAGTGCCTCCCAATCTTTGGCCTTCAGAGTCAATACAGTGTATGGGGTTGATGGTCAATAAACTAATTCATTACTTCTTTGCGTGACACTAGTAAGCGGTGGGTGTTTTCTCCTATTGAGCCCTTCTGGCTGTGCTTGGGTAGACAGGATAAATTCCAATAAGCTGGGGAATCAGGACAGATAACGATGGGAGCGAGGGGGATGTCTTTTCATTGTCTCTCTATCTCCACCGCAAAGTGAACTGAATTCTATATCTATCTCAGCTGGAGAGACAGATTTTGTTACACTTTGTGGGGCTTGATCTATAATCTGTGCTGTTATTTATTCCATAAAGTATGAAAGCAGCATATCTTCTGCATATCTAACAGCCTTTTTTCATCCTCCATCACATCCGGCTCCCTCCCTTTAAACCATTCCAATTCCATTCATTCTGTTTATATCTTCTCCATCTCGTTTTTTTTTTTGTCCTCCGCTCTCTCAATTCCACCTCTCACTCATCACAGTGTTTAGCCAGGAGTGGCTGTGCGGTTTACCTGTTCAGGTGTGACTCCTATCTCCATGTTGTGGTCCATGAGGACACGAGAATCTCCTGCCATCCTCAGCTGAAGCTCAACACCTGTAAGACATAAAAGAGTACAAAATCAGTTAAATTCAGGCTTTAAAACATATACATGCTGTGCGGGTTTGCAGCAGCACACTAAGATTCAGTTTATTGATGACCAACATTAAATTGGGCCACTAAAACAGAGTAAAGGTCAAAGCCACAGAGACCTCAGACCATGTACGAGCTTTATCCCTCAGGCTTTCCAACCTTTCAATCCTCAGCGATCTAAATTACACATTCCCTTTGAACAGTACATACATTATGTCCACACTAACAATGTTGTGTTGATGTATAGTGCAACCCTCAGGCACATTACTTTCTACCTGTTATTGAAATTGCTTGAATTTGTCAATATGTCAATATTTTCCAGCTGGTGTCATTATAGAACCCAAAGGGGGAATTGTGAAATTTCCTTTTACACTTATAAATTATTCTGTTTTTCTTTTTAGAATATCACCACAATGCCATTATGCGAGACAATCATATGCAAGACAATTCAGTCTGAAGCTCGGGCTGCAACACAGCTAGCTCAGAAACTTAATGAATCGGTCAGTCAAAGGGAACCAGTGCAAAATGATATCAAGACAAACTTCATGCTTTTATTGGAAGTGAAAACAGTTCAGTTTAACTCTGATAGTTTCATGAATGAAGGTAAATTTTCTAGAGATATTTCTACAGATATGCAGGAAGGTCCTGGAGGATAAAATCGAATGACTTGCTTTTCCTCTAGTGCTACCAGCAGATCATATTTTCACTCATACAGTACAGGTAAATATCTACTAGATGGATCAGCAGCAGATTTTGTAGAGGCAGTCCTTGTTCTCAGACGATGATCAATGAAATTTGTTCGAGATATTCATGGTTCAAATACGATTGTCTGTAAAAACTGTGGCATCAATAATATTTCCAAATTTCTGTCTATCCAACACTTTAAATAAGACCTTCAGACCTAATGACACCAGCCTCAGCATTAGTTTGCGTTATAACCAAATTTTAGCAACTATAATGATAAACCAGCTAAACATCAACACGTTAGCCTTGTTAGCATGAGGTTAGCTTACTGACAGCCTCCCAGAACCAGCACAAATTCCACAAATGAGCATATTTGTGTCTAGAATGTGTCTAGAAAAAGTTCACTGAGTTTATTTAACTTGTTTTCTCAAAAATCTATACACTTAGAATACAATGTCTGCTCGTAGCAACAACAAAAAAAGAAGGTCACTATGACAGCATTCTGCTAGTACCATTTTAAAGCTGGGTGTGTTTGTTCCATGTGGATGTTTTGCCCTTCAGCTATACAAACAATGCAGTGTCTTTGTTTGTCCCTAACATACTTATATCAAAATACGCCACTGGAAAATATAAGCTGTTAACATCAAATCACAGACAATGACCCAGTGTCCACTCATTTGTTTGTGTCATGAATCAGGCTCAGCTGTCTTTAACAGCATCGTTTTCCATAAGAGCAGGCTCATCGCCAGCTTTTACAGTTGCTTTGACTGCATGAGGCCTCATGCAAACACACACATGCACACACAGACACCGACACAGACACACAACTCTTTATATGCAAATGCACCAATCTCACAGATCAGATCCTTTGTTATTCAGCAGGAAACAGACAAATATCCAATCACTGTAACAGAAAATCCAGCTGCCTCTTTTGCTTTACATCTAAAATAACATATAACATGTATACAGATGATATCCATGGTTGTTTTTAGCTCACGTGGCGTGACTGTGCTGATGTGCTGACAGTTTGTGATGTCATGCTGAAACAGGTATTTTTAAAACATCTATCATGTGAGGCACAAAGTGACACGACGAGTAGAAAAGGAATACTTTCGATGTCTCCTGAATGATGTGGGATGTAATAAGAGCCGCTGCTCTAGAGATAGGGGTGGGGGGGTGGGGGGTTGATGAGGGTGTGAGTCTGTATTTAGAGGGGGACTCAGATAAAGCCCCAATTTTAGCATCAATCTTACAACACCTTTGTGTTACTCCACAAGAGGCAATTAACTCATAGAGCCGCTGGGTGTTGTTTGAAAATCGACGGGTTTAGATTTAACAAAAGACACGAGGGATAAATCAGACCTTGTGACTAACCATGCGAAGAAACATGGGTAAATTACATTTGCTTGCTCCTGACCTGAGCAACATCTGACATTTCTTTGTCATCTATCTCTGACGTTATTCGATCCCTGACGAGGTGAAGAGAGGAGAGATGGGGAAAAAAGCGAAAGGACCCCGTCACGAATGGGATCCACGGAGGAATGTCTTGTTGACACGGACGGTCCAAAGCAAAGGGCAGACCGACGTGACGGGCATCTGAGCAGGGGGGGGAAGACAGACAGACGGACGGCAGGGGCGCGGGACGCACACACAAAGCTCCCGAAAAATCTCAGCAAATACATTAAAGGGGTTGCGAGGCTTCGCTTTCTGACTCATTTCGGTTCTCTCATGAATTAAACATGGTCTACTGGAGATTTGTGAACTCGAGGCCTGTGTGTTGTTTTTTTTTTGTGTGTTTTTTTTTTTCAGCGAGGATGTGATTGTGGTGTCTGTTCACAGCAACAGACTCAACAGGCCCGGATGAGAGGTGTTCGGACATGGATACCAGCTGGAGTGTTTTTTTTATCTGCGCTTTAAGAGGGTAACAGGCATTTATCTTGTTACTGGGAGAGTGACAGGATGCTTTGGCTGAATTGTGTTTTGTGTCCTGATAACGAGAGCACTCATCTGGTGTGTTTAAAGCCAATGGGTACCAGTAAACCAGGGAACTTGCTTCCTAAGGGATATCTGCAGGACATGTATTTCCCTTTTTTGCTGACGCTGCACAGAGCACAGCGAAATGTGACTTTTTTTCTTTATGACCTGTGACAAGCGCTATAATTTTCCCAGAGGGCTGACATTGTTCTGAATAGCGCTTGCTTCCGGATTTAATTTCTCCATTTTCAGAACTTCAGAAACTTGTTTTGTCAGCTTTATGTACAAATGTGAAGGTAAAAGCTACCTTGGAGCTGAGATGTTTTTTTTGTTTTTTTTTCATCAAAACTAATCAGTTCACAGTGAAATGAATTGGCTTGAATTAAAATCCTCACTTTATAAACATCATTTTAAACTGTTTCATTGCATGAATTGCCCCCCACCCCGCACGCCCCATTATAAGGAGGCAATCATTTTAGTACTTGTAGCCCGTGGAGAAACATCATTTCCTGCTTGAAATTTGCACAGACATGCTTGTTTTTATTTTGTAAAGCTGACAACGCTGCTGTCAGGTACAAACTTTGTATTTCCCAAACTACAGGAATCATTAAAAACAGATTGCTTTTTCTTTTATAGATATCGAATATATACACATAAGCTATGCATTTCAGTGTCCCAGCCCTGAAGATAATGCTTATGCTGCCGCTTGAGCATGACAGGGTTACAAATGGCAGTGAGATGTTGCTAACTCAGCAGTATCCTTTAGTTTACAACACAAAATTGGCTATAAGTGGGCGCTCATCCATACATTTTGAGGTCATAACTTGCAGCTTTCTGTTGGTTCATCACTTACAGCGCGGACATGGACAGGAGACGGGGAAGGAAAAGCATAGAAAGGAAGAGGGAAAAAGTGGAAGACAAAGGAAAGTAAAGACAGAGAGAGGCTGCAGCAGAGCTGAGCTTTGAAGAGTATCAATTATATTTACCAAGACACTGCGTCAGATAGATATCTAAAGTCATTCCAGCTTATCTGCTGCTGTCCCTGCTCCTTGGCTATGGAAGCGCTAAACTTTCTACTGCCTTCGTTCCTTACCCTCCATGTCTCCTACCCCTGAGTGAAAGCAAAGACTCATGGTTCCTGGGCTTGTCTTGATTATGTCCCCGGCTAAGCTTGGCCCATAAAATAACATGGCTTCATCATTATCTCTGCTCACTTATGACACTTTGAGGTCGGGCAGGTCAAATGACTAAAAACGTCCCCGGTTAGTTTGGCCTCGAGCCCAGCAAACACACACACACACACACACACACACACACACACACACACACACACACACACACACACACACACACACACACACACATAACGTCCCTCGCTCCCATGTCGCCATTACCCCGGATAGTGAGCTGAGTGTATCCAGTTGTGTCCTTCTCATGGATGACCTTCTCTGTAGTGACGCTGCTGCACCGAGACATTCGATTCATACTGGAGAAACTATTTCCTTAATGATATGTCTCCAACTCGCTCTGTCACACACACACACACACACACACACACACACACACACACACACACACACACACACAGACACACACACACATCTCTCTCTCACACTGTACAATTTGCACACACCCTTAGGACAAAAAAAAACCCTTGTTCAACCCATGACTAGCTATTATAGCTATATTATGGTTGCTAACATGTGTCAGCTCTGGCTCGCTCCTCCACTAAGAAGAGTATGTTTAAAAAAAAAAAATGATGTGCCAAGATTGCATATTTGCTCCTGAGTGGAGCCTGGATGGGATTAAAGCCCAGAACCTACTGGATTCCAGTAACACCCTCTTCAACCATGCTGGATATGGCGTGAGAGATGTGATGGAAAGAGGCTGAGGGATGAGGCGTGAGATGCGTGAGACTGGGCGGCTGGGTACGATCCCCAACACCGTGTTTTGTTTTCTTTTTCTTATCTGGCGTTTCTGTCAGGCTCTTGCTGTCTCTTTGCAGAAATCATGAACCGGCCACTCAAGATAATCCTCAGAGCTTGTTGTGAGGAAGTTCATCTAGTTCACTGTGCAGAGGAAAATATGCATCTGACTTAATGCTAACTGTAACCCTATTATTAACACCCATTATTATTATTGCTTATAAAAATCTCACTATCCTTGGGACGAGTGTGAATGTCGTGGAAGGGCCTCACAGCAAGGTAAGCGTACGCAGAATGCTGCAGGAGTCTAAGGTCAAATGGTCTTGATTGGAATTCCTCACATGCTTCAGTGTGTCTTCATGCTTGCCCCTTCGAGCATCCTCTTCCTCTACAGTCATCACATGTCCAATCAGAATAAAAAGAGGTTTACCACCCCTGCAGCTGCATGTTAAAAATCCTCAGAACAACATGTTTGGCGAAAGCACCCTTTGCTTTGCTCAGTGTACCTTCTGACAAGGTGTCCTTAACTGATGAGCTCAAACCTCTGAAGTCATGGTGTGAAAGTGAAGCGAGATGGCGATGAGAGAAGCACCCATCAGTCTTTTTTTTTTCGAACTTAAAGCACATCAAATGACAGGAATAAAATCAATGCTGTCACTCTCCAGGCCTCGTTAGCCACACAGCACATCTCTTTTCTATCTATGTTAATGAGCTGCAAATTTACGGGGATGTGTTTCCCAGGGGTAATGGATGCTCACGCTTCATATATGCTTATGTTAAATGGGTGAAAAAATATCGTTCCAGATGGACTGAAAACCTGAACGTGTTCACTTCTCGCATCTTAATGACGCCGCAGACAAAGAACCTCACTTTTTTTTATCACATGTTCACAGTGAACCATGTGCATGTATTGAATGCCCTGCATTTTGCATTGAGCATGAAGCTAAAATATCCTCGTTAGCTTAGCTGCTAGTATTTGCACATCTATATAAGCAAATTATTTTCATGGGCAGGCTGGCAAATTAAAGACACTGTGGTTGATTTTAAATCATGCAAAAATACTTAACAGGATCCAAAAATCAGCCTCCATGCATGGAGTATTATATTTAGAAGTATGTGGACTAAGTGCAGAATAAAACCCCCCAAAAACAAACAGCTTGTGATCTAGTTAAACCTTAATTTTTAAGAGCTATAGACACAAGAGACACCAAGTCATCTTTACCATTATGTGCCATGTTTAACCAAAGAGTCCTCATGACTAGTATGAAGGATCCTCTTTTATTAAAATAACTCCCCCTCTGGCTAAGCCAGGAGCAGGAGACACTGGCAAACTTTGATTTCACTCCACATTACCTGTTGCTGACAGGTAAGAGCACACCTCATCATGCAGATTCCTGAGAACCAGTTAACCTTAAACGTGTGATGTGAGACTGGAATGACTTCTCACAGCTGTCAAAGTGTCACATGTGACAGATAGCCGTGAATGCTAACAGAAGCTAAGAGCAAGTTGTCCAGACACAAGCAGCAACTTTTACCTATTTCTGTAAGGCTACGGAGGGAGGCTGCATGAAACCCAGAAAACTGTATTTCCTGCCCTTGTCTCGTGATCGTGACGTGATCTCTGACTCTCTCTTCTCTCTGCTCCTGCTGCAATGTGGGTTGGAGCTGCAGCATCATGCTCCCTTTAACTTTTATGTGTGATGAGGCATGCATTGTGAAGTCATTGCTGAATAAGTGAGACAAATATGGTGCACAAGCATCGTAGGTGGCCGTTTAACATACTTTAAACACAGGGGCTTGCATTTGCATTGGTTACAGATTTAATAGCATAAACAGAATGATTCTGCTTTGGGGGCAGAACAACACTGAGGGGAATTTTATGCTTCTTTTCTGTTTGATGCAAATACTAAGAGAATGCAAGACAGTTATTAGTCAAAGAGGAGAATAGGAGAATATTTACATGACATAACTATCGCATGTTTTCAACAGCAGTATTTTTATGCAGTACTCTGACTTTCATATACATTTTCCTGGACACCAAATACAGAAGAAATGTTCATGCCTGACTCAGCTGCTGACACAAACGCTCCGCTGCGGTATTAGAGAACGTGGATCTGTTGGAAGAACGGAGCTTTGCCCACATTCCCAGGAGACGCACACTCTTGACTAAATAAACAGATCCAATTAATTATTCACAGTGTCTTCTCTTTGGAAAGTCTCCTGCCGAGCATGACGTCTGCCCCCTGCACTCCTCTGTCCACTCGTTAGGGAGTTCAGGACACGGATGATGGCCGAGCAGGAATGGTGTGAGATGCTACGTCGCTGAGTCGGAGCTGCGCTGATGGGACTTATTAAAAAGGTCAAAAGGCCATCCATCAGAAACCATCACATCTTAGCCATCTACACCCTTTAAATAGCAGATGATTCACCCGGCTTGATTTTACAGTGATGAATGTGGCCTGAAGTGTGGCGAATATTTTCATATTTCAATACTGCAAATTGTTCTGTACTTGTAAAGATTTAAAATCTTAGATCTGGAAATCTTGTTTTAAATATAATTTACCAGTTGTTGTTTTGTTTTTGTTTTTTTATATCCAGCCTTATTTCTAGACTGGAACCAACTTATTAAGGTTTCTTTAAAATAAATAAATAATTTTTTTTCCATATATTTATTTTTTTAAACTCTTTTTTCTTTTGTTTTTGTTTGTTTTCATGTTTAAAAATATGAAAATGGACATGTTTGTGTTTATGACATGATAAGTTAAACAATGATGCAGTGTCCCATTCAAAAATAAATAAATAATTTTTTTTTAAAAAGATCTTGCTGCATGGACAGATAATCTCACTTAGCATTAAGCCATTTTCTGCAATGAACGTCTGTGTGTAATAGAGCAGATATATATAATAAAAAAAAAGAAAAAGATGTCCGCTCACTGACACGGTCTTTACGCTCCCTGATGAGACAGTACCAGGAAGGACAGGAGCTTTGGGGCCACTGTTCCTGATGAATGTGGCTGTAAAGCTCACTGCATTGTCATCAAAGTTTTACAGCAACAACTCTAGAAATGAATGCAGTGAACTGCATCTACAGCAGAGGAGAAAACATCAGACATTACAGCCTGCTGCCCTAATCCTCAGCACCGGAGAGTGTGTTTCAAGGGAATCAATATAAATGATTTTCTCTCAATGCTTTTGTGTAAACCTGCAATATTCATGAAAACACTGCAAGGTGTCTCCTCCTTTATCTCCTGCTTCTGTTGAACACACAAAAACACGCAAGAGCTGAAACACGCTGCGCTGTGGGTGGATGGCATACGACCCCCTCCTCCACACACACACACACACACACACACACACACACACACACACACACACGCGCTTACAGTAGATGCACGTCAGCCAGGTTTTCTCCTGCTGCGCTTGTAAAAGTCCTGCATTGCACTGAGAGAGCTACAGCGTGGCACACCATGAACGGCAGGAGTGTTGACAGGCTTTTCTCTGCTTGCGTCAGAAAAATCCATCGCCTGTTTGATCACCCAGCCCCCGCCACGAGGACGAGGAGATGCATGGTGATGATCTTATGCATCTCTGCAGTGACATGACATGAAGGATGGAAGATGGGATGATAATAAAGGTTGTAACTGACAGAGGAGGTGTAATCCAGTCCTCACTTTCCTTCCCCTGCTCTCTTTTCTCTTTTGAGTATTTTACATTGTCTCACACATCCCTCTGTTTCTATATGAATAGTTGTTTTGATCTTCCTTCAAGTAATTCACACTTTTTGTTTGGCAAGACCCTTCCAGATGGGATTTGTGACTGTGAAATGAAACACATAACGCAGTCACAGCATGCGGATGCCATCCACGGACAAATTGAGAGGAGGCAGCTCGTACGTTGAGCTGCGATCGCACCATGCATCAGCGGCTCTAAAACCACCACCTCCTTTGCCTTCCTCCCTCTGTCTCTCCCTGTCCTTTTCCTCCATCGGCGATGCACTACAGGCTTACCTTCAGGTCTCTGCAGGAGTAGCTTGCAGGCACCCTTCGAGGCATCTCACAGCTGCTCTTCTCCCCAGGACTGCGCACTCCTTTCCTGGCTTTGTTCAGTCTGCAACAGCCCTTCTTGCCTCTCTCCTACCACCCAGCTCCTTCTGCTCCTCACTGCTCTCTATCTACTCCTGTGTGACTGGGGGGGGGTCTGCATGTGCATGTGTGAGAGAGGGGAGAGAGAGAGAGAGAGAGCGAGAGAGAGGGGGGGATAGAGAGACCTAGAGAGAGGCAGAGGCATATATAAAGATGCGTGTGCTCTCTCTTCTCACTTCCTCACAGAGATTGGACCACTTGTCTCTCAGGATTTGTCCTTTACGAAAGTATGTGTTTTTGCCTATTTGCACAGAGCCTCAGCGTAAGCATCAGTATGTGTGTGTGTGTGTGTGTGTGTGTGTGTGTGTGTGTGTGTGATGTGTATATGTGTGTATGCTTGCACCACATGGCTCCCGTGTCTCTGCTGCAAAGGAGAAGAGGAATATTAAAAAAGTACAGTCATATAATGAGAGGGAGGAAAGAGGGATGACTGTGTGTGTTTGGGGTGCAGACAGAGAGAGAATAATGGTGCGTAGTGGGATATAATCAATCGCTCTAAAACAGTGTAGTGGAAGGAAAAGCCCTGAGGGTTGAATAGAGATATAAAATGGAGACAAAAACACTTTGGAAAGACAAGAAAGGGCATGAGAGGAAGAAGTACGCCGGAAGCAAGGGTGAGGTGAATGGGTGGAAGCATAAAAGAGCAGCAGTTAGAGATAACAAGAGAAAAAGGTACATTTTGACCCAGAGTTTCTGGCCTGCACATCCGTTTTTGTGTCACTTTCACCGCATGAATCGCAACTGCAGTTACACACAGTAAAGTGAAAGTGGATTGACCTCATGCTTTAGCCACATTAACCTCACATTAGCCGTGATAATGAGCAGTGCGCCCATAGTACATAGTCCAAATGTAAAGTCATATACAGTAGCTTAGCAGCAGGACGGAGAGCGTGGGCTCATTTATTCCCACGTTTTAAATTCAGCTCTGTTCTCTGTAAGTGGAGAGCAAGTGTGCATGAGAGGACGTGCAGCACGGACAAAGACGGACGGACGGACACTTGACATTGAGGTGTTGTTAGGCGTGGAGGAAATTGAATGCAGACTTGACATAACCGAGAAGAAGTGATGAGAGTAAGAGCATGAAGAGAGAGAGAGAGATGATAAGGATGGGAGGAAGCAAGAGAAGCAGCCATCACTAGAACATTTCTTCATGCACTTCCTGCATTGAGTTTAGGAGGAGATTTATGACTCTGCAGCCCCCTCCTCCTCCTCCTCCTCCCACCTCTCCCTGCTGAGTCGCAGGGGCCACGCCGAGATGGCTGCAAGATACATATTTTTTTTCTTTTTTTTTTTTCTTTCTTCAGCCTCCTCGACCAACCGGGGAGCCAGTGACAGTGGATTATGGAACATCAAGGAATGAGGCTGCGGTAATGAGGAGCGTGGGATTTGGTTCAGGGATGGGAGTTCTGGGCCACACTCGCCCCCCGCTCTCGAAGCGGTGCTGCTGATCTTGGCAGTGATCATGAACTGTTGGTGTTCTTAATTGTTAAAATTCAGGTCCATGTGGCAGCGGCTCCACACGCAGGGATCCGTGTGGATCAGCCCCCCAGGTGGCTTCAGATCCAGGGCATGTGTAATTACTTCGCCCCCTGAGGCTACACCATTATTGATCAAAGCTGAGCCCCTTCCAACTTATTGCCTCTGCTGCTCATCCTGCGAAGAATCCCATTCAGTGGACTCCACCACCTCACATTGATCACACATTAATAAAGCTTCTTGGCACATTCATCGCCTCCACCAAGGAGGTCGTGTTTGGGATCCGGTTTATTTGTTCATTTGTCAAATATGGAGAAAGCTACATATTCAGTTTGTATGAAACCTGGTGGAAGGCAGCAGCATGGCCAAGGAGGAATCCGTTGAATTTTGGAGCAGATCCAAATGTATTTTTCACTTTTCAGTGAGTAGGATTTAGCTCCGGGTCGGGTTCTCCACCCTGGCTTCAGAAAACTGTGGTGCAAGTGAGCTAAATGAGGAGAGGAAGCACCGGAGGCACAAATCAGAGAATTAAAGTTATTTTCTGATTCACAGCAGTTGTGATCTAAGCACAAATAAATATGCCCACACTGCTACAAAACCATGCAGGAAGGGGCTCACATTGCTGCATTATGTGTGAATTCAGATGAGCATTGATGAAACGTCTCCAACACAGCAAAATACCATTAAAACCAAGGGGAATACCAGGCATGAGCAGGATCTCTCCGGTCTCACATACTGTACGGTCATACATGAACAACTTGCAGTGAAATGCTTCTTCTGGTATAAAACCCTCGAGACTGTGCATAACGTACGGTAAAAAAAATTAAATAAAGTGAGATAAGATGCAATACAATAAAGAGAATAAAATGAAATAAGATGAAAATCAACTCAGTAGCATAAAATAAGCAAATATGAAAAAATAAGGATGTGCTTCGTAAACTGATAATTATGTGTTTTTGCAGTGCAGTGCAGTGCAAATGGCAGGGCTCATAATGACTAAGAGATGGTTCAGCTGTGCACAACCATAAAGAACAAACACACATGTGATTTCATGCTATGTGCATGGCATGCTATGCCTACTGTCTGACCCATGATTTAACACAAATCACCTGCGTTCAACAGCGAACTTTACTTGGGTTAACATTTTGTCACCTTATTGAAAACCTGTTTTTAATGGAATGTTTCCAAAAAGAAAAAAAAGAAAAGAAAAGGGACAGTCAGGCGTTTTCACTGATATGAACAGAATCACTGAATGAC
The DNA here is from genome assembly GCA_037577475.1 of Chaunax sp. Z400. Classification (NCBI taxonomy): domain Eukaryota; kingdom Metazoa; phylum Chordata; class Actinopteri; order Lophiiformes; family Chaunacidae; genus Chaunax; species Chaunax sp. Z400. Next base: position 27,473,757 of record CM075192.1, on the reverse strand, counting down.
GATGGTGTTATTCTGTTTGTTACACTTCCTGCTGCTCCAATATATACAGTATAGATCATAGAGTATGAAGGAATCAAAGCCATCTCATGGCTTCCAATTCAAGTCCCACTTTTGAATGAGTGGATCTATATTTCAGGTAAGTTTGAAATACAGGCTTTATCTTTATTTGTTTTGTTTTGTCAGCCTGCCGTCTGTCATCTCGTATCACCATGACTGAGCGTCATCATTGGCGCTAAACGCTCTAAAAGTTTCCTGACATTTTGCCTATTGAATTCAGGGCAGATATTTATAATGCAGTAGCTGTGGAGATTCTGTTTGCCCATGTGTTCCAGCCGTATGACTTGGTCCTAGGTGGGGGTCGTTACACGTGGTCTGACAGATCTGGGTCGATCAGCTGTGGTTCCACACTGTTGGTAACGGTGCCAGAGTTTGGACACACGGAATACCCTGGACACAGCTGACTGTAGCTTTCCTGTCTGAAGTCTTCCAGTGACATTCATGCATGGCATGACTTGTGTTTGGAATAACTGGCATCAGACAATATTAAGTCAGCCGGGAACCCTTCATTTTTATAGGTCTATTCCCCATGTTCCACATGCATATCGCACATGTGCACACATGGTGCACATGGTACCCATTTTTGCATTGGTTTTCTTTTCTTGTTTTCCCCCAGCCAGCAATGGCATTATTTTTGGTACAGGTAATTATCCATACTTCCTACATATTGATATTTCTTCCAGACTGTGTTTTTTATTCTCATCAAAATGGTCTGCATTTCTTTTTATGCTGAGTCCATATCATCGAGGAGCAAACTATATATGCCATTACAAGAGGTTGGAGGAAACTTTTGTGTTGTGTTGATCCGTTTATATAATGTTAAAGATAACACAGTATGCTCTTCATTCATAAGACTGTGTAAAACTGTGGATCATCCTGTTGGTGAAAGACGAATATGTCGAACACAAAGAAGAGAAGAGAGCTCTGTATGTTCTGATTCTGATTTAATATTCATCAATGCAGAGATTTCCATATGAAATAAACTGAGCTCCCATGCTCAGTGTGTGTAGACTGGATGCTATTTTTGGTTTTCTTCCAGCAGCCTTTAAAATGATGCTATACAGAGAGGAGTTTGCACATGACTTAAAGCATGTCAACGTATAGAATATAGGTGTAGAATTACCCACATCACAAACAGCCCTGTGTGTCAGGTCGTGGCCACCAGGTGAAGAAATGAACATGTCAGAGGTCATAAGTGAGGAAAGAGGGAATTAGTTCCTCCTTGCATGGCGTGTGGAGGTGAGGAGACATGTCGTTTTTCTTAATCTGGCCTCTGCTCCCTCGGCTGCGGTATTCTTCTCCCTCCAGCAGCCTCCCTGCTCCCCACCCCCTATCTGTCCTTACTCTTCCATTCACTGGCTCTTTTGGCTCCATCCCTCTTTGCTTTCTCTCACCTCCTCCTCCCAGGCTTCATTAGCTCTGATTGATCCTCTTGTCAGAGCTTATAGCACCGCGATGAACTGCACTGTTAGGAGGAAGAAAGAAAAAAAAAGGAGAAAGAATGGAAGTCAGAGGACAACCACAGCAAACATGACGACAAGGGTGTTATGGAGAAAAGTTAAGAGGTTGGGCATGTGTGTGATTGTGTATGTTGAGTTTTTTTTCTGACATAATAGAACAGATTTGTCTCATATTTAGCAGAAATGCTATGTGGTGCACTGCTGTACGGTAATAACTAAAAGATTGAACTGTTAACATTTAGTGTGACACAAAGAGCAGAACTGGGGGCCAGTATTTAAAAGCATGGAGAACTGGTGAATGCATGAAGGAGCAAGGTATGTTTGCAATAAAAAACGTGTGAATTATTAAAGAATCTATCTGAGCGCGCTGCTACAGCTGCTACAGCTATTCTGAACAAATTCATCAGCGTCAACATGAGGGTTCGAAACATCATTATACGATCAAAATGAGAACATTGGAGCATATAGCAGCATCCATTATATACTTCTTATTTTTATATTTATGGAGTATCATCTAAAGGGGAGAGTAACTGTAGGGAATAAGTACATCTATTAGTGTCTAAATTATGGATTATGTGAGTGTTAAGATCTACAGCACAGCACTGTGCTTGTTATATGTGAATATATAATTTAGGATTACTGGAGCTGCTTTTTTAAAAAAAAATCTTGTGCACAGAACGTCAAGTTTCCACAGTGGAAGTAAAGCAGCTTTGTACATGAAAAACCCAGAAGCAACTGATCCACTTAGCTTTATACTGAACAGAATGAATGGCAGGACATGAATCACCTGCAAAACCTGCAAAACCTGCCCTATTTCTCATTGTCTCATCAGAAACAAAAACATTTTATTTTTATTCATAGCCTATTTGCCATGGGTGAATTACCGTAATTATTATTTCCCACACATTCAGATATCTTAATATTAGGTATAATACTCGAGCTGGGAGTGTGTGAGAGGGGAGGATTTCATCAGCTACTCAGAGACGTTAATATTCTGCTACGCAGCTGCTATTGTGTCCATTTCATATTAAAAATACACCACAAATCATCTTTTTTTCTTTTGTTTCTTATTTTTAATTTGGAGAGCAGAATCGATCCATGCCTGGACACCACACAGTCCAGACACAGTGACACCATGTGGACGAAAGGAGTATCGCAGTTAGTGATTTATTAAGTGATGAACTGTGGAAGAAATTTGCCATCTTGGGGGGAACATATAAATTTTTACTCCTCTGGAATTAGATATGAAGTCTTTTTCAGTGACATCTTACTGCATTTGCAATTGCATACAAAGTGTATTAATGAAACAGCATATTGCATATTTTTATTGCTCTCAATCCATCAGCTACAGACTGAAGCAGCATCTCTCAGTTCAGCTCCTCCTCTAAGAGCTACATGAAGCCATATCATTGGTGACCTATGTTGGGTTTTAGCTTCCTCCTTTTACCTGAAATCAAATCTCAAACTTTAAAATGTCAAAATCGATTTTCTCTTTCTTTGTTGTTTACCTCAGTCATCATTTATGCAGTTCGTCCCGAGTGTTGTGTGAAATCGTGCATCGTGACTGACATCAGTGATATTACCCTGATAAATCACATATTTGATTTCTTTTTTCCTCGACGAGATAGAAAAGTTAATTTCATCGAGGAGTTTTTATGGTGAGAAAATGTTTATTTGACCATTTACTGCATGTGTGACTGTACAAACAGCTCCAGGGAGACATGAATATTTTATCTAATTTAATTATCTTCCAAAACATCCCAACACCACGATGATGTAAAGCCTCCAAAGCCCATTTATGAAACATAATACTGCTCTTGAATTTTTCAGTCCATTGCCCACTGGCCCATATAATCTACGCTATGCTTCAGTCCAAGACCATCAATGTCAAAAAGCTTTGGCAATGAAGGAGAGCAACCTCTTCCTCTAATGTAGTCTGCAGGCAACTGAGAGACAATATCTTGTACATGTCAGAAGAAAACAAAGAAAAATAAACTCATGACCAAATATGTTGACTTTTAAATGTTATATTTGCTAAACATCCCAATTTAACCTGTTAGCCTCTGACAGGACCCTGGGTTAGCATGCTGGCTAAAAAGGTTAACTAACATATACTTGACATTATCCACAGTGGAAAGGCTTGGTGACATCACTTAGCTGATGGTTTTTTTCCCTTCCTTTTAAATCAACTTGGCTGCTGGTTAGTTAGTTTACAGAGTACAAAACGTGTTGATAGGGGCAAATAGGCTGACATTATGAAGCCCTGTCTCCTAGAAATTCTGTTCAGCTAATCTGCAGCAGCAAATTGTTTATAAGGAAACACAATGGCATGCAATGTTGTTAAATGTTAATACAGAATATATCAGTAAAATATTCAGCGACAATGTATTTCATTTGTTTTCCAGAACATTTATCTAGAAAGGGTAGGTAGGTACTTTATTGCCTTCATAGGGAAACTGTGTGTCAGGGAATTTTAATACATGGCCTTACTTAACATACACAAAGAATAACACAATCTCTAATAACAGGTTTAACCAAAGTACTGCACCTATTACAGTATTGCACAATACCCAGTTGAATACTAGTTCGACCACATAATTGTACATATGCAGGATTTCAGACCCTTGGTAAAATACTAATTTAAACACATTATTGCATATATATATATGTACAGTATTGCACAGACCCTTGATAAAATGCTAGCGTAACCAGAATTTTGCACATATTGGAGTATGTGCTATCCCTATAACCTTAGTCTAGCCACAGTCCTTTATAAGATATGAAAACCTGGCAACCTGACGAGACCCGCCAGAGTAAAAAGCAAATAAAATTGTCTGATCAATAATAAGAATTTGGGATTAAACATTTTTATGGAATAATTTAATTACTTGTGGTATGAATGACTGTTTTGACCTATTTTTTTTAAAGAAGGATGGCTGCCAGAACCTCCCTAACCTGATCCAGATTGCTTTTGTTTCCTAAACTTAACCACAGACTCAAATGCAGCGTTTCATTCAGTAAAATAAATGTTGTCTCTGAACATAATCCAGGCAGCGATTCCCTTTGTAAACATATTTGCTGCCATAAATTAATTATATATATACTGTACAAGGAGTTCCTTGGAGACGGGCATGAGCGTGCTGTGTGCTGTGCAATAGTGGAAAAGAAGTCAGTCATGACAACTTCACAGTGTCAGCAGATTATTTAGTTCTCACCTCCTCCATGTCTTACAGTTGATATTTCAAAATTATATTCAAGCTCTGTCCCTTTCAGCCAATCAAATATTAGTATGTCTAAAATCATCACTATGGGAGAAGATATCAGAATTATCAATAATAGCATGTTCACACATTGGTAAATTAAAGACTGAAATTAAATAATGGAGACATGGAGATAACTTTAGCATTTCTCTTATAACAGTGCTCCGTTGTCAGGCTGTCATAACAATCACCGCAGAGTAGGGGGATCCATTTTTTTAGCGTCTCTAAGAGAGAAAAAAGTAATACGGCAGCCATAAAAGGACAAAACACATGAAAGGTGATGTTGTCTCTGTATCCACAAGTGACAAAAGATATAATCCCTCATGCAGGACAATGGGTCAATGTTGTGGATTTTGTCACTAGGTGTCACTTTACGTCATTCAAAAATCAAATTTGCTTTCATTCCATTCACGCTGCTGACTGACAGTGTCACACCGGAGAATCAGCTGAGTGACGGAAAAAAAAGAAAAAAGATTCAAGCTTTTAGGAGACCTTTTGCATTTCCTCTTTTCCCTTTCATTGAGTTACTCATTCAAGCTGTGTGGCATGCTTAATCAGGCTGAAGTCCTCTGAGTGCGACAGGAAGGCAGAATCGTAATGTGACCTGGGAATATCGTGTCGAGGACAGAATTACATGTGTGACCCTCCTCTAATCAAACGTCTAAATTGCTGATTGATTCGGGAAGGAGAACTCCCAAAATGGTCTATATAGGGTTTATATAGCTTTACAATTAATTATTATAGTACTATATAGGAAATCCAGTCATCAGCATAGAGATAAAAGGCTGTATTATTAGTTTATTTGTATAATAAAACAAATATAAATGAGATTATTATACTTTCTGTTTATGGTTGACTCACTTTATTTCCACACATGTCCACTGGACCAATAGAATCACACCCTGATAACAACCCTAATGCATCAGCCTGCAGCCCTGCACAACACATCTAACCCAACTGTACTTTAAATGATTATGACAAGCTTGACATCTCCCACTTGGTCGCCTTTTGTACTGTACATACTGTACTCGCGGGCCGACCATCTGCTTGAGAAGCTGAAATAGGTTATCTGCATCTTATAGAACAGCTGTGGTTATGGAGGAATGGTGTAAACACACATGAAAAACATGATTTCATTAGTTTTGATGAATAGTTAGTGGACGAGCAATGTGGAAAATCCCCACAAACACTGTTGGCCAAGATTCTCCTTCCACTCTGTCCTCATTCATGGCTGACAGTTTAGGTCCCCATCAATGAATGTTGATATGTACATAGCACCCGAAGGCACCAACTCTGGGGGGGGGGAGCCACAGATCCGAAGATTACTGGATGCACAACAGTTTGCTTTTTTGCTGCGTATCTGAATTAAACAAACAAGATGGTTTTGCAGAATAAGGCCAAAAAAGTGCACAGATGTCTTCTGAGAAATGCTTTCCAGTTTATATTTGTATTATAATGAGAGGCAAATGCTTTACAAGCACATCGCACAGCTTGGGATTACAACGCTTGGCATTTAGCACTTTGCCATTTTTACTCTCAGAATGATGGAGATGGAATATAAATGCTCAGTGACATGATGATCCAGCAAAATGACTGCCATCAGTGTACGGCTACCACACACACACACACACACACACACACACACACACACACACATGCACGCAAACACACACACAACCATCATCCCCAAATAGATCTATTCAGTTCAACCCAAGCAGGTCAGATCATGAAGCCACTCAGTGGATGATAAAACCGTGTGTTGCGAGGAATCACAAATCAAAAAGGAGAGGAAACAAAAACAGAGGCTTCATTATTATGCAAACCATAATAATTAAAATGTTTCAGTCCAACGCTCAAGGCTACATTTCATAATTAAGTCCAAGGGCAGTGGATTTGTTTCTCTCTGTTTTTGTGAAGCAGCCAGATTTGATTTACAGCTGAACCGTCTTTTTCAAAGAATGGGGAAAAAAATAAATAAAGGAATGGGCTTGAAAGGAGTAGAGAGAGCAAAGGGTTTAATGGAATTCAAGTTAAGAATAGCCTTATTAAACCTTTAAAAGAGACATCTCTCACCATCAATCACAGAATAAGTGTTCCAGTGTTGGTGTGCAAACGGAGCTCAAGAAACGAAGCCACAAAAGGGTTTAATTGAGGCAGGATATGAGCCACGGAGGCGTGACAACATGTTGACTGTCGAACATCTTCAAAGGAGGGATGGAAATGTTAACTGGCTTTTGTTCATTTATCCGCATTCATATGCAGATGACTTGAATAAATGCAGACTTGAGGTTCACCTCAACCAACCAGAAACCAAAGAGCAATCGAAGCTGTGGCTCCTCAAATCTGTGAGGTGTGACGACGAGGTGATGCTGCAGTTCTGCTGCCGCTGGTGGACGAACTATGAAGATTTTGTGTGGGAAGCTGACGTGAAGCTGTGCTCTTCTACCAGGACACCGGTCCAGACCACAAGTCTGGCTGCAATCCAAGAATGTTGGTCTGAGCCGACAGACGATGACGTCATTGGTGCTGTGGACCACGTTGCGGAGGTCCAACATACAGTACTGCCATCTACAAAGACAGGGTCCATATGGTCCATGGTCACTGGACTATGTGTGTAAATGAAGGCGGGATGAATATGATATGATATGATATATATATCTATATATATATAGATATATATATATATAATGCCATTCAATTAAGAGTTTAGCTAAATTTGGTTAATTTAACTTAATTTGCATTTGAATTGCAATTAAAATTATCATGAAAAATTATAAAAATTGTAGAAATCTTGAAATTTCTCTTGGAATTTTTAGGCCGACACTAGTGCCTATATACACTTACCATGTGTACACTGTAAAATCTTATAAGTTGAGTTACTTAAACATATTTAGCAAACTCGTTGCCTTAGATACATTAAGAAAAGTAAACTTGAGATTTTGAGTGTGTATCACTTCAATCCGCTTGCTTACTGTTAGTGTGATAATTTAATCTGCCAATATCCTAAAAAGTATTGTAGCATGAGTTTGACATAATTATTACTTTTTTACTCTGGAGTACTTATTACAATGCATCACATTATTTTATTTTATCACACTCCTGCATCGCCCAGGCTTGACGTCACTAACCGTGTGAGAGACTGAACTCATGGTGCGATGGTGTTGTATAACCAACCGCTTTCTATAGAAATATTTCTAAAGAACTAATTACTGCTTAACTGATAATTATTCAGAGCACATTTAAACACAGGTTACTTGGGCTCATGGCCTCAAACACATTGTCTCAAGGTATGCTGGGAAACTCCACCCACCTGTGCCGAACACACTACAGTATCTATTTACCTATTGTGCAAAACCACAGTGGTTGTTTTAACTGTCATTAAACATTTATTTTCATATGTGAAAAAAACGTCAGTAACCCAACATTGAACAGGAAAGCTGCAGAACAATAAACAAGTACATGTGAATCTATTCTGGTGTGTGATACTGACACAGCTGTTAAGAGCATTCCATGGAACTGATCTGTTCTAGAAGCTGGGACAGGAAATACCTGAGTGGAGTTTTACAAAACAAAAGCACCATTTATCCAACTTTTCTCACATAACAAAAGGGCTGTTTACCCTGAAAAGTAGAGAGTGGTATGAACAGAAAACAGGCTATTCAAGTACAGTAGATCTTGTTGGGGTACTAAAGTACAAGAGTAATATACTTACATGGGTTACATCATGGGTCCTCAGCTAGATTTGAACCCAGGACCTTCTTGCCCTGACGCAACAGCAAGATTAAATTAAAAATAATTTTAGAACATTTGGTATTATTATTAATTTTCTTCTATATTAATTGCACATCATTAAAGTCAACAAGGTCACTGAATTTCAATTTCTGTAATTTGGTGAAAAGAGCGCTTGTATGGTCTGCTGTAGTTTTGTTAATAAGTGAGATATGTGAGGTAGGAAATTAGCATATATATATATATATATATATATATATATATATATATATATATATATATATATATATATATATATATATTGTTTCTTGTAAAACAGCTGAGTCACATAATGAAAGAATTTTAATCTAACAAGAATTTAATTTTCTGTCCACTCAGCTGGTTCCTTTTTTATTTTTATTTTTATTTTTTTCCCCTGGCCCTCAGATAGCCTGAGTCTGCCACTGGAGAACAACATTACCCTTTCTGAGGGATTTATCTGTGGTTGTTGTGCCATTATCATTCCGTGGCAGTAATTGCCTTAGAATGCATTGCTATTAATCAAATGTAGCCTCTCCAGCTCTTAAGTTGCTAAACTAGCCCAACAATCAGTGAAACTATGTGGTCTGGTATCTCTTAACCTCCTTTTGTCAGATATAAAAGGGATTAAAAATGAGGCGGTTCATTAAACAAACAGGCAAATCGCCGCCTGCTGAATTAAAAAAATAAAAAAAGGCTTAAATGCAAAGAGCTTGTCATCCTTTACAATTGCATGGATGTAGAAGAGAGCAGACAAGTCTAATCTTGTTGTGTGTCAACAGTAATGTATTGTGGTTGTCAATAGAGTACGCATTCTGCAGCATGAAAGGTAATACTGTGGCTGTTTCTGTCACTTTTGCTGGGAACAATAGAGCTGAAAAATGACTCCCCTCACAATTCACAACTTTTCTTCCCTTGGCGCTCAGAGCAACCCTCCGGCTCAGGAGCTGATTGGATTCCCTGGCGACCCCGGAGAGAGAGAGAGAGAGATCTGTTTGGATCTAGAACATCTTTTTCATCTCCGCAGTTACTCTCAGTTCACTCCATCACCTCGTTGTGTTCGATGGTCCCCGTATTCCAGCGAAACACACCTCTGTAGCTGTGGTGGAGTGGAGAAGGTGAAGGAGATGACTGTTTAGCATTGACAACACTGTGTCCCGGATGTGTTCAACACATGTTTGATGGATATCATTATCAGAGCAGAGGAGGAATACATGGAGAAGCACATTTTAATTAAACATGACTATCGTAACATGTTGACATTAGGTGAATCTGTGAAAATGCTGTTCCTTCCTCCCGTTTGATTCTTATCATCCTCGCTGCTCACATCCACTCCTGCACATGCCAACACTGACAAGAACCAAAAAAAAAAAGATTTCACCACAGCATGGCAATAAAATAATGTGTGTGTGTGTGTGTGTGTGTGTCTACAGTAAATAATATCATCACATGTGTTCGTCATGGAGACACAGAGAACCAGAACCACATGTCGTTACAGTCCCTGCAGGTTTCGCTTTAACACTATCAGCTCTAACTTGTCTATTTTTTATTTTTTTTTAAATTCCGTGTTCATGAATGTGAAAGAGCTTAAATTCAAATATCACAAAATACCAAGAGTAAATCCTGAATAATAATCCTAGACTGTAGTGGACTAGGAGTGTGGCGGATAGAGGTCAGCTTGGCCCTTGGTGCCAGGCGTTTGTGGGGTAAACACTTATTAGAGCCGGGGGGGGGGGGAGGGTATGCATGTGCGTATGCGTGTTTTGTGGGCGGAGGGGTACTTGGTGTTTCTGTGGGCGTAAACATCACCTGGCGGAGTATAAATGCACACAGGTATTGGTGAGCGGGCCTAAGAGGAGGACACGCCTAAACCGTCTAAATCAATTGTGAGCAAGAAAGAGGCAGAGAGAGAGAGGAGAGAAGGTCGGAGCTTGAGTTTGACATCCATTAACCCCTGGAGCATCAGCTGCTTTCACTTCAACTCATACAGGTGAGTTTCAGCTGATGCTTACTCTCATGAAAAACTATTTTATTTTCAGGTGGATCATTTAAGTAAAGCGTATTTAAGCACAAGGTGTGAGTAATCCTGACACCATGTAGCTTCTGAAGGAAACAGGATTATCAGCACGATTGCTTAAAAAAAGAGAGAGAGAGAGAAAGAAAGAAAAGGGGCTGCAATTTAATTCATCAATTTAAAATGTTATTTTTCACTTTATATTTTAGCTTCTACAGCCTGTTTGTACCTCGACAAAAGAAGGTATTTACTGCAAATAAGGCCTATTGGAGACTTAATCCTGTATAATCTCCCTTTTAAATCCGAAGTATTGCTAAATGCCTGCTTTGACTGGAATTATGTAACAGTCACAAGCACTTTAATGATTCAGAAAATGAAGGTAGATATTAAATAACTCATATAAGAATGATCCAAAAATTGTTATAGTATTATAATACAGGTAGTGTATAAAAGCAATCAAGCCAAATGATGATAATCTGTGATTTTAAATGGCAAATACGATAATACAACAGAGGCAGAACTATTACTTGACAACTGACTATAGTCTAATATTTGCTGTTTCTAGTATAATGGGTTATTTATATAAAAGTGGGTCAGTAGAACTGGGTTATATTTTCACATTTTAAATCAGTCTGCTGAGAGGAATGAATCCCAATTAATACCTTTAAACCTGAGCATCTGTGAATTTTAACCAAAGCATTTTTATTTTATGCAGTTAATGATTGACCATTTAATTCTATTCAAAATATATATCATAAGCTGTTTTCTAATTTAAAGGAATAATTTAGAGCAACGCACCATACATACAATTAAAACACTACATAACTGACATTATTCCTGCTTGTTTCTTAACAGAATGAAAATATGCTGACCTTATGATTAGATGTGAAATGACTAGGTTGACTTCCCAAAGGATGAACAAGCTACACAGTGTGATTTTTGCAAAATGACTGCATGCGAGCTTTGAGGGCTGAAAACGGAAACGTAAACTCCCTGCACAGTTCGTTTTGTACTGCCTCACACTAATTAACAAGCACAACGCGATCCAAATGGGTAGTTTGCATGACTTGGCAAGAACAGAGGCCATAATTATTTGGAAACCGCTATACAGCCAATACTGCCAGTTACCATCCATCAAGCACCAGACGTATGAGAACTCTTAAAGTCAAAGATTGCTATGTCTGTGAGCGGCAGGCCTCCTGGCTTGGTTTGCACAAATTATTTTAATGTCGTGTTTTGAAATCTGGCAAATAAAGCTGATCCTTGTGTTGAGACACTTGCATGTGACCAAAGATCTCAAATCATTTGGTTTTCCACGAAAGCTTATGTGTTACACTTCAGTGGAAAAGTTTTTTTTTTCTCATTAGCTTCAGGCCATTACTGTAGCGCTGCATCCACCCAGGATTATAGCCGCTCAGTAAGAATTAAAATGTGAGCAGGATGGAGCAGCTTGGAACATGTGAGACTGTACAGAAACAGTGCACAGTGAGAAGAAGACGATTTACTGTATACATTATTTATCCTCGGGACAATATGGGCTTATATATCCTGCCTTTTTACTTCTCCTCCTCCTCAGCACCAGGACAGGCGGTGTCATCTTGGATCTTTGCTGTTTGATTGTAGTGGATTACAGTATTTAGGGAATACTGGCAGTTTGATTGGCTGCCTGGTTAAATGACAGAATCTGTGATAAAAAAAAATGCTGTCAACTTTATTGCACCTTATCTGCTTTTGTTAGGGGTGTAAAAGCGTCTGATCTGCTACGACAATTAGGCTGATTAGTAAGCTTTATATTAATTTGTTTGGTTGTTTTTGATTGGCTGAAATATGTATTATAACTGCTTGTATTCACAACTGTTTGTTGACTCTCTCTCTCTCTCTCTCTCTCTCTCTCTCTCTATATATATATACATATATATATATATATATATATATATATATATGTGTGTGTTTTTTTAATTTTTTTTTTTTTCAGTCAGACAACTCACGAGTTTGAAATGTTTATTATCACAACAGCAGAACATGCAATAGTTTGGGTTTGGCGTCATAGTCTCTGACCTTAATCACACATTTGAGGAGAATGAAGCCTATTGTGAATATTGTATGTACGCAGCGCAGCTTGAGTTGTCTGCCTTTGCTTCCTGAATTAATTTTTCCCTGTTCTAATGTCTTACAGGTTGTGGCCTTGGAGAACATGGTTGAATTTTTTAACAAACATATCCAGAACTATCTGGTGGAGCGAAAAAGCCGCAGGACCAGACTAGTGACCAAAGACGGTCGCTGCAACATTGAGTACGGAAACATCAAGTACAGCAATCACTTTGCCTTCCTGGCCGACTTCTGGACAACCTTTGTGGAGATCCGGTGGCGTTTTGTCCTCTTCCTCTTCATCGCCTCTTTCACCCTCAGCTGGTTCATTTTCGGCCTGCTGTGGTACTGGATTGCCCGCAGTAATGGGGACCTGACGTGGCAGAACCCCCTATTGGACCACACTCCATGTGTTGATAATGTTGTAGGACTCACAACAGCATTCCTGTACTCCCTTGAAACCCAGACGACTATTGGATATGGTGGCCGTGCACTCACGCCTCTCTGCCCCGGTGCAGTGGCCCTTCTCATCATCCAGTCCCTTCTTGGGGCCATCATCAACTGCTTTATGTGTGGAGTCATCCTCTCCAAAATCTCTTTACCTAAAAAAAGGGCTAAGACTATCACATTTAGTGATATGGCTGTCATTAGCCCCAAAAACGGCTCTCTTTCCCTGTCAATCAGAGTGGCCAATTTGCGCAAGACCCTGATGATTGGAAGCCAAATCTATGGCAAGCTGCTGAGGACAACAAACACACCAGATGGGGAGACAATCATCATGGACCAGGTGAACATCGATTTCACAGTGGATGCTGGCAAGGACAACCTTTTCTTTGTATGTCCGCTCACGCTCTACCACATCATCGACAAGAGCAGTCCGTTCTTTGAGATGGCGGTGGACACCCTCCACAAACAGGAGTTTGAGCTGGTCGTCTTCCTAGAAGGCATCGCAGAGTCCACCAGCTCCTCCTGCCAAGTCCGGACCTCCTTTATTCCTCAGGAGATCATGTGGGGCTACAACTTCTTGCCCATCATTTCCAGAAGCAAAGAGGGCAAGTACAGAGTAGATTTCTCCAACTTCTCCAAGGTGGTGCCGGTGGCCACTGCTCACTGCGCCTACTGTTTCCACAACATCAAGGGTCATCATCATCACTCCAGAGAGGGACATGACAACCAGGGATTTGACGTGATTGATATCAATGATCCCCCAAATGACACCAAGATGTGAGAGGTTGGTTTCATTGCAAAGAACTATAGAAACCGAGACATGGGGGAGGTGCATACCTCCTATTGACGAACTCCTCAAGACTCTAAAGAAGAAGCAGGTATTGGAGGCAGGTGGGGTTACTTAATGCAGGACATTGTGCTGCTTATTTGTTATACTGTTGTGTTGAGCACAGATAAGAAAGGCGTCTGTGTTACCATACCACACCAAACCACACCTGTCACTGTCTGCTGAATAAAAACCTGTTTTCCAAAGGAAGGCCGGGTCATGCAAGATACCGAAGCAGCTACATTTCAAGAAGAGAGAGAAAATTTATTCCCAGTTGCTCACACATGGATTATCTATGCAAACTGTTGCTTTTTAAATGAAGATGAGTGATAATTCATGTAATAATTAATGTACCCGGCTTTTCTCAGTGTTTTTTTTTATTGTATATGGAGGTGCAGAAACATAAAGAAACTGTATTACACTGTGAATAAATCTTACTTGAAGGACCAGTGTTGCGGGGGGTGTTCAGTAGCTCATGCTGCTGTACTGTCAGTACATTAACAGACACTTAAACTCTTCTTCAGACACTGGGGCTCGAGGAAAGCGTCAGACTCAGGGGGCCAGTGGGTGATGTGGTCGTGGTTTTTATTATCGAGTGAAGGTATTGTGGAACACTTAAGATAAGATAAGATAAGATAAGATATCCCTTTATTAGTCCCACAGTGGGGAAATTTACAATGTACTCTCCACTTAATGCATACACTCACAATCTTTATGAAAATGAAGTTTGATAAGTCTTTTTGTATTTGATCTCAGGGGAAAATACACTGAAATAAAGGCTATTTTTGCATTAAAAAAATAAATCTAAAAAAACGCCTTCATTGTCTGTTTAACTGAACCAGGACATCATAGCTGGACTGTGATCAAAAAAAGGTCAAAGCAACATAATGACAGGTGCTAACCCCTGTCGTGGCCTTTTTTCCTGCAAACAAAGTGAAGTTGTGACAGCAAACAGAGATCCGTATGCGACAGTAAGATAAAAGCTGGTGCTTACTGTCCATCGTTTTGCCAGCAGGTTCTCAATATGAAACCAGAAATGTCCTTTTAAAGAAGTAACGGCACATACTGTCTGCTACCATTAAGCTTCAACAGGTTTGTTAAGGCAGACTATGACCTCTCTAATTATAAAGTGCATGCTGTATACTTAGAGTCTTGTGTGTGTGTCTGCAACCAGATGTGTTGATACAAAAAGTGGCTGATTATTGAGCAGGGATAGTTTAAAGGACTATAAATATTAGCAGCACACAGATGATGCATGCTTCATAAGCATATTTAACTTTCCCTCATGTCTGTGATACATATTTGTCTGCAAAAAAACAGAGCACTGTTCAAGGCATTAGCTATAATTTAATGCACACACTGGTTGTTAAATTGCCAACACCTATTATTTCAAGCTGGGTTTGGAGACACAAATAAATGACGCAACGTGACGAACGCTCAGGAGACTTTCAAATCGACGTCAGCAGCCGAAAGTCATTTCGCACCTACAATTCCCATTCAAAATATAGCTGATAGCGGTGGAAAAGGTGAAAGCACAATTTATCATTTTCTCGGCAGTGACAAAATGTGTCATGTGATCGTCGTGGCAAACAAAAAAAAGGAAAAAAAAGCTTCCCGTTCTACCCATGTCTTTCCACTGGAAATGATTAAAACTGAAAATGTACACTCATTTCGGGTGCAGCTGGCAAGAACTAACACAGTCCACAGTTTATTCTGCCATCATTGGTATGTAGTAATTGGATTGGAAAAAAAATTAAATACCTCAGAGTATAACGCAGGATAATTCAAAAGAATCATTACTCCATTCATGAAGGTAGGATTTATAGCTGGAGCGTTCTATTAGATTGAATTAGGTGTAATAAACCATAAACGGGGCGTTTTTTTTCAGTTAACAGGATACAGCATTTCCGTAGTGCATTGCCATAGTGTGCTTTTGCCCAAAGCTGAGTATATTATAATTAGATAGCGAGCCTTTTAATGACGATGGAGATTAAAATGCCTAACTACAAACTGTAATGGCTCCTTTTATCTTTCTGTAAAACACACATGAATGAAATGTTTTTAAGAATGAATTAATGCTTCGTTTTTATGTGTATTCTACTTTTTCAGACCAAGCTGGTTTAAATGAGGTGATGCAGAAAGCTATTTTCTATTTGCAGGTGCTATGCACATGTAGTATATGTAATAATACACACTGACAATTGAGTCACAAAACTAAGGAATGTGTGCAAAATGCGTAAAATCGACATCCTTCTACTTTTGTGGATCTGCTTTCTTGACATACAGCCTCCGTGTTTTCATCTGTCCCGGCACTCTAGTGAAGCCACAGACAGGAAATGGAAGGTTTGAGAGGTAAAGACATTTATTTTGTCACATTTTCCTATACAAGAGCCCTTTTTTTCCAAAGGTATTACTTCATACATTGCAGGAATGACAATAATAATAATACACTGGTTAATTGTAAAATTATACACACACACATATATATATATATATATATATATATTTATATATTTATATATTTAATATCCAAAATACATGGCATATACGAAGTAGCACATATCCCTTTTCATTGATAATGCTTGTGAAAACTGGAAGTTACATTAGAATAATTTCTTTATGCTACAAATTACATGTTTCCTTTTTATTTGTTCTTTTAAAAGCTATAATTTTTTTTTAGGTGAAGCTGGTTGTGGATATTAACGCTATTTGTATTACTTTGCATAAAATACCTTTAAAATTATTTTATGGACAGAAAAAGCCACCAATTCTTGGGCCATTTGGCATAAAAGGTGATTCACAATGGAAAAGATCCACCATAATCACACGTTACACTAAGAGTACAGGAATCCTTGATTGGCTACTTGATTGTGATTCAAGCAGGCATTTGTGGTTTTGGGAATACAAGAAAATACCTTGTATACATAAAGGCACTTAAGATGTTACAACCAAATTTTTAGAAATAATAACAATTAAAAGAAAAAATGTTAAAATGTATTGCCCAAATGTACAGATATAAAAACGCTTACAATGCTGAACAAACTACGTAGCAGAAATGGACTTTAAAGGTTTGCATTTTTGACCGAGGTCAACTCGTATTAATTCTCTTGAATTTTTATACTGTGTCACATATGAAAATAACTCTGCATAATTTATACAGTAAGTTGCTTTAATGCCTAGTTGTCTGATGCTTATAAAATAATAAAAAATAGGTCTGACAAACGCACAGCGTTTGCGAATCTGAGGATTCCTTTGTTTCATCTCGTCGTTCGTTACGGATTTTTATCGTCGGATAAACTACTCAGTCCCAAGTAATTTATTCTCTAAAGGAATGCTTTTGCTAATATAACAGCTTTGAACACCTGAAGATGGATATGTTCTGATACCAATGCATGATGTTGAAATCCCGACTGGAGAGTTGTGTGCATTTTGCTGGCCTTTAGATTCGTGAGAAACTAACAATGAAACACACATGCTGCTCTCTAACAAGGACCCAGCCCTGGTAAAACTGCAACTTAACTGTCTGGTAACATGAGTCAATGCTGAGACGCTTCATGTCACTTCAAAATCAAAAATTGTCAGATTTCTGGTGAAAACTGGGACGCTGATTACGTATCAATGCATTTTAATGTGTAATTCTAACCAAAATGTATTGCATAAATCATCTCTCATTATTCCATATATACTAAAACTGGATGAAATCGTGGCACTGCAGGGCAATTTGGATCAGGACAACATCCAAACGACGTACAGTCTTATTCCACACACAAAAAAAGGCACTTACATGTTTTAGATGTGTGCAGCAGGCGTGGTGTTAAAAACCAAGGAATGATATTCTCATTAAAGAAAATAAAACCATCTGACAAATTTTGATTTTGCTTTAGGGAATCCCTTTTACATATGTTTCACAAACCAGAAGACATTCACATTAATACTGACATGGTCGAGCTACGAAACATCTGGAAACGGCATGGCTGAAAGGTAACAAACATTTGATTGCCAGGTGTGTGGGCCCCTGAAAACATCCAACCTGGCTTGAATTATTCTTGCAAATTATTTCAATTACATGTTAACTCAGCTTTCCCAGCACAGTTGAGTCAACTGTACACAATGACCATCTTGACGTCCGCACACAAAACACACATCCTAAGTAACTGAGTTGACCCAGGTCAGAAAAACATACAGCGCTTCCTTCTCCAGCATTTATCTCTTCTCTAGCCTTCCAGTTTGGAGGATAAATTAAACGGTGAATGGCATATTCCTGTTGCCAAATTTCATTCAGTGCTGAGAAAGGTCCATCTCTTTCAGAGCTCCTGCTTGTCCAGCAAATTCCAGAGGACACTCCACACACACACATACTGAGATGCAGACGAGCAGACGGAGGCAACGGAGGCAGAAGGCTGGATGAGATGGGAATAAGAAAACCCCGGCAAGGCAGATGCTTTGGAGCAAAAGTGTACATGACGTACTGAGGAGGATGTAGATTGAGACCCGTGAAACGTAGGCCCATGTCTGGTGCTGTGGCATAGCGAGGAGGCAGACGGACTGGAGCTGTTATCGTTGTCCTCAGGCTTTGGTTTTTTGGAAAGGACACTTGTAGGTGCAGCTCACTGGACAATGGCAGAGCGAAAGGCGTGGGGAAACTCAAACGCACGTCCAAAAAAACATTAACAAACAGTTACAAGTCTTTTAAAGCTAAGTAGTATTCCATTTAGGACCATAGCATCCAGTTGTTTATAGATTCTTACAAATAATAGAACAAATCTCCTTCAGTTTTCATCCTTCATTCAGGAGCGAAGTTTCTTCAGAGTAGAAATGCCTCTATCAACTCAGTCTTCATGGGTTCGGCATCATCAGGAGTGCAGGTCAGCAATTGTGGACTTGGATGGTCGGAGTGGGGCGACTAATAGTAACTACCCAGGTGGGAGGGCACATGGGTGTTAGGGTGGCGCGGAACGTTTGGGTTGGGGTAGATGCCAGCGGTGGGCGAGCTCCAGTACGGAGCGGTGGGTCCAAAGAAGTTGGAGGAGGTGACGGGCATAGACGGAGGGTGCGGGGACACAAAGTTGACCTTCTGCTGGTGGGCGTGGTAAGAAGGCACATAGGCTAGGTCCGAGGGATACTTATACATGGAGGACTCGGTGGGGTGCGGCTGCAGCGCTTGAGCAATACCGTGGAAGTCGAACTTGTAGGCATAGCGCTTGCCGTGCACCTTGGTCATGATGTTTTTGTCGTAGTAGTAGCGGAGTGCGCGGCTCAGCTTGTCGTAGTTCATGTTGGGTTTGCTCTTACGCTCGCCCCAGCGCCTTGCCACCTCATCCGGATCGGTCATCTTGAACTCCCCGTTGGTGCCCTCCCAGGTGATGCAGCCGGCGTTGGCGCTGTCAGACAGGAGCTCCAGGAGGAACTGCCACAGTTGGATCTGACCTGAACCTGATGGAGGACACATGTAGTGATCAAATGTGCAGCCTCGTCCAACTAAAGGCTGATTATTCACCTTTCACAGCTTAACAGGCCTGCATTAAAGGACATTTTTGAGAAATTTTCACAAATAAATGGCTATTTATCACAGATTTATTATAAATATACTCAAAACTGTACCTGGATTAGCGAGGCGACTACTGGTGGGACCCAGAATCTGGTAAGGATCTGTAAACAGAAGGAGAGCTTTGTTGATTACTGTGATGATAAATGGTATGTTACCCATATTAATTAGACGAGATAGACATGTCAATGACTAACAGCTAATAACATAATGCAATGATAATAATTATTTATTTCTTTAAATGATGATGTCATGTTTTAGGTTGAGAAAATAAGGAGCATTACATGGTGAGGTTTGGATTATTATGCTCTGCATACCGTCTAAATAATGAATTAACAGAGAAAACCAACTACACAGGTGAACAGATGTGGATGAGAGGTAAGAAAAAAAACACTCAACGATTTTTAATAGACTTCCAAACAGGCCATAAATAAATTGCTGGTGAACAAATGCTTTGCACTATTATGAAGGTGCCGCAATTATGCTAATGCAGGTAGCTTTTGTGCTACCTCATTAGTGCATACACATTAGGCCTTTACATAGCAGTTCACCATTAAAATAGCCTTCACTAAAATCAGTCAAACCAAATACAGAGAGGGTGATGAGAGGAGAGAGGGTGATGCACAATGGGGGAGGCATGTCAAATATGTTTAAAGGATTGGAGAGGAGCTTATTTAATTTTGGTTTATGGGAGGGACACACAACTTTAAAATAATCTTTGTATTTATATTTTAGTATTTGTATTTTTTTGTATTCAGTTTTATATTTTTTTTAATTTACCTTTTTTACTAGACCTCACACCAAAAAAACAAACCTTTTTGCAAATCCATCAATAACTTTCAATCACCAAAAACTAAAATGTTTTAAATCCAATAAAAGTCACTTTATTATTATTATTATTATTATTATTATTATTATTATTATTATTATTATGTTTTACAACAAAGACATGACATACACAAAGACCTAAAAAAGACAGAAATAAACCGACATAGAAAATATATATAAACTTGAAAAACAGGGATAATAATTGGAGTCAAAATAAGCTGAAAATAAAATGTGTTTTGTAAAGAGGACTTTAAAATAATTTGTAGCTTGTTTTGGTGATAACGAATTCTTTCTTTGCTGTTTGCTTGTTGCTGTCATGGTCATGTATTTTGGTTGTCTGTTTCCTGTTTTATTTTGTAGTCTGTGTTCCATGTTATGTGCCTTTGCTTTGCATTTCCTCCCTTCTCTTCATTTTCCCTCCTCTGTGATTGTCTGAGTGTTTCCACCTGTCTCTGGTTGTCTCCTCCTCCCTGTGCCACCTGTTCCCCATCTCCTCTCTGTGTATTTAGTCTGTGTCTTTCTTACCTCCTTTGTCAGTTTGTCTGTGTTACCTTGTGTTGTTCCCTGCTTAGCTCCTGTATTCCCCGTGTAGCTCTGTCTCTTACCCTCTTAGCCCTTCTGTTCCCTGTTTTGCACCATGTCCTCTGTTATCCCTGTGTTGCCTCAGTCCCAGTAAGTTTTGTCCTTGGTTTTGTATTTTGCATTTTGTGTTTTTTTCTTTTTATTTAATTAAATCCCTGCACTGACTCTCTGCTCCTGTGTCGTCTGCGCTTGGGTCCTATGTTTTGAACTGCACCCTAACAGTTGCATTGGTTCCAACACTACACTACTTACATTTAATAGGAGAGGCCTATACATAAGCAGGTTATTTATGATGGAGGGAGGGTCATTGCATTTTCAGTGAGTCACTGAGGCTCAATAAAAAACTATTAATTTAAAACAAATGAAGTCACACATCCTGTCAGCGTCCACCTTAAATCTAGCCTTATGCCCAGACCATTACCTGGCTGAGCTCTGGGCTGCTCGCTGGACTTGGTCACATTCTGAGTAACCACTGGTGAGCCTGCAGAGAGAATCAGAGGAGGATGAAAGAGAGAGACGTGTAAAAAAAAAAGGTTCAGAGATAACATCAGTAGGAGGCAACAGATAATCAGACTACACAACTTCAAGGCCTGTTAGATGTCCAGAGTAAATAATTGGTGGATTTCTTTTTACTGTCTGATCATTTTCTGATGCTGTAACCTTTAGTCAGTCCTGCATTTCTAGACTCTGTGGTTGTTGGAACTGCCTCCGTAACATTTATCCTGCAGAGATGATGACGTTTACCAGGTCAGGTGAAGAGTCTCGCCTCATTATGGGCCTTTTTAAGATTTTTGCATCCTCACCTTTGCCGCTGTGCATGTTGTTTGACCATCCTGTCCGCCGTACAGCATCATACGAAGGGTCTGAGAAAGAGAGAGGAAGAAAGAGGTGACACGGTTTGAGGATGTTATGAAAATGTATTCCAGATGCATTTTTCTAAAAAAAAAAGGGTGAGAATAAAGTAACTCATAAAAGATCAGCGGATGCACTTAGACCTGCAGGTGCCTGTCTGCGTATTTAGTCAAAGTGCAATCTGCGTGCATGAGACCACAGTATGCGTCTCATCTTATTGTGTGCTAACCAATCACAGGGCTGCAACTGCGGCAGCAAAAAACAGGGAGAACGGTGCCAAATGGCATTAATAAATCTGCAGTGTCAAAACATGGTTCTGCACAGGAGAGATGCTAACGTGGTTTCATTTGGCACACTTTTTTATGGCACGAGCAGCTTGCAACACTTTGACCAGAAGTGAAGACACTGATGAAAATGAACAAACACTCTGAGGATAATGAAAGGGACTAGTGCAGATTAGAGGGAGAGAGACACATTTTAGACAATACATTCACCCTCATCCCTATCACCACACAATCAGGTTTTTATGAGACCTTGACAAACAGCCAAACTGGCCCAGTTTGCACGGGATCTACCTGCAGTGTGTCTGTGGTTCAGACCTGGCTGAGTGTGAAGCTGGACGGCTTCCAGTAACAATCTATCACTCTGACACAAGCAGATAAAACAGAAATTGTATCCTTCCCCGTGGCAGTGATTCAAAAACAGCCATGGTATAATCAGAGCACCTGGCCAGCACCCTTGATGGTTTGGATCATTGTGGGCTAGAGCGGTTCAAACAATTACCAGAATACAGCGAAATATGATGCGTGTTGTAGCCAAACGTGTTGCTCTCCGTGTTGTGTGCAACGCGCTTTTCACAGTGTTATCATGATCTCTACATCTTTTTTTTGGTCAGCAGTGTGTTTCTCCCAGACAGAGCGGCGGATAAAGACGGAGTAATGGTGACGATAGAGGCTGCTGCTGAGATAAGCAGGCCGATATAAGGTCAAGAGGCAATCCCATTTCCCATCAGCGTAGGAGAGAGAAGGGGAGCTTATCGGCAATCAAAGTTGGCGGTTTGAATCCCTCGATTCGATATGACTCATTCGTCTGCAACAACGTGGACGCCCATCTGTTTCACGAAGCAGGTCAACAACTGGTCGGTGTAAAACCGGAATGTATGGCTGACAGCATGGTGTTTTTACACCATATGCATGATTAATTATCTAAATAGAAGAATTAGAATGTATATATTTTGACATTTTAACACTGCTTTGTCTATATATTCTGTAGGTGTCCATGTCCATCCATTCATTTACTATAACTGCTTATCCTTGCAGGATCTCGTGGGTGCTAGAGCCTATCCCAGCTAACATAACATACCATGAAGCACTGAGGTTCTTCACAAATTTCAAAGCCCTTACCCACCACTGCTTGCTGTATGCCAGAGTTGGATGTTCTGCCTTATCCACCCGTAGACTTGACCACTGGCATATTCTTATTTACAAGGCTATTCTTAGTCTGCTTCCTTCTTACCTCCAGATTCATTCATTCAAAACAAAAAGTCAATACTGAATTTAGGGCTGCTGCTCATGCTGCTTGGAACCAGGTGCAACATTACCTGAATCTCATAGAGCTGGTCTCACTAGAAGCATTGTGTTTAAACCAGGAATTCCCTGTCAATCATTGAAGAAAAAAAAACCCCCCACATATTCACTGCATTCAATCTTAATTTTCCTGATCTGATCCATGTTAAAAATCACTTTAAAGTTGACTATTGTTGAAAAGGCCGTTCCTTTCAGTGTCAAATGAGCATGGCTGTCTTCACAATAGCAACACCTCTGGGCTTCATGTCATCCTGACTCATATAACCTCATGCAGCCACAGCAGTGGGGCATCCTGTGACATCAATTTCATCCTCAGCTTCCATTTCATGTATGGCTGTCCCTAAAACACTGTGCAATACTGCCCCCCTGTGGATCAGAATACAATGAGGTATTGGTTGGCCTGAAATAGATGACAAATAATAGAAAACACAAATGAAAGTCTTGTTTTTTTTCTAGTTTCAGCACAGAAAAATAGTCTAAAGTCTCTCTGCAGCCATAAAACTAACCCAAAAAATGTTTTATTATTTTTATGTCATAATTCTTCAGGGAAAATGTTCTTGTTTTTTGTTTTTTTAAATCATGTTTTGTTGGATTTTTTTCTTAATAGAAAATCCACCAATGGGAAAACATCTCACTCCTCTGACACCTGACCTCTTTTCACTAATTTCTAACTTTTTAACTTTCAACCCCTGACATTTCATCAAAGGGGCCCTTTCCTGTCTGCGGTGACAAAGAGTTCTGGTCTCTGTGACTGAAATGAGGGATCGCAATGGATCGGAAGTGAAAGAGACAAAAGCAAAACGAAAGATATGAGCTCCCGACCAAGCAGAGAGAGTTAATTAGCGCGATCAAAAGAATGGCAGACAGGAGAGTGTGGCAGAGGGAAAAGACAAAAAGAGGGAGAGGAGGGACAAATAACAAGCGGGCTGCCGTGGCTCAGCAGGACTGTCAGGTTCAATCTGGTGTGGGCCGGCAGGATAGCCAAGGAGCAGTGACTGGGGGAGAGTCCTGGGAGACTTGCGTTTCCTGCCTGCCTCGCCTGCAGACAACCTCTCTTTGTTTTACTGGCCCTTTTTTCCCCTCTACTCACCGCCAGCCACCCCCTCCATCCACTCTCCACCACCCCAAAAAAAAACCAAAAACGAAACAGGGCTATACCTCCATACGTGCAAGCGAGGGGGTTACAAACAGGAGACACGACGGTGAGGGGGGGGGAGAGAAGGAGAGACGGGAGAGGAGGCGAAGGAGCCACGAGAGGAGAAAGAGAGATTATTGAGGAGCGGAGAGAGGATGATGGAGACAGAGTGACTAAGGGCATAACGCCTTGAAAGAGAAAGAGGAGAAGAAATTTAAGAACGTTTGGGGAAAAAAAAAAAACGAGTCAGACGAAACACAGCTCTGGAATTTAAAAAAAGAAAACAATGGCAGCAAGCCCAGCTACTGTCTAGTGTGGACTATAGAGGAGATGCTCAGTAATATGGGCTCATCCACGTTCTAGATACCCTTGGCATCGCTGTTGGCAGCAGATTTCACTAACCTCTGAAACTATTCCCCCCCCCCCTGGCTTTAAAGTGAGACTAGACACAACTCTTCGTCTTCTCCAATATGATCTCTCTGTTTGGGGTCAATGGGACTGAGTGTGAAGGTGGGGAAGTGGAAGTGAAAGTGCAGGAGAAGGAAGAAGCTGCAGAAGGAAAACGCACAAAGCCCAAAGTGGTCGGGGGGGGTACTCAGGGCGAGCCAGCAACGCAAACACAGACACAGAGGCGAATGTGCACACACAGAGCCCCCCCCACCCCCCCAACCCTGCTTCATTTTTCCAGGCCTCGCTTTTGACTGCGACTTGAGCCAGTTTCCACTCTGGTCTGGGGTGTGGTGCACGCTCCTGGGAGACATCGACTGCAGGACCAGTTAGTCAAAACAAGGTCTGAGTGCTAGACGGAGAGAGAGAGAGAGAGAGAGAGAGAGAGAGAGAGAGAGAGAGAGAGAGAGAGAGAGAGAGAGAGAGAGTGGCGGATAAACGTATGGAGCGAGGGAGAAAGTCAGAGGCGGAGTGGGAGGGAAAGAAAACTGCACAGAGAGAGATGGAGAAAGACAGGAGAAGGAGAGAGTTTTCAACCAGTCTGAGCCAAGCAGAGAGACCCAGACAGGGTAAACTTTTAATCCCTGTAATGCAGGTGCTTTAGAAACCATCTGTGTGAAGAAGGAGCCTTAAGACGAGGAAGATGACAAAGTGAAGGGGTTAGACGGAGAGAAGAGACGGAACGGAGATGCATCCAGCAGCAGTGCAGCACACATAAACATGCATGTGCAAGGGGAAAAATGACATGCAACGTTATTAGTCGACCTCGATATCTCATTTCTAATCAATCATGAATGTAAGCATACCTGCTGGCAGACTCCAGGTTGTACTGCAACTTTGACGTGGCAGCAAAGTAAATAAAATCACAGACGCGAATCATCATCTTTCCTCATTCAAAGCAGCCGAGAATACGAGAGTCTTTGCTATGAATTATAGCATTTCGTTGCAAAAAAACCCCCCAAAACGACTCGACACCAAGAAAAGTAACTCCAAGAAAATACAACACACAATACACATCTTTCACAATAATACACACTCTAAAGCAATGCACACACATGCATCCTGCAGCACATGTTACATGATTGCAAGACATACAGAAACCCATCCGCACATAAAAGCCTTTTCACACAGACTGTAGGTCTCACACACACACACACACACACACACACACACACACACACACACACACACACATAGACAGACACACACCTTTTCATGGCTGCTGCTGCGTTCTGTGTTTGATATGCTCCCTTTTTATTCATAACATTGCATTTTACACCACAGAGTCTGGAGCAGATTATGGGTTG
Organism: Chaunax sp. Z400; assembly: GCA_037577475.1. Classification (NCBI taxonomy): domain Eukaryota; kingdom Metazoa; phylum Chordata; class Actinopteri; order Lophiiformes; family Chaunacidae; genus Chaunax; species Chaunax sp. Z400. The sequence goes on along the minus strand of CM075192.1, from coordinate 27,447,576 downwards.
TCTCCTGCTACATGCTTGTGCTTACTCTACCCCAAAGAGCCTGAATGGTATTTGACTGCTCTCAAAAGGCAATATGAAGTTGAACATCTGGCAACGCTGATGGGAGAAAATGTTGATAAAGGCTTCTCCTGGAGCAAGACTTCTTTTATTGGCGAGTCGCAAAACTCCCAGCTCTTCTTTTTTTCCCCCCACCTTTTTCACTTAAAGACCTTAAATTTAAATTGTATTTCCTATTTTATCGAGAAGTCCCCCTTTTTTTTCTCAGACAGAAACTGTACGACTGGGGATCACGAGACAAAAAGAGAGGCGCAGTCAGCGCTGGAGGAGCCCATAATAGAAGTCACCTCTTGTGAAAGGGAAATGCTGTTGAAGGGAGTGACCCTCTATCCCTGCCAGTCCAAATACCTGGCGCTGAGAACCAGGAAGACCGGGGTCGGAGGTGACTGAGCAGAGTCTTATCTGGCTCACCCATTGGTCTATTGCTATTGAAGCCAGGCGAGAACGAGTACATAGCCTGCTAACTCTCACCACTGGAGCAGATAGAGAGAGGCAGAGGGCATTCTCCAACACTTATCGGACCCATTGTTTCCTCTCCTCCTGCCTTGATAGGGTCCCTCATCCTGTGAGCGAGGCTATCTCTGTTATTGCAGTCCTTTCTCCTGTCTCTGGTGGTGACACCATATAACCCAAGTAAAGGATGTGTAGCTTTTTTTTTCCTTCTTTTTTTTACAGATAGGCAGTGCAGCCGTCGCCTAGTTCGTGTTGTGTCAGCACTAAGTAATGTTTGTAGAGTGAAAAGGTATCCAGAGGAAAGAGACCATCATCCTGAGCTGCTGTGGGCGTTGGTCTTAGAAACTCAGGCTGGCTTTTGCGAGACTTTTACAAGTGTAAACCTCACTCGACTGCTCCTTTTCTGCTTTACAGATTTGTCAGTGTAAATGCTGAATACGTGCAGGAAAACTGAATGCAATTCTTTTCAGCTAAGACGATAAGAACACAAAAAAAAATCCTGATTAATGTCTCTTTTCTGGTACATTCACCCCCAACAGTCTCAATAACAAAGATAAAGTGAGGTTCAGGTAACGCAGCTTTTTATAAAAGACACGTCCATGTCTTTAAAAAAGAAAAGAAAAAAAGACTATGACAAACCAGCTAATGTCAAGAAAATGCATTTGATCCAGTGTGTAGGATTTAGTGCCATCTACATCTATTTGGTGGTCAGTTTAGGCTCTACGTTAAAGACGGAGAAGGAGATTCCGTACATAATCGGACAAGTTTTCGGAGCGCTTACGGATAAGGACGAGACTGACGAAATGGAGCATTACCACCGATAATGGTTGAGGATAGTGTAGCTACAAGCTTTCAGCTTCCACATATATGTAAATGTACCTGAGTTAGCTAATTCGCTAATTTCCATCCGCAGTCCCTGGGCAATCAGTACCACCCACCTCTAAATTGTTGAGTAAAAGGAAAAAAAAAATTTAAATGTAAAATTTCCTAACTTCAGTTTTTTGTGTAAAAAAAAAAATAGAATAAAACTACTCCTCAATACTAAATGTGTAAAAGCACAAAATGACAAGTACCTCCGACACATACGCTACAGTTACTTTCCTAATTACTCTTATTACTTTCATCCTCTCTGCAGTAATTCAATAATAGAGACACGAGACCAAACATGCACTCCAGTCTGGTCTGAAGCAGCCAATCAGGCTCCTCTGCCATGTTCACCATACACACTGTTACTCCATCACTTGCCTATGATACCTGTCTCACATCCTGCTTCTTTCCCTGTCTGTCCTCGCCCTGCTGCTACTGTATGGACGGAGCTCATCATCACACCGCTTTCGTCTTTTTGTAGGTGCTTTTTTTCGTGCGAGTGTTTGTCTGTGTGTTTAGCATCGATTCTTAACCCTTGATATGAAACAGTTACATCCACCCAAACATACACACACAGATAAACATCAGGATATACAGCATAGAGACTCTAAATAGCAGTGTGCCTACCTTCTTTGGCAGCCAGGCGTGGGGATGGGTCTGTGTGAGATGGTGTATTGTAGGATAGTGTTGAGCTACCTGTGACAAAATGAGACAACAACATTCAGCATTAGCATTATGTTTTTTTTATCTAATGCTTGTTTTAGAAAGAGACCTTGCAGAATATTTACACATTCAAATTTCTAAATTAGTCATGATAGGTTTGCTGTAAGTTAAGTTGTAATAAAGAGCCTAAAATACCCTGAAGTCTGTGTGACAAGAAAGTTCAGAGGGTTTAATAACAGCCAGCAGGTGGCAGTAGAAGGTTCAGCTCAATTACTTCAATTCAGGCAGCATTATAGAGCTCTTTTCATTTCTTTGTGATCCTGTTTGCTCTCGAAAAATAATCTCAGAAGGAAAACATTTCATGACACATAAATCTAGTCCCAAATAAAAGTAAATCCAGCACACGGTCAGCCTGTTAAAGCCAGGAAACTCCTGTATAGCCTGACAGCAATTTAAAAGCAAAAAACCCCTACTCCTGAATAATAAAGTCAAAGAAGCAAGACTCTGCATATGGCTGCCTATTCATTTCACCTTATGGAGCACAACTCTGCGCTGCATTCCTCCACTTACACAGGCACCCTGGGCGGCACCAAAATGCTCTCTTAATTTTAGCTGCCCCCAGGCATAAATCAGCGAGTGGAAAAACAGACCCAAAAATGCACAGAGAAAACACAAGAGCAGCTACTACGTGGGGAGTGTTAAGATTTAGCACTGAGGTGGCTAGTGGGCTGCTGAGTCGGGAAGATCCCTTTTTATGAATGGGGCGATCTGAAAAAGGACCACAAAAAAAAACTCAAAATGCAAAATTAAGCTGGTGTGCTTTTGTTGAGATTTTGTGCAGGAGCCTTACCTAAGTGCCTGCGCTGCTGCCGGTGGGGTTGGAGGGTGAAGGGGGCCCATGGTGGCAGACTAGGGATCTGTTTTTTTAGGGGGTGGCTGTGGGGAAAGAGTGGGGTGCTCCCTCCACAAATGTATCCTAACCCTCCCAACACCCCTCCCCTCCCATTTCTACCTACTTCTCCACAGCACCCCCAAGGCTCTGGGTCTAGTTTAGAAACCTGGGGGCCTCAGAACAGGGGAGCCATTGTATGAGGCAGGGTCCCGGCGCAGCAATCAAACGCAGCTCCCCATACAAAAATAATTCCACACGCCGAGTGTAAGTGCACCAAAAAGCACCATCTCTGGAATGGGGGAGAAAGTGTTGGAGAAAGATGAACATTGAGAAAAGGAGGGAGCGAGAGAACGGAGCAGAGAAGGGGGCTGTTAACCCTTTTCCGACTGTGTGCCACATATGTGGGCTGACCCGCACAGGCAAGCAGGCAGCATTGCTGAGAAAACCTCAAACCATCCCACAGAGAAATTCAGGGCTGCTGTATGGGACTGGGTGAGAGCGGGAGGGAGGGAGAGACACCACAGCTGATGGTTTTGGTGGAGGGAGTCTTTGGCTGTGCTGCCTATTTATTTGGACGTCCTTTTTCTCTCTCTGAAAACAAACACGTCCCGGTAATCTGACAGCACAGTGGGAGGACTGGCCAGTGTACAGCATTTAAGACCCTCACTCTCTCTTTCTTTCCCTCTCCAGTCACATCTGCTCACAGTCTGCTAGATTACATAACATCCACAAACAATTTTCTTTTCTCTCCTTCCTTTGACTGATGGCTCCTTCAAAAGGCCCCGTCCTCCAGTTTGGCATGACCAAAATGTGGACAGAGATATTTAAGAGCTTGTTCAGATTTGTGATTGACTCCCAGCCTCTGCTGTTTATTCTGCAGAGATACATGACACCACGGCTCAGACATGCGGTCTAAGCTTTGTCAACAAACTGAGCATCCCAGTCACCCAGTTTGTTTTTTGGCCATCTTTCCACCTCGGGGGCGCCAAATGGACTCCAGCCAACAGCAAGTCATCATGTAGCTCTATAAGATAATGCTGCTCCGAGGAGCTGGTCTTCAATCTTAGATAGTGTGCAAGAGACGGTTCCAAAGAGACCCCCGAACCAAAAGGATTATTTGTCATTGCCTTCAAAAATGACCTACGTGAGCGTATTCTCAGCTGACGGACCCCACGTTAACTCATACTCATTATATATTATTTATATTATATTATATATATATATCAATGAAAAACATTTACAAATGAGACCATTACAAGTGAGAACATCTTTGTCCAAGCAGTGCTTAAATCAAATATTGTCACTTAATACAGCTTTTCATTATGGACTTAACCCCACTGGTCTCTTCTTCAGCAAGATATTCTCACCAGGCAAAAAAACAAACAAACACTTGTAACATCACAAATATAATCTTTGAAGATGCAAACAGCTGAACAGAAGAAAACAATTTTTTTTTTTCAGTATAAATCTTCAAAGTTACAAACAGTGCTACTTCCAACTCTTCCAACTGTATGTCCAGACCACATCAAACCTCAAATTAAGTTCGGCTAAGACATTATTTAAACAGACCCGCAAAGTAGCGAAGTGACAAAATGCTAGTGAGGTCAGCTAAATTCATGTCCAACCATCCATTTTCTTTAACCGCTTATCCTTGCAGGGTCTATCCCAGCTGACATAGGGCAACAGGCTGGGTTCACCCTGGACAGGCCATAACCAAGTTTCCCATCAATCTTGTAGAATCTTGTAGAAAGAAAGAACTTTAAAAAATATGGTCTGACTAAAATAGAGAATTTTGGAGAACTGCTCCATATCAACATTCTTAACCGGCAATTGGGTTGAAATCCCAATTATAATGGGCCTCTAAGAAGCTATCTTAAATTACAGCTGAGCTCATTGCAGTGTTTACATGAATAGCAACTGCTTATTATCCACCTCCACTGATGCTAATGGGATATGTACATAAATTCCTGCAGCGCTAAGTGTCTGAACCCCAGCAGTCCCAAACTGCCCTGTAACGGTGGCTAACAGCAGACGGCTAACAGCAACAGGGCGCGGGGCCAGGTTATTGAGCCCCTGTGCACCGGTGATAATCTGCCAATAGAAAGAACTAATGCAAAGGGAGCTCAATAAAAATGTTGTGAGGAGAGAGAGAGAAAGAGAGAGCTCTCCAGACCTCCTTTTTCCCTACTCAGCCTTCGAGCCCAGATGTTTATGGTCTGTATAAACTATTGAGGGCTCGAGAATGTCCCCCACTCTGGGGCGAGCAGCAGCAGTGCAGAAGCCCAGACTTATCACTCTCTCTCTCTCTCTCTCTTTCTCTGTGTGTCTTGACTCCCTCACTGTAAATCCATCCAGACATACAAGCAGCGACGACAGCTGGGAAACAGAACTATTGCTATTCTCCAACGGCACTCAATCATGACCACCTCGGAACTTTTCCACACACTTCTAAAAAATAGTTCAACCCACTAATTTATTTTCTCTATCTCACACTCGCTTTCTGCAACTGTTTTCCTTGCTCACACGCTCCTGCCCTTGTCCTCAAATAACTACTGTAAAATCCATCTGTCAGGAATAGATTTATCCGTCCAATTTCTACTATTAAGCTTCTATAGTTCCACAGTAACAATAACTGCATCTCCTTACTTGCTATCCTAACTCCTCCTTCTCCCATCTCTTATCCCCTCTCTCCTCTTGTCTAGAAGGATACAGCCTCTCGTTGTCTGAGGTTTTTTTTTTTTTTTTTTTTTTTTTTTTTTTTAACTCTGCTCTCTTTCCAGCACATGTGGTATCAAACCGACCTACATGGGTGCGATAAAGCAAACAGTCCGCGGTCCCTGCCTGACAGAGTAATTTGAACAAATTCTCAAATTGCACCCCAAATTGAAAGCACATTGGGGTGCGGGTGGCCATCACTTATAAAAATCTGGATAAATGACCAACAATGAAGCCAAAATAATGCATGGGCAACTAGCCTTGTTACTGCAAGCAGCTGGGTAGCGAGACAGATGTTAGGATTGTGCCCACAGTTGCACTGCGGCGAGTATTTGTGCTCATGACGTGGCAGGAATGTTTTGTTATGGTATGGCTGTAGGGTGGGGATGTGTGTCCTTGCCCAGTGTAGATATAAGACTTAATGGCTCTGAAGAATGTTAATCAGAGGTTAAATAAACACAAGGCATACATAATGCACACAGATGTGTATGAAATGATTCCAGTACCCCTTTGGAGCAGCCATTGTTTTTTGGGAGGAGGATGGCGGGGTAAAACAAGATAGAGTGGTGAATGGGGTTGGAGGAAGACAACACATGACCTGTAATCACTAATACTTCCAGGGCCAGGCTCAGTCTGTCCCTCTGTTTCTCTTTTTCCTCTATTCTGGATGCTCAGCCAAGCTCCAGCTCTCTTGAGTAAAGCCAGAGGTCTATTTTCTGGACAGGGTTACTCCTCGTCTGTGATTGTGTGTTGTGTTTGTTTGTGCCGTGGGGGGAGAAGAGAGAGCGACTTTGGTTTCCAAATCATCAGCCCTGCAGGGTCTGTATAAAGCCTCAACCCCCCCTTCCTCCTCCCTGTCAGTCGTCCTTAGACGTTCATTTACTAACATGGTTCCTCTTGCCTTTAGGCTCCCAGTGTCAATAATACACGCTGCTCGCTTCTCGGAAGGTATACCCAAAGCAGGTCAGTCAGTCCAGGCACGGGACGGGACGGGAGCATTCATCTTTTTGATTGTCGGGAACGAATCCAAAGCAATTTCAGCTCGCAAGTGGAGAGGATTCCTGAGACATTTCTTCTGTCTCCAAAACACACAAGGTCTAAATCAAAAAAAGGGCAGAGTTGTGGTGCAGCACGCCTAAGCCGTGGCTAAGTCCCACAGCCAGTGGCCATAATGAAAACTGCTCTGCAGAGTGTGCCCAGTGGCGGTCAGACAGATCCACCCGCTGCACCGCTGCACAATGAGGCTGTTATATTCATGACAAGCATCTCTCTCTCCCCAGACGCTGTGCATAAAGAAAAGTGTTGACACCCACAAAATACAGTTCCCATTACATCACACCAAAGTCCATCACAATTTCTTGGGAATAATGTTAAATTTAGTTAAGCCATCAGTCACTCCACCCAACGTGGTGTCATGATATTCTGCAGCCGCAGCAGAGGCAGCTCTCTTTATTTTAAAGTAGAAGAATTCAAAGATGGCATGAAAAATGTTTGTCCAACAATCACACATTACTCATGATCTGCTTATTTTAACAGGACACAGGGGACAAATCTGTTGTCTGGACTTTAAATCGAACTTCAATCCAACTACCATGTCAAATTTTTACAACGTATAATGAAAGGTATTTTGCATACTGCTTCAGAAAATTGGCTTTGTTTCCCCCGCCGAAACATGAAGCGGGATTGCACCGAGGAACTCTTCAAAGGTAAGAGGTTCAATTTAAGTTACCTCCATTGCAAATTGCAGATAAACTTCATTTACTGTGCTGAACACACAGACCAAGCACGATTCCTGAGGCAATGCACCTGGGCTTCATCTTTCTGGACCATGTGGAATAAGGCACTGCAACGTCAAGTGGGGTATGTAGCCGATAGTTATCTCGAGCTGGGAAAGAAAACCTCTTGGTTTCCACAGCTCTGCTTAATACTGGGTAGCCATTATAAAGAAATGAGTTTCCAGTAAAAGCAATTTCATTGTTTATGAATGGTAATGTGAGTATAGTGCGTGACAAAAAAAACTGTCATGTTGTTAGCTTGGGTTTGGCATTTTTTTTAACTCTCATTTCTCATCTTATGAAAAGAGCCTTGTGTTTTGACTGAAAGTTGATTTTGACCTCCATTCTTTGGCAAAGACGCCAAAACAGACTTCAGCTTAAGCTCAAACAGCAGAATGTACAGCAGGAATACCGAGAGGGAACTTCACCAGTTTACTGTCTCTTTTTCTTCCCTTAGGTTGTAAAAATAACCTTAGTATTTTCTTAAGTTGTTTTTACCTGCACCAAGGAGCTTAAGTGATTGGTTGTGTTTGTTTGTTTGTTTGTCTTTATATCTGTCTGTTAGCAGGATTACACAAACACTTCTTGACGGATTCTCATGAAACTTGGAGGGTTGGGCATGTGGAAGGGAAAAAACCCTCATTGCAAGATATGTTTTCTTTTACCGTTTTGCCAATTACGCTTAAACTACTTGACGGATTACCATGAAACTAGGTGGAGGAGTGGGCACTGTGCCAAACAGTGTTATTTCCTTGACAAAAACTATGACGAAACGTGTTTGTTAACAACATGTTTTTCCAAGACAAAGACGAGACAAAGACGAGACAAAGACGAGATGACACCGTCGCCAAAACTTCGCTTTTTTTCAACCACGAAAAATCCATCCACCAAATACCGTATTCAATGGATGGCATGTGCAGTTTTGTTTCCTGTGCTACATCAGCTGAGGTGGCGTCCACCACCACCAGCCCATCACGCCTGCTCCATGAGGAAGGTGCAGTGTGAGCATGTGTGCTAGGACTTTTAGGATGGTGAGCTAAATCTTGGCATGGTGGAACCAGAGGAAACTCTGGTAGAGGCCTCACAGCGATCCTGATGTGCAAATCGGTCGTCTGACCTGAGCATAGGGCCCGAGGATATTGGAACCATCTAGTAACTGATTCCCCCCGAAGTTTCCCTCAGGATACCTGTAGCTCAGAGTCTTGCAGTTCTTACAGTAAGGTAAAGCCAATGATTAGAGGTCTTGGGGCCGAAACGATCCCAACCTATTCTCAAAGTTCAAATGGGTAATAAGCCCGGCTCGCTGGCTTGTTGCCGGATATTTTTTGACATTTTCTTTAACATTGTTATTCAACTGCACCCTTTTATTCAAAAACTTATAGACAGAGATCAGAATCAGGGATGGGAACAGGTCATTAAATTGTGGGAAGACTCCGCCTACCGGAACAGGAAATGCTGACCCTTCTGGACCAGCTGTTCCCTATGCCAAAACATATGGACAGATCCAAGTTCTAGGTGTTTGTTTTCATGGTGAAATAATCTAAATACAGGTGCTGCTTATAAATAGGAATGTAACTTGTGGGAGATGGAACCCTTTGGAGGGAATGCCTTGGCGGAGGTTTGCAGTCTCCGAATTCTTTTACTTACTGTTTTTTTCAGTCATCAATGTTTACACAAGTCCAATATTTGTCCCAATAACCCATTAACTGATTATCATCCCTCTTGTTTTACCGCTTTAACTATTCTTGCATTTAAATTGCACACAGTGTACTTACTTTCCCTGAGGTAATTGAGATGAGAGAGAAGCACTTCTGCGTTGTACATGGTGGTGAGCCGGAGGAAGTCGTCCTTGCCCATCTTGCACAGCTCTTTTCCATCCGTGTTCTGAAACATGGCCGTATCAATCTCTAACAGGCCGTACTCCTTGATGGCCCACTCAAGCCACTGACGCACGTGGTCCTGGGACCACAACGCCGGGTCTGCAGGAAGACAGAAGCAGAAGAAGAAGAAGAAGAAGAAGAGAGGAATTATTGATTGTTTCAGGACAGATACTTTGGAAGACAGAGCTTTGAGAGCCTCACATCTGACAAAGGTAAAGGCAACGGGAGAAAGGAACAAATTGGAAACAGAGTTTTGCATCAGAGATCCTTGTAAATATTCTTGGTTTTATTTAAAACACATGGACAGAGTTTGCCTTAGTGGGGTGACTCATATTAGGTTTCAGGTAAATAATATTTCATAGCATTCATTCATTGATTGTTCAAACTTTGCTTTACATAGTGCCATATCGCATAAAGTAAAGTTTAAACACAAAGGCGGTATTTGCAAAAACCACTCGAGTAGTACTTGCTGTCGGATGTACCGCATAACCAATCTGTAAACCAAACTTAACAATAATGGCCGTTTGCATTAATTTCTGCATGAACACTTAAATGGAAAACTTACCAATGCTCCATTATATTTTAATTAAATGAATAACATATGCTCATTTTTGGGAAAACGTCGTCATTCTCTTCGACTCGCCGGCTTAAATATTACAATGCCTTGAAATGACTTTTCTAAGGGCTATAACTCTAAAACTGCACTTGTTACTACTTCAGCTGTTTTTATTTCACATACTGAAAGATCAAATTCACGAGACCAGAGAAGAAATATAGAGGTCTGGCCGACAAACAGACATCTGTACCTGAAACTCATTCCGCCGAGCTCCCAGGAGGGACGTAAAACACTGGAACAATACTTTAAGCCGTTGAGAAGAAATAGGACTCATAAATATTTACGACATTGGCAAAACTATATCCAAACTGGAAAGTGATTCTGTCTGTTATCACAGCAGCAACACAACAATTTACACCTGTTTACTCTTTTATTTAGACATGCATATTTAACCTTATGTGCAGATTTACAACGTAGATCAAAAAGCTACCCTCACTTTTTTTTATTTTCTGTGCAATACTGAGACACTTTTGTTATAGTATTTGTGAAATATTTTTGAGACACTTTACCCCCCTCCTTTATTGTATTGGATTTTTTTAATATGATTTCCCCTCCCCACCTGTGCTTCTGTACACTGTGCTGCTGCAATACTGTGAATTTCCCCACTGTGGGACTAATAAAGGGATATCTTATCTTATCTTATCTTACCTGCTGGCACAATGACTCTCCGCTCATTGGTGGTCATGTTAGGGGGAGGGGCATTCTTCTCATCCATGTAGTTTCCATAGCTCATCTGAGATGTGTCATTACCCCCCACCAGCTTATTACATTTGCCCACACTGCAGTCCACTGGAGACTCCCTGCTGCACAAACACACACATGCAAGAAAGTTGTGAAAATATTATCAGCAGCCATGTTGGGATATTTAAAACCCCACCCTGGCCAAGGCTATGCATACATTGCAGATTGGAAGCAAAAAGTGAAAATTAATTGTGGTAAAAAATGGATTGTTGGAGGACAATTATCTGCATTTATAGAAACTGCTGCATTTACGAAAAATGTCCTGAGCACTAAAGAATATAAGGCGCAGGAAGTGGTTGTCGTTGCATACCTGGATCCATTCATGTGCTCATATTCTCTCTTGACGCTGACCCGCACCGGCTGGTTGATCCACTCCTGCTGTGGGGGTAGGGGGTTGATTTTGTGGGTCTGACCATAGTCCTGTGTGCCAGATGCAGTCATGTCTGTCTTGGGGAGAGGGGCAGCAGCAGCGTACGGAGGCTCAAATAAGGACTGGTCTTCACTCACCACTGATAGCGCCTCCTGTAGGTGGAAGAAACAATTAATCGGCGCGTCTTTCTCGATTCACTTCACACTTTAAATGCTAATATGTGAGCAAATTCCAAATATGCAACCATCCTCATATAAACTTTAAAGAAATATTTTGGTATTTTGGGAAATATTCTTTTTTTTTTCTTTCTTACATTAAGTTATTTAAGATTATCAACACCACCACTGTTAATGAAAGAGTTTTACTTATGCTACCAGCTGGTTTATTTTTGAACAAGGCCAAGCAAATTGTTTCCCCTGCTTCTTTATGCTAAGCTAAGCTAACCATCCCTGGCTGCAGTTACCTCTGCCCAGGAGCTTTTGTGTTAACACGTTTATGTTCATACATTCGTTTATTTGTTGGTTTGCTGTTTGGTTTGCTAGCAATATTATGGAACCCATTAAATTTTGATGTGGATCCAGGATTTTTTCCCCCTACTTTCTATAACATTATGGCAGTTCTCTTCTTTTTTACATTATGCCTAATTATACAAAAACTCCTGAAGCTATTTCTTTAAGCTCGGTGGAGGGGAGAGGTGAAAACACATATGGAGGACTGCTCAGCCTTGGTGGAGGTATGGTAGTTTCACATTCAAGAGATAAATATAAGCGTGGTATGAATCTTCTTATCTCAGCAAGACAGTATATTTCCCAAAATGTCAAACTGTTTTGAGCGGGAAGACGTAGTCTTTTAAGAGGAATGATAAAAAAAAATACTCTGACTAACATGAGCAGATAGAACTCAAATCTACCCGGGAGCTTGTGATGTCAAATTTTCTATCTCTTGTGTATTTTAGTTTACAGCAATTATGTGCAGTTATTGGTCATATCGCAGTCTGGCATCCTGAGTCGTTTGTGTTTACAGTCCACGTAGCAACCGTAGCTTCCTGTTGATGTTGGGATGACTTCAATCATACCCACAGTGGAGTAAGGCAGAGCTGTGAGCTTGGGCGCTGCCACCACATTGGTATTTATGATATCAATCAATACATGCAGCTGTTCTACCGGTAACAATCCATCACTTCCAAATAAAACAACAACAACAAATAAAGAATTCTACTCAAATTCTGCTTTTTTCCTTGAATTTAAACCTGGTTGTGTTATCATTTTCTGTCACATTGTCAGTGTCTTCTTGGGCCACAAATCCTCTGTCATGCCCTGATCTGTCCGTCTTGTCTGGGCGTCGGGCCGCCCTCCACAGCTGAAGACTCAACAGAAGCAGGGGGGGTTCGCGGCTACACTGACCCCTCTGCTGTGGCTCAGCTGGAGCAATGTAAGTTTATTAAAGAAAACAAATGCAAAAAACGCAGGGCTAGCCAAGAAGCCAAGATATTATGTGGTTTCCAACATGCTCCTCGTGTAACGTCTTGGAAGCGGTACATGGATTGTGTACTTTATGGATCACATTTTAACATACAAATGTCACTGCTGAGTGTCTGACAGTGAACAAAATGTTAGCATCTCAGACCTGTGAGGCACAGAATGCTTAACAGTAACTTTTTGAGTCAGCCTTTGTTATAATTGTTCCATCCATCACAGTTAAAAACAATCAAACAAACTAATAATAAAAAAAAGTCAATTGAAATCATTACAGTCGTGCATATCTGCAGAGGATTAAGCTCGGGTCTGATGCACATCTGGATCTGATAGGATCTGATGGCACAGCTTAGACTGAGACGTGTCTAATTCCACAGGGCTGAATTATTTCATTCCAAAATGCCACATATCTGCCTGAGGGGGGAAAAATGCTACTTGATATTCATTGATCAATATTTCCAGCATGTGGCCATTTGCATTCTCCACAATGTTACTTTTATTAAAGCGAAATCCTCATGATCTCACATAACTGCAGCATCATTCCATTCTGAGACATTTAATGCAAGAAGGAAGGTTTTTTTTAATAATGACAAACGTGTCTTTTTGTACCAAATGTCTTCATTGGTACAGAGAGAGGTTGATGTGTATGACAATAATGATATATTACCCAACACATTAAAGCTACAGAGGCGCTCATCAGATCCACTTTTGACTTGTGAAATACATGTTAAAGTTTCCTTTAACTAAAATAATCACAACCTTGCTGTCTTAACAGCAGATTTACCAACAGTACTTAAAAAGAGGAACATGTTTACATCTGAGCTCCAGAAATATCATCAAAAATATTATTTTGCAAATACTGTATTAGCTTATAAAAAATACAAAAGATAATTTTATATTGATTTGCAGTCATGGATGTTTTTCTAATTTTTGAAGTTGAAATAATTTCAATGATATTATTGCAGGCATTTAGCACAAAAGCTGATCCAATAAAAGGAAAAGTCAGGAGAAGCCTTCACTCCATTTATTATGTCAAGTTATGATGACTGCAGTGTGAAAGGATAATTGCGCTATAGTGCCCTCTTTTGCCACAGACCCACTATTGGTTGTCTTTACACACACAAAAAAAAAAGAAAAGTTTTAATCAACTTTTTTACCCACTCTGAAATAAGAGGTACCTGTATTTTGTTTTGACAGTGTAGTAAAGTCTGAAATGACAGAAATCTCTAGTATTTTATTTAATTTCTCTTCTCACATACAATTAGAAAAAGTTAGACCTATGCCTGATATCAAATACAAATCTTTTGCATACACAGCTACTTTAATGAAATACTCTCCAGGGTAATAGCTGGATAAAAAAAAAGCTGGACCTCTCCCGAGTATTCGACCGTCTCGCCAGAATTAGATTTTCCAGTGATTTCATCAGTGGATCCATCATAGTCTGAGCCCTGGCAGCACTCACTATCTGAGCAGAGCACACCAGCTAGTCTGTAGATGATAAAGCGTAGAAGAGTGAGGGAATGTCTCATTACGACTCGATAAGGACTTTGTCAACTTCTGCACATTTTATTTGCAGTGACATATCAGACTTTGCATTTAAGACCATGATTGGCAAGTGTGGTATGCTTATGGAGATTGGAGAGAGTGTTTTTAAAAAAAATAGTAGCACACAACACCACCACCCCAGAGACTGAAAGGATGACAGACCAGTGCCAGACCAGTGCCTATGTTTTCTTTCCAGTATCTGCAGGGAACACACACATACAGTACCGCCAAGCTTGAGCTGCATGGCGGTTACACACAGTTGTCTGTCCAATGACAACACACAACTCTTAAATATTTAAGATTTATTTCTCCGAGGATCATATCTGAACACAATCACGAAAAAACCTCCCGGAAAAAAAAAATGTTTGATGCTTAAAAGAAATTTTCCAAAAATGTTGGAATTTTGTTTTTGTGCTTTATGACCCCAGACAAAGGAGAAAAAAAAAACATGAAATACACCATGTCTCAACAGTTAAAACTGCAGGCCTCATTTAAAGCATTGTGTGAGTGTGACACCTGCTGGGAGCCACCTCTGTTCTGTTTACATCAGCCAAGTCTATCTCTCCAAATGCGTCACGACGCGTCTGGGGCAGGCTGGATGTGTGCATGCTCCACATCCAGGGGTACACGTGTGATTGCTTGACGTTCACACGCAGCCACCTAGCAGGAGCCACCGAGAGGAGGAGGAGGAGGAGGAGGAGGGGGGCATTCCTGCCTTTTGTTTAAGGAGGAAGAGGAAACCTGTCAGGAAAAGATTGTGTAGAACAGGAAGCTCTCGTGGCTAGAGAGCCCTTCCTTTCTTTAAACGAGCACGAAATGCGGCTACAGCAGCCGCTCCTTTACACCCAAGGATTCAATTATGATTGCATTAATTGTCACAACTTATCTATTTGTCATAAACATCCAGGGTGAGACGTTCATGTCATCCGGGAGAAGGCAAGCATCCCCCCCCCAAATATAATAAAACCATTAGTGTGAGCAGCGAATGGCGGGATTTAAGTGACGAGATGCAGCCTGACATTTTTTTTTTGCATGGCCAACGTTTACACTCCTCCAAAAACTCACACCACACCCAGCCGCCACAAACCCGCTACTTTAAATTAAAACAGCAAAGTCGCGCTACACTTCGGCAACAATAGGAGCAAATGAAACACGCATCGTTCTTGTGTGGTTACACTTGTTCACTGGAGGACACACACTGAACGCATCGCAGGGTGAACAAATCGGGACTTGCCATTCAACATCTGGTGGCTGCAGCCATAATGCATCTGGAATTTAAGTGTCGGGGGCGAGTAGCTGAACGTTAATTTAGACCGACGCTCTCGACAACCAGCAACATTTCAAAATAGTTGTGTAACTATAAGGAGAAAGCCAAGGTATCATTGTGAAGCCCTGCGGTTTGAAGTGTTGTAAACTGAGCTGTTACCGCATGAAGTTACCAAATGACAGCATTGCGTACAGCTTCGACACAGATGAGAGAGTTACACAAATTAACAGCAGCAAAGAGGCAAATATCATTTCTTAAATATCAAACCATCACAGTTTGTTTTTTTTTTGACCCACGACACGATCTTGGGACCGAGCCGGGCGATGTGCCACACCGCTGTTGCGCAGCTCGACACATCGTATCCAGCGGTACATCCAATCATGGCTATTGCTCAATCCCGGCTGCCCAGACTTAAACAAATCGTCTGACTCGTGGATTAAACCGATATGAGAGTCTACAGCGTGTTATCTGAAACAAATAGCCGCTCCGGTTGCTTCTCCAGACGGTGCGTAATTGGTCCCCAAAATCCAAAGCGTGATTCCGATTTCGCCTGGAATCCACAACGTAGCGTATCCAGAAAACAGGCAGCTTATTGAAAAGGGGAAAGTGGATACTTTCAAATAGAGAGGAAAGGGAAGGAAATCTGGTTACCGCTTTCAAACCGAGAGAAAAAAGCCGCTCATCGTCGTCAGATTGGAGGTCCCAGCTCACAGACCGACACAGAGGGGCATTTCAACCCAATGCTTAAAAAAGGAGGCGCAACTCCGCAAAAGCAGTCTCCCACAAACTCATACACCCCGTTCTCCACCCTTACCTTAATAGTTCCGTCCATTTTGCGCAATTTTCAGCGGACCTCGACGATATCCCAAACATGACACGCTCCTGAATTAATTCCAGCCCCCGGTATGTGGCGGAGAGAAAGAGACACTTTTACCGGATTGAGTTTTTTCTTTCCTCTAAATTTGGGAAGTGAAGTCACCGCTGTTGAGAAGGTTGAGAAGGAAGCTGTGTGTCACCAAAAGCCCTGCCTTCAAAAAAGCAGGATACTGTCCCAGAGAGATAAGCAGGGAAAACAATTGAGTGTTCGCTCTGCTGTTATGTTTTTCTGCTCGGAAATATTTACAGGATGACTGCCTGCGTTGTGCACAGCCATTGCTATGTAGCCTGCTGTTGAATAGATTGTGTCGTTTTTTGCTTTCCTAGTAGTGTCACAATTTCTGTGGAGGGGTTTGCTGTTTATCTCACTGACAAATTATTTCTGCAAACATTAACTGAGGTTTTCTGGAATGAGGTTTACTGTCGCAGGACACTCTCAGTTATGCGATCCCATGTTTTAGAGCGTTTTTTTTTTTTTTGGTTCACGCCTACGCTTTAGTCTTGCGTCTGGCCATGCCTCCATCCCTCTGTAAATCAACCTATTCTCTGTTCTCCTATATTTCATAGAGAAAGCTGAAGTTAGAACGTTTACGTGGACAGACGTTTCTCGTAGACTCACATGCTGATGGAGATCTAAATCAAAATAGAAAGGAAACATGAACACCTATGACAGAAGTTGTTGCAACCTTTTTTTTGTTACAGCTCTATGTGAAGCTTCTGTGAAGTTTTCCTGAGCCCATTAATAAAATCCAAGAATTCAGCTCGTAACCGCGCTGCAGTCTGAGGGTCTGCTCTACACGTGTGCGTCTGTTGTTCAGCACAGGACTGAGCTGGTGAAACGCAACCAGAACGGACAAAACCGCAAAAGAAAACGGGACAAAAACCTACATTGTTATTATTATTATTTAAACTATTATTAATTTTGAGATCATTCAGTGGTTCCCCCTCCTCGCCTGGTTTTTAAAAAGCCCCCACCCCCACATAGTTATTTTTTTCCCTTTACGTCTGAATTGCCCTCATCAATTCAAGCATAATTTTAGCGCAGATGCCAGACGTGGAGCCAGAGCTCTGAACGTGACCAGACAAATAACACTGAAAGAAAAGCCGTCAATTTTCACAAATTTATCGCCACAGTCAGCATTTGTAGTTTTTTTTTCTTTTCTAAATGAAACACATAGAATAATTTAAAAAAAATAAGTCTAACTTATATTCATAGACTTAAATGAAATCCAGATTGTGCTGCTTAAGTTGTTTCATGGATTTTAAAACAGGCTTTAGCAGCCTAGCTTGGAAAAATACACAGTATTCCAAAAGCAAACAACTTCTGATAAGAAAAAACTTTGCTGTGGAAGAACTCATAACGACGCCAGGTTTTTATTACGTTCAGAAATATAACGTGATTTAGCTGAAGTGATTGTGATGAATATCTTTTTTTGCAGTGTTGGGGTTCTGCCTCGGGGAGCGGCCTCAGAGTGGTCATACAGACCGTCTGACAGCAGGGCCGGCCTGTCTGCTCTGGAGTTGGGGGTCTGGTGGGGCTAAGGGCCCCCACCCTTGGGACCACCACATCTGGATCCTGCTAAGGGTCAAGGCTTCTCCTGCCTGAGGCCAATTCAGACTCTTGTAATTAAGGGAGACACCTTGTTTAACTCTTCATTGACTGGTTTTGCTTTATTTTAAAAAAAAAAATCTATCCTACATTCCAGTGTCTGGGTTTATCATAAATGCATTTTAATAAAGAGAAATTAGTGATGAAGTAACAGAAGAAATATAAAGAGGTGCTTTTATATGTGACCTCCAGCTGGTGATTCTCCATACAAGGCTTTAGGACCAGTGATAAAACTCTTTTTCTACCATGATATGCTTATTTGGATCTATTTCACCACTTTCCATTAACTAAAAGGCAGATTTACTCCACTCCTCTGCAGTGTAAATAATTGAAATGCAGTGTCACTGAAACTTTACAGGATGCCCGTCAAATGGCACAAAACCCTCATGTTTGCCTGAGACATCTGATCCCCAAATCTAACAACATCTCACCAACAGTTTGTCTAAGACAAGCTCACCCAGTCTCTGTATTAAAATACCTGCCATACCAGTCGGAGGGCTTATTGGGAAGACTGGGGATCCAGGAACAACCAAGACCATAATGAATACAGTGGTAACAAACATTTTGGAAGGCCAATAAACAGATGCAAGTTGGTTTACACAGTGGACCACAGAACATCTGGCTTGCTGCTGGAACTAGACAGCCAGACATTTCTTCCTTACACCACCAGCCATACTCTGTCTCTCCACCGGGGCAACCAGCCAGAGGGGGTGAACACATGCAGACTTCATGTTCAGCAGTCTGGGCACATCCTTTCTTTTTTAAGCTTATATTTAGCCTTATTGTATGGAGAATGTTATCGCAGGAGTAAAAAAGTATCAAGATGTTTATTTGTCACACAGGCTTTAAAAGTGAAAATGAATTTGAAAAGTAAAGGAGGAAAAAAACTTCACAACTTCAATCTGGCATTTTTTTTTTCTTTTTGCTGTAAATTCTACTGCACGAATTTGGAATTTTCCCCACTAAATTACATATTTTTCTGTTCTTGTACCTTGTAAAACACCTTTTTCTATAGTGCAGTCTATGAATTTTGCATATCTCCTTTGAGGTGAGATGTTACATATCCAGCACTGAGTGTTGTGACCCTTTCAAAATGACGTGAGTGTTAAGTTTGCTGTTTATCAGATTGCAAATTTACTCTGATCATTTCTCCTCTTGTGTTAAAAGACAACCAGAGTCAAAACACTGAGGGCATAAACTGGAGTCTGCAGCACATAGACATGAACTGTCTGGCCCCTTGCTCTAGGCCATAATTAATTTGAGATTTATTTTTATTGGAGAGTTCCAGTCTCGCCTGGCCTTAACCAAACAAAACCAAATGCCGGGCCGTGGATTCACTTGAATGAGGAATATTTCTTTCAATTTTCTACTGAGGCATGCCACATTCTGACCAATATCTCCCTCAATGTGAGTGAATTATACGCAAAAGATACACAGCCTGAATCCAGGCAGGATATAAAAAAATAACATCATTGGAATTGGAAGAATCAGAAATAATCTAGCTTGCATTTAAATCAAAGAAACTATGAAATGCAAGCACTGTAAAATTGACAGGACTCCTAAACTAACAGAGACTAGTGGAGGAGTTACTGCTCTGCTGTGTATTTTAGAGCAGAAAGACTCATTTAAGAGCATATTTCCCCTTAAACATTATGCTCAAGTCTTTCACAACAGATCAGGAATTGTTCAGAGCTGCAGAAACGCAGTCTCTCTCTGCAGAGGCACAAACGCTTCAGCTGGATGAAAAGGGCCCTTATTCAAAAGGGAAATAAGTCTTCAAAACATTAAGTCTCCCTTGGAAAAATACCTTGATTATGAAGATATTACCATAGCTCCAGTCCTCACAATGGCTCATTTGAATGAGGCACAATCCGAACAGTCACCCTCTGCAGATTATTATGATGGATGTCAGCAAACGTCACGCAGCCGTCCAAATTAGCTGACCCAACTGCGTTAAAAGTGCACGTTGAACTTGACATTATGTGGTCATTATAGAGTCATATACGGGTTGATATTAAAATATATATATATATACATATATATTTAACGGTTTCACTGCCTGGGATGTGTAGCAGTTGCAGGTATTCACGCTGCGCCAAGACGCGACGCAGATTTTATGTGAAAACCAGATGTGCGCTGTTTGCTTTATTTACGTTCTCTGGAGAGAGAGAGAGAGAGAGAGAGAGAGAGAGAGAGAGAGAGAGAGAGAGAGAGAGAGAGAGAGAGAGAGAGAGAGAGAGAGAGAGAGAGAGATATATTCATGACGCCAGACCCATAATAGCAGCATTTTGGATTGGAGACATTGTGTGAAGCTGAACTTTGCAATGTTGCAAAAAATATTTTCAACAAGTCTTTTTTATTATTCTTTAGTCACACAGCCGGTAAGATCAACATGAAATAGACTGTAAATAATTAATTTCTCTTCTTTCTAATGTAAATAACTGTCTGGGTTTTTTTCTCAGCACACCAGAAATAGAAACGGACTTTATGCGTTTTAGACTTGTTGGAAAATATTTGTTTGAACATCACAGCCCAAGTTTTAAAAAAACCCAACAAAAACAAAACAAAACGAAAGGTGTGTCCCCCCAACATTACCTGATCGAAGAGACGGTGGTGTCTTACCTTGACGTAAGACGACGTGTCAGGGACAGTTTGAAACATGTCTACTTGACAGACAGGCCCAAAGGTGCGCGGTATCCAACGGGCCCTGAGGGAAGGACAATATTACCATTAATATTTCGTTTTTAACCTGTCAAAGTGAGGGAAACCTCAATAAGAGAGATTTTCTTGGTCAAACATCACTTCCTACACTGACGTGACAGCTACGCGCTGCCCAGCAAACATCCACAAAGCACCGCGGGTTTGGGGAGCTTCCACACAGAGCGCACATGGGTTACCACTTCCACCAAAATAAAGGGAAAGTCAGAGCTGCTTAATGGCCCCCTGTGCGTCTGACAGCACACATACAGCTTTGATTCATTCAAGACCTCATTTTTCTCCAGAGTGGTCAGTGGTATCAGATGCGGCCAGGTTTTAATTACGGTTGTCTGTACATTAGCAACACCAGCAGATGGAAATTACACCACTAACTTACTGGTAAAATGGATGAATTACTTCGTAAGTCGTCCAATAGGAGCTGGGCAGCTAAAGGAGGGCCCCATCCCAACCCCCATCACGTTTTCCCCCCAAAGCTTACCACATATTGAAACACTTTTCGCTTTAATAAGAGCAGCTTACAAAGTCTAGGGTGAAAGGGCACGTAGAGGACGGTGTCTTTAGCCCTTCCCTCCCCGCGCAATCATTAGGAAAGCAGTGGCACATGCGATCACAAATGGCTGTTATATAGACTGTGTGATGAAGCAAATGAACGTCTATGGGCTTCTCTGCTGGCATCCAGGACGCGCAGTTAAAGTTCAACGTATCTTAACAAGGCCACAGGGACATCATTCTCCTGTTCAGTAGCGTGCGCGCTCTGACCTGTCAGGATTATAAGTAACCAATCAGGGACCCTTCAGCCGGCTATATTTAGCATAAATATATGTGAATGCTAATTACGGGGCCTTGTGATCGTAGGCCGAGACCTGACAAAGACATTCCAACAAAAAATAAAAATAAAACAATAATTTAAAAAAACACAATGAGACGTATATAGCCTACTTTAATTTCTGCTTTAGACTAAGTTTATTATTATTTTATTTTCCCAGAATTCCTGACCCATGATAAATTAGCAAAGGAACGTGGCGTGGTTTAAATACTTGTAGGGGACCAATGTTTTTTTTTTTCTTCTTTCCTTCTGCAGGCAAACGCAGGGCTCGCCTCATAAAGTTCCCCAAATGCATCCAATTTCTACGCGGTAAAAAAAAAAAAAAAAAAGAGAGCATAGGATACCGCATCTGCAGCCAATTAGGCGGAGGAGGACTGGTGAATAACGGCGTGAACCTCCCTCCGAGACGGCCCCGTGGGCCGGGACCCCTCTAGTGTTACATTTTAAGCATCTTACCTTGCTGTTATCCATCATGAACGAGAGCCAACTGATTTTCAGCTAATACGCGTTCATTTGTTTTCCTTTACGCGTGAACTTCTCCAAAGTGAGACTGTGAAGAAGTGAGCTATAACAAAAAAGCTCAACAGGCGCTTTTGCAGTAATGAAACATTTAACTCAGAGTTAGAATAAGGTAAAACGTTGA
This sequence comes from Chaunax sp. Z400, assembly GCA_037577475.1. NCBI lineage: Eukaryota > Metazoa > Chordata > Actinopteri > Lophiiformes > Chaunacidae > Chaunax > Chaunax sp. Z400. The sequence continues at coordinate 27,425,588 of CM075192.1, read as the reverse complement.
AGAACAAGTGATGGAGAAAGAAACAAACATCAACACAAAGATAGAGACCATTCCTCGACATCGTCCACTCTTTTCTGATCGATGCGCGTGCAATATAGGTCTTCTACTTTTTCTCTTTTTTTTATTTACAATTCATCTGAGCATCAATGAAAGCAATAAAAACAAGTGGAAATGATTTATTGTCCTTCTGCATGCACACCTTCGCTGCAGTTTGCAGGACTCAAGCGAACGCAAGTCAGTTCGCGTTATTTTCCTCACTCACCTGTCGTTTCTGCGTTCGTCTTTCGATCTTCTTCTTCGATCTAATCGCCCGTCTGCCAGTTTTAAACAATTAGTCCCGTCCAGGAAAAAGCCGTTTTCCAAAGATGATGACAGTGAGTTATTTTGAAAGGGGCTGAAAAGGAGCGCCGGGTGCATGAATGGAAATGTTGCTGAGATGGGAAAGCTGCGACCAATGAGCAGCGAGAGAAAACCTCCCCTTGCCTACCGTGTGAGGCCACTGAACCATGAAATAAGGGGAAAGCAGAGAGAGAAAGAGCGTCGTAAATCTACTCCATAGAGCTTTTTTGGTGAAGAAAAGAATAGAAAAATTTCAAATCTATTTTTTTTTTCATTTTTTCATCATAGTATTTGTCATTCATTTTGCACATTATTCTGCAAATATCTCAACAGGAGCGGTGAATGTGGGTTAACTACTCCGTGAACCTCAAAAGCACCACAAACATCTCTGCAAAAACAACATTTGTCTTCCAAGAAACTGTCATTGCGCATTTTCTCAACCTGCAGACTTTCCTTCCGCAACTGAAGTCGTGGACAAATTTTATTCATAGATGGATTATTAGTCCATAATAACCACAGAATGAATTTTATCTGACACATTTTTTACCAAACTAATAACATATCGTTCACAAAGATCAATTTTGATGTTGAATATGTCTTAATAATAGAGATTCCTGTTTTTCAGACCTCCTGCAAAATAATCTATTATGAAAAATTCATAATAGATCATTTAAATGAGTTAAATATAGTCATATGAGACAGACATTCATATCCATTCATGTTCCTGTCTGTCCTCATGGTGACAGTTCCCGGAGGAATACACCAGCAGCACGAGTTCCTCTGCAGCGGGTCTGTCTTTTCCTGCTCGTTTGACCCCACTCAGTTCACTAACTTCATTTCCTTCACATTGCTGCTCTCATCTTGGACCAAGAGTCCCCCAAAGGATGTGGGGCGATCCACGGCGAGGAAAGTCGCCCAACCGTTGCGTTTTATAGCCTCATCAAGGTCGCTGCTTCACGCAGAGCAACCAAAGTGAAACAGAGAAGTTGCCTGGAACCGGAGAGTCATAAAATACGTCAAAAATTAGTCTTATAATTAGAATCTGTTGCTCCAATTTTTCAATTCATTCAACGCAACAAGCATCAATTATGAAAAGATGCATTTTTCTCTGTAATTATGACTTTGAATCATGGTATTCTCTGCCAAATAATGTATTAATGACTTTTTCTTGTGTTAAAAAAGGGAAAAAAAAAGTCAGGAGACCTTTAAAGGAAATAAAATGACTATCAAAATAATCCTAAAACACATTATTACTGACTGTCTTCACTGATTTCTTTTATTTAATTTAATTTATTTATTTTACAGTGTAAGGATCATCTGGTTAAAAGGTCGTCTTTCATCAGGGGCTAGACCTTCTGTTTGTTGCGCCGTTTCCTAATGCGATGATTAAAAACAACAACACTGATAAAAGTGTTCCCAGCAAGAAACAATGGACGGAAATCCCAACATCCGTTTCACTGAAAAAAAAAGAAAAAGGCATTCACGCGCCTGCTGTGCTGCCTTCCTCAGGATACAGTAGAAGACGTTTTCTAACACATTTCTAACACCAACTATCAAACTCTGAAAAAGTCAAAAGAAAGGAAATGTTATAAATTCGTAATATGATGCATTGAGCTGATATTAATGCTAAAAAAGGTAGAAAAATCAAATGTGTGCCACCAACAGTGGAAAAGAGAGAATCATTCAGTTACAACTGTTTGTACTAGATTTATACAAAGTTAATTAACATTTGCAATTGCTTAGCACTTGTTTGACCTCAGAGAGCACAAATAATTACATTTCAAATAGCACCATGTCAGTTATTAGAGGTCAAGTTGTGGTTGTCTAAACCTTCTGAAACTGATTGCTTTGTCTTATACAGCAACATTGTTTTTTAAACAGGAAAAAAAACAATATATTTCCAAATGTTTCCGGTCTGCCTGACTGTCTCAGGTTTTAACATGACATTAAATGTAGAATGCGGCTCTACGTCTCACACAGTCTTGCGTCTCTCGCTTGTCTCTCGTGATTATTTAACATATATATAAGCTTTAATACTGTTGCAAACATAATCTCCTCCTGACCCTTTACAGCAAACATCATCCGTCTCTGCAGCGAAGCCAAACAATCTGCCATCAACAGCTTCCCATATGCAGCCCACTGCCAGTCTGTCCTCACTGGTATGCTAACGTTTCAGGGCTCCTTCTCTTGGGATCCCACCAAAAAAGACTTGTATTCTAGATGATATGGGCAACCTATACAGACATCTGCGATTACATCTCCTAGAGTAAATGAAACTCCTTACTCTGAAGTGTAATGAGTTATTTATTTAGTTGAAGGGGCTACCGAGAGATGATCTGGAGATGGAGATCAGTCCCATTCCAACCCCTTTCTTTTTTCTTTTTTTTTTTGCCTCCTCAGGGAGAGAGAAAATGGCAGTGTGGCACCAGGGAAGGCAGGGCAGAATATTAAATCTTTTAACACAGGCTTCCAGGCAGTTGTGGGCCAGACATAGAACAACAGTATGTAAGCACAGGGCACAGAAGTTCTCTCACCTCAGTGTTTAAAGGCATTTTTATGCATAGAGTCACAGTTTGATGAATGGATGGATTGATGGATCTAATCAGCAAAATGACATCTCAACACTTACATATAAAAAACTTTAATGATGACAAAGCTGCAGCTTCTTTAGGTGCAATAAGAAGGTTAGAAAAGCATTTTAACCCTCCTGCTGTGTTCATTTCCTGTTTCCTAGTTTGTTGTTCCTGGTCAAAAATGGCCGCTCCATTCTGGGCATAAATCCATAATAATACATATATTATCGCCTAATGTTGTGTTTCATCTTTTTATCAACTCAAGTTCTTGTGAACATTACAAGCTTTGAACTTCTATATGCTATTTATGGCCTGTAGGCCTCACTGACCCGAGCTCATATCACTTGTCCATCGTGCTGCAACAGAATAAACTGAGAGCAAGGCTTCAAAAAAGCTTCATATACCAGAGAAAGTTGTATCATTGAAACAATGTTGTGGTTGTTTTTGATAATCACCAAGAAGTGTGGTTCCCCTGGGGTAAAAATTTCTATTGGGGATAGGTTCCAGTGGGGGTTGCCATGGAAGCAAAAAAGGGACTTTTCTAATGACAGGTCATTTTTTGACCACGAACACCAAGGGTGTACACAAGTTCAATAAAACACCCCAAAATTTAATAAAAATCCCCCAAATGTATTTTGTGTGTTCAGATGCCATGTGTGAACAAAGTCATGGAACCTCATGACAAACAGATGAAATTAACTACGTTTTGTTAGAGAGAAAACTTGTAAATCGGCCAGATTTGACCAGAACACAACAGAAGGGTTAAAGTCGAAGAGGCTGAACATAATTCATCAAAAGTCTTCCTCTGCCCGTCCATTGAACGTAGCTCACACAGCGAGCAGACAGCAGCGCACTTATGTATGTGTGTGGTGATAATTAGCAAGGGGAAGTATTAAATTAAAGCAAGGCATTCATTTTATGAGGAGAGCATTTATGAAGGTAATAGCATCCCTATAAATTAACGACCTCCCAATGCCTCCTGATGTGTTGCCACTCATCAGGTCCAGACCAAAGCGCTGATTCGTCCACTATGTGACCTCATCCACTCAGTCTTGGTATTCTTGCCCTCGGGGGGTTATAGCGCGGGAGAGTCGATGTTTGTGGAAGGACATGTGGTGTCGAGACAAAATGGATGTTATCATTACATACAATGTGTTCTGGTATGCACTTAATCAAAAGAAAAGGGAGTGTATTTGGGTCATTGTCCAGTGGACGTCTCAGCGTCGGGGAGCTGCAGTGTGTGCTCTTGTAATTGCTTTTCACAACACCACAAAATAATGTGGTTTTCTCTTTTCTGAGGGTGCACACATGGATTTCCCCCAGACCACTTATCTTATATCAATTCAGTTGTAAGAGTGGACACACCCTGCTTAGTCCAGACTGGGCACACTGGGAAACAAGGTGCTCACTTTACAGTTTAAATCAATCTCAGTTGGCGGGTGGGAGAAGTCATCCCTGCATGAACAACACGAGGCTGAAATAAAGCCCATGAAAATGCCTGATCGTGTGGAAAAAAGCAGGCCGAGTGAGAGCAGGAGGCAAGCAGTGCCATTTAGAAATCCTAAATCATCCCCCCGAACGATAAATCCACTGACCGCTCATCATTCAGCAGCGTTTTAAAAAGCCCTTAAAGAAAAACAGCGAGTGAAATGAATATGCTGTCACCTCTCATTTGGGTCTGGCCCACCGGCTCAATAAGAAAAGTGTTGTTCCCTGGAAAGCTGCGAGCCCGAGCTGAGCTCTCAGGTTTAGGGTTTACCCCTGTCCCGCATTCTCAAGGCTTTTACTTTGAGGCCCGTGTCTCTCTTTCCTCCCCCATGTCCCCCCCCCAGACATGTCTGACAGGCTGAACCCGATGTGGGCTGCTCACCAGACTACAAAAATCATTCATCTGTGCCTTAAGATGGTCAAATCTGGATCTAATAAAGGGAGCTTGCCTATTGATCCTATTCATAGAGGAAAGCCACTGCCAGCTCTCACCACTGGATGGCTCTCTGGCTCAAGCTAGAAGCAGCTCAATGAGGACCTAAATGTCTTTTTCTTCAGACATGATGAACAAGCAGTGAAGATAATATTTTCTATAAACTAGCTCAGCTGGTTTGTAATTAAAAAGTGAAAGGGAATTTTATTTGTTTCTTTTTATTTTTTTATTTGGTTGATTAGATACCTGTACCTGTGATTCATCCAGAGACTGTCAACAAACAAAACCTCAACAGGTTGACATCTGCATGAGAAGATGTTTGGTTCCTCTTTTGAACTGTTCGAAGCTTTAAAAAGGAAGTTATGGTGTTACACCAGAGATTTTCTTATAGTAGTAGAGATCAGCCACTCTCAAAACCTCCAGGTATGTAGGCTCGCGAGTTAGTCCAAAAATGAATGGAGCTCTATGGAGCAGAAGCATCAAAATTAAACGTTAATGGTGAAAAATATATTTTTCTCTCAACTTTCATCATGTTTTATGGGGAGATACAATAAATATCAGTCCATTAGATATTTTTTTTGCTGCTTCAATTGTTGTGACATATCATTATTTAAGTAATAGCATTGTTAGCACTCTCTGGTATAGCACCACAAGCCGCTTTACAGCATTAATAGTCGGTGGAATATCCCTGGAACATGAACCAGATCTAGATCTGTCTGTCAGAAACTAAAGGTCATCCTTTAGATATTCATTAGATTTCATTTTAAAAAAATGTCTGTAGACTCCAGGAGACTTTGAGGAAGGATGTCGGGTCACAATCAGTCATAAATCCTTAACTGACCAATCGGCATTCATTAGCAGAATGCTAGCAGTTTGTGGGCAAAATCGCCTTCCTTGTAAGAAAAAAATGAAAGAACATTGGTGTGTTTTCATTTCACCTCTGATATATAATCAATACTATATTTGCACAAACTAAAATAAAATTCGGGCCTTTTTGTCTAGAAGTAGGTGAAAAATAATTATTTTAGCCATTGAGCTCCATTCACTCCCATTCATTCAGGACTCCTACAGAGAGCGCCCTCTAGGTGAATTGCAGCTGATTTAGGTATAATGGAGTTAATAGGAAGTGACCAGGCTGTATGTAGAAGGGCAGTGGTTGCAGAGGGCAATGACAACAACCCCCCCCCCCCTTCACCCCTTTTTCACCTGTGGCACAAACAAGACATGTAAAACAGGAAACACACGCTGCCATGCCCAGACACGGTTGCCCACCAGACAAGGCCAGGGCAATATTTTTTCCTCTTTTAACAGTCAAGAGAAGCACAATGAAAGCACACACCCCATAATAACACAAGGAATATCCTCGCATAGGAAGACATCTGAGAGGACAGGGACACTGGGAAGGAGAGTGAGTCACTTTCAGGATTGTGTTTATGTGTGGGTGAGGGCACTACCCCAAATGCCAAAGGCAAACCACAGCATTCCACGCCGGTTCTTAAAGAGACAGAGTTTCGCTGTCATCATGGGTATTTGGGGAATAAAGTGTTAACACATGGTGAGGGCTATTTGAGACGGCTGGTGAGAGCCACAGAAGCTAGTAGGTGGCCATGCAGGCTCTCTTGATTACCATGTGACAGTAGGCCCCATCAGCTCAGACAATATGTCAGGTAGTATTTCAGGAAAAATAAATAAATGATGTGTTTTTCCTCTGCAGCAGCTGATAAAATGTCCAAATCATATTTCACATCAGCATTTTTATTCAAAGCCAAGCAGGCATTTAGTTCAGTGTCTGTCATGCTGCTGTATCTGCAGTACATACATCCACAGATAGAGGGCAGAGTTGAGCTGTGAAACAGCAGCAGTGTGTGAAGTCAGGTTTCTACTCACTTTCATTAAGTTGCAAACCTTTGAGTGGACCAACATTGTTAACATTTCATTAATATGTTTCCTATGAAGTCAGCTGACGTGAGATTATTATATCGGATTCCTCTGGTTGAGAGTTTCAGTGAAAAGTTCTAGAATTTGAAAAACAAGCACGTAGAAGAGACAAGTGTAAGAAACCTGCATTTACAATTAAGATGAATATTTCACCTGCTTTTGTTGTGTGTTTTGTTTGGGTGATCAGAAACCTACAAACATATAATATATAAGGTAAGGCTTAGTTTCACAGCACTGTGGTGCCATACTGAAAGCATCTTCGATCCAGAGACAGACAGCAGAGTGGGTGAGCCGTATGAATGATGACAGGCCCAGCTTGCAAGCAGAGGAAGAAGAAAAAAAAGCTCACTGCGAGGAAGAGAGAGAACAAAGACGAGAAAGAGGACGAGAAAACAAGAGAACTGTGTAGGTGTGAGGAGGGGAGGGGGGGTGAGGTTGGTGGTTGACAGTCGGATGGTGAGAGAGAGGGCGAGGCTGGGGTATCGAAGAAAAGGAAAGTGCGTTTTAGAAAATTAGCTTTTGGGAAGGAAAGGAAGAAAGGATGGAAGTGAAAGAAATGTGGGTTTGGAGGTAAAAAGAGAAACAGCGTGTTTCCTGCCTGAAAATCTATGGTAGAATATGAGCTTAACATCCTTAAAACATCAACCGAGCTCTAAAAATAACCTCGTTTCTGCACAGTAAGAGGTGGGAGTGGGAGTAGGGGTGAGAGAGGTGTGGGTGAGAAGGGGTGGCTGGTCGATGGAAACGAAAATCATTGTGTGAGACTGGGAGTGAACTGTTGGGGAAAAAAAAACACCACCCTGCCAAAGCGGTGAGGAGAGATGGGCCGGAGATTTTGTGGTTGAGAGGCGCAGAGATACAGGAGTGGGAGTAAAAGTGTGAAAGTGGGAGAGATAGAAGCCCGACATGTGAAACATGATAGTAAATAATATAAATGATTTAACGCAGCATCTACTCAGGGACGTGCAGAGATATTTTGAGGACCTGTTGCTCCCCGATTTTAATGTGTCATCCTCATCTTAAACCTGAAAGCTTTAAAAAATAATCATAAATAGATTTAAAATATGTAGATTATTTACATTTTAAAGAATGATCAAATTCTAAAAACTCCATACTGTTTGTCTAAGTTGACAAATTACTTTCGATACAAGCCTTTTCTACAGAGATTGATGGTTGCATTCCTTCATTCTCCCACTACAGAAATACTTCATACTCTACTGTCCCGGCTGTCCTGACTCAGAACAACCCAATAAATATTAGCAATGTGCATTTCTGTCGAAATTTGTTAAATTTTCAGTTTTATGTTGCGACAACACTCATCGTAAGGTCTAGTTAGGTTTGTGCACAAAAACCACGAAGTTATGGACAAGGAAGTGTTGTTGTGAAGACTATTAACCTTGTGTTACACAAACATGCTCTTACAGATGGCTTAGCATTTTAATTAGCTATAGCTAATGCAATTGCTACAGACCAATGAGCCAACCGACGTTGTTTACATTGAAACACAGCTACATGTAGTTATGGCAGGTGGAATCGCACAATGTGCCGACTCAATCAGGGCCCATGTCCATGTAGTTTCTTTTCTGAGTTAATTCTAGTTGAAAATATGTGATTGTATTGATCCTTTTGCTGAGGCAGAATCTGTACTTATCATGTGGCGGCATGGTTGCGTAGTGCGGTGTTGCATCACAGGTGAAGGTTCTAGGGTCAAATCTGCCTGAGGACCTGGGAGTCTGCATGTTCTCCCCGTGTCTGCCTGGGTTCGGTTCCCTCTGGGCACTACGGCTTCCTCACGCGGTCCAAAAACATGCAATGCACTGTAAGTGAATTGGTGGTGCTACATAGCCTGTAGGTGTAAATAGTTGTTGTCTTTCTATGTGTTGGCCCAGCTGAACTGTATCAGCTGGGATGGGCTCCAATTCCCCCCCCGACCCAGCACAGGATAAGCGGTTACAGAAAATGAATGGATGGATTACAGAAGTGCGTCACCACACACTCAACCCATTCATTCAATAGTTTCAGGCCTTGTCCTCAGTGCACTCCCAGTTTGAACTTCAATGCATATGTGGCACTCAGTCTTTTACAGTGAGTCAATCATTTGTCTTGCAAAAATAGTCAACTAGGTCCCAAGCAGAAAGGATTGATGTTTTCCTAGCATTAAACCAGTTATGCAGTTATGAGTAACCTGACAAACCAGGAAGTTCTAGAGAAACGGGACGCGTCTGTTTAGGTGTTAAAGGGTGGGTCCCTAGATTCACCAAGATTCACCCAATATTAAGTAAGGGTTGGACAAAAATCAGAAGTGTTTGTGAGTAACGGCCCACCGTCAGTCAAACTTGATCTGGCTAATCTCATCACAGCAGTAAACCACTATATAAAACTTAATATTTATTTCCTTCAGTTTTATTCTGAGTCATTTCTACCTGTGTGGGTTTAAAAAAAAAGAAGCAAAAATGGTATCTTGAAATATTTCTGTACCCAGGTTTGATGGAAGGGAGGCAATGTTCAGTATAAGAGAGGGTATAGGAGACCAGATCCAGGACACAAGACAGACTCGCTGTAAAACCAGCCACCGACAGGCAGCTCCTTCTTCCCTCTCATCACCCTGATAAGCCCTCCTCCGCAGACTCACCACAGGCTGCAAGGCCTGAACGGAGCCGACAGGTTTCCACAGCAATGACGTCGTTATCAGTGTGAACACAACAGGGATGTAGTGGAGCTAATGATGCCTCTGTCTCACAACACCGAAGGACTACAAGGACTCAAACAGGTGTCACTTCTCCCTTAGGATGGACTCGAGTTAACAAACTCTAATCATCCCTAAAAGTGAAGTTGTATGAAGTTGTGACTCTTCATAGGGAATAACTGTGGAGATAATATTTGAGCTGACTTGAACAGAACTACAAAACATGATCATTTGGTTCTTATGTAGTTTTTGCTCACGTCCCTCATTGGTGCACTAGAATAAAAAAAAATCTGACCCCTCATCGAATACATTTCTGTTTTCCTCGCTGCTGTCAGCAGTTCTGCCATGTTCCCTCTGTGCCCCTGTCTCACCCTCTCCCCCGCCCCATCTGTCTTACTGATTGCTCTCTCCCCAGGCCTGGGTCTCCACCTCTCCCCTCTCGCTCCAGCCGCCTCTCACTCCTCTAATGAGGGCGTGCATCGCACAAGCATTCAGAAACCTCCTCGGCTAATTACACGACAAGAATCTCGTTCTGGGACGCTAATGAAGAGGAATAGTGAGCAGTAGACGCCACTGGAGTGGTTGATGTGTGTGTGTGTGTGTTCGTGTATGTGTGTGTGTGTGTATGTGTGTGTGTGTGTGTGTGTGTGTGTGTGTTCGTGTATGTGTGTGTGTGTATGTGTGTGTGTGTGTGTGTTCGTGTATGTGTGTGTGTGTGTGTGTATGTGTGTGTGTGTGTGTGTGTTCGTGTATGTGTGTGTGTGTGTGTGTGTGTGTGTGTGTGTGTATGTGTGTGTGTGTGTTCGTGTATGTGTGTGTGTGTGTGTGTGTGTGTGTATGTGTGTGTGTGTGTTCGTGTATGTGTGTGTGTGTGTGTGTGTGTGTGTGTGTGTTCGTGTATGTGTGTGTGTGTGGGAGGTGAAGCTGACCATTGGGTGGGGTGTTAATGTGTGTGCTTGAGTACATGTGTGTGTATTTTGGGGGAGTGTTTTGGTGCCAGTTCAACAGCTTATCAACCGGGGCATGTTGGACTCAGCATCTTGTTCTCTCCCCCGCCTCATCTTTGCTTTTTTTTCCTTTCATCTTACCACTTACATCTTTTTTTTTTTTTCTCACCAAAGATTGGCATCAGGGCATTATTTTGGCAAGAGACGTTGACTTTACACTCATTAAAGATGGTATAATGCTCAAAAAGATACTTTTAAGTCTTTGATGCATGATGTAAATCCATGATCTGCTACCGCTCTCTGTCCAGAGTGCTGCACTGGATTCTTGCATAAAATTTTAGTGCTAAATAGTCTTTAGTTTGTGGACATTTTGTGTTCCTTTCCTGTTTGTGTTCCCGGGGGTGGGGGTTGCCATGGAAGCCAAAAAGGGGCGTTTCTAATGACCGGCCATTTTTGACCGGGAACATCGAGGGTGTACACAAGTTCGATAAAACACCTAAAATTTAATGCATTTTCCCAAAATGTACTTTATGTGTTCAGACGCCATGTGTGAACAAAGTCATGGAACCTGGTGACAAACAGATGAAATTAACTACATTCTCTTAGAGAGAAAACTTAAATCGGTCACATTTGACACAACAGAAGGGTTAACGCAACACTGACTGACAAAAGCACACACACAAACCCACACACTGAGGAGACAGAAAACAAAAGGGAGAAAGAGAGAGAGAGAGAGAGAGAGAGAGAGCGAGAGAGAGCGACCTGGGCAGAAATCCAACGACTCAGCATGTGGTTTGGAAGAACTCGTCCTGTCAAGAGACGCACTCGGACAGAAGATCGCTGTCCCGTTCCATCCCTTGTGAAACGCTTGAGAAACACAAACCATCTGGAGGCTATAGTGGACACTCTTGACATATCAAATATTGAGGATGTTTGTCTTATTTACGGGGCCTATTTAGGACTGTTTGGACAACTTGGCAGAGGGATTGGTGCTTTAATTAAAGATAATATCAAGAGCTAATATTGCCCCCCTAGACCTTTGCTTCACAGTCAACAGTGCAACAAAGCCACGGTTCTCTGGGTTGAGGGTGAGAGTCTTAGCCATGAAGGCTTTTTAAATGACTCTAGTCAGGCCTGATACAAAGGCTTCTCCATGTTCTTTATTCCTCTGTAGTGACTGCCTCATATATTCCCCCACTCTCTTTCTACCGATGCCAATAGCAACGCAGGCGTTTTTCAGGCCCAAGTCCACCGCGGTGATGGCATATTGATACTCTGGTAAAATATTACATCCTCACTTTATTCAGCAGAAGCAGGCTTTAATCTATTAATATCATGGGCAGAGAATAAAACAGAGTTTTCAGCACCAGAAAGATTAGGCCTGTGCTCCTCTCGCTGAGCGCCACAGCTCGGAAACACTGAGGCCCGAAATAGATGTTCTCCTCATAAAGGGCTCCTTCTTTGTAGTCAGCATACAGCAACAACATCTGCAGGGCAGTTTCTATGGGGGGAACAGATTTGGGCAGGCTATCAAAGAGAGGCGATCTCCTGTGAGAAGCGGTGGGCGGAGGACTTCCATATTCTCTTTCTTTTTCTTTCTTTCTTTCTTTCTTCTTTCTTCTTTTTTTTTGCTCTTGCCCTTTATCTCTTGCTTCCAAAAACGCTGGAGCAATCAGGACAATGCTAATAAAAGACCATTAATATCACCTGTCAGTGCTATCTTTGGAAGATCTAAAATGAGAAAATGAGACAAAAGGATTCGCAGTGTGGAGCCGAGACGCAGGGAACCGGTGGAGGACAGGCAGCAGCACGGTCTGGTGTGCTGATTTAAATCAAGCATTGGGATGACACAAAGCACTCTTTAATATCTCTGAAGTTTTGTCTGCAAAATGTTTCGCTTTCCTCATCGAAACATTACATTTGTGGAATTTATACCTCTTTTTTATGCCTTTGCTCGTTTTGACCTGAAGAAATCTTTAGCTTCAGGTTATTTATGTTTTTGTCTTAAAGATTTTCCAACAATTCCAAATGGGGTTTGAACCCAGCAATGCACTGTATGGTGGGATCATCACTTCTGAACAGATGGTAAAGATAAGAATATGACCCCAATTCCACCTCATGCACGCACACACACCGACACACACACACACACACACACACTAGTACAGAAGTGTATTTTAAAGACTGCTGCAATTTTATTCTTGCACTTTTCCTCTCTGCTTTTAGTTGTTTCCTCCTCCCCCCATACCCAGTTTTACCTACTGTATTATTGACTGTATTTATTTGTCTGTTTCCTTTGTTGTTTTTTTTCTTACACCACGATCTGGGAGAAAACAATAGTTTTTTTTCCTCTGCATGCCTCCTACATGGTAGAATTGTCAATAAAGTTGATTCTGATCTCACCTGACTGCAGATTTTGTCTCTTTCAAGGTCCAGTATGTCGGATTTTGGGGGATCTATTGACAGAAATGGAATACGATACTCTTAATTATGTTTTCATTCGCGTATAATCACCTGAAGCTAAGAATCGTTGTGTTTTTGTTACCTTACAATGTGCTTTTCATATCAGCAGAGGGAGCGGGGCCTTTTCCACGGAGTCTGGCATGAAGCGCTGGCATGTTTTTACAGTAGCCCAGGACAGACAAACCAAACAGTGGCTCTAGAGAGGGCCTTTCATGCTTTTTGCGTTTTTAGCATCCTTTATTGGGAAAGGCTGAGATGAGAGACGTTCAATTGTTTGCAAACTGCAACCAAACCAGTGCGACAAAGTCCTGCAGACTGGGGTTTTTAATGGTAAGGAATGAACCGATCCTGAAAACATTCTGTCATGTTATAGTGTTTAGGTTAAATAGTCAGGATTTTGATCTCCCGGTGATTTCAGGTACAGAATGAGACACTGTTTCACAGATTTCAGACCTATATCAGTTCAATTCACTGTAAGACTTTACTAAGCGAGTGACGATGAAGGCCATAAACCAATGCTGCTCTTTTTTGACTTACAGCTTTTACTAACGGTGACGGCGAGGCATTCACTGTCTGTTTAATGCAAAACATGAGTACAGCCAGCACACAAACGGAGCCTCTGCAGGGAAAAGGTGGCACCATGATGGGAGGTGAAAGGCACGGGGGCAACGTGATGATAGTGGCTTCATGCGGAGCAGAAGTGTATCGCGGGCCTCGCCTTTGAACTGGTGAGCCAGCTAATTGAAACAGCATTGCCGGAGCACCGGCTGAAGATCTGGATCGCATTCATCCCTGCTTTTATTCAATTTTGGTCTCATCACAGGGGCACGTCCCTTGGTTCTCTCCCCACATGGCAATAAGTCATACCCTCGCCTTTTGCCCTCGACGTGTTGCCCATCTGTGTCCCCTGAGGCACTGAGGCCCCCAGAAAGTAGAGGGATTCAGACGAGGGCTTGAGAAAATGCAGGCTGACTGCCTCTGAGCCCCTTATGGTACTTCTTCACGCCTCTCACCTTGGACTTGACCCCACCTCTGAGCTCTTCACTCACACACACACACACACACACACACACACACACACACACACACACACACACACACACACACACACACACACACACACACACACACACACACACACACACACCTCTCTACCCCAAGACCTTTAAGATTTACTGTTAAGAGCAGTGGCTGTCAGGAAGTTTGAACCGTGCACTTTCTAATTCAAACAAATGCTGCACCGAGGGTCACGGAATTATCATGGAGTCACAAGGTGTTTCAGATGACTCGCAAGTGTTGAGTGTTACGCTGATAGAGAGAGAGGGAGAGAGAGAGAGAGAGAGAGAGAGAGACTGCACTTTGTGCTGGTAGGAGGCAATGCAGTAGTCGACTTGTAGCGTGGAAATGAATAAAAATACACAGAGATAAATAAGCAAAAACGATAAAGCTCCTCACTCTTACCTGGTTATCGCTAACCTCCATCACAACAGGTGGATGTAGATCTTGTTTCGTAGCGGGGGAACTTCTCATTTCGCACAAGAGTAGTCAACGTTTCTGTCATAGCTCTAATCAGCGTCTCATGCTGCTGGTTGGGCTTTGGAGGATCAAGGTGGAGGATGATATGACTAATACATATTCAAGAGGAAAATGCTTGATTTGACAGAACCAGCTCCTCAAATGTCATGTTTATCCTTGTTTGATGGCGGATTTCTCCCCTTGTGCAACCAGGAGATGTTTACCAGCAAATAAATAGAAAAAAGAAAAAAAATATATACATGTATATACAGTATATATACTGTATATTAAATTGATTCAACACAAATGTTGAATGTTTAAAATAAGCCTTGACCTGATGTGACACACACACACACACACACACACACACACACACACACACACACACACACACACACACACACACACACACACACAGATGTTTTTTCAGATGACAACATCACAGGAAGATCAGCCATTGTCATCATCATCATCATCATCATCACCGCCCCTTCTCCATGTGATGTTTTCCTGCCTGTTTCCTGCTATTTTGCACAGCAACACTTCTGTCTCTCTGTGAGACGAAAACAAGCAAACAAATAAACAAACTTCATTCAAATTCAGCTTTATTTAAAAGAGCACTTTTTATTCAAACATTGCCCCAAAGTGGGAAAGACTAGATCTGGGTTATTTAAGGAATGACATCACTTATCCTCCTCATAACGTCATTGTTTCCCCTGCAAAGCACTAATGAAACTTCCCCTGGACTCATCCACATGATTTTGGAATCATGCAGTATGGTGGATGATAGATGGATGTGGGCTGGAAAAGTTAGACCACATTAAATCTATTTTCGAGCACCACTCTCTCAGTCTACACCTGTACTGTGGGCTGAACGTGAAGTCCACGGACACAAAAGGAAAAAAAAAAAAAGAATTTGGAGAGGATCACCGTATGATTGAGGGAGGGACTACAAGTGTGCATAATATTCCTTCCTCTGTGGGACTCGCTGCGAGCAGGTACAGCATCTCTGCAGTCCACCGCTCAGCTGTCACACTGAGCTGCCCAGCGCCTCCAGTTCACAGGAAACTTCTCCCACCACAGTCGGTAAGTGCAAAGTTTTATTCCAGCAAAATTACCAATAAATCAACAGATAGGATGACACTGTGTGGGATATTATCGATGCACCACGGTGAAAGTGTTGGCTGCAAAGTTTCTGCTTTTCCCGTCAGGAATTCTCAAAAAGTGCGCAGCGCGATTTTTAATTGAGATGCGCCTCTTTCGACCTGCTTTATCTCCTATTTTTGCGACCGTGTCGCCGCGTTCTAAACGTAATGACACGCAAAATAAAGTTGCGTGCACATTTTTTTTTACCTCTTTTGGAAATGAACTTCACGTCATTTTTTTTTCAATTTTCGTGAGTTTACAAGGTTGACTCAAAATGCACAATTTAAAAGATCTACTAATAAAATGCATGATTAGAGCTGCTTTTCTCTTTTATTTCTTGTTTTCCCATCAAATCAATGACATTTAAGTAAAAGCCCAAAGCATTTGAATGACTTTATTCTAATTTGCACATTATTTACTTTGTTCATGCGCACTTTTTTCCGAAACAAAAGCGTCTGCATCTTTTTCAGCTGATGAACATCTGCAAGCATTGAGTAGTTGCGCATCTTCTCTGTCAGCCAGCAGCTGCCACAAACCAGATATGCCAAATTGCTTAACATATGAATGTGAGGAGGATGAGACCCTCCACTGCCCATATACACCATTCCTCCTCAAATGTCCCCCTTCAGCGTCATTTTGCCGTCTCTTTTGTTGATGCTGCGTCAACTAAACAATGTTAAGTGAGAGGCAAAGTGTGTAGGAGGGGAGGTGGGGGAGGACGAGGAAGGAGAAGATGAGGAGGAGGAAGAGGAGGTGAGGCAGATGAGAGGAGGAGATGGGAGTGATCCGGTGAGCGAGAAGTGATGGAAATGTTAGCTCGACAAGCCTCTGGGTGGAGGGATTTGCGTAAAATCCTTTTTTTTTTCCTACACGAAAACCATCAGTGTTTACTTTAAATAAAATAGCACCAACACAAGTTTAATCTATTTAACCTAAATATGTTAAAAAAGCACAGTTTCACCCTCCAAACTGTGGAGCTGATGTTGCAGGTTATTTAAACCCAGCTCAAATTTCTCACTCTCCCCCTCTTTCTGTTTTTAAACCCTCTTCCCTTTCCCTCCTTCTCTCTCTCTCTCTCCTCTCCCACACCTACACACAAACACACACACACACACACACACACACACACACTAATGCCCACACACATGTAGTAGACACCACACACCAGCACACAGAGTGTAAACAGCGTGTGATAGATAGGTCGCTCCACCCTGCCTCGTCTGTTTATGTGTTGATCCTTTCAGCAGGCCCTGCTTCTCCTGTCCACAGCCTTCGTGATGAGTTACTACATGGATCCAGTTTCTTCCTACCCGGCCCTTCACCCCTGCGACCGTCTGGGCGCAATGGTAAGACCTCCCTCATAAATTACCTCATTTTTAAGGCTGCCTCAGGTACCTGCCACACAGCCGGCCAGGAGTGTGAGGGAATGTGCGTTGGGGTGTGTGTGTGTGTGTGTGTGTGTGTGTGTGTGTGTGTGTGTGTGTGTGTGTGTGTGTGTGTGTGTGTGTGTGTGTGTGTGTGTGTGTTAGCTGCTCAGCCATATGGCAGCGCAGGAATGTGTGCAGGAGGTGCATATGAGCTGTGTGCTCCAACTCTGGATCCCATCACCTCACAGGAACAGGCTCTTTCTTAACTTTTTTTTTTCCTGTAGAGTTTAGGTTGCCAGAGTTGCACTGAACCGGTACATGTTGTTCCTCGTGATTTCGTCAAAAAGTTAGGAAACAGAGCAGTTGAACAAGATGATTTTCTACAAAGCTGTGCAATTGCTCTCATGAACTTTTCTGTGTTGCACAACCTCCCCGCACCAAGATGCACTTCTCTTTAGCGAGTAATATTGTAAATATTGAGACCTGCAGGCCTCCAAGCCTTGCAGCTAACCAATAAAATTGGAGTCAGAGCATCCTTACTGATTTTCTCAGCTAAGCCACCTGCACAGTGCATGTCGCAGCCTTCTGCTTGCAAGAACACAGAGGCTCCTAACGCTTTCCAAATGAGAGAGCTAAACACAGAGGTAGAGACGGCGGTAGCTGGGAACATTGGGATTCCTGTCAGATGAGCATTTGAAGGGTGAAGGCCAAGGAGCAGCAAAATAAATGCCTCCATTTGTATGCAGAGCGCCAGCACATTAGGATAAGAGACTGAGGTTATATGCTAATGGAAACCCCACCCTGGCCTGATAGAAAACATAGAAAGATACAGCTCCCTGGGTCCTAATTGGCTCAGGTGGTGGGGCTTGCCTTTGAAATTGAGACAACTGCAGACCAGGGCAGACTTGGTCCAGAGGTGAACCCGGGTCGCCTCGGTGCCTCTATTCACTTGAATTTACATGATTTATCAGCAAACTGCAGCAGAGCCTGGTGGGTTAACAGTTTAGTGATTGTGAATGTCTTACGTGCTGCACAAAGACTATGCAGAACGGTGGGGAAAATCAGGGCTAGCAAGCAGTCTGCTAATTAAAACATGCAAGGATCTGCCTCTGAAAATATACAACACATTGTGAGACCTTACTGTTACATAAGTGGCATGTTTTAGCTCTCTTCTTCATGCAGATTTGATTCAGAATATAATATTCATAATAAATAAAAACAACATGACAGCATCATACTGCAGAGAGAAGCGGCATGTGTCTGAAATCAGCCCCTCATTCACGCATTTATCCCCCCTCACAACATGTAACACGGTAGTTTACTCAGAAGTGAATATTGATCAAGGTCTCAGGCATTTATGAATCATTCTGTGTCATCACTGATTGGTGTAGAGCTACGTCTGTAAAATATTAAACTGTGGGATTGATAGCTGAAGTAAAACGCATGGTTTTTGTATGGATTTCTGGACACAACAAATTGTCAGAAGGTAAATTAAGTGTATGGTGATAAGGGATTGATTTCAGACACAGCTTGGGATCTTTCATGTTAGATATTGAAGTTCTTTGCTGCAGGAAGTCTCTTATAGCAGCTACAGCTCGGTTTCAGAAGCCACTCTAGTGAGTCAACATGCATCAAGGAAGACTATTATAGTTTTTAATTACAGCTGTGCTCTTCCTTTCATCACAGGTGCATTTATTAACACCTGTCTGCTAACTTTGAGATGCTGCAATTCCAGTTCAGGCACCACAAGAGGGCAGATAAAAACACACACAACACGATGATATGGATGAAGGAATGAATGAGGGAACTGTACAGTATATTCATGGGACACTAAAAGAGAACAGTTACATAATTTATGAGTCCCATACTGAAAAAACTGATGCACTTTTTCAGTATAGACCATCCTGAAAACGTAATTATAAGAAAG
Source organism: Chaunax sp. Z400 (assembly GCA_037577475.1). Classification (NCBI taxonomy): domain Eukaryota; kingdom Metazoa; phylum Chordata; class Actinopteri; order Lophiiformes; family Chaunacidae; genus Chaunax; species Chaunax sp. Z400. Next base: position 27,406,766 of record CM075192.1, on the reverse strand, counting down.
CAGATGCTATCTTATTAACCTATTAAGGTATTAGTTTCAGTATGTTGTACTATTACTCTTTAAATTTTGCTTACAGCTGTATTTATGACCATGCTGCTGTCTGTGTTTCACAATTTTCACTTTTTTCACAGCTTAAAATCAAACAAAGATAAAAAAAAATTAAAATTTAATGAAATAAATGGGACCAGTCATGACTCAAACATGTAACTGATTTATAGTGCAAACATTAAGATGCTCATTTGTAGACTTAGTAAACTTGGAGGTTCATGAAAATGCAAAATTTATAAATGATAGTATTTATACTATCAGTTCAAATAGAAAAAAAGGCAGTCAAGGCTTCTTCAAGCTTGTCTTTAGTTCATTTCCCAAACTGATGTGATCTGATCAAAGAATATCACGGTGTCGATGCCATCCGTTTTCTATATTGGGCTCCCTGTAGTCCATGAATAGTCCATGTGGCTCCCTCCATGCCTACCTAACTTAGACCTTTGGTCTCATAGAAGCAGTCAGCGTCCCACGCAAACCTCCAGAGAACCTCGTAAACTGTCCTCCCTAATCCCCCAGTCGTGTTTGCTATAGCCATAAAACCAGCCGGCTACTGATAAACGCTGCTGTTCTTAAATAGTGGATTCTTATCAGATCAGCAGTCTGTCAGTTACACACATGACGTCTAACATATGTCGGTCTGACCGCCCTCTTATTCACTGCTACAATAATAATAGTTAGCAATAATAGCAAATGCAATGCTTTCAGTGTCTTTTTCTTACATTTATGAAAAGACCAACCTTTGTTTCATGAAATGAGCAAATACTGCAAATACTTTAAACTTCAGGTCAATAATCAAATTTAATTGTAAGTAATTGTAACTCTTTCAACACTTATTTACCATGGACCGTTGATATAAACACATCATATCTAGTTAGATGCTTGTGAAAAAAACATTTCAATGCCCTGAAACTCTCAACAATATCTACTGACTCCTTTGTTTATTGTCAAATGAACAAATGTTCTGATATGCTAAAAATGGCCAATCGTCTCTACTATCTCCTGTGTCCACATTGAATTTCATATCTCTCTCAGCTCCCCTGTCAAGTGCTGACTTTAGACTTCCTCCCTGAGTGCAGCCTCTTAAGTGAACATTTCTGTGATAAGTAGGATAAAACAACACAGCAAAGATAAACGGAATGAGGCAAAATTTAGCTGCAGGGGTTATCTTTGTGGGGGGAAAACAATGAGAAAAAAAAAAGTTAAAAAAAAACAAACCCCAAGGTTACAGCGTCAGCCAAAGCCACTGGATGGTTTCATCAGTTGTTTCTGGCTTAATCTTTCATGACATCCCTGGATATATAAATAAATGTTTTACATACATGAGAACACACATTCTTTCAGAATAGTAAAACATTGGCAAGTTACGCTGGTCCTCCAATGGTTCAAGTATGTGTTTAAATCATTGATTTTTTTTTAGATTGAGTTCCACACTAAACCCAAATGTTTAAGGATCCTTATAACCACAGTTAGGCAGAACCCACCAGACAGTCCGATGCACTTAGGCTGTGTTTCCTCTGCGTGGTACCAGTTCTACTCGACCTGACTAGACTCAGCTTTGGTTATCAGGTAACTTTCTTGAGGTCGTTTTCCATTAGAGGCTAGTACCGCCTCAGGGAAGCTTGTCGTCATAGTGATTACGCACGAAACCATCGTGATGTCATCTTCAACCACCTGTCGTAATCCTCTCGTCGGCAGGAATGTCCGCACCTCCTCATTCGACCATGGGATGTTTTTTTGTCAGGTTGTTGTCCACTGAATGAAAAATTGCAGCCTCCGTAGTAGCTTGGCTGTTTAACAATGGCAGGCATGGGTTTGTGCTGTGCAGGATATTCTGTACGTACCTGACGCAGTGACGATTTTCTCTGACCAATCAGGGGTCTGCAGTGTGGTGATTATAGCCAAGTCGAGTTTAGCCGGTACCAGGTAGTGGAAACGCGACTTAACTTAAAGGTACAGCAGGTGATTCTGGGATTAGAAGCAATGATTGGTTGTTGTTCGGGTTGACCATCACCTTTCTTGAGTCATATTTTACTTTCACCTCTACAAGGAGTGGACAATAGGTCTTCAGCAGCAGCTATAAGCAGATAAAACCAAGCATACAGACGTAAATCAACTGTGTCACCGTGTGCATCCATTCCACGTTGCCTCATTCATTGTGGCTAAACCCTGTGTTTGTTTTTTGTTGTTTTTTTTTCTCTCCAGAGGCAGAGTGGAGGGGTGGCAATGGACCTTCACACCCAGTTCCCAGGTGTGGTTCACCCTCAGCAGCAGTGCTACCCATCGCAGCCCATGTACATCCAGGACATACCTCTGCAGGAGGTACCCAACGGACACGACGTCTGCCCTACAGGTAAGAAATGGACACAGAGTCTGACCTTTCAAACATGAAACAAGGTGCTGACATGGTCGATACTTACAACTGTACTGTATTTGTATTTCGAAATGTAATAGTGCTTTTGAGGAAGTTTACTGACACAATACTTTTTCATCAGTCCTGTGTCTTAGCAACTTCGATGCATCAAATGCAAAACCAACATATTTAGTGGTGTTAGTCTAAAAGACCCCATAGCTTATCCTCTTTTTAACCGATGCCATACAGCTTCATGATGATCAAGAAATACTTGAAAGTGACTATACAATGATGGCACTTTCCCACTGGACGTCGTACTGTACACAAAGAGGAAAGCTTCATAAGGCTGAGAATGTCGGTTTGATCTGCAAGGAACGTCTTGACCAATGTGAGAAGGTCTTGGATTTGTTGATGGTAGAAGCTCAACCACAGATTCCACTTGGCAGTCCCTCAAAGACAGCTCAGATTTCTTGGCGAATCTGTTTGTACAGCCAATCACGCAACATCTCTTCTCTATTTTAGTTGCGCTTTCACAGCTTTTGAGCTGAATGGTACCGCTGCCACTCACAAAGAGCTCTCTTGCTGTGACGTCACATGGATACCTTCCATAGCATTGATGATTAAGCAGAAGGTTTTGTGTTAACAGCAGTACTAAGTGTTCAGTCGGACACACCAGATCCTTCATGTCTCAGATTTTGACACACATTTAAACCGTCTTTAGAACAGACAAGCACACATTTTCGACTTGCCTGTTGACTGATGTTGGTGATGTTAACCTTGAGGGCAATGCCTTTACCAGATAGGCCACCCCCTCTTCTTCTCTCTTTTTTTTTACCCTCTGTTGCCCCCCCTCCCTTTTTTTTCTTTTTTTTTCCAGAGACAACCAAATGCTCTGCATTTTCATGCTTTCTTTCTTTTCTTTTTAAAAAAAAAAAGAGTTTTATTTAAAACTGGAACATTCCTTCCAGTGCATTTGCCTGTGTTTGACTCTCGCCTCTACTCATCCTCAAAAGTGAATGATACTGGAGGACTTGGACGCACGCCACAGGAGTAGAGCAGGGGTGCTGGGGGGCAATAGCTCTCTTCTGTCACCTCCCTCAACTGGATGCAGGGGGCAACACAGGGGGCCAAAGGGAGGCCATCTTTTTCCTAAACCTCTGGTTTGGTCTTTGGAGAGATGGAGCTTGAGTGTGCATATGTTCGTGTGTGTGTGTGTGTGTGTGTATGTGTGTGTGTGTGTGTGTGTGTGTGTGTGTGTGTGTGTTTATGTATGTGTGTGAGGGGGAGTCAGGATTTGGGATTTGCTGATGTTTGTTGCCAGAGACACACTCCTCTGGAGCCCTCATTGCTCCCAGCGCTAAACCATTGACATAAACACTGCTGAGTGGAAAAAAATGACCAAACGTTGACCTTTTTTTTTTTTTTTTTTTTTTTTGGTCCATCTCCCCAAATCCTGCACTAGTATGGGTCTAAGAGCACTGGAACCACCTGGAGTTGTTGTTACAGTCCTTTAGCTTCTTGTTGCTGGTGTCATATGCAGCTGCTGAAGGTTTTGTGCTACCAGCATGTCACACTATGAGTCTGAGCTAACCTCAAAAGCAGCTAAATAACCTCTGGCACAGTCTCCACACCCTGTAGCCGTTGCTTTGACTCATTTCTCTCAAACTGAAAACATGTTCACTCCTTGAATATTTCGCGCCTCCTATTTCAGAACACTCTTATTAAGTTACTATATATAAAGCATATAATTAGAAATGGAGGTGCAAACTATTTCCGCCTCCTGCTGCCGTTTTGGTTCTTCAGAGAGCTCTAATTTGAAGTTACATGTGCTTACTACTCGACGTTGTCCTTTCATATTTTATTTATTTATTTTATCTATCAACCAGCAAACATCTTAGTCGATCAGTTGACGATCTGGACTATAATGGAATATAATAATTCAACCTTTTTCATTTAATTTTATTCAAGTTACTGTTACAATACATTTATAAAAATACATATTTATTCATATAAACTTATTTTATTATATTTCCTAATCTTGCACTAACTTTTTGACCACCTGGGGGCAGTAGAAACAAGTTGTGAACACTTGACTGACATATTGTCATCATTTAAGTTGAACTCTTCAAACTGTTGGTTATGTACACATCCAGATGTTACAGAACAATATTATAGTATATATTGGAGTAGTGCTCATGGCCGCATGATAAATATGAGTCTAATATTCCCTCTCTTTCTCCTTTAACTCTGGGGGAAATATATATTAGGCTCTTTAGCCTCTAAATATCCCACAGTTTTTCCTCCACCAACAAGATTTGAAGGACGTTATCTGATCACTCCCATTTGTTTGATCGTCTCTTTCTAAAAATTAAATGCACCAGTGTGAGAAAGACGTCTGAGCCCATGTGAGGCGAGGATGTTGGACGTCAAAGAACCATCGCAGGTTTGGCCCAGAGCCCAATGTCACACAGTCCGCTTCTTGACAACAGCCATGCCATGGTGATGTTTACACTAACCCAACTCTTCACTATCCGACACTCACACCACGGGGCCTGTTGTAAACTCCCAGCGTGGAAATGTCCTGTGATGGTGTATTTCTGTGCAATCTCACCATAATCCAGGCACAGATATCACTCACATGTATACACACCCCACCACCAACATCATGCAGCGATACACACTTCACATGTCCATTCATTAAATTCACACCCTGTACCCTGTTCTCATGTGTGTATTGTATTACTGCATCCTTCCATTCAGTAAATGACACACACACACACACACACACACACACACATGCACATCCACTCCCAGGCACTCATGAGTTCACTGTACATTTAAACATGCCCTCCCATTTAGTACACACAGACACAGCTGTGATCTGGCACTCAGGGACCATTGGCCTGCTTTATTTGATGTGATTTGACAGCTGGACAGTTGGAAGAGGAGGGGAACGGGCTGGAAAAGCAAAAGGGGAGTGGGCGGAATACAGTTTGAGGAGAGAGGACGGATAAGGAGTGGGATAAGTCACTGGACTGGAGCTGGTGTTGGTGGGAGGAGAGAAGATGATGGGGAAGGGGGTGAGACATGGAGCCTTGAAGGGGGGGGGGGGGGGGGGGGGATGAGTGGAGGGCTTTCGCCTCTGATGAGGGGCACGTCCTCACGGGCGCAGGCCCATTTTTTATATCTAAAAGTAAACAGGCAGCCTGCGGGGGTCTGGGGGGTTATGGGAAAGGAGGAAACAGTGATTCTAATCAGGCCGGCGCACACTTCCCCCTCCAACAATAAAACAAAACAAGAGTGGAAACACAGAAAAGCGACAGACAACTGTGGAGGAATGGGCCACAGCACCGCCGCAGTCCTCGACTTGAACTGCTGAGTATGATGATCGCTCTGAGGCAAGAGGGGTTAGTCAAGAACCAGCGGAAAGAGGCAATCTGTCCCTGCTACACTGTACATTTATAGGTTTGGGAGTCTTTTTACAAAACTGCATCTCTTTGGGGTTTCCACATTAGAATTCTGAGAAGTGGTTACAACGAATTAGGCTGTTTACAGATGTGTCACTCTGGAATTTCTATCCCATAACTTAAAGCACTCTCTAACCCTCCTGTTGTGTTCGTTTCCTGTTCACTAGTTTGGTGTTCCCGGTTAAAAATGACCACTCCACTTTAGCTGATTATAGATCCATAATAATACATATACATCATCACCTAAATGTTGTGTTTCATCTTTCTGTCAACTCATGTTCTCGTGAACATTACAAGTTTTGAACTTCCATTTGCTATTTATGTCCTGTAGGCCTCACTGACCTGAGCTCATATCGCTTGTCCTGTGAGCAAAGCCTCAAAAAAGCTTTACATACCAGAGCTGAGAGAAAGTTGTATAAATGCTTGATACAATGTTGTGGTTGTTTTTGACAATTGTCAACAGGTGTGGTTCCCACGGGGTCAAAATTCTATTGGGGACCAGTCCCTGAATATTCTGCTGTGCCCCGCTTCACTTCCCCTGTCTGCATTTTTAAAGAAACGCACTTTAAACTTTTACTCCCCAGAGTTCTACATTTATTTCGAGGAAGTGTTAGTGTGGCAAGTCCCTCTCAATAGTGCTGTGACTAATTACAAACCACTTCAGTCAGAGAACATGCAGTTCTGAAATGCACGCAATCACTGTCGGCTGATGATGCAACAGATGCCAGCTCATCAGGAAAGGTTGCGCTTTAATGAATCCTAAGAGAGACCTCCTATTGTTTTAATGTTTTTATCATGAGATTCACAGTCTTCACAGACTGTTAAGTACGATGAGTGTACTGGTAAGGGCAAAAGTGAATACATCATGTCTCACAATGTGCATTAAAAGTCCATCGTATAGGACACTGTAAGTAAAGGTAAATTCATCCCTGTAATTACGAAATATTAATTATTTATGCAATGAATATACTACTGCATACAGTAACTGTTCTGTCACAGCCACACAACTCAAAAGAGTGTTGCTACCTCCTATAATGTAAAACCTTCATTTATTCAATGAGAAATAAAACCACAGACTGATGTTTGATGCTGCAGAGACTATAGCGGAGCTTTTTTCTGAGAGCGCAGCGGTAACAATGAGGAGGGAGGGCAAGACGAGAAGAGGGAGGTCTGGGAGGCAAAGAGACTCGGAGGGGGGTGGGGATAATTGAATTATCTGCACAATGGAGTGATGGGGGGGCACGTGGTGCTGCTAATGGAGGAAGAGATGTCCTTTTTAGCGAAGCTAATTGTTCAGAAAAGAGCTGAGCCTTTGTTCAGGGAGGCCCTGCTATTTTCCCAGTGCACTTATATAGACACACACACACACACACACACACTCACTGACACACACACACACACACACACACACACACTCACTGACACACACACACACACACATGCTCTCAGAGGAGATTTTGGAATGTTAGGCACAAGTGAACGCACACGCACACACACACACACACACACACACACACACACACACACACACACACATGGATACACTGCTCCTGTCCCAGCTAACCCTCTGATCTCAGCAGGAGAGCATCCAGCCTGTGGCACCATCAGACAGCATCCACCTCAGATAGAGCTGAGACGGAGCTACCAGACAGAGGCCACAAGGACCCCACTGTTTTACAGTTTTACTGTCTGCTCTCTCTGTCTCTCTCTCTCTCTCTCTCTCTCTCTCTCTCTCTACCCCCTTTTAACACAGCCCGTTCAAGGCGGGACTGGTACGCCTATATTCTGTCCCACTATTCTGTATCATCACCATGAGGGCGTAGTTCTACCTCTGTCACAGCAGCGGAGGGAGTAACAGCACCGAATCGGACATCCCTTAAAACATGAGGTGGAGAGTCAGGATGGGGGTGTTTTAAAAGCAGCTTGTAGCAGTTAGCAGCTAACTCAAGCGAGAAGAAAATCAACCCAGAAAGTCTTAAAATTGAGGAGATCAACCACCGTGTAACAGGGGAGTCACATGATTGCTGTCTCCATGTTATTCCATTGTTTGCAAAATGCTGCTCGATGCATATAAACATCACACTATACGCCGACGCTGCTGTGCTATACGTCACGCCTCTTTTGCTTGAGGAACGCCGGCTTGCTATTCAATGCAAACAAACAAAGACGTGTTTCTTTATACTGAATAAATCGATGGCGGCATAGCACCGCCCCAGTGTATGATTTTAGGTGGCATGCAAGCGAAAGAAGCAAGACTGCCAAAACACGTTGAGCAGCGCTTTGTAGTCGACAAAATAAAATGGCAAAAATGATTGAACTTCCCTGGAGGTTGATCTCGTTTTCTACTTGGATTTCTACACCTCCCAATTTGAAGACGTTTTTTGGTAGATTTTCTTCTCGGAGTTAGCTGCTAAGTGCCACTACAGTTGTGGTTTGTACACATCATACGCCGTCCTCCTCTCCTGTCCGACTATCTCGCCGACTCGCCCCTTTTATACAAACGTGGATCCCTCAGCTGTTTTAAAGGCGCTACTGCCGACTGAGGAGGAACAACAAAGACCCTCCATTATGCTATGCAGCATCGTGCAGCATCACGCCTTCATAGGTTTTATGAACGGCGAGGCTCATTAAAAGTCCCGATTGAACAGGCTGTGTATGAGGGCCTTGTGATTGAGTGACTCATTGATCACATGCTAAATGCCATCTGTCTGAGATCATCATTTCAGATTTAATGTTTGGAAATGTGACAGAAAGAGTAGAAAGATTCGAAATGCAAATACTTTTTTTTGCTGCGAGGGCACCAACACCGAAGAAAAAAATATCACTTGACAGCTCTACGGATTGCTCTAAATTGAATAACCTTTGATTTGACTCTGTGAGAAGCTGCAGGTGCTATGGTTACATCTAAGGATTATGGGCTGGCAGAGAACACAGATATATGCCAGTGAGAGACAGACAGCGAGAGAGAGAGAGAGAGAGAGAGAGAGCTGCTTCAGCTAGAGGTCCTATTGCAACGCAAATGAGTGAAGCCAGATAACTGTCAAAACCATGGCAACAGCATATGCTGGATGAAAAAAGCGAGCGACTGAAACCGAAACTTGTTTGATCTGGGTCATGTCCACATGTGTACTAGTACATACTGCCTGGTTGATCTGTCAGTGTAAGACAATGAACAATTCCTCCATTGAAATACAAAATGACAGTTTGTTTCAACAATAGTTGTGTTTTTTTGGCCTTTGTATTGTGCAGAAATTGGACACAAGCTGTTCTCAGACTTGATCTAGAGATCTCTATGAAGATAAATCAAACGTTTGGTATTTAACGGCTGCTTTTTCTAATGCAAATCATTTTTCTCATGTCAGTGTGCTGTTCACCAAAAAATGTGTTTGTCTTCAGGGTCATTGTACACAAGGCTGCCTAAGCTATAAAAATGTCCAATGCTCTGAGAAAAAAGAAAAAAAAATCAGTAACACACTGTTCTCAGACAAAAATATATTCAGATATTTCCTGGCAGCAGAAGTGAAAAGCAACAATGATTTTTTTTGTTCGAAAAGTGCTTGTTTAGGATTTTACTTAAAAAAAATCATATCAGTTATATTCTGAAAATGATTTGGTAAAAATACCACTGAAATTATTCTTGTAGTATAGATCTATAGAAGAGGCTGAAGAAAACCCAAACTGAACTGGGCTACAGTGACGCCAGCCCAGATATTAGTCAGCAACACCATTAAAGCCCTAATGGCTGCCCTCAGGCACGAAAGGGCCTGTCCTCTTAAGAACAGATACGAGGGAGTTCATTAACTGAAAACAATGAGGTCCAGTCAGAGAGAGTGAGAGACCGACTGAGATGAAGTGAGAAGTACTGTTCTCCCCCTTCCATTCTTCTCCTCCATCAGCTCCTCCACTTTGCCCCCGGGTGAATCAGCTCTCCTCTCACCACAGAACCCACCAGCACTCATCCCAGACGAGGCTCCTATCAGGCCAGTGAAACCTGATCTGGGGCGGCTAATGGAGCCGGTTGAAGTAGCACCGGTTTGAAAATCCATGCGTGATCAATATCCCTGGCTCCCCAGCCTCTATGCATGCATACCGTACATGCAGACATATCATATTGAGTTGCATCGTGGGTTGCACCATATGACTCACTTTAACAAGGTTGCTCATGATGAGGATGGATATATGGAAAAAGTGGGCTGGGCTGGCGTCTGACATGAAAGCATTACTTCATTAATTAGCAAATTAGTCCATATTGTTCCATCAGTTCCTCTTGTTGGAGCCACATTTAGTCAGTTTTGTTAGTTTACAACAGAACTTGTATAAGACTCACTAATATAACTGGATATTATTGTTTCCATTACCAGGAGAGGTGTTTCCTAATGGCGGTGGTTGTTCAGAATGGAGCCTCACTGTGGGTAGAAAGCCCAGTCTCTCTCTTTTGTCTTTGTTCTTTTCCAGTGGCAGAATGAATTCTTGATTCAATTTCCAGTCAGGCATGGTTATTGTTCCTGATTATTATTGATAAGGAAGCGCAAAAGTCATGCAAACTGTGAATTAGATGGTTTCTCGTGTTTAAACTGAATTTTCATTGATGATCACTAGAAGAGCCAGTTTGATTGATTTTAATATCTGCACACTTTTTAAAAACCATGCACTGCATATATATATTTATATACATATATATGCACTGCATATATATATTTATATACATATATATGCACTGCATATATTCAAATTCCCATTTGAATTGAATTGCAAAGACATAGCTCCTTATTAATAGGCTACCTGATGGATGTTTTTTTTATTGATCAGCACCAGGGGAACAGGAAATATTCGGAGGTGTTTATGAGGGTGATTTACAAGTTATGAGGAAGCCTGGCCCTGCAGAATGTGGGACACAGACAGTCCCAGACTCTCCTTTTAGCTCACAGTTAACGGTTCCTCACAGAAACTACAGCTGCAACTTCTTAAAAAGATTCTTAAACCACCTCCAAAGACAGCTTGTATCAAATAGGCCATTCCCATACATTCCAATACAACTCATTTATGCACGGTCAAACACCATTATTGCTAAAACCCGAACAATCGTAAAATATTTTTCTCATTTCTGCGAATTTTCTTGAACATTCGACCTCTGAAGGAAGAAACATCATTATCTCAGCTACATATTATGTCTTTACCCCTCTCTGTCCACATATATACTTAAATTTCCCACATCTGGATTAAGATCCAGACCTGAATCCAGTGGCGCATAAAGGTGTAACATCATTGTCCTTTTAAATTGATCAATTCCCCTTCTGGGCAAAGATCCACTCCTATGCTAAATTTAATCAAAATGTATGAATGTATGTATAAATCAGAAATTATGAGACAAAGGAAGTTAAATAGTTAATATATATTATTATAAATTAATTAATAGTGGAGAGGGGGAAGGATTACACACATTTATACTTCTTCCTAATGCTTTTGGGGCATATAAATTGGTTTGTTTATAAGAGTTCGGTTACAGATTTTCACTATGCAATATGCTTCCATTTAATTTTTGTCCTTTTTTATTATTATAACCTATTCTGTTTTATCTGTTGTTTCTTTTTTCTTTTCTTTTTTTGGTGTTCGAAATGAATTTTTCTATAAGTCAATCAATCCAAAAAATCCGGTGAAAACTTTTAGAGACTCACAAACAAAGACAAAGAAACAAACATAAGTGATCACATAACAAGGCAATAATAATGAAATAGTTTGGAGGGTTTGGGGAAATAAATCTGTTATAACTGACTTGTTGAGTGAGCTGTTTGCCTTCATATTCGGGTAATAATGGGGTTTGGCGTGATTGCAGCTCTTTCTCTGGAACAGCTTTCCCATCTCCTGAGTGTTTCTCATCCCTATAAACTCGAGTAATTTGCGGGAACATGAAGACTCCTGACTGCGTCTGATGACGTTAGGGGGTTGTTTCTCACAGGCGCGGAGGACATGGTAGTAGTGTGTGAGTTTACGTGCGCGTGTGTGTGCGCGGGGGTTGAGGAGGAGGGAGGGGAGGGGAGGGGAGGGGAGGGGGGAGGCGGAGGGGCGGCCTCTGTAATTGAATTGTGAATCAACTGGCAAGTCAGCCGCAAACACCGCCCCCTTCAGCTGTCGTCGCACTCCGGGCTCCGCGCAAATGCAACGCCCATAGCCAGAGATAGAGAGGAGGAAGGAGTGAGTGAGTGTGTGGGTGAGAAAGAACGAGGAAAAGAAGGAGTGTGTGTACACATACCGGAGTGGGAGAGAGGGAAAGAGAAAGATAAGTTAGGAGTTAAAGAAATTGGTTTTTCTTTTTTTTTTAAAGAGGGAGAGGTGAGGTGAAAGCCAACATTTCTGGTAGAATAAACCAGGGCGCACAGAGGAAGAGATTTTCCCCTTATATCTGTGGAGCTGTTAGGATAGAGGAGGGACGCGGCGTTTTGAAGTGACACTGATCTGATGGTCATGACGGCAGCTGTCGATATGAAACCGACGTTAACAATCATAAAGGCTGAAAAAATGGACGGTGAGTAATACAACTCTTCTGTGACAGCTACCACGAGACTAACAGTACTGCTTGTAACGTAACCATCTGCTGTTAAACACCGTGATTATTCTTAATTAGACGCGCTCTAAAGGGACGCAACATGGGGAACGTATTCCAGTGTGAAGACAGTGTTGGTTGCTCAATATTGGATAACACAACACTTGAGAAAAATGCAGCCCGGAGGCTCTCATGCATTCATAGGTGCAGTAATAGCTTGTAAAACCAGTGTTACTTTAGTGTGATTGAATGAATCAGACTCTTACTGGTGTGTCATTGTATTTAAAACGCTTGGCTGAGATCCTGATTGTGAAATAAGAGGTTTAGAAAAAGTTGTTCCTTCATATCAAAATAAATTCTAACACAAATATTGAGAAATGATTGCCTGTGTTTTAACATTATTTCATGTTCCTGACACTTTCAGACACGCCGTCTGTTTTAAAGTAGCTTCATCGTCGGCCTGTACGTTTTCAGATTTGCTTTGAATGTGTGATGCTCAACTTGAGTATTGATACATGCTTTTGCAGCTCCCTCTCTTTCATCCCCCTTCCTCCATCTTCTCTCTCTCTCTCTCTCTCTCTCTCTCTCTCTCTCTCCCATCACCAATCTCTGACCCCCGTATGCGGTGCCACACTGGGAGGGCCGAGGCACTCTGCCAGCCGGGTTAAGAGACAGGCAGTTGTGCCTAATCACCCACCCTCCCCATCTCCTCCACCTCCCTTCCCCTCTTCTTCGTCTCCACCACCACCACCTCCTCCTCCTCCTCCTCTGCCACAGTGGTTGAACTGACTCTACAGAGGGAAGGAGAGGCATGCTGAGGTGATGAATCTGCAGTGCTGAGGCTTGCCTCTCTGACCCCTGCTGCCTGGAACACTTGGCATGCTCCAGGGGTAGTCCAGGGCATGTACAGGGAAGCCCACAAGCATGAGCTGTGTTTGCACTCGGTTTCAAACCTTTGTGTGGTTTAACTTCTCTCTTTTACACAGAGTTAGGTTCCACACGGCGGCATGTTTAGATCATTTGCATTTAGCAGCTTTTTACACAAACTAATCCCCGTGTGTTTTAGCAGCTCAGGTGGCGTTAAGCCTGCATTAACACATCATGGAAATTTGATACTAATTGCTAGTGTTGACCCACTAAGGGGCTGTGACTCACCACATTAACCACCCTTGTTCTCACTGTCAGTACCTGCAGATCATAGATTCTGACACACACACACACACACACACACACACACACACACACACACACACACACACACACACACACACGAAAAGTGCTGAAAGCTCTGTTAAGTTGCCAAAGCTTTATCTTGCAAAACTGTTTCGCAATGCTCGCTCCTGCTTACGCTCGCCTGGGTGCACCCGGGTCAAACTGAGGCTGCGAAGGAGCAATTTCACACAAACACATCTTTTCTCCACCCGTCTGTTCCGACTCCTTTGTGATTCCCATCGGTTTTTATTCCAATACTCTCCTGATCTTAAGACACCACGGCGATGCCCTGCGTTGCAGGCATGGAAAGGGCTCCGACGGGCTCTTTGCTCACAACTCGTTGAGAGAGATAAGTGCTGCATGCAAAGACAGAATGCATCTGTCGATTTGTTCGATTGTGGCGGTAGCAGCTGTCCCAGAGGTCAAGACTCCTCAGCTTTTCACTACCAAGTGCTACAGATACTCCTTTTTTTTTCTTTCTTTCTCCAAACACCTGCAACCACATCTTATACACGAATACACACCCAACGAACAGCCTGAAGCGCCTTCCATCCCACCTTACCATGTCATCAGTTTTTCTTTGCGACAGAAGTGCAGCCAGTGTCGGTTTACCCAAGGCCTGTCCTCTCTCTCTCCAGCGGAGGTAATTCTTTTTAAAGTGCTCACACACTGTCGGGGTCAGAGGTGCACCCAAACAAGGCATCTAACGTTCCACAAAGGTTTTTACTCTCCTGGTCAGTTGTAGTTGTCAATTTCTGACACAGCGGCGCACCGTTAGTTCAGTGTAACACAGATCACGGTAGCTTATTATTGAAAGCATTATGTAGCCATGACAAAACCGTCAGCTCTGCAGAGACAGCTTTCAAAGACAGGGCAGAACATTACTTAATAGGGAAGGTGTTGTGAAATTACAGACGTGAAAGCACAAGTGCCTCATGCTTCCTTTAGGTTTGCACTGCTGAAATTCTTCTTGGTGCTAAAATACACTCGCATAACACTGTTCAAGCATTCATTTAAAACTCCAGAGAGTTGTCAGTCATTCACAGCACATACATCTGTCTGATTTTAAGGTGTCCCTTCTCTGCTTTCCTTCTCTGTTTCGTCAGGCCTGAAGGTCAGGGATCGGTGAGTGACAGGAATGTTTGTGAGCATGCCCTGCTGGGTGGCATGCATGAAGGCATAGAAGGAGCATGAGTGGGAGGCCCGCTTTTATCTGATCAAAATGCTGCTGTTTGTGAAAACCGGCGTGCCTGATGCTCTGCTGCGAGCCCTTATAAGGCATCCCGTTCCACACATACAGTATATGCAGAATGACTCTTGGAGAGGCTTCGCTGGATTTCTTTTCCAAGGGTGCCTTGTATTTTGGTATGTGCAAAGAGGGGTAGCCTGCATTGGAACAGAAGGTGTTATATAAGCCTCTGGTTTTTGCTTCAGTGTGTTTGTGTCAGCACTCCTTCAGAAGTGCACCGTAATATATGCCAATGTTTGAGTGTGCGTGGCTGCCTGGCAGCTGTGCAAACAGTGTTTGGGTGATCCAGGCTTCTCTTGATGTGGTCTGTCAATGAATTGGGCCAAACAGAGCAAACCTGGCTTTTTTTTTTTTTTTCATCTAATGTGAATCGTGTCAAACTGAGGACAATATGGCTTCCCAGATCAAAAGTTCGTTAGTCAGTCCAGTGTTTGGGGCATCACCCATATGTCACTGGGGACTGTTTGAGCAGGCCATGTCTGTGCCTAGAGGGCATCAGATACCAGCTTCCTCAATGGGCCTTTCTGTGCTGGACAGACTTGTCAACAGAGGGTGAACACTAGTGAAGTAGCTGTCTGTGAATTTCTGCGATGGCCTTGTCTTTTTTTTTTTCCTTCCCAAACTCCTCAGTGAGGCCACTGTGTTACACCAAATGGGTTATTCCCCCCATTCAGTCAGCATTCATTCATTCATTACTGCTTCATTCAGCTCATATAAACATTAAACTATTACACTGCGTGGGTTCTATCTCGACACTTCCCTGGTGACTACACGCCTTAAAGCTTAGTCATAAGGGCGTGTTAGCAGCAGATACAGCAGTCTGCTAAATGGTAAGCATATGGTGAGGGTTGGGGGCTTCCAAGGTGTGGTCGATATGGTGGTGAGAGATCACGATGATTAGAGTGCAATCAGGCCTCAACTATTTCTTGTCACACTCATATTCCACAAAAAAATGAACAACCAAAACAAAGGAGAACAGGTTTCTTGGCTGCAGAAATAAAACACTGACAACCTTTTATTGTATCAGACAACTTTTTTCAATCGTTCACTCGCACAATTCCTCCCCCTCGTTTCCCTTTCGTCCTCTGTTTCAAGTGTCTTTCTGTTGGCCACATGAGTTTCTTGCCTTGATGTGGTGCATAGTGAGTTCCTGGTGAGTGCATCGTGTCCCATCCCCAGTCATTCCTTGCTTGTAATCCCTGAGTCACGGCAGGAGACGCCTGCTGCGCCACACACCACTACTAGCCGTCCGACTGCGCGTCTGCTTGGCTCGCTTACTGGTTTCCGAAACCACAGGCCTCTCCCCTCCCCTCATTACCAGTCTGACAGCGAACCTTAACTGGCCTGACGCTGCCCCAAAATGTCTCCACTACCACCCACTCATCTCAACATCATCCTCAGTGCTTTACCACGTCTTCATCCTCCTGCTCTCTTGCTGTTTCTGTTTAATAGTTCCACATTTAGCAGCTGTGTTTCTTGTAACGGGATGGAAACTGGACCGGTTTAAAAGCAGGTCTGCTGTGAGAATCAGTCCGCTGTCCTAAAAGGTAGCAGATCTGTTCCACTGCAGATGTTCAGCTGTCCTCAACGAGGCCATGGCGGCCATTTTTTTGTAGCGTACGTTCCAGATTCTCTCTCTTGTTTTTCTCTTTGTCTGCGTTTGCGGTACACCACCTGTTTTTGGAGGCGACGTGCTGCAACATAGCATGGTGCTTTTTATACAGGTGAACAAATGGGGCACAGCCACAGACTTATTGTGCATCAGACCTACAGAGTCTGACTACTAACTACTACAAGATCACTACAAGGCTGCATCCTCACCTTCCACAATGCCTGCTTATGTCTTTGGACCAGCAGCTCCTAGTTGTGCTTAGATCAGGACTAGCACTTAGCACTTGGCTTGACTTGAGTGGTGCTGAATTATTGGCCGGCCAAAGCAACAAATGATAAAGATGGGTGTGTTCGCGTGGGTGGTTGGCTTTGCAGTGTAGGTGTGACTCTGTGGTGCTCATGATGAGTTTGGCCTCAGTGACGCAGTCAAATGGGAGGCATCTGTGTGTTGCAGCAGCCATAGAGGAGGTTCGAGGAATGGTAGTCTGTCTAAGTTTTTTGGCAGACTGTGGAGCAGCTGGTTTGCTTTATCTGACACACCTTACATGTGTAGTATTTTCTTTCTTCTACACATAGGAAGGAGCGACAGTGTTAGCCGTCCACACATCCAGAGCATAGTGAAAACATGATTTGGACAATAGCTTCAAGAAAGCTGTTGTATTGGTGGAAAAACAATCTTTCAAGGTAATTATCTTCGCACATATGTTCATTAGAGACGCTCTGCTTGCTGCCCAAACACGTGTGTTTGTTTTATGCATATAGTTAGAACTATTCGTGACAAAGCCTGAGTCATTAAGCAGAAATTTTACGAGATATGGTCACTGCTTTCATCATGACCAGTCACATTGACAAAAGAAGCAGCACGATATCCCCTAAAGTCCAGTCATTCTTTGTTGGAGTGAGTCACAGCCTATCTGTGCGTGCATGTTTGTGTGTGTGTGTGTGTGTGTGTGTGTGTGTGTGTTTGAGAGAGAGAGGGAGAGAGAGTAGTTAGAGGTGAGCATGAGTTTACACATCTGTAACGATAAAGCCATATTTAGGAAATCGCCTCCATCTCTTATTGCTAAACACTGAGTCGTAACTTTCCAGTGATCAAATCATGGTTTACATCTTCTAATCAGCCAAGTCAGCCAAAGCTGAGGTAATTCACATCGTCATGCAAAGCAACACACAGATCCTCAATAAGATAAACGAAGAGAGATGGGGCCAGATGTTTGATGTTTTCTGCTCCTATTAGCCACGGAGACTACGCCGAGCTTAAAATAGATGGGTTATTAATCATCTTAAGCTTGAAACCATTTTGCCACTTGGACCACGAGTCATTTTTGGTCACATAGAGGAAAACAAGAAAGCTGTGAGAAGCACATTAGCGATTGTAAAACAGAGGTGGAATGTGAAGCACGCAACATGAAAACACTGCGGTCTGAAGGGAATTTATTTATCAAGTATCCATCTGTCGCTCTTAGCTCGCCTTCAAACAGGCAACAAGCTCTCATATATGCGAGCTGTGTGATTACACCCAGCCACGACAACACAGACGTATATGCTTTGCACTAAAGAATGGTTGCAAACAATTCCATCAATGTGTGCGAATGTGTGCCTGTGTACTGTCCCACTTAAGTCACACTTATATTATCAACCTGGTTGTGGAATGCATCAGTTTGGACTAAAATTGTGCAGGCACCGTGTTCTGCGGAAAAAATGCAACACAGAGAGTAAACTGTTTGTCAGATGTGTCGTGTGTTTGGTTTAACGCCTAAACAGTTCCCCCATAGCATCCCCTGTCTGTTTACAACATGGATGGAGCCTGCATACAGTAAGGCGCGCACCACCTGCACTCGCCTGTCGGATCCCTTTTCCCGCCACTGTGACTCCTACTGGTGGCTAAAACAAGCGGTGGCCTAAAGGTTTGAGGAGCAAGCAAGAGTGGAAGGTTGTTAGTTCAATTTTCCTGACAAGGAAAGTGTTTGCCTGCTGTTGGAAGGGGCAGCTCCCAGGTGTGAATGTGATCAGGGTGTTCCTGGAAAAGAGAGCATTGCTCTTAAGGCCCATTCATACTCCCTCTATGTACGTAAATGGATACGTCCGTCCATAAACGGTCTATCCGTTGACCCGTACATACTTCCATACGTCCTCTAGGTCGACATCCATACAAGCGCAGTGGGGCAGTGAAGTTTCAAAAGTTTCAAGAACAACAAATATGGCGACGGCAGTAGTAGGTTGTGATAATGTACCTAGTAAATACAAAGTGGTAAAAGCGGAGGTAACGATGTCCGATTACGTACTGAATGAACGCAGAAGATGTACAGAAGGCTCCGCCCGTCTTTAATGTGGACCATAAATGGGCTTTTAGTGAAACTGCCATGAATAAATGAAGGCAAGACATGGAGTTGACTGAAAACTTTCAATCTCTACCAATACTATTTGTCTGTGTTCTAAAGGTAATATAGAGGTTGAAGGTTGTGCAATGGGTTGTTGTGAGTACTTGTTGCTCAACCACTAATACTTGAGGCATAACTAAAAAAAACAGCCATTTTTACACTGTTAAATATCTTATAGCAACAAAGCTAAAGTTAAATGAGTAACAGAGCCAAACCCTGCTGAAAGCGCCTTGTCTGTTTCCCTCATTCTTCTTGAATGGAAAGAATTTCCATCAAGCTTTTAGCAAAAATATGTTTAGCGTCTGTTGCTGATGGTGCGTATCATTTCAGGCTCAGAGGTAATGTCATATCAAGCGCTGAGACTTTGGCATAAACAGAAGAGTTAATGCACTTTCACATCATAAGCTAATATGATTTCAGAGATGGAGGGAGTGGAAGAAAGAAAGACAGCAAGGCAGCCGTGGGGTATTAGTCTCACTTAGGGTCTGGTTCAGTAGCCGGTTTGTCTGGTGGTGATGATCCTGGACAACTCTAGTTTCATGGCCAAAGACAGATGTCAGCAGTAGAGGCCTCGTCCCACACAGCTGCTTTACACCACCACAGGCTTGTGCTTCAAGAGGGCAGCCAGAAACCAGTGGTGCAGACCTAAGAATAAAACCAGTGTTTCAGCACTGTTGTCCATGATGGTGGGATTTAGGTTAACACTGTCCTGCATTGTCGCAGGCTTGGTCTAGGCTCGGTCTGCCCTCTTCACTTTGACTTGAGCCAGGCCTACACGTCTATTCCTGAACTCTGGTATTGAAATGGAAATCTAAACAGCGGCACGGCCGGCTGAACAAGCTGCCCTCTCAAAACCAGACTGCCACCCCGTCCTCCACTCTCTCTCCAGCCACCACTTTATCACCCTGTGGCGCTGAATGGCCCTCTTCATGTTGGTCGGGTTTATGGCCCCTGCATTCTCAGACCAGGGGTCCAGATACAGATCTCCATCAAAGGCTCTCTCAGATACCACTGTCACCTCTGGTCCGCTGTGGGCATTGCTGGTCTGCCTTAAAGAGCCGATTCTAAGCTTTTTGGCAAGTAGCCACGACCTCCTCTGTTTTTTCCTGTACCATGGCAGGATCCCACTGATATTTACCTATATGCATGCAGGGATATTTAGCAATGGTGGTTCTAAAATGTTTGACCCTCACCTGAACCCACAGCTCACCTCACTTCCCACAGGAAGTGGCAACTTAGCCACAGGAAATTGACTATTTTGCTGATTTTAAAAAAAGCCCACTGTACACTCAGCTGCAGAAGGGTAAGTAGAGGCAGACTTGCTTTGACAGCAATTTCAATAAATGACTATTTGACCTTAGCATATTTCACTTCTCAAAAGTCCAGCTTTGAATAGCCTTTTAGATGCCATCATCGTTTTTTTTTTCCACAGCTGACACATAGCCATTCATTGGATAAACTCCTCAGGGTTATTTATAGCTCAGTCACATTATAGAAAGTGTATTGTCCTTTTTTTTTATGTGTCTGGTTGCCTCCTCTGCTTATGTTGCTGTGTATAGTTGCATCATTCTGTGTGGAGGCAGTAGTCCAGGCTTTATGAATGAACTGAGTCTCCGCCAGAGGCTGGGAGATGGCACCGATCCCACTGTGATGTCACGGAAGAGACAGGGAGAAGAAAGAGGGAGTGCTCTGAGACCTCCCATTCATTCTTCTTTCTCTCTCTCTCTCTCTCTCTCTCTCACTCTCTCCGCTGTGCCCACCCGCAATCCTCTTGTCCTGTGATGGGCTCATATTACAGGCTTGTGATTCATGCCTCCCCTCCTCAGTCACCCCTCACCCACCCGAGATGCTCCCTTGCTATCTTTCCCAGCCCTGTCCTGCTCTGCTTAGCCCTGCCTGTTCCAGCCCCATAGACTTTGGCCCCAGTCGCAATTTCACGCCCACACTCTGGTGCACAGATGAAGCAGGCTGCTAATTTAGTTCATGTGTTTTGTGTGTGTGTGTGTGTGTGTGTGTGTGTGTGTGTGTGTGTGTGTGTGTGTGTGTGTGTGTGTGTGTGTGTGTATGTGTGTGGCAGGTTAACAGGCCCACAGTGACTAAGGTTGGGCTCTTGCTTTGGTCACAAGGGCAGGGTAGTCCAGGTGTCTGTCAGCGACAATCCCTCCGGGAAAGTATTGTCGTCACACTCAACAGCCTGTCCATTACTCATATCATGGCAGGAGGGGAGTGGCTAATCAATACCTTTTTACTGTACATCCCGACTCAACATCAGCCACTCTTCATCATTGATCCTTTGAACAGATTGACTTATTATTCATTCGGCATCATTAGAATAAATTGGTTTCATTTAAGACGTTTCACTCCAGACGCTCTTTATACTCTTGTTAGTGAGACACGAATGCAATCATGTTGCCTTTGATTTACGCCCACGCCCACATTTCTCGAGCTAAGTGGATGGGACTCATTTTGCGGACAGACCCACACCATCTAATGTGGAAAGTGATGACTTGTGGATGCTCTAACTCTCTGTGCATGCTCACCATTCTGTATCTAATGGGACTCACAGGCATTGAAATCCTATCAGGACTTCATCATTGACTGGAGATCGTCTCGATCCGTGCTCGCCTGTCCCGCTAATGGATGCACATTGTACATTAGCTGTATCGTTAGAAGACTTTCATAGCGATCGTTCACCATGGAGACTGCTCTGCTAGCATTGCACCTCTAGACTTTTGTCTTTCAGCATTGTTGTGTTCTCTGCTTCATATTTCTCACATTTCAGTTCAGATCGCAAAAATTCCACAAATACACACTGTACGACATAATCTTGAAGGAAATTAAATGTTCTTGTTAGAAGTGCTTGTTTGTCTTTGTCATCTAACTGTCCACAACAGTCTGTTGCGCTTTGGATAGCTGCAAGCCTGTAAAGAAAAATCCTACTAAACTAATTTTTAATAGAGGAAAAAAGTACAGCAATTCAAACGACAAGACATCACACAAATTGCACATTTTAATTCGCTCTGTAATCCCATATATTTCTCTCTTAAGAGTTCCTAATGGTAGTTCTCATGCACAATAGTGTTGAGTGTCTTTGATGGAGGATTTAGTGCTTAAGGGGGTTCAAGTCTGTGTGGGACGGGGCTGGGCTGATAAAAGCGACAGAGAGGGAGGGACATAAATGGTTTGAAAGTGCAGACAAACCCCACTCGATCCAGCTTAAATAAACTGCCACATTTCGCCCCTCGCCTTCACATCAAAGTCTGTCTGAGCCCCAGTCCCGTCTCAGTTTGCAGCCGTTTGCATCGTTTGTGCACCGCCGATACTGCTTGAAAGAAAAATTAGCTCATTAGAGGCTCAGACAACCTCGCTGTCAGGGTAAACTTGTACACAAAGACAGCTTGTTCAGGTCTTCTTCTCTACATGGCTTATTTTGATGTGTGAGCTGTGTCTGACAATTATTTAAGCGAAGTCTGCTGAGGTACCTGCCAGCTGTATACCCACTGTTTATTCTCAGATCCTCTTCCTCACTTTATATTTCTGACTTGAATGGATAACATGCTGTTTGTTCGCCAGTGTAACAGAGAGCGATGTATTATCACAGGCAATTTAATCACACGGTGAAGCAGGGAGCTCTTGTCTGTCCTCTGTCTCGGGCTTGTTGTGAGGTTTCTTGCTTGCGAGAGAGGGGGAAAAAAAAGAAGCCAAAGACAAAAAAGAAACTGGGAGGCCTAATTTTACAAACAGCCAGACAGACGTTGGTTACATGGGCGAAGGAGGGACAGCTGCTGTGCATTCCAGACGAGGTCGAGACGTCAGCGAGTGGTGAAAACAACCATGAACTGTATGTTGCCCTGGCGTCCTGCTGGTAGATGAAACCACCAGCCGAAGGAGATGCCAGAACATCTGGGTTCAACAAATGGGGGTGCTGTCAGAGGAGTGACGCTTTGCCTCATCACCAGTTTTTCCTTTGCATGCAATGGAGACGGTAACAGAGATGAGCGAAAGAAACAGACATGCCACAAATCAAAGCTGGATTGAACCGTCGATTTTGTGTGCACCTTTGTTTGCCCTGTTGTTGCACTCTGTCATGCACTTTACCCCCGGAGCTAATTAAGTAAGCTAATGTCATACTGCATTCTAACAGATCTTGACATGTGTCTGTCTTTGTAGTGTAAATGAGTGTGGGTGCACATTGAATGATGAAGGCATGTCAGTTAATCAGAGCTCTATAGAGCCTTTTTTTGTGTCTATTTACAAGTCATTTGTCGAGTGTTGGCTAGTCTTTAGCAGCCTATTCTAGGGCTAGTGGCCCGGGGGTCTTTCTCCTTCGCCCCTTGTCATCGTCCTTGCTCCCCCCCCCCGTCCACTTCTGCAGCCCGGTCAACCTAATTAGATGAGTGCGAGTCATCAGGCGCTGTTTAAAGCCATCAAAGGGAGCTCTGTTCTGCGCTGGGTGCCCACTGGCTGCGAACAGAGAACAGTGACCCTAGTGTGCGACTGAGACCCTCAAGATAGCCCACCCCCTGCTCTTCCAGCTACCCGCCAGTAGCCACGGTGACATCACCACCTCGTCCCTCGACCCTTGACCTCTCAGAATGTTTGACCCCATGCTTGGTGGTGACAGTAGGCCCACTGTGTCGGGGGCAACATGGTAGGAGGGCTATCAGGGGTCACGGTGTCACGGATGGGCACCAGGCGTTGCTATCCCACCCAGAGTGTGTGGGTAGAGGAGAGGTTTGTGTTTGTAGTATCTGCAAATAAAGTTGTGTTTGTTTTTTTCGCACGAGTGCCAGATGAGTGGTATTTGGCTTCAGACCCCGCCTAAAGTACGAGAAAATGTAGACAAATGTATAAAAATGATGTGATTTCCTAAACTTCGTCAGTTTTATAAAGGGAGAAAAAAAAATCCACTCTGCTGTTAAGCCTTCTGAGAAATGTGTATCATTGTGCAAAAATAGAACACATGCAGTGTTACCTCATTTTCTACACAGCTAAGATCGGACAACTTTTTTTAAATAGATTGACTCTGATATGGAGAGGCTTCTGTCTAGACGGGATGTAATTGGTGAGCCATGTTGTTGAACACGGTCAGATGCAACTGTGTTGATTTTGTGTGTGTGTGTGTGTGTGTCTGTCTTTGACGATATCTAACTAAACCACATTCACATGTCTCCCTGTCCTCTCTGTCTCAATTGAATTTTCCTTTCGGTGAGCTTTATTGGCATGCAATTCAATGTAGGATGCATCGTCATCGCTTAGACATTTAATAATCAACAAAGCAGTTTATGACATTGACCGATTTATAATTGCAATATCCCTAATTAAAAAGGTGCCACTCAAAAATAACATCATAATAAATTCTTCTTTGTACTTTCAGATCCAGAGTGTGGTGACGTCCCCCTGCTGACTCCAGGAAGTAAAGAGATGATGTCCCAGGCTCTTAAGGCCACCTTCAGTGGCTTCACAAAGGAACAGCAGCGGCTGGGTATTCCCAAAGGTATAAGACTGTCAGCTGCTCCCAGCGTTAACCTTTTTACTTTGGGAAATTAAATCTTATCAATAAAGAAGGAACCCTCAAAACAATCTCAGTGTGTCACAAATAAGGCATGGCACATTTGCTATGGCTCGCTTCACACACCAAGCCTGCTTGACATCATTCAGTGAAGGATTTACTTATTCCAGCAGTGTCCTTCCATTACAGACAGACTGACTGCAGCATCCGGAGAACACAGACGAAGAGACAGTAAAATAATGAGTTAGCTTTCGAAATAGAGGCCGACCACAGAGCTTCTTCAGGCACTTTGGAGACAACAGGACTGTCGGCTTGTGTCTGTGCAGTCATACAATATCTGCAAACTATAGTTTGGCTTGTCACAGCGACTGCTGTTTACATCCACTGCTGCCGGCCTGTTTGTTGTTGACTCGTTGGCTACATAACAAAAGATCTTATCTTCAAACTGGCCTTTTCAGACTGATCTTAACCTCTGTAACCTGTAACCTTGATTTATTACTTTTTTCGATACATTGTTGTTATTTATTATTTTTTGCTCTGAATTTTTGCAATGTGTCCTTGAGTGTCTTGAAAGGCGGCCATGAATAAAAAGTATTATTATTATTATTATTATCATCATTATTATTATCTTCCTCACAGTGAAATCAGTGCATTATACAGAATGTGTTGCAGTTCATCGTGCTGGAACTGTAACCTGTATGTTTTCTCATATCAGTCATAGGTTAATATGAATATTTAAAGAATTCATGTAATGGCACTTAAATTAAATGCATAAATACTGTATGTATAGTGAAAATATAACATCGTGCTCCTCTTCAGATCCCAGGCAGTGGACAGAAAACCATGTGGCTGAGTGGCTAACGTGGACAGTCAACGAGTTCAGTCTGAAGAATGTGGACTTTGACAAATTCTGCATGAACGGAGCCACCCTGTGTGCGATGGGGAAGGATCGCTTCCTGGATTTAGCACCCGACTTTGTGGGTGACATCCTTTGGGAGCATTTGGAGATGCTTCAGAAAGGTAAGGCCACATTGCGCTTATAGTTTATGGCATTTTTTTAAGAGACAGACTAAAGTCTAAGAGACTTAATCTCATATATCATGTGAGAAAAAGCGTCTTGCACCAATTTAGAAACACTGTCGGCATTTGCTATAGTAACAGGAGCCAAACAGGAAGACACAATTTAGCCGAGGACATTAATTTTTGATAATGCTGGATGCAGTTACATGATACATGAAAATCAATGGCGGGGTCACTGACGCTCGTTCTCTATCTATTTTTCATGAAGAGGATACGAAGCATTACCCCATCAATGGACTGAGCTCCAACTTCCAGGAATCACGTTATACCTCAGACTACTTTGTCAGTAAGTACTCATCAGTCTCACAGTCAGTCACTCTGTGTGAACAGCATAAGATGTGAGGCTAAAGTATAAAGGAGGAATCATTTAGTGCTCTGAAATAAAGGATAGATTAATAGAAAAAATTATCAATATAATAAAAATACAGATTTAGTTATTTTTACTGGATCCCAGTAAAAAAAAAAAAATCCTGTAGCTCGTAGTATAAGGACTACAAATCATTATAATATATAAATGTAATTAAGAATAAAAACCGCATTCATTTAATGAACTCTGGCCTGTGTTTTTATTATGAACTATTCTCACACTAAGCATTTGTGCAGACTGATAATGACTCTACTCATCTCCCTCTTCTGCTTTGCTTCTTGCTCTCCCATCTCTGCTCTCCACCTCCGCTCACTTCCCCTCTGCGTCTCCAGGTTACGGCGTTGAGCACGCTCAGTGCGTCCCTCCCTCTGAATACTCGGAGCCCGGCTTCATCACGGAGTCCTACCAGACGCTTCATCCCATCAGTTCGGAGGAATTGCTGACGCTCAAGTATGAGAGCGATTACCCCGCCGTCATCCTCCGGGACACGCCTCTCAACCCGCTGCAGGGGGAATACTTCTCCGTCAAGCAGGAGGTGGTATCCCCTGACAACATGTGTGTGGGACGCCTCAGCAGAGGTGAGGGGGTCATCCTATAGTAGAGATGTAAGCACAGAGTAGAATTGGTCTGGAGAATGTGCTGTATTTCAGTTATAATGAATTCTTTTGGCGGGTGTCTGAAGCCAGTTTTCCACTGTGTGGCACCAATGGTGCCCCTGATATCGGGTACTTTTCTGCAGGTCGTTTTCCATTACGGGATAGTACCTCCTCAGGGTAGATGGGCGCCACGCGACACTGCCGTGGCGTAGTCTTCAACGTGACACACACCTCTCCTGCCTCTCATTAGCTGTTTAAGACAGGAACCTCCTGAATATCGCAGCTGCACTTAAAAAAGTCGCTAAAGTAGCTTCGTTCTGTTTGAGTGTGGCGGCCATTGATTTGTGCTGTGCAGGACCGGGCATTGACCAATCAGTGGTCTGTAACGTGACCTTTTAGTATCTGCTCGGCTCGCTTGGAACCACAAAGGAAGAGGTACAAAAAAAGTAGAACCAGGTACCAGCTACTTTTTACCTAATGGAAATGCAAAAAAAAAGGCGAGTAGAGCCGGTACTACGCAGTGGAAATGTTTCTGTAGCTTCTGTGCTTCTGATTGTGCAGAAGCTACCAGAAAGTTGTTGTGCCACATCGTCATGCATGTATCAGAGGAGAAGAGAAGATAAACAAGGCCCTCTGGTTGGTTTGTGGTTCAAGCGAACTACTTTAGTCTCATACACTCGAAGTCTGGCAGAGGAAAACACAAAACAAACCAAAGCAACGTGATCTCTTGTCACCTGTCCTTTATGCAAAACAGTTCTCTTTTCTCGACTCAAGTTTCTGAGTAAGGACATAGAGGTGTCATCCTCCGTTAGAAAGCGTGGGGCTTTCTCATGAAACTGTTTGCTTTTTGAATGCGCAAGGCTTGTTTTCTCACCCAGTGATGGTTTACAGAGGAATTAGCAGCACGGTTTACATTTATAACCTTGAAGCCCGGATTTTCTTCTCACAGTCCTCCAGCTGTATAAATGAATCGCATACAATACAAGCACAATACAAGCCTTCCTCCCAGCGCTTAAACCATTTGCTTGTGAGGCATGAGGTCTGATCCCCATGCGTGGCACATACCAAGCGTTTGAGCGTTTAAGTGCTCTCCCAACGTGGGAAAGTGTTTTGATATCCACATGTGGCTTCAATTTCAGCAGTTCAAGATTTCGACATCAATCGAGGAGCTGCGTTATCTGTCATTTGATATTGACTCACCCTTTTATCTTTCCCAAGGTCAGAAATAACAAGGCAATTTGTGTGATTGTCCTCCACTCACTATCAAATCCAATTGGTGGCAGTAAAAGGGAAATGAGGTGTGAAACGGAAAGGTGTTGTTTATGCCACTTTTATAAATATTGCTCCTGCATCAGATGCAAAAACTCTTAGAAAAGCAATTGCTACACATCTGTTCTTAGAAAGAAGAGTATTCAGGCTCTATTTAAGAGTTTTAAAAAAAATGTGATATACTCAAGCTCCTCTCCCTCCGTCCTTGCCTCCCAGGTAAGCTCGGCGGCCAGGACTCCTTCGAGAGCATCGAGAGCTTTGAGAGCTGCGATCGATTGACTCAGTCATGGAGCAGCCAGTCTTCATTCAGCAGCCTCCAGCGGGTACCCTCCTACGACAGCTTCGACTCAGAGGACTACCCCACCGCCTTGCACGGCCACAAGCCCAAGGGCACATTCAAAGACTATGTGAGGGAGCGTTCGGACCTCAGCAAGGATAAACCCGTCATCCCAGCAGCAGCGCTGGCAGGATACACCGGTGAGATGTCTTAAGCTCGTAGTTTAGACTTTATGAAGCAGTCCTTAGCTCGGAAAGTGCAGCAGACCTTTTTCACAGCAGGCTGTAGCAAAGAGAGCACAGGACATCCAGCAACATCGTATCTATGTTCAGGTCAGGCAGGGTAATAAAATGTAGAAATATTTAATTATCTATTATATTGATATTATTAACTATAGATATGATGTCCAACAATAAGAGTTTAATTTAACAATACTAATAGTAATAATAATGGTATTTATGATCATTTCTGATGCATCAGTAGACTTTAAGTCTTTAAGATCCTGTTTGTTGACATTCACTTTTGTACATTATAAAAAAAATCCCACACATCTTTGGCACTGAATGCATCTGCACAATTAAAACCGGATCCAAAGTAATTTTTTGGGTGAAATTTTCTCAAAAGATGCAGAATTTAGTCAGAGCTGTCATGGTTCATTGATTTATCAAGTAGTCGAGGGAAAGACGATCAGTTGCCTGCTATTTTGATAATTGATCAATCATTTCAACCATTTTTCTAGCAAAACAAAGCCATTTCCTGGTTCCAGCATCTTAAATGTGACAATTATGATACAATAAATGGACAAAAGAAGCAGTTTTAAGATGTGAATTTGGGCTCAGGGAAATTATTAGAATATTTTTTTACATTTTTTTCAACATTTTGTAAGCTAAATGATGCAATCAGCAGATCAATCAATAATGAAAATCTCGTTTGTCAGCCCTATGTTGTACCACTACAGGGACTAAAATTCAGTGTAGCTGTAACCCACTTGTTGATGCTCTGCAAAAGCCCCAGATGTGGCGGCGTCTTAATGTACTGCTTTTAGACGAGAAGAAAAAAAAGAAAGAAAAGAAAAAACACCTTTTACTTTGGCAACCAGAATCATGCATATTACAGGAAACAGAATACATCTCACTCTTTTTTTCTTCTTCTTCTACTCGTTCACCTGTCTCTCACTCTTTTGTTCTGTCTTAACTTATCATCTGCTTCCCCGTTGTCAACCCATTTTTTTTTCTCAGTCGTCCTGGTAACACTGGTGAAATACAGAAATTACGCCTGCTCTTGCACATAACACAAGAGTGAAATTATCTCTTCATCTCATACTCGCACAGGCTCATTTATGTTCTCCAGGTTCAGGAAGATGTGGGGATGTCTGCAAAAGTCTTCAAATGCAAATGCACTATTTGAGCATCTGTCGTGTTTTTGGTGCATTAAAAAAAAAGTAAAAAATACCGTTTTACCGGGACATGCATGTTAACACTGAGCCATTAAGGCTGCTTTTAGGCATGGACCTTGTTGTTCAACTGCCTTTTAATATTAAATACTGCATTACAACATGAAAACGATACTTTTCAAATCATGCACTGAATAAGAAAATGCACATACACCTTTGTAGTCATGAGTGAGCTTTTAGTTTGAGTCTTTGTGACATTCATAACAGTTCCTGTGTAGACACTGAATGGCAACTTAATCCCAAAGCGTTTGGGACTTTTCCAGCTGTTTTTGAATTAAAGTCACAAGGCTGTGACATTGCCAGAATTGCAAAAAGGGAAAATCCAAGCAGATTTGTCAACCTCAATAAAATGCATACATCAGATATCAATAGACTGCCCCAAAGTTGCTCTGCATGACTTAATTTGTAATTGGTACGGTTACGCAGCTCAGAACAATGAGTCATTCATTCATAATGATGTTGGAAAGATATTTTAATGTACAAATAATACAATAATGAAGAGTAAGAAATCCAAAATCCCCTCTAGTGACCACTAGACGCTTTGTTGCCCCCTGCATCCCATTGGAGAAAAGTGAAATGACCCAAGAAACTAAAAAAGTATAAATATGATAAGATGCAAATTGCATACACATGCTAGATGATCGAGATTCTTACATCTTGTCAGATTCATGCAAGTAGTTTGACCTTTTTTTTGCTTCTTCGTGAATTTTGCAATAACAAAATGCAAACTTGAGCATGTGGAAATTGTGACTCATTTAATGCTTCAATCCTGACGACAGACGTGATTCAGTTGATAAGGCATCATGGGGGACTCCAAAGAGCTCATATCTGAAAGCCTGCAGAGTTTTTTCAGCCTAATACATAGTAATGTATTCTCTCTGTTGAGAAGGTACTTCTTTAGAGCTCTTGCACAATGGAAAAATGGTAAAATGGGAGAAAAAAAAATCATGCTAGAATACCCCAATTTTCTTGAAAGGAAAAATGTCAAGCAGCCTGCTCTGGTCTTAGCTGTCATTAGGAGCAGCGTATGAGAGTGGAGTCCTTCAGAGATGGAAGCAATTTCTTTTTTTTTAGAGTGTGCATGTGTGTGCGTGGCCATGTGCGGCCATGTGCGTGCGTGTGTGTGTGGGTTGATTAAGAAATAGAGGAAGAAAGGGAGAGCGAGAGAGAGAGAAACCTCAACCAAAAAAAAAAAAGAAAAAGAAAAAAATCAAACCTCAAAATAAAGAGACATGCTTTTGTAAAATTCCCGTTCGATGTTTACCACAGCTCGTTGTGCTCTGCTCCGCTTCCTGTCCCAGTCACAGGGTGACAGGTGACACTTGTCGTGAGGACAGGGTGACTGATAAGACTGCAGAGAGACGAGTGAAGCTCCACTTATCATCTCTGGGGTTTCCTGTGACGATTTTGCCATGTGCACCTCTGTCGACCGCAGCATCAGGCAGCATTATAACCCTGTGAACGCTCAGTCCTTTGCTTGATCTCCCTGAGTCACAAACACAGATGCACACATATTTGCACCGTTATTAGATCTATTCAAGTAGTTAAAATAAATTGGTAATGCATCTTTTACATCAGGTTTTAAATTAAAAAAATTACATATTGGCATCTTCCACCTTTTTATTATCCCCCAACATAAAAATGTCGGTGGGGGCGGGGATGTAGTTGTCCATCCGTAACTTTTTGTCCGATCCGATTTTTGTTCATCTATTTATCATGTTTGATAAAGACAATACGTACTGAAGTGTAAACTGCAGTGGAAAAGATAAGCACATTGCACATGCAATGCACACGCATATGTTAATTTAGCCTGCCAGGGGTCAGATGCTAAACGCTGCTGTGAATGCGAGACGCCACCACACCCACTCTTTTGCCACACTGTGCTTACTCAATGAGTCCCATTGTGCTTAGAGTCTTCTAACATATTTTTGGAAACTTTTTTTTTTTTTTGTCAAAGGGTCTCCTGCTCTCTGGCGTGAGAGCACAGGGGGCTGGTAAACGGGCACTGTATCACCCTTATGTGGGCTCGCTGTTACAGTAGCAGACATTTGGAATGCGAGTCAAAGATTTGTGTGTGAAAGAGATCCAGTGTTTCATTGGCGCTTTTTTTCCCCCCCTAGTCTGCGGCGGCTGTTATCATGCACCTTCTCCCATCCTAGCAGGAGCAAAGAGATCTCACACCGTTTCAAGTGTTCAGCCCACACGTCGGTTTCCCTGAAGGCTTTTGTTTGTGTTGCATGAGGGTACATTTTGGTTTTCTGAGGCACCGGAGAGAGAGGTGGCTTTTGCTTAGCTTCACTTTTGCTGAGGCGTTGTGTTGCATAGGCAGGTGTGATTGCTGCATGCGAACCTCAAAAGTGGGTGGGTGAGTGTATATGCAGAAAAACCACACGATCAAAGTGCACTGCAGTGAATGTAGTTCAGAGACAAGAGCAGCTCTTTGTTCTGCTTTCCCTCACTTTTTTTCCACGAGATGTAGTAAGCTCTTGTCATAGCACTGGAGTCTAGTTTATTAATCATATGACTCCTTTTTATTTGTGCAAAAAAAAGAAAGAAGTAATCCCCTGCAACATTACAGATGACTTAGCGACGGCTGCCTTTCACACACACACACACACACACTGCGTTAATGTCCCAGAGATGTGTTCCCGAAGTGTAAAGGCAGCCCCTCTAATTTTAAACTTGTGATTTCATCAGTGAGGAATTCACAGACACAGACTCTAGATTCACATAGTACAGAGGGCAACTGGCAGACAAGGGAATACTTGATGAATAGGACTGTTGTATTTAGCAGGACATTTGGTTCCACTGCTATAGTTCAGGGTGACCCAGATTAGAGGGTTTACTCTGTCCCTCTTCAGACGTAAGTCAATAATTGCTATGAGTATTCACTACTTTCATACATGGCAGAAGTATTCTCCATACTATAGTGTTTCCCCATTATGTCAGTGCACCTACACGCAGTAGTCCCATGATAGTTTGACCCTCATAATGTGACTCCTTGACCAAGAAAACCTACCCTTAGTATTTGGAATCACATTGCTATCATTATTAGTTATAACTATAACCATATTTCACTAATGGTGGTTTTCTTCAGGATCTAGATCAGTAACTTTTTAAGATGCATCAAATTTGACACCTTTTTTCTTCTCCATTTTTTCCGTACATATTTGTCGTGCCTTGCTTGAATTGTAGCTACACTGCCCTCAACTATTTGCGGTGGTATTGCTCCATTTCGTCTGTCTTGTCCCATGTCTGTAAGCCCTCCGAAAACGTGTCCGATTACATATGGAATGAACGCAGAAGACGCACGGAAGGCTCTGAACCCAAATATTTCATTAAGAATGAGAACAAAAAAGGTCCCAAAATGGAACCCTGCGGGACACCTTTGGTGATCTTTAAAAAAATACAGATTTGTGTCCCTCTGCATAAACACACTGACTGCGATCAACAAAATCATTTTTGAACCATTTTACACCCTCAGGACTGAAATCAAAATTCCTTAGTTTGTTCAGCAGCAAATTGTGGTCCACTGAATCGAACGACTTAGAAAGATCAATGAATAAGGAAGCTCATTGCTCCTCATTTATCACAAGAGTAGCAGGAGTTATAATAGCCTACTGTGACCTTTTCTAAAACCAGACTGAAAATCACTCCGAATATTCAACTGTTGTCTCCTCTTATCCTAGGATTGTATTGACAGTATATTGAATAGTGTATGCAATGTGTCTCACTTTTGTGAATTCTTACATTGGAAATCTTCCTCGTCCCAAAAATGTGTTTTACCACTCGTTACCCCAAATGCAGCTTATTATTATAATGCACAATACAGCAATTTGGAGCATTGAACTCATAATTCGACTGCAGAATTTGAGTGTGGATCTTAACATCTTTACTCCGACCTCATGCTTAAATTAAATCCACACACCCTGCAGTGTCTACACCAGCAACAGTGTGTCCTCTGAGTGTAAACGGGTTTAGTTTTTAAAAATTTCCACCTTCTCCTCCAAATGTTCTGCAGGCAGCGGCCCCATCCAGCTGTGGCAGTTTCTTCTGGAGCTGCTGACCGACAAGTCTTGCCAGTCCTTCATCAGCTGGACAGGCGACGGCTGGGAATTCAAGCTTTCTGACCCAGATGAGGTGAGAGGTTGTGACCCCACCGGTCACTGGTGCGCGTGCTGGGAGGTCCTAAGTAGTTAGCCAGATGAACAAGATGTCTTCTGGCTTTGCTAAAAAACATTTGCATGCTTTGTTTGGCTCCATCAGTGTTTTTAGATGGGTTCAGTTGGCTGGTTTTGCATTAGTAGTGCTTCATTTCAAAATAAGAATGATTACATTCACAGATTGATTTGAAACTGAACTAATATGTTACATTAATGTATCATTTTTTAATTGTTTATGAGTCCTCTTGACAAACTTGTTCCCTGTGTTGCTCTAGGTTGCTCGGAGGTGGGGAAAGAGGAAAAACAAGCCCAAAATGAACTATGAGAAGCTGAGCCGTGGCCTACGCTACTACTACGATAAGAACATCATCCACAAGACATCAGGGAAACGCTACGTCTACCGTTTTGTGTGTGACTTAAAGAGCCTGCTGGGTTACACTCCTGAGGAGCTCCATGCAATGTTGGATGTAAAGCCGGATGCGGACGAGTGAAAGGAGGAAAGAAACAGGAAGTGAACTCGAAAGTTATGGAGCCGCGTGGACTGTGGCTCGCAAAGTGGTCTTAACTGTTTGATAGAATCGGTAAACCGTTTTTTTGGGGGGACCAAAAATGTTTTTAATGACTAATTGTGGTCTTTGTCAACTTCAAGCTTCTGTCTCTCAGACCATGTTAAGAAGGCACAAGCCAAAAGCCTGTATTCATACCCTATTGCATTTGAGATGTGTGTGTGTGTGTGTGTGTGTGTGTGTGTGTGTGTGTGTGTGTGTGTGTGTGTGTGTGTGTGTGTGTGTGTGTGTGTGTGTGTGTGTGTGTGTGTGTGTGTGAGCGTGTGAATGTGTGATATGTTCTGGTATTATGTAGTCGCTCAAGGCAGATCTGGAAGAGGTCGGGTTCAGTTCTGCTTAAGCAGCACAGCGGGGAGACCAGAGGACCAAGACAGAAAGTCTGAGAGAATCAAAAATGGAGCAACGTAAAAATGATTCATTTCACTGTCGGGTTAAACAGAAAGCGAGCTGAACGTTCCTGCTGAGAACAAACACAGTTGCCAAAATGTAAAAACCAAACTACGGAAGTTAGAATGTCATATTTACATACTGTACGTGCCCACTGTTTATGAGTTTTCAGCTTGTTGCCAGTATTATTTTATTGCAGAACAGCCAGTGTCAACTTGCCAAGGCAAATATTGGAAATGGTATTTCTTCTGTTGTCCGTGAAGATGTTGCAGTGGAACCAAATATTAGCTGCCAAGCTCAACCGTTCTTTCCTCCAGGAGCCTTTAACTGAAAAGCGCTGATTCGTCATCAGAGAACACTATAGACTCTGGTCCCAGTGCTTTTTAGGGCGTGAGGAGCCGGTGAGGTGACTCACACCAAGAGTGTCTGATAGACAGACAACTGAAAGTAGCCGTTGTGCTTTTGAAACTGACGCTTTCACCTCTATGTAAATGTTCGACACCTCGTTAGAGACACATATTGTGACTGAAACTTGTGCATTTCTGCATATGCCACCAGTATTAGCAAACTGTAGACAATCGTATGTGGGGAAATTCAGGAGTCTTTGGTAAGAAGAGTTGTTTTATGTGCAGATTAGATGCATAATTTGTCGGTTCACTGTCCAAGTTGGTGTTGCTTTAGAAATGTTTGAAAGGTCTTGTCTGTCTTTTCAATGAAATGAGTAAAATAGTTGAGAGAGTGATTTTACAAGACCTTAAGAATGCCAGATTTTTTTACTTTTTAAAAAAAAAAATTTTTGTCTGTTGAGCAGCACACATGGTAATAAGGTAATAAGGAAGCGGCTGCAGTAGAGAGTAAAGGTACAGTATAGGAGAAGGGTCAGGCACAGGCAATAAAAAATGTTGGCTGGAGCGAAATGGAAGTTGCATGGGATAAATGAAGGTGACTGAAAGGAATCGGTGGATCCTGCAGGGTGATTATCACTCGTGAGGTCTGACAGAAGTGATGCCAGTTGGCACTGCTTGGCAGTTTGCTTTGCATGGGTTGTGTGCTTAGTTTTCCACCACTGTCATGGTTGGATGCAGCTGAAACCTCATCACAAATACAGACATTTAGGACAAGAGGCAGACATTGGTATTTAATTTTTTGGTCTTGTCTATGAGTGAAATAATTTTCACTTTTCATAGTGAGTAACTCTTGTGGTTCCACCCGTGTTCGTGCAGTTTGCTCAGATTCACTGGTCATATTTGCGCAAATCTGCAGCAGTTTTCTCCCAACATTGGGAACAGTGGCTGTACACTGGGAAATGCCAAAGTGGAATATCATCATAGAATACAATGTTATTGTTTACAGTGGCTGAATGTTACCCATATGGATGAAAATAGCTTTTGAGATGTCTATTTGTACAGATTGTATTTCATAATGCTTTATTGAGACCCAGATTACACAAATAAGCAAGAGACAAAGCAGGAATAATAACCAAAGCCCATGTGAGGTCTTTGGCCGCGGTGCTTCGGGTATCGTCCACAGCGTTGGAAGACAGGGACCAGAATTCTCTCACATTTTTTGAAAAGTTGTCTTTCATCTTTTTATTTTCATGTTGGAAAGCACACAGCTTTAGGACAAAGAGAAACGCCATTGGTTGATCTGGGTTTCTCACAGAGTGTAGAAAAGAGATGCTGTAATGTTCAGTGTTTAATTGGCCGCCATCATTAATAGTAATGAGCTGCACTGTACTTTCATTGTTTTCTGCATGTTAAAAACACGTTTTTGTTCGAGGTTCTTCTTCTGATGTCAGTGTTTTATGTTGAAAGAGCTTTTTTTTTAAATGATTTTAATGATTGTCAGTTCCCAGGAAAAGTTTTTTTTCTTCCCACACAAGTTAATTATACGAGTATGGTTTGCATCATAAGACTAATGTACTAAAGAAAACATGCTGTTACCTAAAATGTTAATGTTTTGAAATTTATTTTGTCAGGAAAATATACTATTATTAAATGTCACAGATTACAATCTACTGCAGGTCATATGTATTAATGAACCTTTGTCGGGCGAGTGTATACACACCAGTAGTTTGTGGCATATGCATATCTCAGAATGGATTCAGAAGGAAAACCATTTTTTTATTTTGGATATTGTTGTTGTTGTTTTTGTATATTTTATAGTGTCTCTGTATTTTTGTTATGAGATCATTTTTATTGTATTTAGTTCACAAACATTTGAATATTTTTCAATAATTTATATTTTATAAAGGACAAGAGACGCAGACAGCTGGTGCTTTCATGGGAATTTAAAGGTAGCGCAGGACAAAATAATGTAGCGAATTTTTTTGTTTTTGTTTTTTTAATTTTTTTTATTCTTTTTTTTTATACAGAAAATAGACCTGTCTGTTAGAGAAAAAAAAAAGGCTGATGCTGGCCCATCAATGATTTCTGCTGGAAAGGTTTTATAAACTGTAGCTTCTATTTCTAAAATGTACTTAATGTACTTCAAAATGTTATAAAATATATGTGAACAAAGATTTCATATGTGTTTGTGATGTTACTTTTGGATTATAGCACGAATAGTAGAATTATATTATGCATTTTTAGTACTATTATAGCACTATATACTCATATATGATACTTTGGAGTCATTAGTTATCTGTAGTATATTATGTCATTCAGCATCATTTACCAAGCTATATAATTCAAATTTTATTATAGAGGGTTGATTCTGAACTGGTCCCTAACTCCCTTATTGGCTCAAAGTAGTCAAAACATCTATCTATGGTCCTTATCACCACACTTTTGTCCTTTAAAATGGGCCTATAGGTTCCTTTTGAAATGCTTGCAGTGCCGTGATGTGTCCCCCTTTTTAACTTGTGTGTCTCATGCGCGCTGATGAGGTGACGTCAAAACAGAACCAGCACACTGGGGCCCATTCATGTGCTTGTAACTGCAGGCTCATATAAATTCCACTGTAGATAGGAAACATACAGGGCCGTGGCCTGCTGCCCTAAGAAGCACAGCTGTTTGGCCGCGCTGCAGCAGTCGAGCAGTAAGGCCAAAAATACAGATCCAATACGCTCTTATTCAGTTTTAGAAAAGTGGAATGTAGAAACTAAGCACAATATGCATGAAGGTGTTTTAGATGTAATTCAGGACAAAGTCACACAAATGTCAAATGTAGTGTTTTAGAATGTACAAAAAAAAATGATGCTGATCAAATACGAAACTCATACTGTGTCTTCCCTCACATTCGGACCCATGTTTCTCCTGTTGGACTTGCTGGTGGTGATCTTGGCGAAGGGCGTGCTGAGATTACCCAGGTGGCTCCTCTCCTGTTGGACCTCCCCTTGATCTGACTGGGCTGCTGATCCAGACCAGACGTGATCACCAGGCAGGTTTTGAAATGCTTTAGCAGACAGCGCACATTCCAACAGACGTGGAACAAAATCCAAACCATCACGATACCACTTAACGACTGCTTATTCC
This sequence comes from Chaunax sp. Z400, assembly GCA_037577475.1. Lineage (NCBI taxonomy): Eukaryota > Metazoa > Chordata > Actinopteri > Lophiiformes > Chaunacidae > Chaunax > Chaunax sp. Z400. The sequence goes on along the minus strand of CM075192.1, from coordinate 27,368,761 downwards.
CCATCCAGACCCAGTGCAGAAACACATTTTCCCCCTTCTCTGCCTCATTCAAAGAAAGCATCCACTGATTTAAAGCAGTGTTTAGAAGTGAGAGACAGTAGACAGAGACTTAGACAGAGGAGGAAGTCTGTCACACCTGGCTGTCGCTGCAAGACGTCCGACCATTTCTGCCTCTCCCGACAAAAACGATCACCTCCTTTTGTCAGAAGCGTACAGCTCTCTTGACCCTGGAATGCAGCCCGTTTGTCAGATTTCAAACCTAAATATTTATCCTGAGGGTCATACCAAGCTACATTTGTCTCCTGCATGTAGTCTTAACATAACTGAGAAAAGACAAGGAGGGAAGGGGACGTCATTGCAGGAAAAAACTTCAACCTCAAGATGGAATTGATTAGGTGAAATCAATAATTTATCATCCTCCAGACTCCAAAGACCTGTTTCCGAGTGCAGGATTTTGTGCATTCTGATGATATTGATGGGTGTTCCATTTTAGGCAGAACCCATTATCTCATTAACAGTGCAAGGAGGGTATATACTACATACTGCATAAGCTTTTCAGCTATTTCTTTGTCACATTGCCTGCTCTACTCTAAAACTGTACCAGCCTTCAAAACCATATCGTTTTACAAAGTTAATCATCACAGGAGAGGTTGGAGGTTACACTTCATAGTATACTACTTTAAAAGCTACCGCTGTGCTACTGGGGTACATGAAGAAGAAAAAAATAGACTAGTCAAATCGCTCTTTTCTTTGCCCTTTATGGGATGGAATGGCAGACTACAATAATTGTTGCAGCAGAATTCACTGGAAAAGTGACGCTCAAGCTCAGTAGAAAAGCTTTCTGTTGTTCTCTAGACCTGCACGCAACATGTCTGAGGTTTTAATTAGCTGCATGACATTCAGAGGAAGTAATAGAACTGTGGATGTACCAGGTTTGTGGTCCGCACCGTAATTTGTAATTTAGTAAATCTGTTCTCGTATCACTTAAACTAGTCATACTCATCAGAGATGTTGATAGTTTCAGAGGAAACGGCTGCTGTGGTAAAAATGACCATGTATGTCCCCATAAATCTCCAAGGAAAGTTCAATAAATCTCCACATGAGAACGTCACAGTTACATGTGCATAAAGTTCAGCGGAGCAGACCTGGTATTTTAGTGATATTGAATTAAAGTGTGACTTCACTTTGGCTACAAAGGATTTTAAAAGGACATTTTATTTTAACACTGGAAGCCATAATATTAATCAGTTTATATGCTATTACTGCTCAGTCGATAGTCTTTGGATTTAAGACCTAATGGACCTTCTGCTATGATAAGGATGAAGAAACTATGCTCATTACCTTAAATTAACATCTCCTTCATACAAAGAGAATCTCTGTGACGCACAAGAGACCAACTCAGTGGTTCCATTACGCAGAGAAGTTGTGAAATATGACCAATGAGTCCCAGAGGGCCCCGATGGCCTGACTTTAAACACAGTTGTCTGGGGATGTATTCATGTCCCATTGTCAGTCATGGTTGGGCTCATTTTGGCCAGTATGGATTCAAGTGGCGTCCAGGGACAAACAGAGTTAGATCTACGGTCTCCTCTCAAACATGACCCTTGGCATGGATAGATAGATACTTAGAGAGTCTTCTGCTGATTTGGTTTAGTGCCATAACTCTCGGGATTTGGACACAAGAGCACAAGTATTTTTTTACGTCTGGTAGTTATTTCATACAGTTCGTAGTCCCCTCTGTCTGGCTAATATAAAATCTTCCCAGTATAGTTAATCATGTTAAATTGGTGGAGTAGTGTGCACTGTCGCCTCACAGCCAGAGGGTTCCAATCCTTTTCTGTTTGCATGTTTTCCATGAGCTCCAACCTCCTCTCACAGTCCAAAAACATGCAATATAAGGGACTGTTGTTGTGTTTTGGCCATTTGTTTACTTGACAATGGCGTTTTGGGGGCCAGAAAACGCAAACTTCTTTCAAATGCAAAGGAAAAACTTTTCCGTTTCCAGTAAAACCATTGTGTAAACGAAGCCCAGTTGAAATGGTGACACTAGTGAATGGTTGTTTGTCTCTCTAAAGCCGCATGTCCACTACGTAGTCATTTAAATTTGAAATAAACAGGCCAAACAATAGCATACGAAGAAACATACAAGAACAATAGTGAACCTTCCCAGATCTGGCCGACCTCCCAAAATCCCTCCAAGACCAGGGCGAGGACTCGTTCAGGAAGTCACAAAAGATCCAACGAAAACGTCCAATGAACTGCAGGCGTCTCTCACCACCATAAAGGTCAGTGTTCATGGCTCCATGGCAAAATGCTATCTTGCACAGACTCTGAAACTAACCAGTCACAGAGTTGTTTGCTCCCTAACAACTTTGGACAAGCTTTAATGAATCGATCACCAAGATGAAAGTCTTTTGCTTCTTTAGTTTCACAGACGTCAGGTGTTTGTCAGTAAGAAACACCAGAACAAGTTGGGAGGTACTGGAATTACCCTTCCGACTGCACGACAAAAAAACCCGACAAAATATGACCACGGTCTGTTGTCTTCAATAGCATATATTAACTGTCTAGACATAATGGAAGCTATTTGACAGAACCATTAATGGCTGTCACAGATAAAACAGTGTGTTCCTTAACTAGAGCTCTTATGTTCTCAGGGTTTCTCACACAGTGTACACTCCTCCTGTTCCTCCCCTCCTCTCCTTCATTGTATTGTTTTGTCTGAGATGTGTTGAACCACATGTCTTGGCAGATGTGTTGACTGTATTATCCAGGCTTATGAAGGGCAGATCCAGGCCATCCCCTGCTTTGGCTGGCAATTTGCATTTTTATTGCCGTTGTCGCATTCTCAGTTAATACACCATTGACTCCCGGAGCCACCTCTGGACCTGACGGCATCACCTTGCTATCCCACCTGAAATGAGAGTGCCTGCCGGCCCCCTCTGTATTGGCTGAAGCTCAGGTACCAGTCGACCTGGCATTCTGGGACGGAAATGGAGTGTCCTCTCATGTTAATGTGGACTTTCCATTAGGAAAGATGATTGATTTGTGCTGCGCTGTTGCTGTGAATAGGCAATAGACTGGCACAATAAAAGAGCGAGATGGGGCTTTGTGTGCAGGTGAGGCCGTATGTGAACTAGAGTGTGACTGAATCAAGGAGCTGATGATGGGGGGGTGAGGAGAGGCGAGAGGGGAGGAGAGGGGGTTTGGGGACGGAGACGAGGAGAGATGAGAAATGGAATGGAGGGTTGAATGCAGGAGGGTGAAGGTTAGGGGGTGAAAAGGAGCAAAGGAGGAGTAGAGGTGCGGAGGGATGGGGAGATGAGTGGTGGGAGATGGAAGAGGTGTGGAAGCTCTCAACTGTTTTAATTTCAAACAAAGTTTCCCAAACTAGATGAAAGAAGACAGAAAATAGAGAGAGGTGTCCATGTCAGCTTTCAGACCGTACAAAAGATCATTCATAGGTTTTACTCGTAAACGTCTGGGCTCTCGGAATAATCATGAGGTATTTACTGATGAAGGGACTCAGGCAAAAGAAAGGCTAAAAGTGGAAGAGAAGAAAAATTGCAATAAAAGGAGCACACCTATATCCAAAAAAAAAAAATCATAATTGTGTCCTCACCTCTGACTTCTATCAGAAGTTTCCACATTTTGTGAGGCAATTGAGCAAAAAAGACATTTAATTTTGAATTTATAGATCTATTTACAAAGGAGGGCCGTGCAGAAATGCTGTAACTGTTTGTTCAGGCACTATAAGAAAGAAAAAATGACTTCAGCTGGATTAAAACAGGGTTTTGGTCACTGTCCAGTTGAGAAAGAAAATGTTTTTACTTTTCTTTGACTGTGAGATGACTGGGATTCAGCAACTTTCCCAGGACATCTGCTCCCAGCGCCCACGTTTGAATCTCCATCCAATAGGAGCGCTTCTTTCGCCCCGAAGACCAGCGGGTAATGCGCAGCCATTGGCCGCCTGGGCCAGGGCCCAGAAAGAGAAGGCTGAGCCCTGAGAATTTTCCGAAACATTTTCTGCTCCGTCTTGGCCTTCGCCAACATCTGCTTCCAATCAATGTTAGTGAAAAGACCGCTTCTCTTTCTCCCTGCTGTCTGGCTTTCACACACACACACGCACGCACACACACACACACACACACACACACACACACACACACACACACACACACACACACACACACACACACACACACACAGAAATGTACACACACTTAGACCAGGCAACATTTTTCCAACAGCTTTCTTGTTGTAGCTGTCAGGCAGTTTTACAGTTCGAGTGACGTTAAACATGCTTTATGTACATTATTTTACAAAGTCAGCTTAATTCAACTCCTTTTATAAGTTGTTTCTGTTTTATAGTATATATATTTTCTGTCCTGGTACATGACAAATTTAATATGCTTGACGTCATAAACATTGGACTGCAACAAATGGTGAATTGTTATTCGTAAATCAATTGTATTAGTAAGACGGAATTGGCTGGGAGAGATTGCACACAGCACTTCATTTAACCCTTTTCATGAAAAATAGAACTAAGGGTCGACTTCCTTAAATTTTCTCTTTCATTCATTCACAGCTCAGGCTTTCTTGTGTGGTCATTGACCTCATTGCATGACTTTCAAAGATGACAAGTAAACAAACTGCATAAAATCCTGCTTATTATAGCAGGTACTCTCCACACATTTTCAGAAATAATCCTGATGATTCACTGCAGCCAAAGAGAAACACACAGTCTAAGCTGCACTGACTCCAGGTCCTGGCAACAGCTCACTATTATCAGTAAAGCTGACTGTGTTGTTTCTGCCAGCAAACTGCGCTTTAAGCTTTGACCCTCATGGCTAAATAATCATGGGAGAAAGAACTTGGAGGTCACAAGGTTGGTCAAGTGAAATTTAGGAGTTATTACAAACAGTTCTTAACAGCTTGACTGAACTGTGGAGGCTACCCCTCGACAAATCCAAACATTTCTCACAGACAACAAAAAGAGAATTTAAAGTGTTATTTTTTTAAAAATTCTAAAATACTATTAATATACTTTTGATTGCATTCGGCTTTCTATGATAAATACTCATGATTAGTGTCAAAATCCACACTGTAAATCTGTTGCTAATGACAGAGCAGTGGTGCCCAGAGTAGATAAAGCTGTTACCAAAGGCTGCCTGAAGTTCAGCTTCCTCCCCTTTGACCTTTGACCCTTTACACCATTGGATTTGTGGACCTGCTCCTGCAGGGCAAGGCCTGATTTACAGCACGGTAGTGCCTACTGGTCCTCAACAGTAATCCTGGGTAAGACCAAGCTAATAAATCTGTAGTGTACCACTCCTCTTTCTTTCTTTCCTTCCTTCAAATCCCCCCACAAAGTCCAGACTCTGGTGGTGGTGGCGGTGGCTGATGACTCTGTTGAGACTAAATTAACTAGAGGTACAGAGAGAACCTGTGAGTGACAGGATGTCTATGAGAAATAAACTTTTGCATAATCGTGCAAAGGAAAAGTCCTCCTGACTCAACTTCTGCTGGAGCATCATTTAATAAGCCGTCACTAGTTTGTCCTTTTGAGCAGCTGGTTTCTAGTTTGGAGAACACTTAGCATTAATTACCAGGTAATTCCTGATTCATTCTACACTTATTTCTTAGTAACTGCTCACATTTCTCTATACCTTATTATAATTTGTTAAGTGTGAGTTAAGTTACATTATATACATACTGTAGATTAAGTTAAATTTTGTATATACATGAGTAAAAATAAGTTCCACACTAGAAACAAACAGTGCAGTGATCTCCTGTTTGACCCATCCATCCACCCCGACCTCCACCGAATGAAGGCTTTCTTGTTCTTTTTCCTGGATATCTTTTTCTTTTTTGCATTGGCTCATAAAATTACAGTCCGTCTTTGCCCAGCAGACATTAAATGACATCTGAAAAGCAAATAAATGTATTGTTGTAACACATGAAATTACTGAAGACATTGGTGTGTGTTCATACTCCATTTCACGATAACTGCAGGGATATCTAAATCAAGGCTTCATCCTATACATTAATGTGTAAAATGAAGAATGTTCATGATCATGTTTGATTTTAAACCATAAAAGGTAATATGTGACTTTTTTTTAGTAAGTAATATTCACTTGTTACTGTTTAATTTCACACCTTTTTGTCATCAAAAATGTGTATTTTTTTTTTTTTTTTTTGGCCGTCATCTTCTATTTACCTGGATATTTCATCTGCACCTGTCTGGTTAAACTCTCTCTTTCCCTTGCCTCTTCTGACACAGCTCAGCTGGTCCAGTAGAGGAAATACAAAACAGGAAAAAGTATAAAATAGGGTTAGTGTGAATATGGTCCTGTTAGATTTATAACAGATGAGGCTGTGAAAAGACAAATCTGAACACCTGCTATCCCACTGTTTGCAGTGAGTCATGAGAGCTGGCTGATGATGTGCTTCACGATATGTTGCGTGCTCTGTTTTGGCTCACCTAGAGGAGGTGAGTAATTGGGTCACATAGATGACCCCCAGTCCGTGATTTTTTTTACAAGACAAATTGAAACTGTACCACGGGTTTTTGGAAATAAGGGAATTATAGTTTGGATTTCAATCAAACATTCTTTTTCATTGAGTAAAAAAAACCTCCCAGTCTGATTAGACAGACGACAGAACAACTAAATAATATTATTCCCATGTGGGATTTGAGCACAGCCCCTTCTGCTGAGACCACAGTGAATGAAGTAAGCTGTTTCAACCTTTGGCAGTTGGACGGTCTGTGGGAAAGGACAGAAACACCACGGTTTTATGTGAAGGAATATGTATACAACATGAATGAAATGTTGTTTTACAATAACACACTAAGTACATGAGCTTTGAGCTTTAATAACATCTGACTGAGAAGTGAGAAAGTCCCCTGGCACTCAGGGAGAGGCGAATCAGGATGACTAGAAACTATATTAGAAAATACAAAAATACTTTTGAGCACATTAAATAATTTTTTTTTTTTTTTTTAAGGGATGCCTTTTCACTGCCCTTTGTCACCGATTCTGTTTGTAATCTTTATGGACAGAATTTCTAGTCGCAGCCAGGTGGTGGAGGGTGTCCGGTTTGGTGGACCCTGTAATTGTGTTTAGTTCTAATTAGCTAAATGACGGAATGCTAACAGGTTGAGCTAGGATAGAGAATATGATAAATAAACTAAACCTGTGTGTTTGTTAGCAGTGCCACTGTAAGCATGTTGGCATGCTGATGTTAGCATTTAGTTCAAAGAGTTCTCTTCATGGACATCAGTTGAGTTATATTTATAAAAATACATATTTAGTCATTTGAATCTTTTTTTCACACCGTAAAAAATAAACTTTTCCATGCCTGATGATATCTCTGATGGATTATTTTTGTTGTGCCAGACTGTCTGATCATGTTCGTCTGAAATAAACCTGATTTATTTCCACTCATAATTAATTCAGCAATGTGACCAAATCATGTTGGATTGAGTTGTTGTGTGACCGCTGAGGCGACCTCCAGGAGCTTCTACAGCGCCACTCTTCATTCTCTTCCAACACAAACTCATGACATGCCGTAACTACAGAAGTGAAATATGTCACAAAGTGGCATGACGCAGTTCAGCGACATCATGAGATTCTCCAGTGATAATGCTTTTTGTCTGTGGTGTAATTGTGTTTGGCAGCTGGTGATCAAAGGAACTGGAGGACAAAAGTCAGTCTGTTAATCTCAAGAAAACAGCGAGCAGAGAATCCTGGGTCCAAGACGTTTTCACATTTCAACTGAACGTAGCTGACTCCTGGGAAGCCAGTGTACAGCTGTACTAATCCATCCATCCATCCATCCATCCATCCAGATGTCCCTCTCCCTAGCTACACTTTCCAGTCTTCAGATCCCGAGGCGTTCCCAGGCTAGATGAGATATGTAATCAAACCAGCAAGTTCTGGGTCCACCCCGGGGTCTCCTCCCAGTTGGACTTACCCAGAAAACCTCCAAGTGGGAGGAAAGCCTCTACATTTAATTGCGTGAATTGTATCTCAGTATTGTATGGTATTTTTAATGCAAATTTGTGATAATGTGATAACCTGCCTTTGAAGCAAAGCAAAGCAAAGCAAATTTATTTATATAGCACATTTCGTACACTGAGGCAATTCAAAGTGCTTTACACAAAAAAAAAAAAACAGATAAAAGAACAAAGCAAAAAATGCTTTGTTTTATGTATAAAATGCATAAATAGTGCAATACATCAAAATCACACCCTTTTAATTTTAGAGTGTTATGAGCCTGAGTCATAATTAGTATTTTTTTTCTATTGTGTGTGTTGTTCTCCCTCCCTGCCTGGGGGTGATGCTGTCACCCTCTTCTGTGTCCTTTTGAGTTACAGGTGGAGGCTGCGGATTGGACGGGAGACTGATGGTGCCTCCTTTAAAATGGCATCATGAAGCCCAGTGGTGGCTCCTTTTTCTCCCCTGCTTCCAACCTGACAGTGTGTGGATGTGTGTTAACTTGTGATTTAGATTTTGTTGACTTTGATTATGGGGCTTCGCTTTGTTTGGAAATATTGTACATAGTTCTGTAAAATTGTAAATAATTGTTCTTTACAGCAGTCCAGTTCTGTAGGGGTGGGAAGCTCTTTTTGTTGACTTTTTTTTCTCTTGTTTTTCTGTTAGGAAGTTATGTAAGTTTTCTGTATTTAGTTTGCTTCGATTTAATGATAGGTAAGTTAGTGGGAACACCTGCATCTTGTTTTGTTTGTTATTTTGGGCCACGCCCACCCTGACGCCAGAGTAATTGAATAAATCAGGGAGTTGGGAAGAATGGAGTCACTTTTATGTTATGCTCAGGTTCTCCTAGACTGGACGTAATGAGAGATAATAGTAAAACTTAAAGCAGTTCTTATATAATTTGGATATGATTAACTTTTACATACTGTGTCTATTTTACTAAATGGCATTAGAAGCGAAGTTTGGTATCATTTTAGTAGATTATAGGGTTGCATGATATCTGTACTAGCTTGTTCTTCTCTGTTCATATTGGCAAGTCGCAAAACAGATCTAAAGGTGGATACCACCACCTACTGTATCAGAGTGTGTAGAAACAAACAATTTGATCTTCGATTAATTAATTAATTAATTAATTTTCCCATTATCTGGCCAATATATAGTGAATTCCTAGTAGATCAGAAGTTAGGCTGGTCTTTAAGACTATTATATGATACATCTTCAAGTCTTTAAGGATTTTTAATGTTATTTCTTTTGATTATATGCTGTATCTCATTGTTTGAATTAAACCTGAAGTTCAAAATTAGACTTTTTAAAAAAAAAAAAATGAATAACTGTCTTCCTTCTACATGAGCAGAATATCAACAGAATATTTCTCCAATATTTATCACCATAGGGAAACATCATAACTTTTAAATGAGCAGTAAATATCCAGGAAAACCAAGAATCAGCTGCATCTCACCTGTATTTACATAAAACAAGCTTCAAAACTCTCTGAGGTTGCAATGTCATCATGTGTTTACAGAAAAAAAAATCTCCATGTTCACATCCCTTTTTCTGTCATCGTGTGAGAGAGAATAAAGTCATATGGTGATGTGCCAAAAATGTTTGTCTCACATAACCACACATTCCACCATTCCCCACCCCACAATCACACGCAAACACATGCTGTGGCAATCCTTATTCCGATGCCTCCCCCCAGACTCTAGCAGTGCATGCATGTCACAAGATCCAAGATAAAAATTTGAAGGAAAAAAAAAAAAGTTTTCTCAGAAAAGGACGCTGTCTTCTTTAGTGTCCTTGTCTCAGGCTGTATAAACAGGGCTCTCCCGGTGACTCACAGCTAATGTAAAGCAGACACAGGTTGGTCTGGCGCCAACTGATCACTGCTGCCCGGAGACAATGAAAGCTAAAGATGACAAGAGAAATGTATAATGACATGTTTAAAAGTGGTGGAAGGGTTGGAAGTGGGGGGAAGGCAGGGCACTCCTCAGGTCAGTTTCCCATAGAAAGACCTTCTCCCTCGCCTATGGATGCTGAATCAGTGTGTGGATTTGCTGAGGGTGTGCATGTGTAAGTGTAGCCGTCATGATTTATCCCTCTTCTGTTTAGTTAAAAAACAAAGAGATGAGAGCATTGTGACGAGAAAGTTTAAGCCATTCCCATGGCAAGAACTTCTTCTGGAAGACTTAAAAAAATTACTTTTTAAGCTTAGATGATCTCTCTTTTTCTCACATTCCCTTTGCAGTTGGTTTACTGTGCGCGTGTGCTTGGCTTGTTTAACAATTTGACACAACACAGGTCCTGTTGGTCCTTTATCAGTTTAACACACGGGGCCAGGCAGAGATTGCTCACCAAAACCACCATGCAATCCCTCTCGCTCCACATGGATGTTGTGTAATTCTCGAATTTTTGCCACGCAGCTGGATAATAGTGATTACACTTCAAGTGACAGGCTTGAAGAAAAAAAAAAAAGCAGGGACCAGAGATTTAAGGCTGCAAAACAACTGTCAAAGCTCTGTCAATCAGTCGCCTCTCGTGACTGTTTCCAAACAGATGTTTACGCAGGTCTTTTTAAGTGGTAACAAGAAGTCACAGCTCACTGGTGCAATTCAGCCTCACTGCAACTTGTGTGGCACTGTCTGGTTTGAGTCAATGTGTATCAAGTAGTATAAAAACCACCATGGAGTGAGCTACCTTTAACAAGCTTGGCTCGGCCCGACTGCTGCCACGGCTGAAGACCTGCGGTGGCAGGTTTGGAACAAGGAGCGACTGCCTACTCAGCGTGACACCCTCCCAGGCTTTTCCCACATCACTGGTGGCCGAGGGGCCAGGGGCTGAGGCGAGAGTTGGGCTCCTCGCTCCACAGCAATCTTCTGGGCTGTGGCTGGGAAAGGCCATGGCCCACTGTTCTCACCATCTCCCCCTGTAGTCACTAACCCCTCAGAGAGAGAGAGAGAGAGAGAGAGAGAGAGAGGAAGGCAAATTTGTGGTCAGGGAATCAGCCCAGAGGACTGAGTCAGAGATCAGCTGATGTGTGGTGAGAGCTGTCTGACTGTCAGGTGATAATACATTGAGACAAAGCAGAGCAGGCCGATGGGTAAGAGCGACACTGCTGTTTGATTTTGGTTAAAAGATCTTTACTGGGATCTGGGAGCGATAGCAATTAAATTAGATTAATAACTAAATGAAGTTTTCTTGTTTTGAACGTTGTGCATTACGGATGGAAATCAGCTAATAGCTAAATCTGCAGCAAAGCATTGTTTCTCTTCTATGATGTTAATGTAATTTGTGCATTTTCCCAGACATAAATTACTTTAATAAACTAAACTATTTCTATTCCTGTGTCCACATCCTTTTCAAATGACTCAACAAATAACATCAACAACGCATTTAATTCACATTTCTCAACACATTTGTTTCACTTATTAATCTTACCAGCTATCGGCTGTCAAAAAAACAAAAAACAAAAATTAAAGCTTTTTATTTATCAAAAGAAGAAGCTATTAAAGCTTCTTAATTGATAACAATCATTTATTTTAGCAGCAGCTCAATCAAGGAACTTAGTTTCAGTTTTTTGTCAAGAATAATAATTAGTTCCCTGCAGCAGGCGGCCATCTTTTTCCCACCAGAATTATAGAACGCTCTTTACAACCGTAAGAGCCTTGAGAGTTTGACTTCTCACCAAAGATTGACTTTGTATTGCAAAATACTTATGAGGATCATTTAAGGGGGGTGTGGGGCACAATGCTGTTGCATGTGACATGTGCATGTACAGCTCTGTAAGCATTGCATGCACAGATCAACAGACTTAGTGTCAGTATAAACATGTCACACTGTGTTTTAGTCTTGGTTACAGTTGTTTTGGATGCTGTCAAAAGAGTGACAGACTGGATTCAGGGAGCAGCTTAACATAAATTCAACCCGATTGCAGTCGTAAAAGAATACAGTCTTAAAGGATATTAAAGTACAGGAATTCCAGATCTGTCAATACTCGTGATAAATCTGGAAAACTTAACGCGTTAATTTTTGTTTCACATACATGTAAATTCATCAAATCACCAGGTGTGAGGCCAATTTTTTTTCCAGTTATTCCAGCACAGATTTTCAGCGGGGCGTGTTAAATGCATATAACACGATGACTGAGGAGACGTCCCTCCGTGTGTTGAAAGACAAGTTCCGCTTTAAAAAAGCTTCCAGATGGACGTTTTTGGTAAAGGTAAAGTTGTGGAGCACATATTGCAGCGATGAGCCGTCTTTGCCCTGAAGCACAATAAATCTGAAGCGTCATCTCTGATAGGGCTCGCAGTATGATGGCGGCAGCGAGGAGTCAATTGTCATAGAATAATCTGACATTTCAAACACAATCGAGATTAATCGAGATTAATCACAGCCGATTATTGTGATTAACTCAATAAATTTTATTTAATCGATTGACAGCACTATAACATTTTTTTTTAAATGTGCAACACAATTAAAGCAGCTTCAGCACTTTCTGTATCAGTGCACTCAGGCACCTCCTCCCCGTCAGCAGATGAGTGGTCAGTAGTAGTAGCAGAGATAAGGCCTGGTGAGCAGGAGGACATGAGGGTTTGTTTTTAGAGTCATTGACCAGGCAACCATTTGCATCTTGGTCTACATTTGTAAACACAGTGCGTTTGAGGTGGAATGGTCACACATGCGTATCAGCATGTACCTCCATTTAACAAGACACACACACAAACCAATTGACCAAGAGGGTTCGCTCTGCTGATTCAACAATCTTCTCTGGAACTGCTTTCCTCAAAAGCTCTCTCTCTCTCACACACACACACACACACACACACACACACGAACATGCACACACTCCCTCGCTAAAAGAAGCAAATACAGGAAACCACCTTTATCAGAAACTCATCCCCACCAGTGAGTTCTGCTGCATCTGCAAAGCTGAGCGCGTTCAGCCAGCATGAACTGAGGTATCAGCGCTGTGACTCCCCGTAACCACAATCCTGCTCTGAACCAGTGTTCTGCAGAAAAATAACACAAGCGAAGACAAACATTATCTGACTGACAAACACTCACTATACCACTGATTTTTACTATACCATCATTTTATTTTGTTTCCTTAAGCTAATTTCTTTGGATGTTAGACAGAAGACGTCTTAATCAGGTGTATAAGATTTATTTATTTTGATTTATTTTTGAAGATACTGCACTTTGGCTTTGTAGGGCAGTATTGTTGCTGTGCATCTCTGTGTGTCTCTCCCTCTGTCTCCCATCCTCTCTCGCTCTCTCTCTCCCTCTCCCTCTCCAAAGACGATGGTTGCCCACCTTCATTCTGGGTCTGCCCCGAAGTTTTGTAATATAATTGTGTGAACGGGTTTTTTGGTGAAGTGGCTGCAGAGCTGGGTCTGAACCAACAGCTTGTTCTTCACCGGGACTGGATGCCATCTGACAGGTTGACACACAACTTTGCTACACAGTGAGGATGTAAATAAAAGGCAAATGTGTGATTTATCTTCTGCTATTTTATGTAAGTAGGTTTATATAAATGCAAAGATTGTTTTAAACTCCTCTTTTGGCTCAGGTCTGACCGGAGCTCTTTATTGCCACTGGCTTATAGCCACGTACCAAATAATTTATATCAACTATAAAAGTTAGAATTACATGATATCCTTAACATGTACGCATACAATCCCTCCTGGAGCACCTGGACACACATGCATGTAAGAGCAGCCGAGAAAGGAGTCGTCCCTGGGGTCTGCATGTAGATGCAGTTTATAAATTACAACGCAGAGGCCAGGAAGATGTTAACACAGAGCATCTGTGGGTGTCAGAGGGTAGATCTATGTATTTCTGAGCTCGGCCATGTATTTCTTTTATTTTTTTATTTACCTGTGAATGAATATAGACATGATTTATCAATTCACCTCTTGCCTTGCGTTTCCCCTCTCTCTCTCTGTCACCCCCCCCTCCTCTTCTCTGGGGAATTAATCAGCTGTCTGACACATGCACCGAGGCAGACTGGGAGGCAGACAGAGGGAGGGAGATAGGAAGAAAGATGATGGGGGGTGGGGGAGAGCGGGAGGCATAAGGGTGGCACGAGTCAAATTGGAAACATATCCTTTCAACATGTCCTATCTGAACATTTTATCTGTGAAAAGAGGCACGGGGGGGGGGGGGGGGGGGTGGGGGAGGCTCGCGGTTCAAAGGCCTGACTCAATTCAGTGATGAAACCATGAACAACTCCACACCAGCAGAACCAACTGCAACGGCTCCTCAGGGATTAGAATGTGGTGCAAAACTCCTCTCCTAACACCTGCAACCCATCCAGAGATAAAGGGAAGGAAAAACAAGAGGAGACATGGTGAGGGCTCTTTTTTCATGTTAAATACAATTAAAAATATCTATTATTTGAAATAAAAATTGCCGATCAGTCCTCCCCCTAGCACCTTTGAAGGACTGGTGCGCCTGCGGCCCATCACCCAGCCTCTATTTTTATCTGGACGCAGGTGGGATTGGATCCAGATGGGACACCTGATCACCCCTCTCTCTATCTGTCTCTGCTCGGGGCTGGAGTTTCCTAACCCTTTCAGTGCCAGCAACACTTCATCCCCCCGAGAGACTAAGTGAAGTGCTGGGAATTGAATCACGCAGTGAAATGGTGTTTGCATGTGTGCATCTGAATGAGAAGGATGCCCGTAATGATATGGAGATTCAATAACTGTCTGACAAGTGTGACTTCTTGATAGTTCTTTGCCGTGCAAACAAGACATTATCGTGGGCCGTCTTGGAATAAGAATAATAACATTGCATTAAAATAGTTTGTGGTTTGGAGGCTTACAGTACAAAAATACAATACAGTGCAAAAAAAAGTATCCATGGTGACTTTGCAGCTTAACTGCATTATGGGCTCATTCATTTTAAGTGTTAGGCCAAGAGGGGGGGTCATGTCTTATGATCCAGTGGTGGGGTAGAACACCCCAGACCCTATGGGTTAACCTAACAGGAAACCTGCAGGATACACCCTATTAGGCCTGTACTTCCTGCTACTTTGAGGCATGTACAATTTATTAGCCCAGAGGTACGGTGCACCACGGCAGATCTGATGGATTTCCTCTTTCGCTCTCCAAAAAAAAGACTGAACCGGAGAATTTTATGAAAGAAAAATGAGAAACAATGAAAAAAAAAGAAAGAAAGGCAGATAAGGTGAATAAAAGAACCATCTGCGGGGCACTCTGCAATGCCTGATGCCAAACGGTCTGGAAAGAATCACACATCTTGGCAGTACATCCTATAAATATGCTCTGATCCTTATAATTCACATAAACGTTGGAGGATATTAAATAGATCCCGCTGCCTGAAAGCCAGAGTCTATCAGTGCCAGTCGTGTGAGTATAATAACTCAGCAGGAATAAACTCTTACTAGAAATTACTCAAAATTGATAACAGATTCACATGGAGGCTACACTCTCCTTTGCTCCATCTATACTGTGCAGCCCACATATTTGTCACGCTGAATGACAAATGCTCATTTATGTACAGGATACAGGATTTGTCAGTGCATTTCTTTGCGGTGAAAGTTTGTTGTTTGGTTTTCTTTCTCAGAAAATGGTTTCAAATGAATAAACAGGAAAGAAAATGACAGAAGTGAAACTTCACAGTGATGCAAGACTGAAAAAGCCACTACGCCATAAGTGTAACAATTGTTACACTGAAATTGAGTGGACCGTAAGCCTGTTACGTCAATCGTCTGGCAATGATTCATAACTGCAAAAGGACAAGCAGCATTCTACAGTATGGCTGCTAAGGCTATAGAGAGGAGCAGAAACTGTCTTGCTGATAGAACCCAGTGTGTACTGCTGATGGTCACAAGTCAAGCTTCATGGAGATCTTTAAGGGAGTCCCCCCAAGGTTCATTTCAAGCCCCTGTTTGATTTTCTGTCTTTATAATAATATCAGGAAGGACCTGTTGTTAGCTAAAGTACATCTTTTTATGCTGATGATACAATACTCTACTTGGCTGTCTTCCCCCGACTCTAGTTTGCCTTTAACCAGCTGCAGGCTTTATTGTATGGTCAAAGGTTGGTTTTCAATGTGAATAAAAACAAATTTATGATATTTTCCAGACCTCGTTCCCAGATTTCAGATGATATTTGCACTAATATTTCAGAAGGGGACTCAAGAAAGGAAAGAAAGGCATCCAACGAACACTTGGGTAGATGACAAATTCTCTTTTGAATCACATATTAAGGCAGCATTTACTCGCCTTCTTTGGTTTTCCATAAGGTAAAAAGTACCTGGTCCTGAAAGGTGACATGAAGACATTTTGTCTTTAGTGCTTCTTATCTGTTTTACTCTCTTTTACCGTTCCTTGTTTGTTTTTTTATGCGCTCTGCTGTTTGATTTCTTGTACCCTTGAACTTGTGTGCTATCTTGCCCAAGACTTCCTCAAAAAGAGATTTAATCTCAAGGGATTTGCTGGTTAAAAAAGGATTAAATAAATAAATACAATAAAATAAAATAAAAATTCTTCTCATAGCACTCATTCTCTTTAAGTGCTCATGATCTACAACATTTGACAAACCATCAAACATCTCTGTGATTTGTCTGCAGGCTCCAGAGACTCATTTCATGATGTCATAAGTGCTATGGGTTCTCTTCTTCAGACTTTGCCTCACCGCCTAGTGCCGCAGCCTCGTAGACAGACACCCTTGTTTGGTGCATTCCTGCAGACATTATTTTCCCACCATAGAACAAGTTAAATGTCTTTTACATACAGGCAGCGAGCAAGGACATTGTTAAAGGACTCATGTGTTTCCTAGTTATAAGTGTTAAAGGCTATAAAGGCTATAAAATGCATGTCTTTGTATAAGAAATTATGATTAGAAATAAAGTTAAATGCCCAATTTAATTATAGCTGGTTCCATTCGTTCCGTTGTTGCACCGATGTTGGTTCAGGCTGCAGGAGAATCAAGAAAGAGAGAGTACAGCGAGATGACAGGAAATGGAAAGTACAGGAGGAATGGGATCGAGATGAGATAGAGCTGGGAGGAGGACTGAATGGAGGACTGGGAGAAAAAGTGCATCACGTGAAGGAGGATGGGACAGGAGATAGACAAGCAGTCTCCACTGTAGTCAGAGATAATAGAGGAACTTGGCATCTTGTAAAAGAGAGGCTGGAAGTTTTGAAGCTGCAGTAAAACACTGATCCCTGCGATGCTCAGATGCAGACATCGTAGGTCTCAGAGGCAGAACACGGGCCAGTCAGTGGTGACACTTTAAAGAACATTTACACATTAATAGCGTCTCCAAGGCTAAAGGTGAAGATACAACAATTTATATATAATACTAGGGATGAAACCATTATTAATGAAACTGAATCTATTTGTATGTACCTCAGATATGTTCTAATCATAAATATGTTGAGTTAATTTGATATATTTAGAATTTATATATTATATATTTATTTTTTTTTAGTTAAGTTTAAACAAATATAGATAAATAATCTCTATTTTGCTATGAACGAGCTGAATGTTTATTGTTTTATGGGTTTTTGTTGGATCCCACACTGAAGGAGAAATACATCCCTCCTATATGTATGAACAGTCCACAAATTGTGATCACATTCTGCCCACATGATACTGTTGTTTGTGAGGCGTGGCACAGCATTATCAGACTAAAGACGATGTATTGACACATGGGACAAAGAACAGTGTAGATGTAAATGTGGTAGCACCAGATTGAATGTAAGAGAATGTTTGTGAAACAATCAATAACTCATTTTTGCCCACTTGGTGCAGCAGGAACAAGCTGTAAACATTAGATTTTAACATGTTAGCAAACAGCTGCGTATCTACTCATCCTGCAGACTCTGAGTAACACTGGCTTGGATCTAGAGATGGGATTCTGGCAACCTGGGTGTATTTTTTTAGTCTCCATTAGCTCCTGAGAGAAATATGCAAATCTAATAAGTGATCTGCTATATTTGGCAAAGCTAACGTTACTGTGATTGACACCTTCCACAATGCAATCACCATCCACTGTCGACGTAAACCCCTGTGTATGCTCACAGTCCTGATGTAGGTTTCCAACGAATGAAGCCTTGGCTTGACGCTCCAACAATTTCTCTCATCTTTATCCAGATCAAAAAAATCCGCAGAACCGCTCGTTAAACTTGAACTATTTACTTCAACATAAATACACAACGAAAACTAGTCACAGGGCTTCCATTTCCAGAAAGAATCCTCAAGAATGAAAGAACTGAGAGAGAAAGAGAGATAGAGAGAGGTAAAAAAAAAAGAAAAAAAGTGTGGCCTCACTCTCTCCACTTCTCTGACTGGATCTTGGTTCACCCCAAAAAAACCCTCCCTCCGGAGTATGATGGCAATTAAAGGTAATTAAAGTACATTACAAGTTTTTACAATGCATAAATGAAATTCTATCCATTTTACAGGAAACACTAAATGTTTTATGTGCAAACAATACGTAAAAAATGAACAATAACTTATTGCATGAACTTAAATTATTTACCTTAATTTGTCGAATATCGATAAACTGCATTTAGGCTCCTACACCTTATAAAATTCTAATTCCTAATCAAAAATGCTCAAACTAGTTCTTCTAATCAACCTTCTTGCCGTGTCAAAATGACTTGTTTCTTGCTATTCTTAATCAAGGAGGCATGTCCAGTTTGTCTGCACCCTCCTTTTTCTGAAGACATTATTATGACTCATGGTAACAGAGTTGTGTAGACCATAGATATAAAAAAAAAAGAAAAAAGAAAAACGAGTGGTTATTTGATTTTTCGTTTTTAAAATACAAAAACCAAAATATAAAAAAACCAATTTCATTTTCTGTCTTGAATAAGAAAAATAAAATCACTAGAAAACGGAAACAATAGAGGTCTGATTTTTTGTTCTCTGAGACCGGAAACGAAAATCTAATTACCAAAAGATTCACTGACTCATAGGGCTGACTATATAAACTGCACTCTATTGCAGCTTATTCTAAAAGATGATTGACTATTTTAGCTGTACCTTAGTGCAGCTGATATTAAGAGTACAATTACATAACGTCCTTTGGATAAGAAAGTACTCCTCCCATTTGGATCTCTTGAAGGCCAATGCACTTGCCCTGTATCAAATATAGCTCACCTCTCCCACCAACAGATGAGTACATTTGGAATATGATTTAGCCTCATCGCCAAGTTGCTATCAGCATGAGGCCTTAGGTAAACACTTTTAATGGGACCCAGAGGTCTTGCACCAGCGCTGGGCTGGGAGGATAGGCAAGTGTGCAGGCCCTTGGCCCGGCTAAGAATCAGCAGAAGCCAAGCAGGAAACATCTGGGAGACCTAGTGCAAACAGATGTCGGAAAAAGATAAGCGCCCATGAGTTAGAGCTCAGCCTCCCATCGCTGTATGATGAGGCTTTGTAACATCCAGGTGGGCTGTAGCCTTGGCTCCAGCAGCTTTAAGGTCCAAATAATCAAACTTAAGGTTTTTTTTTTTTCTCACACTAGCATCTGGTGGAGGTTGTGAATGTTGTCAGTAACTTGTGTTCCATTGTTCCTGGTCTCATTTTGATCCATTGTCAGCCAGAGTCTCCTGAGACTCCCTTCATACAATGTTTTTGCCTCTCCAGGTCACAATTCACATCATTTCCTGCCATAGTTTCAACATCGTCTGGGCAACAAAACTATGAATCAATGGCCAGCCATTAACTCGCATTGCCCATGCTTCAGCTCATTGTTTTGCCGTTTGATATTGAATTGCAGTGTCAACTACATTGTTATTTTTCAATCGCTCGTCTAAACACTTGAGGCGGGATTCTCTGAAAAAACAAAAGACCGACACAGAACTGTGTTATTTGGAGTTTAAGCTGTGAAGTGTCACAGCGTCCCAGCCTTTAACCCTTCCCCAGGCCAATCACTGCAAAACAATATACTCACTTCTCCCTTGTGACTGCTGATTGCTTTGTGCGAGGAAAATTAAAAAAAAAAAAAAAGAGGAGAAAATAACAGAGATAAATTATGAAGAAAACTATGTCATTCACACAGATGAGCAGAAGCCGCATGGGAGGCTTGGTTCCTGTTAAACTATAAAAAGGTCTCTCTTGGGACGTCAGATCTAAAGTGGAACTCACAGATTGTTCTGCAGTTAGAGATGGCTGCACACCATCGTCATAAATTGATAAATAATGGGTCCAGGAGAAAAAGTTAGTCAGAGGGAAAATGTGAGTAGATCATTCTATGAATAATATAAGCATACTGTTGAAAAGTTAGCATCAGCTTTGGTGGCAATTGATTCTAATCTGCATTGATAATGTTCCAAAAAATGGGACTTTAAACTCTGAATTTGGCATTTTATGTCTGTGAGGGTTGAAGGGACGAGTATCTTTGAAGGTGAAACACTAAAGCCCCATTCAGACAGCATTTTCATTCTGGGCCTGTTGCGCCCCAACAGATTGGAGTTGATTGATTGATTGATTGGAAATATGACAGCTTTTATGTTCACTGTTACCTCTTTTAATGTGGCGTCTTACCTTGAATAAAATTACAGATTTCTCAGGAAGGTTGTTGGAAACATTGGGATAAAGTAAGAGTGCAAATCAACAAAATATTCAACCAACATCACTTTCAGACATTTTCATGCATATCGTATGTGTAAAATAATGTGTTATTAAAAATGAGATTAGTATGTTGTTGCTCTTCATATCAAACTGTTACAGCAAGCAGTTGAAGTCATCAATTGTAAGGTTGGTTGCTGAAGGTTCCTCGAGCAAGACATTGAAAAACTGTATCCAATGAATGCATGTGCCAAAAAAAAGACTAATGAAAATAAAACAACATGGACAAATATCTCTTCCAGATTGATATTATATAATGCTTCACTTGGGTCCAAAAGAATAATACGACCATACTAAGATACACGGAGGCCGATCCAGACATGACTCACATTTCCTCCACTCAATGCAGCCTAAACTACACCCTTTTTACCCGGAATAATTAAGAGGATTTACTAAACTACCCTTGGGATGACCACAGGTCTGACGCACAAACAGGAAGTGGAGAAGAGGTCATTGAATGAAAGGAGGAAGTGCTGGCAAACAGCAACAATACAAGAGGAGGAAACACCCTCATTAAAAATAGGAACAGACCCCTGCAGTGCCGTGCTCGGGGTCACGACTGCAGGGACGGGAGACAATAGGGGAGCAAGGCTGCTGGCTGACCAGCGTAGGTGTGATGTGTCTGCGTGATTGAGATAGTAGAACGTCAAGGGTCATATGGAGACGCACAACAACAGCTACTAACAGGAGCATATCTAACTTTGTTCAAGTATCGACACTGGAAAACAAGAAAATCTGTTTAAAAAAACCAAACAGAAGCAGCCAAACAAACACCGTGAAATGAAAGTAAAACATGTAAAATCAAATGAGGAGCAAAGACAATACATTTACAGACATCATCAATAAAGTTTTTGCAGAGAAAAACTGTCATTTTACGTCTTTCCCCTAAATTATTACGATCAGACACCTTCAAGAGGAAAACAATGTCAGCCTTTTTGCATTATTAGAATATATTTTGATTCTTAAAACATGAAACTAGCTGATGTAGTCAAGACTGAAAACAACCAAGAGTTTCGATGTGGAATTAGCAAAACCTTTTAGACAGACTACTGCTCAAAATGTACATTACATGTGTTTGCATGTTTGAATAGAAGTCGCACACATGGGGCATCACTCATCTAATTGGCCCTTTGTCCTATGTGTGTGTGTGTGTGTGTGTGTGTGTGTGTGTGTGTGTGTGTGTGTGTGTGTGTGTGTGAGTGTGCATGCATGTCCAGCTGTATATACTGTACAGTATATGTGCCTGCTGGAAAAGGGGTCATCCAGCTCTTTACCTAAAGCAGCCTGTTAAGCTGTTTAGCGATGGACCTCCACCCAGTTTCAATGGAGCATCATCACAACTGCAGCCAGACACTTCCCAGAGGAAATCCTCAGCAGGACCAGACACAACAGTATAATTATTATCTCAGTTTAACATCTGCCAGTGCTGCTTTGGACAGGTCGACTCGGACTGGGAAAAAAAAAAGTTCCTTGTTGGAACATTTGTGACTCAAATGAGGACAAACTAAACTGTGAAAATTTCATTCTTTATTATCGGGATGACATTTGTTTTTTTTTGTTTTTTCCCATTTGCTTGAATTAATTGAATTTTATTCCTTACTTGAATTTGATAAAATAACACTTCACTCTAGATTTTCTTTTATCCAGCAATGATTTCCCTGAACATATAGTGCATATATCTTTAAAAGTTACACGATTAATGGAGAGGAAGGAGCCGAAGAGTCAACTGGAAATGACGGGGGGAGACGGTTCTCACCTGTGGGGGAAAAAGAACGACTGTTCTCTCCAGAGGCACGTCCTCAGATAAAAAATGACAAGTGTAATTTTGACAAAAAAGAGCAGAGGGTCTTTAGTCGTGCAACAGATCACAAGTCAATTACCAAACGTGGATTGATTCGGACAGGGTTAGACGGTACATGAGCAGATAATGGTTACAGAGATAATGGAAATTTCCCTGAGCCGAAGAATGACAATCTGTCAAAAAGATAAATTGGCGGGTCAAGAAAAGGGTTGAAACAAAAGCTGAATATTTAGTCGACAAGCATGCATATATTTGAATGATTAGAAGTTGACTTTCTCTTCTGCAATCCATCATTTTGTACACAGTATTGATGGCGGTTTGCTAACTTACACGACGTGTCAGAATGGAGTAAACAATGCTGAGACGCCCCCCCCCCCAGATGCACAGGTCAGGTTTAATTATGAATGTGTCCAATTATATGTTGACAAATGCTAGCTGTCCCAATAGCTAGGCACAAACTGGGCTTTGCACACCAACAAGAGGAGCGAGCTGAAGTCTCCAAGGAGCCTGCTAAGCCAGGGGAGTGTGTAACATGGAGGGCTTAGGGCAGCGTCCAAGGCCTTTCACCTTGGAGCTGTTAACAGTCAGGCCTGTGATCCCATGGCTCCAGTTAAAGACCCCCTTGGGTTTAGGACTGTAACCAGAGAGTTAAAATAACAGAAGAGGAGAGCACCACACGGCGGGGCCTCATGTGGCGTGGTGGGCTCAACCCCACTCCCTGCTTAGGGGTCTGGAGAGGGGTCATAGGGTGAGAGAACCTTTTTCTTCTTTTTTTTTCCCCCCTCCTTTCGCTCTCTCTCCCTCTCTCTCTCACAAACATTTCTGCCAGGCAGAAGGTCAGAGGGGAGGTGGGCTCCCCAGGGCCTGAGGTGGGTGAGCACGGTGGCTAAGGTCAAAGGAGCCACCCGGTCGCAAGACGTTTATCAGTGAGTACCTTGAATATGTAAAGGGATGAACGAGAGTAAGGTATGTTTCTGTCTGTTCATGCATGTGCCATGTGTGTGTGTCTATATTAACTCCAAAGCAACTCTGTGGTTGTCTAGCAAAAATCGCTACATAGCGATTTTTTTCCCGGTTTTGACCGCTCCATTCTAGCTGATTATAAATCCATAATAATAATGCATATATTATCACCGAATGTTGTGTTTCATCTTTCCATCAACTCATGTTCTTGTGAACTTTACAAGTTTTGATTTGCTGTCATTTGCTATTTATGGCCTGTAGGCCTCATTGACCTGAGCTCATATCTCTTGGTCATCATGCTGCCAAAGAATGAACTGAGAGCAAAGCCTCAAAAAAGCTTTATATACCAGGAGCTGATGGAAAGTGGTTTATATCATTCAACCAATGTTGCTGTTGTTTTTGACAACTGCCAACAGGTGTGGTTCCCATGGAATAAAAAAAATATTGGTGATAGGTTTCCATGGGGGTTGCCATGGAAGCCAAAAAGGGGTGTTTCTAATGACTGGTCATTTTTGACCGGGAACACCAAAGGCTGTTAGCTGACACTATTAGCTGCTATCTTGCACACATTATCATGAATATCATGAATATCTTACTTGACCTTTCCCTGATGTACAAAAGCCTTTTTTGAAATTAAATCAAAATCCATGTTGTTCTTCCAACCTCTGCTTGACTAATTTCTCTGCTTTTAATGTGTGGTAACGTTCATAATTTACAGTATATCTCCACCGTGACACGATCAACACTGCATAAATGGTCTATCATATTTTTTTGCCTCTTGTGTTTTATATTAATTCTATTGTTAATTCTGATTGTTCGCCAATTTGCTGTATTAAAACTGTTCAAATGCACGTCTTTACCTTATAAAGCAGCTTGGATTGTCTCTATGTTTGAAATGTGCAATGGAAATTAAACTGACTTTGACTAACTCATGAAAAATAAACTACTAGACCTTTGTTATATATTTTGTTGAGTCTTTAAACCCTTATGAATTTGCTTTTTATTTAATAGACTGTAAAAGAAGAAACAAACACACTCAGACACATAGATAAAAAAAACAAAAAACACCATCAGTTATTCCGAGGACACTGACTTTCTACATTTGCCCTTTGACCCTCAATTGTGCTTGTAATGGAAACCAGCATATAGATGCTGCATCTCCGGAAAGTCAAATTATCATTCATATTTCAAAACGACATGTTGCTGTTGGATTGTGAAGAAGCTGCAAAGTCAAAATCAGGCATGGCCTGCTGCCGTTTTCACGTCACACACAGAGGGTTGGTGTGGAGTCTAATCCGACTGCATCTACCTGTCAGCTCATTCATCAGCTCTGCAAAAAAGTCGAATGGAAAAAACTGAAAGGTCAAGTTGACTGGCGGTTGATTCAGAGTGGCATCGCAACTTTGGTAACCTGATTTTTTTTTCCCCCTCTTGCCTGATTTTCATATGTGAACCAAAGCGAGATCAAAGAACCTCTTTTTTTTAATCTCACAAATTCAAGAGGGCTTGGTAAACAAATATTACGGTTCCCAAGGGTGTGAAGCTCTGAGCCTTATTCGCTGCTGCTTTGCGGCTGTGTATTTCTGTCCCTCTGTAGATGCAAAGGCAGCATGTGAGGATGCACATCAGCACACAGACACACACACACACACACACACACACACACACAAAGGTGCTTAAACACATGGCAGCCTGCAACAAAGAAACCAAAAATAACAGGCACCTGTTGCTCAAACCACAATGTCTACAATGAAGTCAAATTAGAGCGTTTCCTTGGAAACAGTCATTTCAATCACAAACCGCAGCAGCGACCTAGAAAACAACCAACTTAAACAGTGCTGCTATGCGAGTTCACCACAAACAATGGAGTAACATGCGTGTTCATGTTCTCAAACGCTTCAGTGTTATTCTTCAGCCTCAAACTGAACGATGTCTGATGGGAGACCTCCAAGACTCCTCTGCTGTTTGAGGGCAGGAGGAGACCACATTAACCATTAGTGGTTGGAAGATGTTTGCAAGATCTCAATGACTTCACTCAACTGCAACAGATAAAAAAAAAAAAGAAGAAAAGAAAAAGAAATATCCTTTCTGCAGCAGCAACTGGTTTGACAGTCACTGAGTGGTCTGTGGTGTTCAAGTGTCGTAGGGGCTCCTCTAGTGGTCACAACCAGGGATTCACAAAACTGGTCTTTTCCTACCATTTAGTGACTCAGCAGGCTGTTATACAGTAAGAAATCCCACAATGCCTTAGAAATAAACTTAACGTAGGATTGCATGGAATATAAGTAATTCTTTGGGATGAACAACAGAGATTTAAAAAAAAATGTTATTTACATTGTGCACTTCTGCATTTCTTTAGCTGCATTAATATCTGACAGTATCTCCTGACAACTGAAGTACATCCATGCAGTAAAGCCGTCACCACCGATTAATCCTCCTCAAACACTGAACAGGAGGGAGGCAATAAAAAGGAATGCGATTAGTAGGATATGCATTGATCCTGTCGGGGCTGAGGGCGTTATTAAAATTGTGCTCCTAATGTTTTGTACACACGTACGTTCATGTGAACTAAAGTGGGGGTGTGTGAACGCAGGGAGGAGGCGGTGGTCTGCCTCATGTCTTCACAGGAGAAAAACCAAATGGGAAACACATGTGTTGCACTGTGCAGTAGTTTCGGGTGGTGGTGGCGGCGGCGGTGGTGGTGGTGGTGTTTGGGGAGGTGGGGTGTGTTTTACTATTGTGAATGAGGGTGTTACTGATGGGAGAAAGAACGAGAGGAGAGGGGGAAAAAAATCTGTTTGTAGGGGGTGGGAGCTGCAGGGCTGGTGGTTGGGAGGGCATGAGAACGTAAACTTCAACGTAAGTGAGGCGATTTACTCGAGCCTGGGAATACATAGTGAAGTGAGGGTGGGGGTGGTGGTGGTGGGGGGGCTGTAAGTGGACTCAATTTAAACCATATTGTCCAGCAAACAAAGTGCTGTCATAAATAAGGACATGTCCTCTTTCAGCGTCTCCCTCTCCCTTGTCACCAGTGATGTACTGCTATCCAGCATCTGCCACTCAAAGCACCCCGACGGTCAATAAACAGATGACTCACATATCAATAATGCCGTTTTACACCATCTTTATTCATCATCCATCACCATCCAT
The DNA here is from genome assembly GCA_037577475.1 of Chaunax sp. Z400. NCBI lineage: Eukaryota > Metazoa > Chordata > Actinopteri > Lophiiformes > Chaunacidae > Chaunax > Chaunax sp. Z400. The sequence goes on along the minus strand of CM075192.1, from coordinate 27,342,239 downwards.
TTGAGTACGTGCAGTAAATGTACATGAAATCCTCTCTTCATCTGAGCCTACAGGCTGCAGAGAGAAGGGAGAACACAAATTAATAGTAATCTTATAAATCCTATTTTTCTTCCCCTCATATTAACCGTTAAGACTCAGACATGCATGAAGTCTACTCTTCTTTGGATGATGCATGACGTTACTCCACCATGGGCTCTTCATTCGAACAGTTATATTTCGCCCTATCCCCCCTCACCCCTCCTACCACCACTGCAATAAGAGACCAGCATGAGAACAAAAGGCCATGGGACTGAGCATATATACCTCTCCTCTGTGGCTCACTCAGATTTATACACTTTCATAAAAATGAGCCCAAAATGTCTGGCCTGGGGCCCGAAATCCCATCCTCGTGTTTGGAGCGCGGCCAGGAAAATAATGTCCGACCAAAAGGACAACACTTTAAAAAAAAAAAATGTATTACTATAAATTACAAAGGGCAGGCAGTTGAAAGAAAAAGAGTGGCAGCAGAAGAGGTGAGATATGGGGGGGGGGGGAAGTGAGACGCGAAGTAGGAGGAGAGTGGAAGCAGAAGGAAGATGAGAAAGTGGAGAGCAAAGATGAGGAGGATGGGATTGGAAGGAGAGAGGGAGATGAAGGTCTCACAGGTTCAGATGGACACCCTAAAAGGCCTGATGGTCGCTGCCCCCTCGCTCCCCCCCTCGCTCCCCGCCCCCCACCTGACGCTGCTCTGCCCTGGCAGCACCTGAATCCTGGGTCTCATCAGAGCTATACCTGCCAGGGATTAACCAGAACCTGTTCCTGTTACCCTTCAGTGTCAGATGACTGGGCTCTCTCTCTCTCTCTCTCTCACTCTCTTTCCCTCACCCGCTCCCACACACACAGACACACACAGACACACACACACACACACACACACACACACAGACACACACACACAAAAAGAACGGTGAGAGTCTGTAATAGGAACCAGCTGGGCTTTCAAGGCTGTGCAGCGGGCCAGACAGGCCCATTCATAACCCTCTAGTGAGTTTTAATGAAGGTGGGTTCTGGTGCAGCAGCAGTGTGGAGGGAAATGATGAAAGAGTGGAGGGGGGGGGGTGTCGACTCCCTCTTCCTCACTCTTTCTATACCGTGTAACTAATGAATGTACTGTACCCAAGGCAAGAAGTTCTCCTTTAATCAATCTATTTAAAGAAAGCTTCTGAGCTGTTTTCTAGTTTCTGCATCCTGCTGCACAAAAGTCAAAGGACACCAGTTTGTCTTTAGTCCTGTGTAGAACTGAGATGTGAGGCTATTTGGTCTTTAAAGTGAGAAAAACACTAAGATGATTGCTATTATGACACTTTTAGAGTTTATAAATTATCTTTCCGGCGTAGATTGGCATCTCTTTACCCTCTCTTTACCTTATGTGATGCTAATTAGAGGTGGTTGCTGCACTTTAGGGGACTCTATGTAAACTAACAAGGATGAGCCCTTTTAAAGCAGTCTTATTGTGTCATTGAGGCCTCCATCCTTTAGCCATTAAGAGCTTAATACGCATATTTTCATGTGGTTACAGGCCAGGGGTCAAATGTGAGCTGACAGGATCGACTCTCTCTGAGGTCACCTGTACATAAATACTCAGTTACTGTAAATCATGTGTGGCTCTGGAAAAATTAACATTAAAGGTAAGATGGGAGACACTATGGATCTTGGATTATGGGGATTATGGGGATTTTGTTCTCTTTTTGTTCACCTCTCTTCAGTTCCGTTTTATTTTTCTACAATCATTTACTTGTCTGGATTTGATGTTATACTGTATTTGCTGCCAAGACTGAAAAACAACTTTATATGTTGTAATTTAATTTAATTTTGTCCTTTGAAATCCCAATGAATAAATAAACAAAAGAAATTAAAACATTAACCGTATTAACAACACACATCTTTTCAATACAAGTCACTGTTCAACTTTAATAATAATAATAATAATAATAATAATAAAAAAGGCATTTGAGGACTCTGGAGTCCATGAAAGTGATTTCATGTGTGTGTATGTATTTGATGTGTGGGTGTTTTGAGTGAGGAGTGTATTTGGGATCCATTAGAAGTTTTATTTAGCCTTATAATGATTATAATAGATGCCAAATGCTGTCTAGTGTTGTGGAGATTTGATGCATTTCTCATTTGCATGTGGTCACCTCCCTTTTTTTTTCTTCCCCCCCCCTCTGACACTGGATGAGTGGTGTTTGAAACCTGAGCCGGTTCAGTAACGATGAAGCAACATCCCATTACACCCCGAGGTCAGACTGATGTGAACACCAATAAACCAGGACCTGGCACACATTCCTTCTTAAAAACACAGAGATGCACACAAACAAAAAATCCAAACCATGAAAAATCAGTATTATGATTTTTTTTAAACAATTTATTTTCTTTATTTTGTATGTAATGATTTATTTTTTATGAAAGAAACACAAACACATTTTCCAGTCTTGATTTAATGATGTCCAGATATTGTTTATTTGTATTTCAAATGCACATTACTAAAGCTGCTGCATTTGACTGATGGTGTGACGATGTTTCACTGAAATTAAGTCCACTGCACAACAGCCCAACATCTTCATTAGATGCTGCATGGCTCCCCTCTCCTCACCACACGGACATGCATGTTTTTGTTCGGCAGATGGGGGAGAAATCGGGGGTATGTCACAAACCTCCCACGCTCTCCACTTCAACCCTGGTGGCCGCGCAGCCTTTGATATTACCCACATAATAACTGTGTGGGTTTCCAATTCACCCCAGGAATGTTCATATGAAACAAATAACACAACACATGACTACATTATGCTGCGTCTCTCTGGCCAACAGTAATGATCCGGGACATATTTCAGCATCGTAGAAGCTTGACTTAATCTTGCTCTCACCCCCGCAGACCATTGTGGAATTAAACCATAGTTTGTGCAGGCATTAGTCTGCTTCATCACGAGGAGCTATAAAATAAGCTTTGGGTGTTTTCAGAGTAATAGATGCAAGATGCTATCATGCATGACCTTGCAGGGCACTGATGGGTAAAGCTACTATTTGCATGTACAGTATTTCCATCTGTCATTTTACGATGAGCTAAAAAAGACCAGCTGAGCAAATTAAGATAAAAAAACAGAAATGTATCATGAGTAATATATTTAAAACCCTTTGAGGCTTACATAAGGACCTAGCAGTTTTTACCCATCATTGTGTTTTGCCTCATAAAGTTGACATTTTTTACGGTATCATCAAATGCTACACAGATTCAGATTCTGCACAACCTCAGCTAACTATATATGTAACTCAATAAACACTTCTATATACTATTACAGGGGATATAAGACCGTAAAACAAAAAGAAACAAAAAAACGCACCTTGAATTTTCAAATATTTTATTCATAACAACAGTGTAAACCATAATAACAAAAGAAAATGTCAACACAGAAAGTTACACACATTTGTTTGGGATGTGCTAAAAGTGTTTTGATGCCTCTAGCTTTATCTGTTCATGAGTAATGTCCATTATTATGAGCAGAGTCTGTGGATTTTGTCATTTCTTTCCTATAAATGTATATCTCTAAACATCATATATATATATGATGGTAGTTCCTGTCCATAAATACACGTATTTCTCCAATTCCCCCATGTTCAAGCAACAAAACTAAACATCTGAATCAGACACTCTGATTGGCTGTGATGGCATCCACTAGAGCCAATAGGAGTGCTCAATTCAGACACATGACTCTAGCAATTTCGGTTGATAATACGCAAAGACAGAAGGTAAGACGATGCTAATCTTTTACAACTGTTCACATCACGTTTATCGACAAATACAAACTGGGGCTCATTCGAAAAGCTCTGATTGTCTAGTTTACGAGGAAAAAACACATCTTGACTTAAGCTGAAACCATCACTGAGCTATTGAGCTCTACAGACAACGTGATGTTTGGATGCCTGTCGCTGCTGCACCAAGTCCAAATCCTTTTGGGTGCACAAAAATCACAAATTATGATACAAAATGATATATCTTTGGCCAAACATATGATGATGTATATTTCTACTTAGAAATATATACCTTTATCTTGTACAATACTGCCAACTGCTGCTCACTGGGTGAGGGGATCTAGATTTGTGTCATGCAGGGCTGATGGTTTGTGTATGCAGAGATTTCAGCAGGGAAAAGGGTCATCGGGAGTTGCAAAGAATATGGCTCTCCTGTTTTGTTGGGTTTCCCTCTCTCTCTCTCTCTCCCTCATCACCGTCTGCATACGGGGCTCACCGGACCGGCTGAGGTCCAGGAATGCAGGAGCTGCTGCGTGGCGTGCCGGGTGATTTCCTGTCTGAGGGTTCTTCTCATAGTCGTAACGCGATCCAGCCTCAGTCCAAAAATAGCCCGTGTCCACGCAAGAGATGGCGGTCCAAAGCTTGTGGAGCATTAATGCACCCTGCCCTGCTTCCTTCCTCAGAGGATGCTGGGAGGATGGAGCTGATAGTGGCTTAAAGTTAGTTGTACTGTCAGCAGCTGGGGAGGCACAGACAAGGCCATGGGATTTGAGTAACGCAGTTGATACTTCTCAAAGGTCCCAGTCATGTTCCAATAGGCCAAACTTGACTTGTTTTTCTTAAATGTTGCTTATTTGTCGCAGAGTTTCAAAAAGGAACACAATCCAGCGTGGTTATAAATGAAACTGACATCCCTCCGTGTTTATTTTCACAAGAGTGTCAGATTTGGGTGCTGTGGTTTCACAGTTGCTCTGCTCCGTGACCTCGATGTGCACCAGCGCTGCAAAGTCAGGACGATAACAAATCAACACTGTTATCGTCGCACTGTGTGCCAGAGAGAGACACACAGAGAAAGAGAGGGGAAAAAAAAGATAGAGAGAATTAGTGAAGAATGGATTTTATCGGAGAGAACTGCTTCCGCTGGGGGGATTGGGGGATGGGAATTGTATCGAAGACCAGAAGTGAGGGTAAAGAAGGAAATAAAAGATAGCACACTTTGAAATATCTGACCCTTATAGGCCGATTATTTCCATGAGTGCTTTGTCTCTCCGTAAACAGTGCTGCATCTTTTTCAGTGTTGTTTCAGGGAGAGCAGCGATCGGGGGGGGGGGGCATTTCACTGGGTTATTATGCAGCAATTTAGGTGGCTGGGCCAGCTTTTTTCACTGCACCTCACAAACCGCAGCACAAGAGATAGCAAGAAGATGGAGACACAAAATCCAATATGCAGGTTCCCTTTGAAGAGGATCCACCGGAGATGCATGGCTGAGGCCCTCCTGCTCTGCAAGAGGAGCCAAGAGGAGCGGAATGGAGGATAATCTTCGAGTTCAATTGCTTTATGTGAGCAGAAAAAAATAGAAGAAAAGGGGGGGGGGGAAGGTAAGCAGATTCTTAAAATGAGAGCGACCCAATAATGAAATAAATCTGGCCACAGCTTTTGTGTTTAATGAATGTGGAGCTGATTTATTTTCCGTACGGTTCTGCAAATTTGTCTAGGCGCAGAACAGAGAGTGCTCTGTTCAGTGCCATGCTCAACAACCAGGTGTGGGACAGACGGGCTGAAACAGTTAAAAGTAAACTGAGAGCAGTGGAAATGAATCTGCTTCTAACTTTGTGGCCTATTTATCTTTTTTTTTTCTTTCTTTTTTTTACAGGTTTGTCGGGGAAATAGACTTTCTGTTACAATCACAAACTGTCTGGTTTCTGTCTCTTCACTTCATAGGCACCACTTTGTTTTTTGTGAAATATCAGACCTGCTGTCTAAACAAGTCGCCCGTCACTTTTAGTAGCGCAGTCCTCATTTCTGCACATTTGAAACAGAAATGCGTCCCGGTGGAGGCAGAAGAGGTTCATTACATCAGATAAAATGCAGTTAAATGAGGGATAGAAATGAAGAAGATGAAGAAGAAAGTCGTTATAATAAAGATTTCAAAGATTTCATGTAGACCCATGCAGGATATCATGCTGACAGAGGAAAGAGATAAAAAAAAGAGAGGGTGAAAGAGGGAGGGAGATGGATGAGAGCGTTAGTTGAGAAGAAAGAACTACAAACAAACAGTGAGGGGGAAAATATCATAAACAGATCTACTGAGACTATCAAGCAATGTAAATATGAAAAATGCCAAGCTGAAGTACATGAACCCTTGCAGGAATGAACCCTCCCCCCCCTTTGTACCCGAGTAACCTCTGTTTATGAAGACAAGCGAGAACGGGCCGTGGACGGGGCCTTGGGGGACGCCAATAAGTACAGTCAGTTCTGTGGAGTATTTTAATGTTCTACCCTCCCACTGTCCTATCTATCAGGCACCACGGCATCCATCTCACTCTACTGAGAAGTCCTCTCTTCCCTGGAAAGGGAGGTGGAAACACTTGATCAGAAACATGATGAAGAATGCTATGTTGATAGATGCCTTGTGTTTAACTTAAATGCATCCAATCTGTTACATTTTTGTTCAGAAATAAAAAAAAAAGACAACAGCTAATGTGCAGGGATGATTATATCCTTCTCATATTTGCCTCAGTGTTCAAGTTTGGTTTGAACACTGAGGCAAGGTTTTTTTTTTTTTTTTTTTTTTAACTGAACACCACACATCTTTTTCACGTGTGGTGAAGATTGTATTTCACACATTAGGATGTAAACACTTAAGGGGAACACATTAGGACTGTTAGATTGTCTTATATTGAAGACTGCAGTCATAAAGAGGCCAACATAACAATCCCAAAGATCTGAGTGGAAAAGAATTACGACCAAAGGTTGATGGTGTCTTTTAGCCCCCCGTCACTCCCCTTCTCATCCACTTTATTGCACAATATCAAATGGCTCAAACAACATATTTGCTCATGCTCAAAGCTCACTATCAAAAGTGACACATTGTTCCAATGTGCATGCAATCCCAAATATGGCTGGCAGACTTTCAAATATGCTTTGGACATGGAGCAAATGGTGGTTTAGCTCTCCTCTAAGACTGTCCTCAACAAATTAACGAAATAAGATTAAATAGGACAGTGTGATCAACTCCGGTTCATGACTTGTCTTTGGCATGTAACTCTGAAAGAGGACCAACATGAAGCGTGTTTATGTGTTTTTTAATGGCTTACTGCTGCCCTCTGTCAAAAAATGAGAGTCACTGCAGTGAGACTTGGAAAAACAGGCACAGAAGCAAAGCTTCCAAACAATTCCAGACTAGAAAGGACATAAACCAATAGCAATGAGATGTCCATCAAATCATTTTTGGAATACCATTTCAGCTGTGACAGTCATCCCCCCCCCTCCCACCTTTGTCAGCCTGTGAGTCTGCTTCCAGGAATGCGACTGCCTACGCAGCACTTCTGCGTCCCAATGTGTGTTTCATTTGGGCTCCCTGTCTCAAACACACATGTGGTTGAAATATGTGGCCCAGGGTCTCCAACAGAAACAGACTGGGATCCAGCAAAGTCCTAATGTGCACCTCACTGGAACATGCTGCACTGACACCAAACAAAGTCAGACAGGGCCACGTGTTTGAAAATTTAACACACATTCTTCAGAAGCTCTGTCACAATGAGTCCGCACTGAATCGGGGGCGTTGGACGAAAACAGCATCATTAACAGGAAAAGGAAAAAAAAAAGCGACAAGAACAACAAATCTGAAAATGCACAGCACAGGACACACACCTGAACACACACACACACACACACACACACACACACCATGGACAAAATATTTTGTAAAATACTGACAACTTTTCTTTGTTGTATTTTCTTGTTAAATTGATCCGTTACAAAAATGTAATAATGTACAGATTTCTTTGCAGAAGAGAAGCATTATTATACAAGTCCACAGTGTTGTAAATAGTTGCTCTATGTGTTGCTATCTGAGGCATACCCAGGTCATCTATAATGGTTCCATCCAGAGGGAGACATAACAGAGGGAGTGGCATTCCACAGATCTGGGTGTAGCGTGACTTTGGGAGGATTCAGACAAATCTCCTTGGCCGAATTCACCAGACAGACAGTCTGTAAATATTAGACTCACTTAGTATGGTATGTTTGTATCCGTGTGTGTGTTTGCGTGTGTGTTGTTGCGTGTACAGGCGCAGGTTGGTGTCTGTTAGGGGAAATAACATGACTGTATAAAGTGACATGCAAAAGGGGATTCTCTATTTAGATTTGCAGACTCTGACTAAATTGTGTATGTTGGAGTGTGTAACGTTCAACCCCCTCAATGGTGGTTTTGTTTGTCTTGCCTTCACCTTGTTTAGAGCTGCTGGGATGTGAAAAATCAATCAAAGATTTAGGTAAATCCATCAGAACACACGAAATAAATTTTGAGAATTTTTATTAAATTCTGGGTGTTTTATTGAACTTGTGTACACCCTTGGTGTTCCCGGTCAAAAATGGCCGGTCATTAGAAACGCCCCATTTTGGCCTCCATGGCAACCCCAAGGGGAACCTATCCCCAATAGAATTATTACCTCATGGGAACCACACCTGTTGGCAATTGTCAAAAACAACCACAACATTGTTTCAATGATATAAACAACTTTCTCTCAGCTCTGTGGCAGCACATAGGCCAAGAGATATGAGCTCAGGCCTACGGGCCTTAAATAGCAAATTGAAGTTCAAAACTTGAAAAAAGAGGTGTTAATATATGTATTATTATGGATTTATACTCAGCTAGAACTGAGGGGTCATTTTACCAAACTAACGAACAGGAACAAACACAACAGGAGGGTTAAAGGTGCAAACGGTGTAGTTTTTGCCATATTTTCTAAAACTGTCACTACGTCCTCACAGTAGTACATGAGACAGTTAATCTGTGAAAAAAATCAGACTGCTCATCCCAGTGTTCCAAAATGTCATTTACAAGAATCCACCGCTCCTGAATCTAAACCACCAATCGGAGCCAGGAGGAGTGTCTGACGGACTGTCAATCACTCTTCCAGCACATGTTCTCATTCGATCAAGCACAGCAGCCTCTTCTGCAGGGAGGGGCTTTGGAGGCAGGGTTAGAGCCCAGCGTGAGGAAGGAAAGGGGAGGAGCCTGGGAACTGTACCCATTGAAATTTTCAAGCGAAGTCTGCTCTCATCTCAGGCTTAGACTGCCTGCAGCTTTAAAGCAAACATGCAAAAACAACTGCACATGTTCCTATTTGTCCCAAAGAGTCACATTAGTCTACCCAGACCACAAAAGACACATCAGCAGCAAAATGCAATGTGAGCAATAGCATCAAATCATAGCCTAGGCCACAGAAAATGTCAGAAAAATAACACAGTCTTGAAATCAAACCGATCATTAAAATTAAATATATATATATGTATGTTCAAACTCAGCATTGATGGTTTCAAGGTGTGAAATCTGCTGATTGTTGAAAAGTTTTTATCCAACGTGCATCCAACCTTACGTCTGGCTATTCGACGGGCCAGGCAGAGCTGTGTGCATTTGACTGGAGTTACGATGTCCCTTTGCATTGCATTGAAATGCAAATAATACTCCCATTTAATGTTTGCCTGCCCTAATTCACCAAATGTCTCAGAGTAGAAAGGAAATAGTGAATAACGACTTCAGTGGGACAGGGCTGAGCTTACATGTTCTGCTAGAGGTAATCATTTCCACCTTGTTATCATTTTTACATTCAGTGAAAACACTTTTGTGAGACAGAAAAAAAAAAAGATAAAGATGAAAAAAGAAAAAGATGCTTCCAATGTATAGCAGCCTGCCGGCCAGATGCTCTCTCGGCAGCTGGATAACAGATAGTGAAATTTCAGATCATTCTATACATACCACCAGCATCTGCTTCCAGTTAATGTCAGATGATTATTAAAAAAAAGGAACCACAGATTAACGGATTGCCATCAGCTTTTGAGCAGTAATCTTATGTTCTTTGGACAAAGCAGCCGTCGCAAACAAGAACCAGGGCACAGGTTGACAGAAAGAGCTAATATGTGAGTGTCTTTAGCTGATGTGATATTTTACCCATCTGGCCGTGTGTGTTTGGAAGGGTGGGGCAATGGGGGCGGATTCTCCCCAGGGACTCAGCTTTTTGTTTTTGTGGTTTCTTCCTTGTTGCATTGGTTATGTGGAGTTGTACAAGGAATAATATGTAGGGGTCATAGATGTGGGGACTGACAGCATCATTCACTGCGATACCCACCAGCTCCCTCCGATCATCCCGAGGGGGCTTCTCCTCTTACCTGCTAATGCCTCCCAGCCTCCCAGCCTCTGGGTTGAACAGAACTTTGAAAGGTTTGGGGTTTCACCTTTTCTGCCAATTCTCTCACACCACTTTCTGAGCCTGGAAATTTGTTGAGCATGTAAACATGTGCAGACAACTCTACTTCAACCAGGGGGTCACAACTCCAGGGTACAGCGCAGATGGCAGACGTAATAACAGACACATGAGAGGCAAAATCTTTGAAGAGAGAGGAAAAAAAAAAAGTGCTGCACATGGTGCAAAGCCAATTATCTTTAATATCTTTCTCAGAAAATGTAATCATATCAATTTCATAGCGGACACAGTCAGCCAAGCCAGTTATTTTCTTACTGCATCATCTGTACAGGCTTAATACAGGTGCCACATATCACCTTTACCTGCCAAAGGTGGCAACAGGCTGGTGGGACTTGCATACTCCACCGCGTTAGCAGGGAATAGCTAAAGGCAGAATCGCTTGAAAAAAAGCCATGGTAAAACAAATCAAATCTGCTTCAGGCTGTGCTTCGGGAGTGAACGGCGGCCATCTGTGTTCATTTTATACGAATACCAATCCTGCCAACATCCTGTGCAGTCGGACGCTCACAAACACGCATGCACTGCGATCCATCAGTTTGCAGGATTATGGTTTTCATTAATGGAAGACATGTTAGCAGACTGGGGCACATCGCCACAGAGAAGCCAGTCGATTGTGGTGATGTGGCCGGTTGGGTTGGGTGTGGGGTGAGACTAATTTATCCAGGCAGTGACACGTCCTCGTTGCTTGGCGTGAAGCGCGAAATATTCCAGTGACTCTGTCAAGTATTCATTTATCATTATGAAACATTTACTCCACTTGTGCCTGGGCCAGTTTCATCTTGAAAACACACATACTGTAGGTTAATTCATTACACTTTGCAAACTTCCAAAGTCGCCCCACTCATCCTGACAAACATACCACGAACATCCATGACCTGCAACCACGAGATCCAACTTCATCAGGGTGGCCAGATGTTATTAAGCATGACTGACAAGTGTGCTGGGGCTTGTGTCTTTGTGCAAATGCGCTAACATGATGTGGTTTTGCAGCTCAGTAAAAACCCAGCTTTATGCAGCTTGATTGATATTGGCAAGCAGTGCACTGCAACCCTCAAACGGCTGCATGCAGACTTTCACCTCTGCCTCACTCTCAGCAGCTGTTTCCTGCCCCAAACTGCTAAAACAGTTGTGTAGCAGGACCAGAGGTAGGCCAACACAAACCAAAGCCTCACACACATCCATGAGAGCACGCCATCCCTGACTGCTACTGGACACCTTGCAGCACTTCCTGTTTGAGATCGGTCATTTCCTCTTTCTTCCTGCTCAGGGAGGGTTTTGGGCTTCGTTGAGGTTGACGCTCAGGAGGGATGAGAAGAGGACGAGGTCACAGCTTCAACCTCTCTCTCCCTTGCACAAATACAGTACATGAATTTGGTGATTTTTTTGATTTTTTTTTTGTTCTTTTATAGATCCAGTTGCAGAATCTGTGCACCCGCTGTGACTTTGAAAACCACATATCAGTCCCAGGTTGCACATTTGGTTAAATTCTCATCTGGGAAGAATGAGGTCTTGTGAAAGTATGGGACTCATATAATGCTAAATAGGGGATAATGGCAGTATGAATGGACGATAAACAGGCTTGTGAAAGGAAAGCTGCTGGTTTGGCCTGGTTGTAGAAAAACTTTTACCTGATACAGGAGGATATGTGTTTGCTTACATTACATTACAGCTGAAAATAAAAATCTCAAAGGGATTTTTTCCCCCCCAGCATTACGGAAAAAGAACATCAAACATTACATTTTGTGTATCATACTCCCCTCTATCTGTGATGACGAATTAAAATAACTGGCTCTTTATCACCAGAGGCTAAAACAACTGTTTAGAGACAATCCCAAAACGAATACTGTTTAGGGGAGGAGAATTTTCTCGAGAAACACTGGAGAACACTTCAAAGTGGTCCCAAATGGGCCGACTCATAAATGGTGTGCCCCTCAAGTGTGCTCAGTGCAATCATTCCCTGCTAGCAGATTGTTTGTGACAATTACCCCGATGCCAGATACCACTCGCTATGGCCTGCACAATCACTCGTCCCCATCAGCCAACTCTGTTTATCGGTAATTGCAATTTGGAAAGAACGTCATGGCGATTAGGCCCAAGGAGTGGTCAGATGGAGAGCCTGCCCAGCCCTAAACAAGAGAGCAGTGTTTGGGTAGAGTCTGCACGAGGTCCCACTGAGAGAGAGAGTTAGAGGGTTAGAGAGAGAGTGGAAGACAGGAAGGAAGGAAGGAAGGAAGGAAGGATAAGGAAGTGACCCATTTATCACACCAAATACAATCCGAACACATCCTGTCTGATAAGGAAGTGTTAATTTGTCAAAATATGAATTCAACTAACAATTTGATACAAGAGCACTCGGAGAGCGTAAACTTCTGCCAAGGCCCAACAATCATCCGGATCATCGCCAAAATTTAATCACCTCTAAAATATGCTCGGGTCCATCTTTGTTGAAAATTTCATGTAAATCCATTCATTGGTTTTTGTGTAATCCTGCTAACAAATAGACAAACAAACCGAACCACTGATGATTCTTATGGCTCTTTTTTGTCAAATGAAAACTGACTGGGTGTAAGTTTTACAAGTGTTTCCCCAGACCTCCACACAGTAGGTCAGATATGGAACAATAATAACAGAGATACGGCAAAGAAGACCAACCAGTCCGTAATCCAGGCCACCAGAGCCTCACCTGTTTGCATTATGCATCCATTAAATTGAACACAAACTATATTGCATGGGGTCATTCTGATTTCTGTGTAATACTTTTAGTGACATAAGTAATCAAACACTTAAGGATTGGATTAATCCATCATTATTATTTTCAAATCTCATTTTTTTAGCCTACGTTGCCAGGTTTTATTTTATGCACATGTGACACTAAGCCTGATGAAGCTCCAAGTCGAGTTACTCCCTTCTACATCACACACCATCTCACACACTCTTGCATGACAGACACACACACACACACACACACACACACACTGTTGACATAATAGGTAACACAGGATCTTTAATGCTGTTCCAACAGTCCTTCCTTCTCCCACATGCCTCCGTTCTTACACCAAATGTTGTTCATACTTTGTCCCATCACAGCTCAGCTCCATATTTGAACATTGCTCTTTTAGTGAAACATATATTTCTAACACCGTAAAGTGGCTGAGAGAGAAAGAGAGATGTGTGAGGGATTGAATGAAAAGCAGCATCTGTTGAAGCGATTGTACGACCGTGTGCCAGCAGCATACCTCTCCTCTCTGTGCATCGCCCTGTTTGCACATAAAGGCAGCCACAGCGGAACAGAGAAGACTGTCGCCCAGATGTATGACCCTGATGATGTGCATTCATTTCTCCTACTCATCCTTCCAGTCCATTCTCCTGCAAAATGAAGAACATTTAAGGAACTTGACTGACATCTAGTGGACATATGTGGTGCCTGCATGTCACTACAGATGTGCTCCAGTTTTGGTTGGTAAAGTGTGATTCACGTTGCGTGTTGAAGGATGTTGCAGTGCATTAGAGCTGCAGATGGTGTGAAACCTGCTGGATTTGAGGGCGAAGAGCTCACAGAGTTAATTAAGACCTTACCTCTGTTTAAAACGCACACACAGATATACAGCACATACACACAAAGATACTTTTATTAGTTCCTTGTTTTTTGTTTTTTTTTCTTAACTGTATTCACATGTGTAACTGTAGCTGTGCTTTCTTTTACCATTAAAAGCACAGTTAATACATGTTGAATATAATTTGTGATTCATGGTGGGGCTGAGTGAATGCAGGGTTCCCACCCCATCATTTGATGGATGATCTTTCTGTTATGTTCATATACATAAGGAGGTTCATTCTACATATACTGTCCTGCTGTACAACATATGGAAGAAAGAGAAAACATACACCATGCCTTCAATCAGAGCTGAATCCAATATCCATTATCTTTCATGAAATGTTATAGTTAGAATGATGTGCTATCTGGTGCAGTCAAGTCTATGTTAAATATGTGTCTAGAGAGGCCTAGATTTATCCTAAATGAGACATTTGGATGGCTTTTTATTTTTTTTTAAATCTATTTACGACTTTTAAAATATTTTTCAGTTTTACCATGCTGACATACACAGGTGCAAAATATGCATTAAATTTTCCCATGCATACGCCAAAGGAAGACCTTGTGTCTGCAAACATCAGCGTTTCATCAGATATGCATCCATATTCAGCAAAGGGAGAGAGAGTTCATTGCTGTGATCAATGTGTTCTCATGTAACACGGAAGCATTCAAGACGTGACTAAATTGAGCAAAACCCCCAAAAAAAAGGTAATTTAGGAAAGCATATGAGGTAGTTTCAGTTCTGAGGGCGAAATCATCATTTTTGCAAGATGGAAATTGAATCTCGAAGATTTCATTTGAAGCAGAAAGTTGGCTCTATTTTAGTGCAGTGAGATTCATTCATACACACATGGCACATTTAAGCCTGCAACCTATAGACGGCTCACATATTTCATCACTGAGCCTAAACCCAGGGGCTCAGGAGGTTGCAGGCTATAACTGATTCTGAGTCAAGCTGTGCCAGCTTTCTGTGATTCTGACTTTTTGTCCCCAATGCACAGACAAAAATCCTTCCTATAGCCCTTTCTTTTGAAGAGACCTCTGCTCATGTTCACACACACCCAGATAAACACACACACACACACACACACACACAAACAAACAATTAATCAATGTAAAGTTTAAGCTGGAGCACTAAGGTGAACTTTCAGTCTTGCTCACACCTAAAAATCAATTTAATGTCAACTTATGCTTCAATGCCAAAACAAACCAAAACAAACAACAGAGAGACATCAGCAGAGGATTGCAAAGTTAAATAAATCACCCTTATCAGTTTCAAACAGAGGGAACCAGTGAATCATCCTGCTGCCAGACAAGACCTTGTTTTTGTACCTTTAATTAGACATTCACCTTTTAAAAGTCATCAGTTGGCAGCCGTGTGGCCTTGAAACTTCCCAAGTGAAAATAAAACAGAGGAACGATGCGCTCACATCTGTCCACCAGCGCTCACAGAGGATATATGAAGGATATATGAGATTTTCATGCATTCGCCATGTCAAAGAAAGTGGAAACAATACAGAGCCCTCGGGGCGTTTGGACAGCCAAGTGCTTTCAATACTGTAACAGTCAAAGAATAGACTGTTTCCTTTTGGCTGCGTAGCCCTCAGGCCATCCTGTTGACCCCTCAGTCAATAGTCCTATCCAATCTGTTTAGCCATTTTAGCAATATATGTTTAGCCATTTTAGCAATATATGTTGCTCAGCATTACAAAGATTCTAGTCCTCTTTGTAAAGACTGTTTTTTGGCTGTCATCCCGTCTGAGAGCCGTTTTTTTCTTTCATTTATTTTCATTTTCTAAAATTTAAGTTAAAGTTAATAACTAATGAAAGAGACAATGATCACTGCTCAAAATATGATATCAATCAAACTAAATCAGACTTGGACAAATAACAGGGAAGTGTTGGGAGGTGTTTACTGACACGTCAACAAAATAAGCAAATACAAAGTTAGAAAAATAATTCCCAATTCACCACTTTATCCCATTTAGGAACAACAGGTCTTTGACTTGTACCGATCCAATGAGGTTTAAAAATATAATACACAAAAGAAGGTAGTTCCTAAGGCTAAAAAAAAAACCTCCCAGAAATCCTCCCTCTGGCTTTAAATAATCATCTGCTCATAATACCATTGAATAAAGGTGATATTCATGCACAGATAACAATCATAGGTCAAATTATTGCTAAATTGGGATGAATTATAAAAAAAACAGAAGAGGTCCTGAATAAAGAGCCGTTTGGGAGCCAAATCATCTGGCTCACTAAAAAGAGCTGAAATTCCCATCAATGAGAAAACTCCAAAGCTTGAATCCCTGATGAAGTCTGGTACATTTATTTTCCAAATATATAAAAAAAGGAGGACAATAAAACAAAATATAACCGAAAAATGAGCTCCTATTTACACTACTTCACCATTTCTTCACCCGTCCTCATCTCTTATATTCCTCCCCCCCCCATCTCATCCTGTAGCCTTTACCCTCTCCAGCCCTCCCTGCGCCCCCACCTCACCCTCACCACTCCATCCTGTCTGCAGGCTGCCAGGCACAGATAACGTGTCTTGGCAGGGAGCTGGAGTGCTGTCCTTTGCCTCGCTGAGTGGGAATCCAGGAAGCTGTGTTCATGCCATGTTGCTGGAACAATAGGACAAGGAGGGGAAGCAATTGGTGTAGAAATAAAAAATGTAAAAAAAAAAATGTGGAAGAGAAATATGAGCGAGGGACCATCAAAGCCTCACTCAGCTGGAGGCAGACACCGAGCTGCATGGTTTGAGACACGAATCAAAAGAACAGTTTTCTTCTCTGGGATCATTGAGTTTTATGCTGGTTATTTTTTTAAATAAAGAAATCCTTAACTTTTATTCCACAATAGGTAGATTAGATTGACAGAATTTCTTATATAGGCTAAAATAAATTAGCCTAAGTGCTACTTTTCAAATCAAATGCATGTTTATTGCATTCCAGAGCGTATTTGTGACATAAGTTACTTCTTTTTTTTTTTTTTTACATCTTTAATCCTCCAGTTTTACTCATCGATGATTTTCCTCTTCAACAGATATGAATTTTTAGCCTACAGAAGATTCACCGTGGAGCGGCAGTACGTACCTCCGGATCTGCACAGCCCTGCACTCCGTCACACTATTCCACTGATCTACAGGTGGCAGTAACATACCAAGACATGCTGCAGTGTGCAATCAGATGGGAGGAAATCAGCCTGCTAATAAACATGGATCAAACAGTTCTTAAATTAAAATGCTTGACAAATTGCCTTCACAAATATTTGGGGGGGGGGGAGAAAATATATTCAACCCATTTGATAGAGCTCAAGGATGCACACAATGCATTTTGATTACTCTCCACGGGGCACCTTTAAACCCACGTGTCATGTTGCTGCACTGAATTCTGGCGGATCGAGGCATCCTTGCATCCTCCATAATGAAACGTCTCCTTGTGTGACCGCTGATTGTTGGCGGCAAAGATATCCCTGCATCGAACTCTGACCTCAACACTGTGGATGTTCGGTGTTCTCTAAAGATCATTTAACATTCTTGCCTTTCCGTTGCTGTGTGTGAAGCAGCTGCTCTGCTTAGACGCGTCGCGTGGCTGCTAGAGCTGCCATCATCAGTTCCGCTCCCTTTTAGATTTACAGTCGGATGTTAATCATGCACATGTACACAAACACACTGCGGTGTACCTCTTTCGCACCCTTTCACATGTGCTTTCCAAAACTTTCACAATCCTAACCTTCCAACTTTCTGCAGCCTCGCCCTGCTCTCTCTCTGCCTCTCTCTCCAGCTGGATAAGCACACTTGATCCAGCAATTTTACAGTCCAACCCAACGTGCAGCGTCGCCACGGCTGGTTTCAATACATCGTCGAGGATCTTTTAATGCATGTTTAAGCATCCACTTAAAAAAAATAAAAAAATCTATACCATCATAGAATATCTGCTTGTGAGCCAGATGAATGCTGTGAGCTAATGTGAGAAATATTTGGCACACTTTGCTTCAGCAGTAAGTGTAGCTGGTGAAGAAAGGTAGCTTAGCTTTTGACAGCAATTTATGACTGTATGTATGTCGTGTATGTATGCGTGTAATGTAAATTAATTCATACCGTTCGAGTTCCTTCTATAATCTACCACTGCGGGTGGCGTTCAGTGCGCTTCAGCTCCGACATGAATCCATTTTTTCCAATAGACTTTGACACATATGTTAAATGAACTGAACTTATAAAGCAACCTTTCTAGTCTGACTGACAACTCAAAGCGCTGTATAACACAATCCAGCATTCACACATTCACGCTCTACTCGACTTGACTCTACTCAGGTTTTTTGCTTTTCTATTAGGTAAAAAAGTACCTGGTTCTACTTTTTTAGTACCACCTCCATTGCTGTTCCAAGCGAGCCGAGCAGGTACTAAAAGGTCACTTTACTTTGGCAACCATAAGGTTTAGTTTTTTTTTTATTGTAGCTGCTATATTGAGGAGGTGCAGACGTTCCTGTCTTAAAACAGCTGATGACAATGGACGAGAGGTGTGTGTCACGTTGAAGACTACGCCAAGGCAGTTTCGTGCGGCGTCCATCTACTCTGAACAGGTACTGTCCAGTAATGGAGAACTAGCAGCAGAAAAGTACCACATACCAAGGCGAGTCTAGTCTAGTAGAGCCGGAACTATGCAGTGGAAATGAGGCCATACAGTAGTAGCAGAGGTTACAATGCAAGGCGCCACCTCATCAGGAGTGATAACTATTCACACGATCACTTACACACCAACTTGGGGTTCGGTATCTTGCTCAAGGACACTTTGATTGGTAGACTGCAAGAGCAGGGGTTTGAACCACTAACCCTCTGGAGGACTGGCCCAATGCATCTATAAAACTCTATTTATCCTGCAGTCATGGTTCTAAGTGACACCTTGAATGACGTGTCTTCAGCCACTGTTCATATGTACCGGCCCGAATTAAGGGACACATGACCAGTGGCCTCATGGACACGACTTCCATACTCTTCTTTCCCCTCCTTCTTCTCCCGATTAGGGGTCACCAGAACAGAGTTTTCCATCCACATTGTTGATCTGGCACAGGTTTTTACGCCTTCCTGACGCAACCCTCCCCATTTATCCGGGCTTGGAACTGGCACCAAGAGTACACTGGCTTGTGTACCCCCCAGTGGCTGGCTTACAACTTCCACACTCCATCCCTGAAATTGATGTTCAGGGGCAATATGTCTTGGCAGGAGAGGGTGATCGTGAAGCAAAAGAGTCATTAGGGTTCTAATAGAGGAGCTACACCTATTCCAGATAACATTTTCATTTAGTCCCTACAGTTTATTTGGCTTTGATCAATAATTCCACAGCAGCATAACGATTATTTCTTATTTAATCCTACTACTCTACAGGAGCTGTCCGATGGAGGCTGAGGGCGTATCTTGGGGGGGGGGGGATGTAAGCATAACGTATGTTCTAGAGTAAATCTACTACCTTGGGATGAATTATACCACCCTTCTTTAATTATTATCAAATAGACCTTAAGTCTTCACCAAATAGGACATGAATATCAAACCACCCTCATTGGCTGTTCTAAGTGGATCTGAGCTACATAAACAGTTGGTCAGCTGCAGGCCGTGGGAGGAAGCCACAGATTTGGGGGTAGAGTTTTGGGGGACCACAGTAAGTAAACATCGTAATTTAAAACATTGTCCGTGGTGGTTGGATAAAGAGTGAATGAGTCACAATCATGCATACAGCGTGTTGTGTTCACATCCCAATAAACTTCATGTACTTCAAAATTTGACTAGCTGCCAAACTGAAACTCATCTCCTTCAAACAAAGGAGATCAGATCATTAGCAAAGCAGCGCTGGAAGGATGGTTACAGTGATGTTGACACCCGTGCAATGCATCATTAGAAATACAGTCTCTCTGGTGGTGACCTCTCTCAAACATTTTACAACACCAGTAGAATCGAGCAAATCGCCCTGTGAGCTGCAATATTAGCGCCGCTTTCAAGGAACAGAGGAAGTCAGATGGATTTGGATTTAATCAACAGCAGCACAAAGTTTGCAAGTAGCTTACATCATTAGTATTTAAGGTGTTGGGAGTCCATTCCTTTGGCAGAGACTGATTTCAGTGGTAGAATGAGAGGAAAACATTCCCAATAAGAAGCAAAGGTGCCTCGTCTAAACCTGACAGAAGTACATATTGAACTGAAAGTAGTGCAAAAGCTTTCATGTCAAGCAAAATAAAGAAAAAAAGTCATTAATGAGGCAGCAATGTTGAAGGAAAGTGAACATGTTGCATCAAAACCGCAACTAACTTTCTGTGCTTTTGGCAGCCTTATTTCAACTTCTACACTTTTTAAGAGTCTTAATTGTGTTACATATCGCTCAAAGATATTCTAAATGAATGAGAAAGTCACAGTTCAATGCTTCAGAGTTCAACTTTTTGTTTCTTGGAGTTATCTTTGCACAGTAAGTAGTTCATGCCTATCAAATAAATCTTATATTCCCATCAGCACACTTCAATTTAATGCAATGACTCATCCAACCTCCATCTTTTATCTTTTATCATCTTAAGAAAAGGCTAAACTTACTGTAAAATACAAAAGAGGATGGAAGTGTTTCTTTAAGACAAACCAGAGAGGCGGTAAATCATAATCCCCGAACTGAAACTGAATTTACCAAACCTATCAAAACCAATTTAGGATCAGAGGCCAGTGGTCCAACAATTTTATCTGTGAGCTCCCCCTTTTTTCTCCAAATCCTTTTCTTTCAGGGGAAGAAAATAGATCAATGGAAGCCAAATACACACGGATAATCCTCTGCATCTGTCCAAAAAGGAAATTATTATATTTGAAGTTACAAAAGTGCTTCCTGAAGTGAAGGAAATGCACCCGATTTTTAGGCCGGTGTCTTGATCTAAGAAAAACATAAGTAGACGCGTTCTGGCAGAAAGACAAATATACCCTTCCTCAACCCTTCCTCTCTCTTTTTCGAGCACCATGTCTGTTGCGATTTACAGTAGACTATCTCAAAGGAGAAAGAATGTTTTACAAAACAGAGAAAGTGGAGGAAAACTCCACAAAGGTCCTTCTGGCCAGAGACATGACGGGAGGAAATTGCATTGATTTAAGCTCAGCTTCTTTTGGCATCTGTCCGCCTTCTTCGTTTTTCTTTCCTGAAATGAGGGCGTTTGTTCCGCATCTAAGTTGTTTTTCTTTGTCCCTCATTATATCCACAGTAAGCTGATGAGTGGAAGTGAGTGGCAGCATCTTGATGCCTTAAGAAAAAACAAAAAAAGCTTCAGCTTCAATCATCTGTTTTTTTGTTGAGGAGCCCAAACAGACTTTAAAAAAAAACTGCTGCTTCCAATGGTGATAATAAATAAAACACCAGTTTGTACAATGATGATGAAAAACTTTCTTTAAATGGGTAAAGCTGAACACCACTCAAAGCTCGCAAAAGCATGAGTCATTTGTGGCTGAGGTAAAATGTAAGCCTAATTGAGCGAGCTGGCAGTAATGAATCACTGTGTTTTAATGAAAATCTGTGAAACTAATTATACCTATCTCCTCCCACATTTACTGCAGCTTCACTTTCCTCCACAAACGAACCAGACAGATTTTTGAGTTATCAAAAGACGAGCTCGCAGCGCCAGCCTTGTCTCCGAGAAATCATATTTAGACAATTAATTTGCAACGCTAAATATGTTTAAGGGGAAACATAATGCAGAATAATTATGTTTTCTATTATCAAACTGAGGAAATAATGTTAATGTCTAGCGTATGTGCCAAATCACAGAAATGTTGATTCTCTTCCAGCCTAAAAATAACCAAGATCTATTTTTTTTAAACACCCTTAACCAAAGTACTTTTGTGACCTATGCTTTATGCTACAGGATGAGTAGCTGTACACAGCCGATGCTATCAGCAGGACAATTAGAGCAAATAAGGTTCAGCCTCAGTAAACATGGCCATATAGAGAACCCCTATAGGCCAAATGTTTCATTTTTCCTCATCAAGGAGTGGTAAATGCAGAATGGTTTGGAAAGTCAATACTAGGATTGCAGGATATATAACTGACTCTTGGCCGGGAATGAAATTAATAGACTTGATAATCAGAAGCCAAAGTGCTCACAGCGGGTGGTGGTATACACATTTAAAGTAAAGCAGAGCAGCAGCCGCCACTGGCACACTCGTCACATCAAATTGCTGAACCTGGGTAGTAGAGCTATACAAATGTGAAATTACCAATTATGAAGAAGGAATGAAGGTAAAATGATTCATTATCAATAAATATAAGTAATTCTGAACTATAAATTGCAAAAAAAAACATTAATATGGTAATTTCTATTAAGATTAACATAAAAAAAGATAAAAAGGATTTAAGAGCAAAACATCTCGACAGATTATTATAATTATTATAATTTTTGTTTTATAGATACAATAATAAGATCCTGACATTCTGTTGGTGAAATCACTGTAAACAGTTTTTGTTGCCCAGTTCTGCAAATATATTGTTTTATTATTAATCTAGTTATGAGTTTCGATTAATAAATAAGTGAAATGAAACCTAATTGTAACATTAATAAAGGACATTTAAAAAATGAGCGAGCCCACACACAAATGTAATTCCAAATGCTGCTTCAAATGATCTAAAAATGTGCGATCGGTGCAGCTGTAGCACAATTTACAGTTTTAATGAACATTAAGAAAGAGTCTATGAGACAGGGGACAGAGTTGAGTTTAAAAAAAAAATCCATATTTTTATCTCCTCCTCTGGGGATTTTATTTACAACTCAGTGACATTTTCCATGTTTGTTTTTTTTTTCTCTCCACCATTTCTTCACAGCTTTGGAATTCTCTCTCAAAAAACAGATCCGTGATTCAGTTTAGGATGATTGATGGCTGCTTCCCTGCAGAGTGCACATAGCGTGAACCAGTTTCCACAGTCTCTGAGGTAATCACCTAATTCCTGGATGGAGTTCGACTGCCACAAACCAAAAAGTATGCCATATGGCTTGTTTCACCATGACCTGCATATTCCCTTATTATTATTTTTTTAATGAGGAAAAAATTGTGGCCTCTCTTTAAATGCAAAAAATAATTTATTGTACATTTCCATGACTCCCTCTTATATGCAAATGCTTCCTCTTATGAGGATTACTTTTTATCGCCCCACCTCTCATACTGGCTTTCTCTTTTCCCCACGATAACATTTTCTGTCCTGGGTGAAACCGGAGCTTTCTGTTGTTACAACATGACATCTCTTAACATATTGGAACAGTTAGGATGGCCTTGATCCCCCTGACCTCTTGACCCGCACTCACGTCTCCACACAGCCTTGAAGAGACGCCTCGCCTGGGGGAGAGGTGAGGTGAGATTGGACATCCAGAGGTTTAGATGCTCCACTGGTTCAACACATACACACACACACACACACACACACACACACACACACACACACACACATCACACATGACAGCTGTGTGTGATATGACCCCAGGTATGCTGCAGATCAGGATTGGTTGGTTGGCTCTATGTGAGACCTTATGCTATTCTCTGATGGACCATGGTGTCGCAGAAGCTCGTCAGAAGTTAGATACAAAAGAAAGACCGCCCTCCACCGCCCACCTCAGCTCATTCCCCCCTTTTTCTACCTCCGTATAAGCAAACATACAAACCTTTTAATTGAAGAGGTCTTGCTGCAGCCTAAAAATGCCCTTAGAACACAGAAATAGAGGAGGAAGGAGAGGCAGGGAGCTGCTGCTCCACGGTGTTCCGTGTAGGAGATTACAAAGTGGCTGGGAGAGTCTTCCCAAAACCGTCATTTTGAGGCATAAATGAAAGCAAAATGACAGAGTGGGAGCCAGAGGAGCCAACGGAGACTTAAAGGCTTCGTACTTTAAGTCTCGGTTTCATATCAAGCCAGCGCCACTTCACCAACTCCTCTAGCTTTGTACCTGCCTTCAAGCCATCCACTTTCTCTGCAGATCCAACCTACTTCCCTGCATGTGAAATGCTCAGAGCTGTGCTCACACTTATTTCTTCGCTGTCATTTCTGCTATATATTTCCTCTCCGTTTGATTGACAGATTTCATGTCGGACAGGAACAAAAAAAAACAACAACTGCCCTCTTTACCTTTCTTTGCCTCTTTTCTCTCTCAGTCCATTTTATTTCCCTCTCCTTCTCCTTTTCTGTCTGCCTCCTGTGCTCCACTTACACATCCCAGCAGTCTAGATTTCCTTTCCTCAGGTTATAATAGTTAGACTGTGAAATCACCCGGGCCCCACACCCCTCCCTTCATCCCCGTGTCCTTCTTTCCCCTTCCACTCCCTAAACATCTCTCTCCCGCCTCTGATCCCCTCCCTCCTTATGCTCCTCATAGCCAATCTTTAATATTTATGGCATCAAAGCTCAAGAAGGTGGGTGTGGGCAGAGGGCTTTACCTCACCTATGATTACTTGTGCGTTGTCAGGAACCAAACGAGGTAAGGTGAGGGTTGCGCTACAAGGTTGAGGCTGTGAAGCGGCAACCCTGCAGAGCAGAACAGAGGATATCCAATCTCCTTCAAGCCCCCATACTGAAGTGATTAGGCCACAGGAAGCCAAACCTGACATTGCTGACACTAGGCCCCCCTACCACATCCTGCCTCAATATCGACCCAGACCACACGACACCACCTTTCTGCACTGACACCCGACTCGCTGTGGCGACCGCAAGGCTCATCTACATATTCTGATGTGCAGGGGATGGAAAAGCAGGAGATGTAGGACACTGGGGAGGGTTGAAAAAAAGTCAAGAAGAAACATCAGATTACTGAGAAGAAGAAGAAGAAGAAGAAGAAGAAGAAGAAAAATGCCAGCGGCGACTGCTTCCTTTATTGTTTCCCTGACTCATGGAGTGGTGGCAGATGTAAGAAGGAGCAAGCAATGCAGACGGACAATTTCCAGCCTATTAGCTGTAAGTGGGATAAGTGCTGCAGGTGCTTTATTTTGGCTGCTCGGATCACATGGATCAAGACATCAGACAGTACTGTATATTTATATCATTTACCACGGTTTATGTGTAGGTCTTATATATCAACAGAAAATAAAAGAAGAATCAACATTATTTCAGTAAAAGCTGCTGGTTGCATCCCTGCAACCATAAAGAGAAACAGCATACACCAATTTATTTTTCTCGTCCGGTGCATTGCATCGTGGAAACACAGTATGTGACATCAGGATGCAGGGCATTTTGACAATGTGGTGATTAAGCGTTCATGAAAGAACACTACTGCCCTCTTGTGTTCGGGGTGGAAAGGGCAAAATTGAGAGCATGCAAATGCACTGGATTCAATTTTTTTTTTTTTTTTTACCATGGAGAAACTTTAATCTAGTGACAGAAACAGAAAGTGGGGCAAACATATGGACCTCACTCAGTCAGTCAAAACAAAAACAACAACAATCAAAACCAACATGTTTTTTTTTTGCAGAACTTGCTTTATTAGTGCCTTAAATCAACAGCGGCTGACTAAGAAGGCTTTCACAACACAGTGGGCTTCTATTTACACATGAGAGCAAGCACGGAAATATAGTTTGCATTCTGCTTTACATTTTCACAACACCTAACAATTAAAATTTAAACTGTATATCCCTCGGTCATTTCAAGGTAATAAGCTTATTTTATTGCATTCAGGTTAAATTAAGGCACATAAATATTCATGATTCTTTCATGAGCACTCAATATCTCTAAACCTCTGCGTAACCCAAACCCCACACATTTCAATAGAGCAGTTATTTGTTCTCTATCTCACACACATACACACAAACACACACACACACACACACAGAGAGAGAGAGAGAGAGAGAGACTCTGTTTCACCGATCAAAATGTGTCTGTTTTTTTAAGTAGTGATTGCTCTCTGTTTGACTCTTGTCTCCCGAGAAAGTGTTTCATTTCAATAATGCAGAAGTGAAACCAACTCTGTTTAAAAAAAAAAAGTCTCATTGAATTCTCTGGGGACCGTGGGAATAATCAAAACACTGCAAGTGCCAGCGAGGACTACAAACTCCAGTTAAGAACAAAGGAAATGGAAATCAATGGCAGGATGTATGCAGATTTTTTTGACAGCTCGACACGCAAATGATCTTTTGGGAGTTTGCCCTCTATTGCCTTTGCCAGGTTAAAATAACAACAGAGCGGGGGAATATAAAATACAGTATGGTGAGAGGGCACAACATTACACCTACTTAGTTTCGTGTGAAGGTGTTCCAAAACAGTCAATAAAGAATGTGCTGCATTTCAAGCAAGGTCGGATCGCCTCAGGCATGGTCATATCTATAAGTGGATGGCTACCAACCTCAGGAATTAATTTAAAGCTAAACACTGCATTATTTAAAAGCTGCACTCAATGTTCTATGCACAGATGTACGTCTCATTTTGACGGCACTTGAGAAGCTTGAGCAAAATTTCCATCTTATGGGCGTCTTTCTTGAAGCAGCTGAACAGGGTATAGTCTCTCATAACAGACTCCAGCATATCAGGCTGCATGTTGAAGAGGAAGAGGCCTTGTTCGCTGTATGCCGAGATCTCCGCCGCCTCATTCAACATCTGCACGGC
Source organism: Chaunax sp. Z400 (assembly GCA_037577475.1). Classification (NCBI taxonomy): domain Eukaryota; kingdom Metazoa; phylum Chordata; class Actinopteri; order Lophiiformes; family Chaunacidae; genus Chaunax; species Chaunax sp. Z400. The sequence goes on along the minus strand of CM075192.1, from coordinate 27,315,782 downwards.
AACACATGGGAACGAAACGGAGACGTAAAGTTGTGCATTGCCTGCAAACGGATTTAAGCTGTAACATATAGTTGTTGCAGTCATCCAGAAATGTGACCTGACGTACCTTCTTGATGAGGACCACCACCCCTTGCTCTAGACTGATCAGTTTGTCAGACACCCACTTGGTCTTGTTGAGCAGCATTTCAGGAGCTTCATCGTAGTTCTCCAATGTGGTGTGCAGGTAGACCAAAGGCTTGATCCATGACTGGACCAGCATCAGCACGGAGTGGAGTAACCATTTGTCCTGCGGGGCAATGATTGAAACATAACAGCTGACCAGTAAGGTGTCCCTAATCATAAAGAAAATACACTGACAGGGCTTCAGTAGAACTGTTCTGTTAAAGTCCTCAAGGGAATGTTTGTCTGCAAGAGAAATGGCAGCCCCTCAAAATGTCCGTAAGACTGCAATGAACAGAGGCAATCAAAATAGAGTGAAGAAATTCATAACAGCATGGCTTCTCATCAAGGAGTTGTCAACTGCAAGCAGCTCAGCAACTTAAATAGGATGAAATGTCATGGGTGAAGCAGTTGAGCCTCCTTAAAATTCCCCTAAGCAGAACAGACGCAAGTGGAAGTGACCGCCATACAAATCGCCGTTAAACTGCAGAGGAGGCTACATTTCAGAGGAAAGGGCAGAGGATGAATTAGCATAAAGAAGAGCCTTGCAGTTGTAAAGATCACATTAAGTATTATAGTGATGACATGACTTCTTGTCCACATGTCTGTTAGTTGAGGGAGGATTGTTGTAAAACTCCCCCATTAATGAGATTAGAGTTCACGTCAGTCCAATCAACCTCAAAAGTCCCTTTTTTTGGCTCCGTCTAGTTTCCACCCTTCTGATGGCCTAAAAAGCCGTGGCCTGCTGGAAAGTAGTCAAAACCTCAGCAGGCGCACAGACAAATGTTTGTAATGATACACCGGCAAGTATTTTCATGAGAATCAAGGACAATTCTCTGCAATTAGTGCAAATAATCATTCAGCAGCTGAGGGGGCAAGCATTGTATGGAGGGGAGGGTCACTGGCACACTTACGCCAGGCTCAAATGACTTTTAAAATCCTAACTGATGATGAAATCTTATTTCATCACACACATAATGAGCAAACATGCACAAGATTAGAAAATAATGGGGCACCATACACTTCAGGATTTCATGAAGTTCTCCTGCCCGAGGGAACCATGAAAGCACCTCCTCACATTGACCCCCTGAGAATCAGCTGCAAAAAAGATGAGTTACGAAGCTGCCGTAGCGATCGGCCAAACAGAGGAAATGAACGTGGAAGAGGAAATGGTTCAGGAGATCGGCAGTCAACAAGGACACTGTCTGTCCTGTCAGTCTAATATCTGTCATGATGTTTTTCCACGAGCAGACTGGGAGGTGCAAGACCGGATCTGTAAACGCCTCACACTACCAGATAATCCAAATATCAGGACCAATCAAAGGTCCAGACCAGCTTTCTTCCCTGATTGTCAGGAGGGTGGAATCGGTACGGAATCAGCCTGATTCTTCTGCAGCATGAGGCCGGCTGTAGTGAGTCTTAAAAAAAATCTTAAAACAGTCATACATTAGGACTACACACACACACACACACACACATATATGCACAAGGATAATTAAAGTCCAGTCAGATGCACAGAGACAAGCAGATAAACACAAATTCATGCTCTCACCCACACATGCATTTGGATATGCTTGCATAGAGCAGCAGTCACTCTTGAGGAAAGCACCTCTGTATGCCCATGTATGCATTCAGAGGCATATTGTCATTGTTAACATTATAAAATATTTGACGATAAGCTGTCGTGCACTCACAGAAATCTGTTGGATTTCACTTTTGGAGCTGGGGATAGGTAAGGCTTTGGTGATGCATGCATATCCGGCCTGGTGCCTCTGGAGCTGCAGTGGGAATGGGACGAACATCTCCTCCTACAATCCATACAAACATGAGGAGAAAAAGACTGAGCCATGTATCCCAAAGCCTCTTCATTATTATTAAGGTTTAGTATGTAGAATAAAGAAGAGCTTTTGTTTTTACTTTAATTTAATCTTAACATTCAAAACTGACATAAGCAACCATATTTTTGAATGATGTTTTGATATGTTTAAATGGTTTAGTCCTAACTTTGAAAAAAAAAAGCCCCTTCTTAAAAATAGATAAGCAACATGTTTGAATTGAATAGCCGGTTTGAAGACCTTTGGTTCTCATTTATGTGTAGAATTATAACGACACACAGTGGCAGTCGCACATAAAAGATACATCAGGGAAAAAAAAAAGACAAAAAGTTTCCACCATCTTGGCCACTACAGAGACGCATTTTGTTCTCTGGCATGTTCTCATCTGCAGAGCCCATGCTGGCTCTCCTCAGTAACAAGCTCATCCAATTTCAAAGATCACGCACAGTGAACAGGATTCAACAGGCTGCAAAACCTGGCCTCTCACTGCTGCAGTATATCATTATCACATTTGTATTACCCCACTGTAGGCGTGCTTCTTCAATAAAATATCTTTTGCTCAGAGGAGAGATGGAGGATTACTTTGAAGCCTGACAGTGGAGTGATGATTGTGTGAGAATCAAAAGCAAATAACAGCATCTAACAGAGAGTGTCAGTGCTTTTAGTCCAGCTACAAAGTCGGAGAGGCCAACAAAATGTATTTTTCCCCTTATTGCAGAACTCATTCCAATTGTTGCCAAATTGCATCCTAGATTCAAAGACAAAAACTAATATAAGCTTTGGAAATGCAGCGCTCACTGCTAAGACTTTAACTGCTGAGACGTGTTTTTAGAATTTAGAATTTCATTGCTTTTTGGATGATTCAGTGTTCATACATAACAGGTTTTTAGCTCCTTATAAAAAGTTTTATTTCCTCATTGTTGACACCCTAAGGCTACGTTTCAACAGCAGCATTTTTCAAAATGCTGATTTTTAGATTAGAATAGAATAGAACACATTTCAGAAAAAAGAAAAAAAAATCAAAACTAACTCAAACCCAATTTTACTGCATAAGAATATTCCCCTTATAGGTAATGGATCTTCTCAGACTCCCTTTTGCAGGCACAGTGAAAATCATTTCTATCGTCATGCTACTCTATGCCATTACAGCATCTGCAAAAGCCTGTGGTCACCAAGCGTCTGCCTATAACAGGTGAAACATCCTTCCCCGTGCATCTATCGAGAGCAGAGATTCATTTCGGGGTCAGCGTTACTCACAAACAAAGAGCACGATTCTGCAGAGACATGGTAGATTAGCTCGGCGTGCTGGATGACTCGGTCCAGGAGCTTTTCTTGGGAGATGGAGGCACAGCGGGAGAGGCTTGACAGCTCTTCCCTACAGTCTAGTGGGAAGCTTAGAGTAAGCAGATAGGGCCAGAGTGATAGAGCCCAAACACCCCGCTGCATGGCTGCAGACAACCACACACACACACACACACACACACACACACACAGATGTGACAAATGTTCACGCAAACAAGCACAAAACAAAAACCTGATCATCACATTTACCTACGTCTGAACTAAATGAAGCTAAATCACTGCACGGTTAATTGTTAGTAGGGTTACAATAAGTGTGACACGTTACCTGCAGGCATCATCACCATTTCTGTCAGTATCCTTAAGTCTTCCTACCTTTCCTGTCATGCTGACTTCTTTTTATAAGGCCTGACCTGGTCATGCATAAAGGAAAAGGTTGTTTTGGTCTTGCGTAGGTTCTTGTAAAACGGTACAGGTCATCCCAAAGCAGCGCATTTTTTTTCTTTCTCATGCATAATACAGATATGGTAAGAATGGTCAGGTATGTCGAAAAGTCTAAATGTCTTTGTTCCTGATTTAAAGATAATAAAATGGGACCTTTTTTTCCCAATTTTTTTTTTGTATGAAGCAACCTCAGTTTAAACAAATGTTTCGTCTTTTCATTCCACTCTGCATCCTGATACGATTGGTCAATAATCCAAGAATGAAGACTGATTGGATTGAGCAGAAAAGGCTCAATAAAAGGAATGAATCGGCTGCAGAAAAGACAGAAATCACTGGGATCAATCAAAACCTCCTGAAATATCTTTTTTATTTATATATATATATATATATATATTTTTTTTTACATTCAAATTCCATTTTGCTCAGAAAACCACAGGCGGGTGCGAGCGGTTCTACCAAGAAGCTATGATTTCCCTGTTGTAATGACTATGTTTAGCTGCTCTGGAAGGAAGCACCATTTAGTAGCCTGTTTGAAGCAGACGTTATTTTATTTTTCTTTCAATCACTTCTTGTGCGATAAAGACGGATGAGATCCAGGAATGGTTTGTCTCCCAGTTAAAGTTTCTGCCTCATACAAATATAATTGAATTAAAATGTCTACTATTGTTCCGAGGCACCGCATTCAAATGGCTTGACCTCAAATGTTCATAGCGCCTGTGAAGTATGTTTAAGGATGAGCTCAAGACGGACAGGGGATCAGAAAGTAGCGGCCGGTGGGGGGGTCGTGTTACCGGACTCACGTCATAAGCATACATCCTCAAGACACCCGATGCCTGGCGTCTGTCAGCCTGTTCCACATGAAACATGTTCTTTTAATCACCTTCTACTCCTGCACTTTTTCCCTCTACGCCTCTTCGACGTCTTTAGCACAACTCTCCAAAAAAAAACAATCTTGTTTTATTCAACTTTAAATCCTTTTTAGATGCACAAGGAGTTTAAGAGAAGTGTGAAAAGTGTATATTGGTAAATTTACAAAACATCATAATTAATAAGACTCAATCTAGTCTGATTTGATTATAAACCATGAAGATATTTGCAGAGTCTTTGATGCATAACCGTATTTCTTGTTCACATATGAGGTAATTAATGCAGGTGCATGCATGTTTTGTGTATTCACACATTTTTTCACCTGTGTCTGTTGTTTGTTTGTGTTATCTTGAAAAGTGGGCGGGTTTATTATGTTCATTAAATTTTATTTGTGATTTATTTCACTTAATATGATTTCAAAACACCAATAAAAAGACATTGAACTACAAACATGATGGCAAAAAAAATCCTCAAGGGAGTCTCTTATGGACTGCATGTGAGTTGATGCAGAATTATAGCCCAGATATATATAATGGAAATACGGCAAACTGATGATATTGATTCAGAATGGTTCAAACAAATATAAGCATAATGTATCTTCATTGTTATGGAAGAAGTAAAAAAAAAGAAAATAGAAAAAAAGTTTAGAATGATCTCATCTTTTCATACATTTTGGTGTGAATCTTTGTTTTCTTTTTTGGTTAAAATATCAGTTTGATTCTTCCATAAAATGTGCTGAATAAAATTACTAGTTTAGATTTCTATGGTGAGCCAAAAGCTGAAGAACACTTTCTCATTCCACAAATACTGTGAATCCAACCCCTTCTCCTTGTTATCTTTCTTTTGTAGTTTTGTTTTGCATTGCAGGTTTGATCACGAGGCCAAACGATCAAACGTGTGCTTGATATTTCGCAGACACTTCCTCATTGATCGTTGCTTCCTGGTAGACCTCCAGGCTGTTTTGCACCCATCTGCCCACTTTTTTTCAATATACACTGTTGGGAACATATGTTAGCCTTGTCTGCGGTTTTCAAATACAAAGTGATCTGAGGATGATCAGTCAGTCAAAACAACTACAAGCAGCGAACAGACGGGTTTGAAGTCCTGATTCTTTCCTCCAACACCGTTTCTAGTGAAACATATCAATATATCCTTTTTTAATAAACGTCTTTGACCTCGTCTCTATCATACTGTAAACAGCATGAGACCAGTCACAACACTTTAGACATTTAGAAACGTCTCACTGACCTGGAACGTGTCGTTTTAAACACAAAATCAATTTATTGTCAGTGTGAACTCACAGATATTTGTGTGAGGGTTGTCAGAAAGTGTTTGAAGTAGATGTGATGCTCATTGTGCAAAGGGTGAACAACGAAGGTGATAAACTGTTTGGAATTCGCTCAGCTTTTACTTGGCCTGTTTGCCCCCATGTTGCCACATCACTTGGCTCCATTTGAGTGAACACTCCGTCTCTTAAATTTGTCTGCCAGCTTTGACTGAGATTGCCAGAGGATCATTTTGTATCTTCACACTTTTTCTTTTAACACTGAGTTCAAACTTCATTTTACAAACTTTTTTTTACAGCAGCCCATCACTTCTGTTTGGTACATTCTCAACTCTTATATCGTTAAACCTCAACCCAGATGGGTATGTTCATAATATGCAAACAGTTGTTCTGCCAGATACTAATAACAAATAAATATAAAATACAATATACAATGGCATCTTCTCTCTTAACCCTTCGATGCACAAAATGGGTGAAAAGTGACCCCACTAAGTTTTTTATTTGCTATATCTTTTCAATTAATTAATTCATTTTAATTATCTTGTTTTTGATTTTTCCTTTGTTACTTTTTGAATAAAAATCATTTTTGTATCACTGCCCTTCTAATGCACAACATGTATGTCATGTGTGACAAGGTGACAAATAAACCTATTTCAAATATTAAATGCATTGTTGTTTGGTCCAAATTACTGCTAAAATAATCTTTTTAATTAAAATATTGTAATAGTATGTCTTTATTTTTTTCCTAAATCACACTCATTTTGGTGTATTAGAAGGGGCTGGTGCATCAGAGGGTTAATATTAGTCTAATCTTGACTTGTGGTAGTGTAACTGCAGGATTAAATGTCCTTACACTGTGGTATTCATGGCTGCTGAAGCTCAAAGTGTCTTTTGATTCGGCCTCACCAACCTACCCATTTAATCAGACAACGGGCACAGAAGCAGGAGTGTGATGAGGAGTCTCTGTCTCGGGTCCTGTCCACAGGGCCTCCTCCTGCAGCTGCTGGTGGTGCTAGACCCATTTATTATCATGTGCAAAGTCACATGTAATGATTGAGCTCCAAAACCTCCAGTCACCACAGTCACAAAGTTGTATAATGAGCTTTAGAAGCCCACGTTTTAATGTCCTCATAGTCTACAGTTAACTTTAGTTCATAGAGCTGATGTGTGAGCTAAACAGCAACTGCTTACATACGATTGTTTACTGTGATTGTGGACGTTTTATAGCATTTCAGGAGGGAAGAAGTATTTCTTTTTCTTCATGTCGTTATAAACTTCAAGAGGATTGTTATGAAAGTGTAACCAGGCTCCTCCTGACGTAGTTTTCTGTTTTATTTCTTTTCTTGATTACTTTAAACTAGACAATATGTCATGGTTCTGTATTTAGGTCGCCTGTTTCCTGTTTTATTTTGAAAGCATTTTCCCTGCCATGTGCATTTGCTTTGCATTTCCTGTGTTTGGCTGCGATCTTTAAACCATTTGTTCTCCTGCCTCTGTTTCGGTCCTCCATGTTTGTAGTTCCAGTTTGCTCCCTTTCCCTGTGTTTGTTTGCTCTGTCTTATGATTAGTTTATCCTCCTCATGTTTTCCCCTTCTCTTCATTTTCCCTCCTCTGTAATTGTCTGATCATGTCCACCTGTCTCTGGTTGTCTCCTCCTCCCTGTGCCACCTGTTCCCCATCTCCTCTCGTTATTACCTGTGTATTTAGTCTGTTTCTTTGTCTGTGTTACCTCCGTTGTGCCCTGTTATACCCTCCCAGCTCTGTGTTACCTCCGTTGTGCCCTGTTATGCCCTCCTAGCTCTGTGTTACCTCCGTTGTGCCCTGTTATGCCCTCCTAGCTCTGTGTTACCTCCGTTGTGCCCTGTTATGCCCTCCTAGCTCTGTGTTACCTCCGTTGTGCCCTGTTATGCCCTCCTACCGCTCCCTTGCCCTGTTTTTGTCCCTGCTTTGCCCCGTGTCAGCCCCTGTGATTTCCTGCATTTCTCCTCAGTACGTTTCTTCAGTGTTGGTTTTGTTAGTTTATGTTTTTCATGGACTTTGCTTGACTTTTGGATTTATTATTGGACCCTGTATTTTAACTTTTTGGACATTATTGTTATTTTTTGTCAAGCTTCATGCCTGCCTCTGCTCACCCTGACTTAGTTTATTAAAAAATATTTTAATTTACTTCAGCTTTTGTCTTGTGGCTGTTGTCTGCGCTTGGGTCCTATTTTTGAACCACACCTCAACACAATAACACTGAACTGAATGTTGAATTACATTAAAGTAAATAATTATAATAATATATTATTAATACTTACATTACATGGTGCATTAGCATGAAAACCTTGTCTTTTTTTGGAAAAGTAGTCCCTATTTCAAATTGAAAGCAGTCCAAATGGGAAAAAAACCCCATAGATTACATCTTGGCCTCCTCAGTTTTTGACACAGTTCCACTTCCAGTCTTGGATCTCTGACTGTATGCCTGTTTCAATCATTCCTTTTTCATTCTAAAATGAGGATCAGGTAAAAATATAGCAGGCAAACATAAAACAGAAGAAATATTTAAATAATAATCCTGCTGCGTGTTTCATATTGTTCTATACTTGATTTGTTAATTCAGCTATAAGAACTAACATAAATCAGTGTTGCAGTAGATTCCATGCTTCTGCAAACATTTTAAATCCACCAGTGCATGAGGAGGTAAATGGAATGTTAAATCCCTCACGCCCACAGCTTCGTCGGCCTTCCTGGACCCTCAACCCTTGAACCAGTGGAACCAGTAGAAGTCCAAAGTGGGAGCAGATGTCCTTTGTAAACATCTGCATGTATATACTAATGTGCTGTTTTACGACAAATCAGGAATGTGTGCTGTGATTTCTGGGTAGTCCTTGGATTTTGAGTGTGTCAAGTTTGCTTTCCAGTCGAGATATATTGTGTTGTGTGCAGTATGTGCAGACGAGAGCGTGCACAAGTTGAAATAGCATAAATTGTGTTGTGTGGCCCCCCTCACCTGAAATGAATGGCGAACGCTCATTGTTCGCAGCACCATTAGGAGTTTTACACAAATCGCAAAGCATCTACTGTTGTCCACTGTATTGCTCTGTGCTCCATGACTCTTTAAGTGCATGGGTCACGCAGTCGCACCACTTTGCCGTAGACTCTCCGTTATTATCTCCCTTGACGGGGGTCCCTGAGATGCACAATGGACTTAATGGAGGTGCACTCAACCCAAGACTCACACAGATTGAGTTTTGTTTGATATCAAATGCAGTTCATTATTTAAAGTACACACTATTTGGTATTTGATTTTCACAGTTATTGCACATTGTGATTGCACTCCATGAGGTTTAGGAAACTATCAAGTAAATAAAAATATGTTTTGTTAAAAAAGAAAAAGTAAAACATCCGTGTTCTGTTGTGGTGAAAAATACATTTCCTCTCCATGTTAATTTGATTTGCATGTATATCCATGCCTGTAAGAGTAAATACCCGTTCTATCACCTCACACAGTATATTTGGAAGATTGCACACATTCATATGAATCCTTCTGGCCCTGACAGACTTCTGGCATTTGCCGAGGGTTGATCCGTAGCTCCTGAATTGGGACATATTGCTCTCTTATTGGATGATGGAGACAGTTTGAATGCAGTATATGTGTGTGTGTGGGTGTTGTGTGAGTGTTGTGAAGGCAATCGTTTATGGCTCAGAACGGCTCAACAAAAAAGGTCAGATGCAATGTCAGAGGTTTAATTGTAGCTATGAATAAAGGATACATGTATTTTCTTAAGAAAATGCAAAATAATAATAAAAATTTTTAAAAAACGTGTATGTGTTCATGTTAGCAACTGAATAAAGTGGAACTGATTTGTCCAACAAATTCCAAGTCCAAGTCCAATTTTTTTTCAAATTCTCCTCTAAATTTATTCTGCTTTATTTATTTCATGTTATTTTCCATCATGTTTTTATTATTTATTTTATGCATTCAAATGCATCATTAATTATCTTGTATTATTGTAGATTTACTCAGGTCCCCCTTTGAAATGAGATTTTAATCTCATGGCACTTAAGGGTAGCCTATATAAATTTCACAAATTCAAGCCATAGAGCTTATTTAGCATAAAACCATTTGTTTCTGTTTGCTTATATCTCCTTTAAATGGCAGCTTACTAATAAGAGCACTTTAAAAGATTTACCTTATTAATGTATTTCATACGTGTCCCTTGGATTTTGTACAGTCTGTGCAACAACCAGAGGACAGTATGTAACAGTAGGTATGCATGAGTACTGAATCTATGCATTAGTGTATAAGATTTGACAGGAAAATCAGGGCAGCATGGCGTGCAGCTGACGTCCGCTTTTCTCACCAGCTGTCTTGTTTTTGATGTGCAACAGTGTAATCATGGCAGCATTAGCAGATGCAATATTGTTGACTTCCTTTCAGACTTAAAAGCGATAAAGTTACTTGTTCAGTCAGCTCTCACCCACTTTGTAGCTTCCAGCTGGCTTTTCCTTATTTGTCTGGGTTGATAAATTATTATCATATCACTTTATATGAGCAAAATCATAACAAAACATTTGGAGGATTAGCCTCGGGTCTGCTCCATGGCTATCTTATTCTTTTATGACACAAGTGAGATGAAGAAAACAGGCTATGTGGGCTTTTTTAATGAGAACTTTGAGATACAAAGAGACACTCGGTTGTGTAGTGCAATACCAACAGTCCTGAGGCAACGGAGAAAACGACACATCTGAATGATTTTATGCCTCTTTGTAACAAATCGGGTCATCGTGCATGTGTGGCTGTGTGTGCCTGCATGTGTGTGCCGTGGGTTTCCATTTGTATGCTGACAATCATGTATGCATTATCTGTTTGTATGTGAGAATTATATGCATGAAAAATAATGAATAATTTGACATTTTTAAGTACACATCTGTTATTGCACAGAAGAACATACATGTGCAAAGTGGTGCACAGTGCAGGATAGTTGGCGTTTTCACGTCCAGTGTACTTGTTGCATGTACTTGCAGCCATGGGCCTGCTCTAATTCCAGCTAATTGAAGGATACATTATGATTATTATCTAAATAATTAATATTTAAAGTGAAGCATCTTGTGCATAAATGCGCAGTGCCCCCCTTAATGAGGAGACACACTCATCATTTCTGCTGCTGAGGGATCGCTGCAGGCAATGGAATTAATATTTTTACTCATTAAAGCTGTAGCCTATTAATTCACCCACAGGCATCCCATCCGCTATTAATAAGAATTTTGTTATAACCTGATCCGTGGACTGATCCGCACATTACACACAGGGACACGGACGAGACGTCCTCCCCCATATTGGCGCATTTGTTCACATGCTGTCAAAATGTGTTGTTGATGGAGCGAAGTGAAGACGAGTGCTGCTGTTTAAATAGCAATGTTCCAGGTGCAGGGACGGTGGCTTTTAAAGGGCATGGGAGCTGACACTTACTGTTTTAATTCATGCAATGCCAAAAACACACCTATGAATAATTAACAAACTCAATTCAAACCCTTTGTGTCCAGATTATGTGTCGTTTATGAGTCAGACAAGCACTAAATGCTAGCTAACTTTAGCAAAAGCTTAGCGCATGTTCCTGCACACTTCTGTACCAAAGACGTGACATTTCAATCACACTCTTGTCTCCTCCTCTAAAACATGTCCTCTCTTTGCCAAAATGGTGACAGAGATTTGAAACTGAAAATTAGTGACAGTGAAAAAAATATAGACAGTGTAATAAAAAAAATGTCCTCGAAAAAAGACAGACATGAAGGAAAAAAATCAAAAGATTGTTTTTGAAATCAGCCTCAAAATAAAAACCAATAGCAAATTAAAATGAAAAATGTATTTTTTTAAAAATATCTGTGTTGTATTGTGCAGCGGGAATCTTTCCATGCCAATGCAGTTTTTTATTCATAACACATGTTTTGATGCCAATGTTTCCTTCTTACCTCCATCAGTGAAGAGTTGTTTGTTTGTTTTGTTTCACCTGTTTCTTTGTTTGTCAACAGATCTTTCACAGGGGTGGATCTTGGGCTCAGGAAGAGTTTCTTTAAAATTTGAGGTGGATAAGAGACGAATGCAAAGATAACATTTTAATTTAACGCCTTTATCAACAGTAATGCTAATATCATGAGAAATAAGAACAGGCCAAGTAAAATAATAGATCCACTACTTTCTGGAGCTGATTTGGTGGAATAGATTATAAATTTGGAGATGGGCTATATGTATTGGGTCAGAGTTTTTCAGTGAGATAATGCAGATCCAGAGCCATTGAAACGGATTTCATGAGTCTGTGAAAGGTAAGAAGTTATATCTAAAAATAGATCTGTATCCACCATCAAGGGAAATCATATATGTGTATATAACTCATAAACTACTGATGGTAAACACACGATAGAACTTAATTTATTTGATTATTTCATAAACTTTTCACCACATACGGGGGATATGAAAGAAAAAGTGACGCCGTCAATTATTTTTAATCACAATGGAGAATGACAGCGTGCTGCGAGCATCCCAAAAATAGTACAGAAGATAAGGCAAAGAAATGTTTAATGCTTTAGAATGCAGTTCATAATTAGTGTGTGTGTGTGTGTGTGTGTGTGTGTGTGTGTGTGTGTGTGTGTGTGTGTGTGTGTGTCTTTTTGCACTTCACTGAGCCTTGAGGCGTACTTCAACTTCTTCTGGATAAGCAAAGATGATGAAATTATAAAATCATTCTAATTCTCTTTTAATTTAAATTTGAACCGATGACATTGCACAAAAACAAAAGCCTTATTTTTACTACACAAATATTGTATTTTCTTACATTTGGAAAAAAAAGTGTAATTATTATTATTATTATTATTATTATAAAGCCACTTCTGATTTAATTAGACTAATTTTAACCCCCTTATTCCACAAGTTATATATGCAGGACCGGCACTGCTGCATCATTGTCATTGACATCCATTCTGACAGGGCTGTAGTGCTTTTTAATGGCTCAACAACATTTACCCACCTTTCTGCCCCTGTCCTCCAAAGTGTGGCCTTGCAGTCCCCCCCCCCCCCCCCCCCCCCCCCTCTCCCCTCCCCTCTCCTGCTCCTCTCAGTGTTTGCAGGCTGAACTCCCCCCTGGCATGGACATCTGTCAGTCTGTCAGATGGTCTCCCACACATATGACTAGAGGTTGGCTTGTTGGTTTATCAGTTTCTAAGACTTATTTACCCATCTTTATCTTTAGAGGAAGGCATTCAATGATCAGCAGGGATCTGTGTACAGCGTTATAAACAGTTAAGATATTCATCCTCCTTGTTTTTTTAACCACTACAGCCCTGCATATATATTTTTTATTGCAAAGACATTTTGACATAGTGTAAACGTTTTTCCCCTTAAAATGATTTTTGCACTACAGTAAATACAATTTGACTCATGCCAAACTAATCATTGAGGTTCAGATGATTTTTTTTCCCTCTTCCGATTCCTCCTTCCTCCGGTTTGACAGAGAGTGCTTCTTGCGGATGACAGTTCTGGGCTGATCCATTACCACTTTGCCCCAGGCTTCATTACCATCTCCCTCCAGTAACATGCAACACTCCCTCCTTCCAATGCAATCTTTGCTCTAAAACTTTCCTATCTGGTTGCACCGGGAGCGGCGCTTTTGTTTCTCCTGCTTTTGCAATCTCTTGTGCATCTGCATGCATGAACGCAATAATTAAAAGAGTGATCGTGGTGATCACTGGTGATGATTTCAGTCATGGAGCCTGCTATTTTTCCCAGTGGGATTAGGTGGCGGTGCAGAGGCATGCCCGTCTTGCCATGAAGCCACGTGTCATTTTTGACAAGTCTGGGGATAAAGAATCAGGCATAAAAGCTTTAAATCAAATTGGTCACACAGCCTTGCCAATCACCGCGGACAACATATGCAGGCTCACTACCAAGGTGAAGCTGCTGTTCTGCGTCTAGGCAGTGAGCGATCTCCCCGTGCTCTAAAATGGAAATGAAACTGTTACACACACCCACAGCTATTGAGGAAGGGATTTGCGTGGGCCGGGGTACAACTATACTCGATCACCACTGTGGGAGAAGCTTTAGCTTTGCCCTTCTTCAAAGTGAGATCCACAAAAAGGAAATGCTCGCCTAGGTTTATTCAAAAGGAGCTCCTGATGGTGGGAAGACAAAAGGTACTTCACACCATCTTCCCTGGGGCACATGTAACTCTAAAGCTCCTCTTCTCCGCTTTACTCCCCCCCTGGAGTGCACTGCACTCTCTCCTGATCTCGTCTCTTTTGCTCAATCTTTTACCTTTTATTTTATTTTTCTTCACTCGGTCTGCACCTCACCACATCTCCCTCACTTAATTTCTCGTCTCTCTCTCCTCCACTCCTCGTCGTTCCTTCTCTCACCTTAAAGCTTCTCTCTCTCCTACGTCCTGCTCTCCCCTTTCCTCTCACACTCTCTCTCTCTCTCTCTCTCTATGTCTGTCTCCAGCCACGTGTTGGCTAGCTCAGAGCAAAACCCTCTATTAACAGAAGCCAAGGCCAGATGGCGGCTCTGAGATGGATCATATCAACTCTGAAGTTCTCTGTGAGTTCCAGACAGTCTTCTTTTTTTTTTCTCTTTTTTTCCCTGAACATCTCAAAAATAACTTGCTCTTCGTCATTTCACCTACAAACCCAGTGTGGGATTTGTTACTTAAAATTACCACTCCGTATCAGCTAAGCAAAGACGCACCAAATGTTACTTAATGTTGCTGTTACTCATTAGTAAAAAAAAAAAAAAAAATTAAATACAGATGGAGAAAACTTTTTAAAGAAAACTATTTTTTTCCGTCTAAACTAGCTCAGTGAACCAAGAGATGTTTTGTGTAGTTTTTTTGGACATCTCTTTTCATTACACATTTGTTCCATTATCAATTTTGTGTACCCTCACTAAAGGCTGTCATGCTGCGATGGGTCTTATTAACACACAAACTCCAAATCCCCCCGGCGACAGTTTTTATTCCCAAAGGGAAATTGTGGCAGTATAATGAGAAAAATAACATGTTTGTGAATCCCAGAAGAAGAGAATACGGTACGACATCTCCACCAGGAGGAATTCCTGCCGTTTTGTCTAATGAGGCGTAGCGAGATTATGCACTTTGGTCAGTTCAGGAGATGAGTGTGAAATTTCCCATTAAATAATGTGAATCTCACATTAAGAGGCCCTCCTGAGGAAAAGCGTCTAGTAGGGATAACTAACTCCATTAAATTCACGGTCCCTCCAGAAGTTTCTGCCCAATTCAAGGATTCGTTTTAAGGTTGATGTGTATCTGAAAGCCCATCGGCCTCGTCTGTGTCGTCACTGTGTGCGTCTGTGTCCGTGGGTTTGAGACATGAGACGTCACGCTGCTGAACCTGACCGACTCTGAGCCACTGGCCTGCCCTCAATACCGAAACAAGTCATCTATTTCCTGTTTTGCGAATCCGCATCTTTGCCCGTCATGCAGCGGTGATTGTCAGGTAACATTTAGAAAGCAACCCCCCCCCCCATTTTTTTCCCCCTTCCTTTGTCCTTTTCTATTACTGCCAAGAAACAAGTTCATTGTGATTCGGAATGCAGTTCCACACCTCAATGGGTTCTGTTTGAAATGAGATTTGAGAGAGTGAGCATGAGAGAGAGAAAGACGGAGAACCTCGAGCCGCTGAGCATCTTGATGAATAAAAGATGGAGGCACCAGCATCTTCAACAACAAAGCATAATTAGTTCAGTTTTTTTATTTTTATTTTAGGAACACTTTATCTGACATTTCCTTTGTGGGGCTGCTTTCATTACGCATGTCCTGCGTGCTTTGCATGCTGTGTGGGCTTTGTTTCTCTCTCCTCCTTGCAAGTCAACAATAAAAAACAGGAATACTATTTGCATCCCATGCAAATGTATCTATTGACATACATTTCTGTATACTCTCACTTTCCCAGTTTACTGTTGTAATACAGCTCGCGTATACGTATACAGTATGAAGGGCTTATTTGTTACAGCAAACCAACACTGGAACTGATGATTATTTGTGTTATTTACATATGCCCTTGCAGAAAAAATACAGTTAATATGTGTGGTGTTCGTGGTATTGATGCAACAGGCCTGGAGCAAGTATTTGAAAAATAATTGCATTGATTAGAGCACTTGTCATACATAAAGTTTAACCCTCCTGTTGTGTTTGTTTTGCTGTTTACTATATGAATCCATAATAATACATATATCATCACCTAATGTTGTGATTCATCTTTTTATCAACTCAAGTTCTTGTGAACATACAACATACGACTTTTGAACTTCCATTTGCTGTTTATGACCTGTAGGCCTCATTGACCTGAGCTCACATCACTTGTCCATCGTGCTGCAACAGAATGAACTGTGAGCCTCAAACAAGCTTCATATACCAGAGCTGTGTATAAGTTGTATATATATACAGTACCAGTCAAAAGTTTGGACACACCTTCTCATTCAATGGTTTTTATTTATTTTAATTATTTTCTACATTGTAGATTAATACTGAAGACATCAAAACTATGAAAGAACACATATGGAATTATGTAGTAAACAAAAAAGTGTTAAATAAGTCAGAATATGTTTTATATTTTAGATTCTTCAAAGTAGCCCCCTTTTGCTTTGATGACAGCTTTGCACACTCTTGGCATTCTCTCAGTCAGCTTCATGAGGTCGTCTCCTGGAATGGTTTTGAATTAACAGGTATGCCTTGTCAAGAGTCAATTTGTGGAATTACTTGCCTTCTTAATGTGTTTGAGACCATCAGTTGTGTTGTGCAGAGGTAGGGTTAGTACACAGTGGATAGCCCTATTTGACTACTGTTGTAATCCATATTATGGCAAGAACCACTCAACTCAGTAAAGACAAACGACAGTCCATCATTACTTTAAGACATGAAGGTCAGTCGATCCGAAAAATTTCAAGAACTTTGAATGTATCCTCAAGTGCAGTCGCAAAAACCATCAAACGCTATGATGAAACTGGCTCTCATGAGGACCACCCCAGGAAAGGAAGACCAAGAGTTACCTCTGCTGCAGAGGATAAGTTCATTAGAGTTACCAGCCTCAGAAACCGCAAATTAACAGCACCTCAGATTAGAGCCCACATAAATTCTTCACAGAGTTCAAGTAGCAGAAAAATGTCAACATCAACTGTTCAGAGGAGACTGCGTGAATCAGGCCTTCATGGTCGAATTGCTGCAAAGAAGCCACTACTGAGGATGAACAACAAGAAGAAGAGAATTGTTTGGGCCAAGAAACACAAGGGATGGACATTAGACCAGTGGAAATCTGTACTTTGGTCTGATGAATCCAGATTTGAGATTTTTGGTTCCAACTGCCGTGTCTTTGTGAGACGCAGAGAAGGTGAGCGGATGGTTTCTTCATGTGTGGTTCCCACCATGAAGCATGGAGGAGGAGGTGTGATGGTGTGGGGGTGCTTTGCTGGTGACACTGTTGGTGATTTATTCAAAATTCAAGGCACACTTAACCAGCATGGCTATCACAGCATTCTGCAGCGCCATGCCATCCCATCTGGTTTGCACTTACTGGGACCATCATTTGTTTTTCAACAAGACAATGACCCCAAACACACCTCCAGGCTATGTAAGGGCTATTTGACCAAGAAGGAAAGTGATGGAGTGCTGCGTCAGATGACCTGGCCTCCACAATCACCCGACCTAAACCCAATTGAGATGGTTTGGGATGAGTTGGACCGCAGAGTGAAGGAAAAGCAGCCAACAAGTGCTTAGCACCTCTGGGAAGTCCTTCAAGACTGTTGGAAAACCATTCCAGGAGACGACCTCATGAAGCTGACTGAGAGAATGCCAAGGGTGTGCAAAGCTGTCATCAAAGCAAAAGGGGGCTGTTTGAAGAATCTAAAATATAAAACATATTCTGATTTGTTTAACACTTTTTTGTTTACTACATAATTCCATATGTGTTCTTTCATAGTTTCGATGTCTTCAGTATTAATCTACAATGTAGAAAATAATTAAAATAAATAAAAACCATTGAATGAGAAGGTGTGTCCAAACTTTTGACTGGTACTGTATATATATATCATTGAAATAATGTTGTGGTTGTTTTTGACAATCGCAAACAGGTTCGGTTCCCATGGGGTAAAAATTCTGTTGGGGATAGGTTCCCGTGGGGGTTGCCATGGAAGCCAAAAAGGGGCGTTTCTAATGACTGACCATTTTTGACCAGGAACACCAAGGGTGTACACAAGTTCAATAAAACACCCAAAATTTAATAAAAATTCACAAAAAATTAATTGTGTGTTCTGATGCCATGTGTGAACAAAGTCATGGAACCTCAGGACAAACAGATGAAATCAACTAAATTTCTTCGAGAGAACATTTTAAAATTGGTCAGATTTGACCGGAACAAAAACAGAAGGGTTAACTCTTGGACACTGGTAATTTTTTTTTTTTTTTTTTTGCAAATGCAGTTTCTCAAGACTGACCCTGAATCAGCCAACTTTGGCTGAATTTGTGATTTCAGTGCATCAGAGGTTATTTTCCACAACAAGTTGAAAGAACTCTGTCTTATCATCACCTGTGAAAAGCAAAAAAGCTGGTGTGTTTCCGTGATAGACAACTTACCTGACATTATAAAGACTTCAGTGAGACAGTGACGTCCCACATACGTCAAACACCAGGGAATGAGGAACAAATCACAAACCTGCCAAATCGGTTTGACTTTGAGGTCTGTGGCGTTGTCTGTTGATGCTCTGCAGTCTCTCCACATATCATCTGCTCTGCTGAATGTGACCTAGTCTAATGGCATCTGCGACATCTCTGGAGAGGATGACGGCGTGCTTGTCTGAGCTTCTCTTGCTTTCTCTCCCACACACACACACACACATACACATCTTCATAATCTTCAATTCTGCACCCCCACCCACTGTTCATGCTTCAGATGTAGATCCCTGTAAAGTCTTTAGCCCCAGGTACTGCCTCGGGGTCTGAACAGTGGTTCAGGGCAGATGCGGGGTAGCAGAATCAAAGGGTGGTTGTGAGGAACATATGTGCATTCATGTATGTTTGTGAGGGGTGTTTGTCCAATACCTTCCTGCCCCTCTCACCCTCCAACCCCCGCTACCTCTGCTCTTTGAATGCTCCAGCCTCTCAGCTCATTGTTCTTGCTCATCAGATACACCAGAGAGTGGATTCGATTAGCGCCGCAGCTAAAGCAAATGTACCGGTCTGCGCCGCACAGACCTCCCAACCCAGCATACCAATGCAGACGTAATTACCTTCAGACACCTGCTTTCGACAAAGGTCATCTCAGATGTCAAAATCTTTCATTCTGTTTGAGTCTTAAGTCGGATGTTGATTTCCAGTCATGTACAACAGCAGCACTTTAATGCCTTAATCGCAGCTTATTCCCACTGAGACAATCAAAAGATTTAGATAACGATAGCCAGTATAGATTGACTTGAGCCTGGATGAATGGAGCAATCTGTACATCTTCTGCGTTCATCTCGTACGTAATCGGACACGTTTTCAGAGAGGTAACAGATACGGACGAGATGGACGAAACGCAGCAATACCACCGGAAATGGCGGAGGGCAGTGTCGCTACAATTCACGCAGGAAACAACGAAGAAGAAAAAAGTGAATTGATCGAGTGTAAACACTCTTCGACCTCATGTCTCGATGTATTTCTTGGCCTCACAGACCACCGCCGGGTACATCGCTACCTTCACCTTTGCCGCTTTGTTTTTACTAGGTACGTTACCACAACCTCCTCTGACCGTCGCCATATTTGTTGCTGTCGAAACTTTTGAAACCACTGCGGTTGTATCAATGTCGACGTAGAGGACATACAGAAGTATGTTCGGGTGACGGATAGACCGTTTATGGACAGATGTATCCATTTACGTATGTAGAGGGAGCATAAATGGGCCTTAAGCCAGTACTTTATGTGAACAACTGTGGCAACCAATCATACTAATAATACTTCAAAATATAACGACAATGTTATTAACTTAACCTCGTTAGCTACAAAGCTAGTAGCAAGCCGTGATTAGAAAGCTGATACTGAACTAATTATTGATGTTAATGTTAGCTTTCACATTATCAAGTCCTTACCCTATCTGGTGCATTTTTAGATCATCGGGTGCCTGATAAAGTTTGATGTGGTCGATCCAGCATCGTTTATTGTGATGCTGCAGGTGTCGCATTTAGTGATTCTTTTGTTTTTAGGCCTTATGTGAAGTTATGACGGCCGAAGTTTGACTCTGATCAAAGTTGGAAATCAAGGTCAAATTACATGCATGAAAAAGCTGCAGAACAATTTGAGAGTAAATAGTATTAGTCCCTTAACGACTGGCCTTGCATAGAGATCATGTATAGTTCTCTTTTGTCAGGCATGGCTGTCTGTAAACACTGGTAATCAGTGATAATGTGTTGTTGTAGTGTGGGTAAAACTTTAGAAAATCTGTAAATTACTGTTCCACTGTTACTATAAGTACCTGCATGAGTAAAAGTCCCGGCTCTGTGAGGATTCTAGCCATCGTGTTCTATTAGGCTTTAAAGATTCTTCACCCGTTGCCCTGGAGTGTCGTGGGAAAGAGAATCAGGCTTTGCTGGGCAGAAGTGCATCGGCTGTTCTCTGTCTAAAAAAAGAAGGTGAAAAATATGCTACTCCAATAGAATATATTAAGAACAAGATCAAGATCAGCAAATGATTTTAACTATTCTTTCCCGTTCTATGTTTTATGGATGATCCAGGCCCTTGAATCCCTCAGAAAACTATTAGAATTGCTATTCACCTTGTCAGACGTGTTTAGATGAGATTATTTCAATAAGAGCGCCTAATATTTCATGAGAAGGACAGATTTAGGCATCTTTTCATGAATTATTAGGCTGTATTTATTATGGGAAAACTGAAGTACAATTCAAGTTTGTGTGAACGAGGTGGTGTACATAGAGGTCCACTTGGACAAGTGATAAATGGAGGCTCCTCTCTCCGAGTCTGTCTGTTGTGCCTGTTTGGGAAACACCAGAAATACATTTTTACCTTTTCTTTCTGTTTGTGTTTTGACTGTCCTCAGTATTATTTCTGTGCATCTTCCATCATCATGTATGATCTTATTTTCCTAACTTCGAAGTGAGTGACTTTTGGAAGCAAACTATTTTTGTTCAAGGAGTGGACTAAACAATTTGCACTTTTAAACCAGGGATGAGAGACACTGATATTGTTTTAGATACAAGAGCTATTCCTGATATTGAAATTTCAGATTAAAACTAACTTTTAATTCCAGGCTCTTTGAGGATCCTCCTTATGTTGTGGCCCTGAAGACTTAGCTCCACTATTAGCTTGGATATATATGTATATTATGTTATTATATGTACCTATCAGTAATAATAGTATTTATATTACTATACAATTCTTCATTTTTATTTGTTCATTTTTCATTATTACTTCTTTCACACTTATATTTAGTTGGTAATAACTTTTTTTAAATCCCATTTCTCATTCATTCTTGTGTATTTTTTGTCTACAGTCTCTGTAAAATATAATGGGATGCTGCTTAGATATGATTTTTTTAAAAAGGACTTCGCCTTCGCCAGGTGATAAAAATCCTCCCTTTCTAACATGAATGGTAAAATTTGAGCACATCAGACATACAATTACACAGGATCATCGCTAGTGTTGTCTGTGACCTTCTTTTTGGCCTGTGTCATTTTCACATTCTCTACCACCTCCTCAGGGAAGAATGAACACAAAAGAGACAGGAAGAGAGAGAGAGAGAGAGAAAAAAAGAAGAATCAGGTAGAAGAAACAGAATCAAACTGACAGAAAAGAGATGTAACAAAGATGTAACACAAAGGGACAATAATGTATTGATCGCTAATGATGAGCTTGTTACAAAATAAACAATACCATCGTCTCTCTGTGCTTATTTTCAGTACAACCTCGAGTCCTTTTCTCTGAACACTGCTTTGAATGACAGATGGGATCCTTGATAGCCAATCATAATATGGACAGGCTTGTGCAAAGACAGCCGCGTGTGGACATGCCCATGGACGGTGTGACACATGACAACCTTGAAATAGCCAAGGCTTTGTTTGCCTGGCAGAGATCCACTCGCCACTACCTACATCGCTATTTTCTCTCCCTCCCCCCCCCCCCATCTCGCTGTCTCGGCTCATAACAGACATCAACAAGTGATCTTTCTGGAACCAAGGGCTGGCTATAGAGCGAACAGCCAAACTGTAACCATCAGCCTTTGAAAGCCTTATTATTATGGAGAATGGGAGGCATGCCTCGCTGACAGAGGAACGGAGTGAGACAAAAGAGAGAGATGGGGAGTTCGTCGAAGATAGGAGTGGGAGGATGCAGAGAGGGGGAGGTTGATATGGAGGATTTATGAGGGTCAGTGTGCGCGCTGAGGTCGGGTGGGAAGAAAGAGGGAACGAGTGAGGAGGTAAAGAAGAGAGGAAAAGAGACTGCTGATGGGTAGATAATGCAAAATAGCTCCATAAAGATAAAGAGCAAAGCCTCATCTCATGGTCACTGTCCGGCTGAAACATCAGGTTTGTTGAAGGAGAGGGTAACTGCACAACTTCTGAGAACTACCTCTGAAATTTCATACGACCCCGACCAAAAGTGGCCAAAGAAAGAAAGGGTCTAGTCCCAGATTGTGGTGCAGGTCTTTGAACAGGCTACCACTGTCAAAACATATCCTTTAATCTCTTTTCCCAGTGCAGCCCCCTTCTTTCGCTGAAAATCTAGGACATTCTTTTTCATCATCGCTGTGTTCCCTGGTCTCTGTGGTGCTCAGAGCCCCAATGCCAAAATGAAGTCCCGTAGTTAAGGAGTCTCTTTTTTTCTGCCAGTATCTCGGGTACTGTCCAGGGATAGGTGGTTGTTTGGATGTTGTTTGCATCCATCCACAGACAATTAAGAAATGGAATTACATGCAAAGTTGTTTCCTGCAATGCCATCACTGTATATTGTTGGATTTATGGTAAAGGGAATACATTAAAAGGGAAGAACACATACAAGAAAAGAGATGGATGGGATGTTTGGGATGTGGGATGTATAATTTCTGATTTGATGATGTTCCCTGGAGAAGAAAAAAAAACAACCAAACAATGCACATCAAGCAATTATGATCTGATATTGTTTTCCGTCATCATCTTCATTGCCGGTTTGCCTTTCTTTGTGTCATTTCGCTAATGACACTTTCATACCACACCATTTGGCTCATGAGCCATTGTGCTGTTTCTCTAATGCCTCTGGAAGTAACAAACGGTAATGGCAAAGAGGATATTCGTCTCCTTTCGGCAGATTCTCCACACTGCTTCTGATGATTTCTACAGTACATAACTCGTATGTGTAAATTCTAAGCTGACAGCAGGGAATAGATGTTTGGATAAAGCTCTTCTTTTTTTTCTTTTTTTCTTTTGGATTAATATGAAGAAATCATGAGATGCAGGAGCTATTCCACAATGATTTGCATCAGAGGCTTCCACTGGGTGGTGCTGAAATCCTGTCCTCCACCCCCTGCGATGCACCAGCACTGGCTTCTTTGACTGTGTTGTTGCTGAGAGAATCCACCAGGCACAGGACAAGATTTTACAGTCCCAGGTTTAATTGTGTCTTGAAGGGAAAAAAAGGAAGCAGCTATCGTGTCATAGGAAATACAATAAAGCCTTAACAGGCTCCAAAAATTCCAGTTTAAACAGTGAACAGCTGCACACTTAGCAGCATAGAAGTAAAATGAAGATAAGAACTGAAAGGGAGCTTTCTGCTCTGTGTTCAGATATAGTCTTGTGATCTATTATTCATTCTGCTGATTCTTCTCATTACAACTGGTTTGCATAAACCCACAGCATCATTAAATAAAACAAGCTAATTGATTATACTTTTACAGCACGCATCGCTGCTCACCATATATGCACAACATATGAAGAACTTCAGCTTTTTCCATGATCACTCACGGTTTTATCCACAGCTGTAAACAAGGGGATGCCAGTTAAATCAGCATTTCAAGCCCTCAAGGCTATTGAGATATTGATTTAGCAAATATGCGCTCCGATCAATAGTTGGAAGATGCACCTATAATTTTATATACGGATCCTGCACCACACGGTACAAAGGCAGAATTTCAAAAAGAAAACTTGTATCAACTCACAGCTATGTGGGAGAAAAAAAAATGTCAGATTGCATCCGGCAAGAGGCTGTGATCTATAAAAAGGAGCCGAGGAGAGATGTTTGTGTAGATTCTCATTCATCCAGGTCATGATAATCCTAAGAGGTTAAATAAAAAAAGCATCTTGGCTTGTTTTTAAGGTTTGAAGATGTTTCACTTCTCATCCGAGAGGCTGCATCTGTTCTTCGTGACTTTTTTAACAATTTTTTTTTTTTAACCTCAGCCAGGCAAAGGATGGACAAGTCTGACTCTGCAGAAGCAAACAGATATATTTGTCTTCACCGCTGAATCTTACATAAGGCTGGATGATCAACAATACCGCCCATGCCGTGCTGAAGAGAGTGATGAGAGATTACCTGGGATGTTAGTCTCTGGTTCAACACAAAGCGGCACACAACTTCTAGAGGAAAATTAATTAGTGAATGGGACAAGGTTACAGACGCATAATGAAAATCATTGGTCATGTCACTTCATCATATCCTCGATCCCCCTATTACTTTCCATCAGGTTAGTCAGCCGTGAAATAGAGGTTTCATATGATGCAAGGAAGAAAGTGCCACCGCATCCTCCACCAACTGCACCCACTCCTTTCTCCCACTGGGTTCACACATGGATGATCAAGGCACTTAGACTAATGTGGATGATGCAGGGCGATGGGGGGGGGGAGAGATTGGGAGCGTTAACCTATCCTTTTACATCATTATAGCACATTTAGGCATCATTCTCTCAAATGGCAGCTTTCACAACCAGCTCCAGCTTCTATTCACTCACTTACCCCATATTCAAAGGGCACAAATAGGACTGTGGCAATGCTCTTAACACAAAAATGACTGACAGTCAGGCCAGTAGCGTGATTGTCAACTACACTGTTCACTTTGAGGGGGAAAAAGAGAATGAAAAACAAAATGCTTGGGATGATATCATTTCCTTTCTTTGTCGGTCTCAAAAAGAGTTGCATCTCTGTCACAAACGGTTTGAAAAGTAAAAAAGTAGCCACTGGTATTTTACACTTATGCTTAATTTGGAGAAAATTGCACCAGTCTATAATATTGAGTAAAAAATAGCCCAGCAAAGTGTGGTGGCTTTGTTGTCACCTAAAGATGAAGAAACACAGCGATGCTTGTTCACAGTGAAGCAGACAATAGACTTTATTAACAATGGTAACAAAGCTGTGTTGGTCTACAGAGCAGCCAAAGAATAATGACAGACTTTCAGTGTTCATAGTATTCTGGTTGTCTCCTCCTGAACAAACACCTCATGTCCTTTAATGTCCTTTCCCCCCCACAAGTTTTACAATCTCACGTAGGCATCACCTCTCATTGGTTCTTGACTATAGCTGTCAGTTTCTAGAGTAACGGTGATTCGGACTTTGACATTCATTAGGCCCGGTGACCACCAAAGTATTTCGTCCCAGCTGAAAATGCCAGGCGCCCTTTTGAAAACGCCAAGCTGGGAGCGCTTGAGAGGGCTTTGGAGGTGCTTCGGTTGCTATGATACGGAACATCCGCTGAAGTAATTTGTGTTGTAAGTACCTAATTTTGCAGATAGGTTGTTTTATCAACAAATGCTGAGTGCAAAGGTAGAGGACTTGTTCTGGCCCTGGCTATGGATGAAAGGAAGGCTGAAGGATGCAGGGAGAGAGGACAGACCTGGAGGTCTTTGTGGGTTCATGAGATTTTGTGGGCAAGGACACATCTTTATGTTAACATTGTGGTAGTCCAGGGATGTCATCTGGTACAGACACGGACACTCAAAGACCAGCAGTATTCATATTATTATTTCTCCTCCCTTGTTGCTGTTGATCTGCACTGTTGGATGCGATGGTTGGTCTTTGTGGTATTTGTCCCGCCCCTCCTCCACTGTGATTGGACAGCTGGGTAAAAAGTGACAGAGACGAGCACAGCGTTTTATCCAAAGTTGAAAATTTTTCAACTCTTGCCAACCAAAAAAAAAAAAAAAGCCAAACATGCAGTACTCCGCACAGAAAAGACGCTCAGCGTCTCGTCATGCTGCTGCTGTTTTTAGCGTAGTGTAAATATGCGGCTCTCCCATTGCAAAACCCCCCCCCACAAAGTATACCAGGAAAAACTTTAAAACCTTTAAAACCCTTATTCTCTTATCCTGGGAAAAAGCAGGAAGAAACCTGCAGGTGAGCCCTCACCAAGACGGTTAAGCATGCAACATTTGTATTTGTAACATATATTAATCGTACAGGCAGACTAACATTAGCATATCGGTATGACAATAATAAGAATTATTTAATACTGATGGATTATATGTATATGCATCAAAACATCTATAAAAACCAATAACATGTGCAGTCCCAACAACTGTTGTCATTCTTTTGCATATAAAAATGCAGTTTTTGTGTGCATTTAAAGTCCACCCCACCTACACACACACAGACACACAAAAGGCTGGAGTAAACAGTTTCTTTCCTGTATGTGTCCCTATATTGGTGCTTCACGGGCTCCTCTTATACGTGTTCGACTCTGGCCCACCACACGAGCACAGATACCGAGAGCCTATCCTCATCATTTGTTCATTTTTCAACTAACAATGCTTGATCTATTTTTTTCCTGACAGAATACACAATGAAAGGAACATAATAATGAGGATTTGCTCGCACCCTCTATTGAACTAACGAGTCATATTTTTGTGCTGTGTGCGCATCAGCCGTCTTAATGTTGTGTTCTCATACTGCAGACGTCGTCTAACAGACTGAAATACACACCTGAGCAAATAAAAACTCTCAGCTGAAACTATCTCAGCGCACACAGCCGTCTGCATGTGCATGTGGTCGATGTTGGATACGAGCGTACATGCATGCATGACAATACACTCAGTATGAAACATGCATTTCAAAGCAGGGGTGCATGAAAATATTAACATGTCGCTGGTTATCAGCTGATGTTTTTTTTTATTATTAATTATTAGCCTGAAATGAACATTTGTGATGCTATGACAGGACAATAAGATGACAACTTAATTATAGGCATGCATTGTGAACTATTCACCCAGCAGTTTTCTTAGTTTGTCCAGTTTAAAAGACTGCATATAATAATATATTATCTCCAGTGCATGAAAGACTTAGTGTTCTTTGCAATTATGTGGAAAAAATACCTGCATATATTGGTACCAGTGTCAAAATGAGCACATATCAGAAAGAAATCCATACTGTGCTTCCTTATATTAAAGGAAGGCATTTTGCATTTGATGAGTCCACAGCTTTATGGGGAAAGTATTATGCTTTGCTTTGTTTCACTTATTGGTGCATGAAGATCATATAAAGAAGTGTAAAAATGAGAATTAGAGACAGCTTGTAAAATGACAGCCTTTCAATGCCAGGCGATAATGACGGGATATTATCATTAGGTGGTATTTGTGCAACACATATACAGATTTAGAGCACGCACACATTCTGTCACCTTCTGTGTTGTGTGCTCTTTGATGTGAAATATGTTTGAATTCAGCACAAAAAAACAAATGGTAAGGAAATGGATTCTGCAATAATTTTGCTGTATTATATAAAGAGAGAAATAACAAAGGACTATCAAAGGAAGATATGGACGCTGAAGCACTTACTATGAAATGGCTGTGTGGGCAATTTATAAAGTTTTACTATATCTCATACTTTTTCCTTGTTTGTTTTCTGTGGGTGGGATGGGGCCCATCCATCACACAGGCATCCCAGACATCAACACGCTTCTCCAAATCAATGGCTCATTGACTGCCCCAGCAGCAGACATGGACACACGTCTGTCTCCCTGACAGTTACAAAAAAAGAAACAGGAATACAAATTGGGCTTCACTGTCTGACTGAGAGGGCAAAAAAGAATAGATCATTGACAATCATGACACAAATCCATCTGTGATTCTTGAAAAACCCCTTTTCTATTGTTCCCCCTGGTTCCCCGAAGTCCCCCTTTGCTTAGTATCCGTCAATATAGACGTGCTTGGAGGAGTCGTTTGTCTGGCTGTCCCTAAAGAAGTTTGGCTTTGGTGCTTTAGGGGGCATTTTGACAATGGCAGAAGGATGGAGGTGAAGCCTTTGCTGCTCATCGATTGCAAATGTGGTGAGAGCTTAATTGATTCACATTTTGAGATCAACACGATAATCTGTTAGCCTCGAGGCTACAGTGGGCTGTACAGCCTGTGCAGGTAGGAAACAGGAGGCTAGGAAGGGCATGGAAGGAGTGAATCAGCTGAGTGGAAAGTTTAGTTGTTTTTTCCCTTTAAAATCAGAATCATCAATTCTGTTCTGCTGCCTAATTAAGGAGACCTTCAAGTAACGGAAAGTGAGCTGAGGGTGAAGTGAACAGTTGTGCTGAGGATTGTTTTTTTTTACATTTTAGGAGTTTGGAAAATGTATTCTAAAACACCAACAACAGCATTAGTAGAACATGTTTTTGCTCTAACTTACTGTTATATTCAGGCTATAAGGTTTCATATTCTGTTTGAACTTGTTCTCATTCCTGTAACGTCAAATACGGCCGAGTCGCCATATTTGTTGTTGATGAAACTTTTGACGTTTCGCTGCCAGAGTGTTCGATACGAACATATATGTTTTCTACATATTATAACGCGTTATATGGTTGATGCGGTAGTTATAATATAGATACTACTATTTGCAGTCTTTCTATTATTATATTGTTGTTGTTGTAGGCTACATGACGATGCATTTTTGTCGTTGCTAACTTGACGTCTCAGTCCTGTACATGTAAAACTGATGCTAAGGGTAGTAAAGTTACTAATGCGTCATAGTTGAAGCTTTCATGGCCCCTGACCATGCTGCTTAAGAACCAATGAGAACATGTTGTCTCTTTGACTTACAATTCAATTAAATATGAATACAAAACCTAAACCTGAAATATCTTCAGTGCATTCATGCATTATGACAAACATCCAGGAAGGTGTCAGTCCCTTTACCACATTACTAATTTACTTATTTGACTCAAATGAAGTCACTGATAAAAGAAGCATCAACTCTATTAATGGCATTCGTGAGAAACCTGTAATAATAATGTAATAGGCCAGTGCAGGTCAAACATATGAATTTATGCTGTCAAAATGTCCAATAAAGACATCAGCTTCTACCAGTCATAGGTTCATAGACCATTATGTCATCTCTGAGTGATGTCACCATTTGTGATGCAAAAAACTATGACAATTAATTTCAAAACTTATGTTTTTATATTGTGCCAGATCATTTTAACAATTAGTGTTGAAACACATACACACCTACACACACACACACACACACACACACACACAGAAATACAACCCTTTTCTAGCTCCCATCTTGTCCAATCAGTGCTCACTAGATCTGCACTCCAACTGGCTCCCCAGAGGACAAAACTGCAAGTCCAATTATATGTTAAATTTAGATGGTCTACAACTGAAAACCACCCCCCTGATTTATGGGGCTTGAGCTGGCATTTAATAACAGTCCTATTACAAAGTTTAAGCAGGTTCTATACAGTGCATTCACATGTACATTCAGTCCTCCATCAATCTTTCTATCGCCGCCTCTTAACGTTTTCTCCTGCGAGTCTTTCATCCAGCTCAAACAACCCCAAAAACACCCGTTGCAAGTCCCGTCTCGTCTTATTAGAAATCTTCCAGCAGTTTCTCACTCCATCATGAAAACCAAAGGGCCAGTTGTTCGCCCATCAATACGACGTCCCAGGGTGAAGCCTTGAATCTGACTAGAGACAGAAGTTGCTGATGGGACTGCTGCTGGATCCCCAGGCAGCCGGCCAGGCAGACTAACAAGTGAGTAGATGGACAGAATGAAGCTGCCTCTTCAGTCGTGTTCTGGGGCTTTAAATGGAAAATGCTGGATGAAAACAAGGCTACATGGGACCGCAGCCATTTCTCTGTGTTCTATAGATGAAGAAAAGGAAGCCTGATCAAGTGCAGCAGGATGAGAAGGCAGGCTGGGAGGCCAGGGGGATTTGAAGATGTGTCTCTCTCTCTCTCTCTCTGTGTGTGTGTGTGTGTGTGTGTGTGTGTCTGACCATGTGTGTCTTACAGGCATAGGAGTCATAAGATTTTGTTGTTTCCAGAAAGAAAAAAAAACTCTGCAACACGATTTATACTATCAGAGTTCAGGAAAAGTTTATTAGAATATCTACAATTGCTATGCTGCATATGTGATGAAAAGCTGTCTAGTGTGTGATTTATATTTTATGCAGGATTCCATAGTATTAGATTTACTATACATCATCCTGTAATGATGGGAATATACAGAACATGTTTCTGAGGATGATGTTCCCAATCTTTCCACCATTTTAGAATGAAAATCCAGACTTTTCTACAGTGTTGATGATGACACCAGGCCTCAAGCACTGAAGAGAGAATGAAAATCATCAGTTGACCTTCCCTCCAACTTGAGCTTGAATCGACTTGAAGCAAACATTGGGAACTATAATAATCAAAGCAACATTGCATAATGCATGTGTTTCAAAAAAATGTAAAACTGACAAAGCCCAATGCCATGATAAGGTATGACTGTAGGCATTATATAAATATTTAGTATAAATATTTACTCCAACTGCCTTGAAATATGTCAAAGTGTGGATACACTTCTACAAAGCCAACAGAACGACTGTTTGTGTAGGGGTACGCAAGACAAACAGGGTGAAGACAATTACCTTGATTAAATACATTAACTGTCCATGATGTTAGGGTTAGGGTTGGGTAGTAGGGTGAGTATTCTGCCTCAGTTCACTGTTGGTATAAGGCCCATTTATGCTCTACGTTAAAGACGGAGATGGACGGAGCCTTCAGAATGTCTTCCCGGTTCATGCCATACGTAATCGGGCACGTTTTCGGAGAGCTTATGGATACAGACGAGACGGACGAAACTGAGCAAGACCACCGGAAATGGTTGGGGGCAGTGTAGCAACAATTCATGCCAGGCACAACAAATCCGTATGGAGACAATGAGGAAGAATAAAGAGAAGTGAAAAAGTGAGAAAAAAAAGGTCTAGCAGGACATAAATAATTAAAATGACTGCGACAAAATCATCACAACAAATGACTGTTGGTGGATTGTGACGAGTAAACTGTTAAAATGTAGAAGGAAAAAAAGAAAAAGTAGATTAAAAAATGCTTTCATATGTTTTTGACATGGAAAATATGTTTCATCCTCAACAACACGACCTCATCCTCCTCGGCTCAGCAGGTATTATTGGATGAGACATCCGAGCATCCTCCTGCGACCCATGCATCAATATAGCATGATGTCAGTCTTGGTCGCTACAAGTACTACAAGAGCCAACTGTACTCTCACAATTTCCTGACTTCCAGAATGCATTAACCAGTACCACGCTCTGAATGATTAAATATTTGGGTGACAACGCTTGGCAAGAAAACCACACAGCGCTTGATTAAAACTTTGTCACCAGACTGTGGAAAGTTTCCAAAACAATTAATTATCAGGGTATTAATGGTGGCATGTCCTATGTAAAACACGATAAAGCCGGGGACTTAATTAAGAAAACTCATTATATTTCCATTTTGAGAATTTCAAAGTTTTCAAATGAATGTGGCACAATTATTTCCTTCTCCCTCCATCTCTTGTCTCTCCCTCTTCTATCCTCTCCTCCTCTCATATATATAATTGACACACACTTTGCTTCGGCTGGAATTCGAGTGCCAAATAAGAGAAGTTGCTAATTAATTTTTCTATTCTCCCCTGGTGCTGTTGGAGAGAACTGCTCGTTCTCGTCAGCGAGGACATGCAGGAGGTGAACACCTCGGCGGCAGGTGTCGCACCGCTCCCGTCTTCTCCATTCGTCACTGACACTTTTACACAATAAAACTTCATCATCACGGTCTTTGAGAGAAGCCTTTTATTGCACCTGACCTCCACCTACCTGACATGCTCGGTCCGAGGCTGTGCCCTGCGTTTAAATACCAAGACAGAAGCAGCATAATGACCTGAGCGTCGCATGCACAAAACCCTCCCTGGTCACTCAGTATGACCTGTCATAACACAATCCATCCCACGGTCCTCAGCCACAAGAAAGCCTATGCTGAACAATTTGACAAAGATGTGAACAGAGATTGCTGGTGGGTCAAGAGAGCTCCCATAGGACCCTGTATGAAGCAGCACTTGATGAGCATGTACCTGACAGGCTGAGCACACTAGGAAAAAAAACCCCACATGTAATGAGGAGGTCAAACTGAGGGCAGCCTGCACCCAAGCATACTGTATATATATATACGCATACACAATAGTGCTATTAGTCACAGCTGCATTTTAGCATATAATATAGATTCAGCAACACACAGGTTCAGTTTAGAGCATCGAAAAAATAATAAACACAAGCAAACAATGACTTCAGTAAAGGAGGTTTCTACAGCACTCATGGCCACCATGCTTGCTGGCAAATAGAGGTCAACAACAGTAATTGAAATGCCATGTAAGGCACTCAATAAATGCAGTCGTTAATGAAAAGAGAGAGTCTATTGGCAATTTCCCCGATGCGATTGGTTAGTTTTTGTCTTAACTCCTCGTGTATTGTTATCAGAGGGTTTAGATAGAGGGAAAGAAGCACCGAGAGGGTGGCCATAAATTTTTTTTTTTTTTTTTAAAGTAAATGGATGATCCCATTTCACATCCCTTAGAATTTTAACTAGATGAGCTTAGGGTACTACGTGTGTATATGTGTGTATGTGTGTGTATATGTGTGTGTGTGTGTGTGTGTGATATTCATGAGGCAGAGGAACAGAGCAGGAGGGTAATTTTCTGCACTCACTGAGCCAGGCATTCCTCAGGACAAAGGGACTGGGGAGACATAGATTACAAGGTTGAACAGGAGGGATGGGGGGGGGGGGTAACGTGCACGCGCACTCACACAACCACCTACCCACCCACGTACACACACACACACACACACACACACACACACACACACACAAACGCACACATTTGGCAACCCTATTTTCTCACGCCTTTGCCAGAGCCGACTCCACCCCACTACCTCACGGCCGCCTGCTCTTCCAAATCCCTTTCTGTTCCCAAATTGCTTGTCAAAAGGAAGAAATTAGAAAATAAATCTTTGCAGCTGACAAAAAAAAAAAAAGATGACATGCTGTTTGCACCTGGTCGTGGCAATTAAAACTCCGATGACAAGTGAGGATGGCCTCCTAATGTGGTGTCTCAAGGCATATCAGCGTTTTCACAACAAGTGCCTTTGTGGCAGCACCGCAAACCGAAACGCCTGCCATTCTTTGGCCCTTTGTGCAGCCTGTTGTATTCTGTCATGGCCATGTCCAGAGTAAAGCCTGAACCATTGAATAAATACAAGAATATTCTGATTTGATGAAAATAAATAAATAAATAACACTTTACATAAACAAGTTTTGTTTTGTATCATATTTAGTTATGATCAACTACAGGTTGCTTTACTGTATGCATAATGCTTGAAATTCAATAAAATGACATTTGACAGATTTAAAGATATGATATCTTATACACCTGCTGTATCTAATTTGATACACACATTTTCTATAAAATAGGTTGCAAAACATCAAGTTATTATACGCTGCCTCAATTCATTAAATGCTCCTAATGAAGTATCGCTAACAATTTGAATGTTTTTATTACCACACTATTTTCAAAATTGGAAAAAAAAAAAATCCACACAAAACCACCTGTGGTTTTCCGATTGAGGACAACCACTGTAGCTGACTCATTTGAAGGTCCTCTGATGTATGCATTTTGCCCTCTGGTGGATTATCTGTGCACTGCATGTATCAGATTGTATACATTAGGTTTTTCTGGAGAAAAGAAATTATCATACTAATGATGTAGAGGTCTCAAAAACTGATGTATCAAATATGATACCATTGCCGTTATGGGGCTAAAAGTGTGGCATCAGCCATTAATGTAATATCTAATAAGAAAATAAGAAAATATTCTAGAACAAATCTGCATACAAAGAAACACCATTTTAGCAACGCAAATTCCAGATATCTTTGAATACATTGGATGCATACAAATATGGTTATTGCGGTTCAAATATCCACATCAAGCTACTCCTAAGCCTGTGTGTTGAGTGCAAACAGTGTAGTCTGCCTTCTCGTCCAAGTCTTTATATGTTCAGCGGCTTCGGCTCAAGGGAACACTGTAAAAATCCTTAATCTTAAGTAGCCCCATTTGAATGACAGCAGACAAGCAAACAAAATTGTTTAAATGTACCACTTACACGAGCTGACTGCTTTCTTCTCTCATAGTTGTGCCAGAATAATAAAGCGGACCCTTCGCATAAACAGACGCTACATCATTATTTCATAAGTTTGCTGAGTTGAGCGCAGTAAATTATGTACACCTCGCTTTCTTGGGGAACACAGGCCTTTCCCTCTGTGTTAGCATTTAAGCTGCCTCGTTGAGGACAATTTCTGTATACCATACGCTGAGAAATGTATCAAACCCCTGAGGAGACTTGGGCATGAAAGAGGACTCAGTTTAACTGCTAGAGTTCACAAACATAATAGATACAGAAGGGAGTGTAAATCTATGGATATAATCTGTGTGGGGTTCTTTTATCCTTGGAATGTGGATAAAGGAATAAAGTATAAATGTGGTCCATTAGCTGTAATTGCTGATATTCTCTATCTACTGGCTCCCCTTGCATTTCTTAGGTTGTCGATTCAAGTGTGTCTGGTTTTGATTAGCGCAAAACCGAGCTGGTCAAAGAAGCCTTTTTTCTTCTTTGACTTAGTATCAGAATGATAATGTTGGCTTTTCTTGTCCCCTTTTGCCTCCTTGACGGTCTTTTAAGGTCTATCATTGACTGTGACTAGCCTATAAAGAGCTTAACTATCCTCATTAGCAGTCGCTCTCCTCCTGCTATGTTGGCTCTGTGTGGTATCTCTCCCTTTAGTGGTCTCCAGTGTCTCTCTGTCTGCATGTGGAATAGCGTTGGAGAGCTGGGGGCTTCAGAGTGACAGATGGAGGCTGCTTTCTGACCCTTAGAGATAGGCAAGCCCTTCTGTCCCCTCCTGATTGAGTGGTTAACTACCGGTCGCTCTCCTCACGTCAAACAACCCCGCTTCATGTTATCTAAAGCCGCTCCCACTTGGCCCACTTGCTGCGATAGCGGTGTCAGATCCTGACAGCCGTTGTCATCTGCAGCTAGCACTGATGCCATTGAGGCTTGGTGAATGACACTTTTATGAAAGTGGTGGAAACTCCACAGGTACCTGATTGAATGAAGATAGGAATACTGCATATTATGAGGCAGGGAAGTTTTTCTCCATGTTAGACATATAAAACATTTTCTTACCACACAATCAACTTTATTCTAAAATCGCCAACAGTCATTAAATGAGCAGCAGCGGAATTATAGCACTGTTTATTATTATTCCAACAATTTCAAGCCTGTTTCTAAGAGGAACACAAGTGCAGATAAAACAGAACATGCATTTTATGATTTAAAGTGTTTCTTTATTTTACCCAAGCCAACACTAAACCAAGAAGATGCTGCCAGATTGGACAGAACCAAATGAGCAGATGGTTAGATGTATTTTCTGGTTTATTCTGTTCTCAGCTGCTCCAACAACAAATTGAGATTTTGGGAATAAGCCACAAGCCACCGCTCAATGAAATTTAACTTAACTAAATATCTTTTTATCATTTAATTCATGTTTTAGTTGCATTACGATCAACATGCCCACAAAGGACCAACGAGGAACCATTTAAGATCTGGTTAAACAAGGTCAATGGTGATCTGCCACCCAACTATTGGTTTGGTTAAACGCTAATAAAGTGAACATGTACTGTCTTGTACCTCAACTTCTTCTTGACTTTAGCCACATTTCCACTGCATAGTACCGGCTCTACTTGACTCGACTCAACTCGGCTTGGTTTTCCATTGCCGATGGTACCTCCTCAGGGTACATTGGCGCCGCACGAAACTGCCGTGGCGTAGTTTTCGATGCGACACACTCCTCTTGTCCACCTCTCGTGATCCTCTCATCAGCTGTTTAAAACAGGAACGTCTGTCACTCCTCAATATAGAGGCTGCAATACAAAAAAAGTTACGGTCGCTAAAAGTAACTTCGCCGTTTGAGTGTGGTGGCCATTGACCAATCAGTTTCATGTGACCTTTTAGTACCTGCCTGGCTCACTCAAAAGTAGTACCAGGTACTTTTTAGCCAATGGAAACGCAAAGAAGGTGAGTAGAGTAGAGTCGAGTCGAGCCGAGCCGGTACTACGCGGTGGAAATGGGGCTTTTGTTAATATACGATATGCGACATACAGTATGTTAGGCCAACTTATGTTATATATTTCACATGGCATACCTTAAAAGAAAACTCAACTTTGATATTTAGTCACACTTTGGACTCGAACACCAGTCTTCCAGGGATCTTTTCTGTGTTTTTGACCAATCGAACCACCTCCTGATTTGAACATCTCTCACCTCTTATACTACTTAACTAGAGGGGCATTTAGATTTCAGCAGCTTTTTTTTCCCCAGCAAATGAAATCCTTTTCTAGCTGGTTTGTCAGGTTAAGAACCTCCCTCTGCAACAATTGATAGGTACTGAGCGAATTCACAGGTAACCCAGACTCTCCACTTTCTCAGACAATATTAAAGTATATCCAAAATAGATGCACTCTGCCTTCCAACCTACAGGCAATTATCCGACTCTCTGTAATTGGCAGCAGAGAGTGGGGAAAAAATGAAATCAATATTCTCATATGAGTTTCTCAGCGTGTTTAAAAACAGCTTTGACTGATACAAAAAAATGCCCTCTATGCACACAGAGGTAGAGAAGGTTGAATTCAAATGGATCTTCAGACTTCTATGCTTGTTTGATTTTTTTTTTTCCCAATGCACTTGCTTTTAGGTGCATAAAAATCTTTAAGAGGTACCAAGGGCATGCCGAGCGCATACTGGAAATGCTAAACAAATCTATTTCACCTCAGATACCACAATAAACAAGCAAACAAAATTAATGTTTTAAGATATGGAAGGATTGAAGGAAAGCTACAGAGACAAAGAAAGCTCATCAAAAAATGCAGTGGTAACACTTTAGAATACAGAGAGCAAAACTGTGAGCGGTGACTAATGGATGAGTAAGGAACCAATCAGGAGTGAATGGATAAGTAATGAATCGTTTACCTGAATAACTGAGACGAGGACCAGACAGATCAGAAGACAGAAGGACTCCTCACTTTTGTACAAATCAACACAGTAAAATCATTGTCTGACAACAACACCTAGTTTTGTAAGGGCCTTGGAAAGCTCAAGGCTCAGACTCCACACTTAAGCTTATGGTTCAACTTGAATATGGCACTCAATGGAACACAAACCTCTAACAAATACCGACACGTTCCTTTTTATTCAAACAAGCCTCATCCAAAGTCAAGCTCATGGCCGTGTAACCATATAATTTAAGTCTACAAATAGATAGTGGATTTGGATTTTTATTTGAATCCACAACAACTTGCATACACACACAGGTACCTACCGCTAAATATGTCTTCTTTTTTTCATCAAGATCCATGTATTATTCCCTCAGAAATTACATAAAATGTTGAAAGTATCTCACAATGTTATAGAAACTTTAAAAAAAATTCTGGATCCTCCCCTTTATCCGGATCCGCACCGAAATTTAATGGGATCTATTCTGGACGAAGACCCACCCTTCCATTAAGTGCCATGGAAATCTGTTTAGTCGTTTTTTTTGTGAGTCCTAGAAAAGTGGTATAATTATTTTCAGGACAGTCTAAAACAGAGTTAACAAAAAAGGCTTATGTGAAAATCTGTTTGGCACGGCAGTAAAGTCCTTCATCTCCATATTGATGCACAAAATGTATGACTTCCCATTCAGTCCGAGTATTTAACGACATTTTCAGAAAGTATTGTGTTTTTGTGAAACAAAAAAACTCATTCCTTAGTAGCTATTCAAAATCCTGTGTGTTACTAATTCATTTCATCCTCTCTTATTTGTTTGTATTTGTTGCATCCGTCTTCTGTTGCATCAGACTGTGCCCACCCCCTGATTATGATGTCTGTAAGGTAGATGAACCTGTCTAGACATGTAGGATGAAGCTGTGTCCTGGAAGAATATCTGCAAACACCATATTTATTCACTCTGCTGTTCTGCAACTGTATGTAGGCAGACAGACAGACAGATAGATAGATAGATACCCTCTGAGCCCAGATATCACATACTGTTTCTGATGACAGCTTTAACGTTGGGTCTTGTGAACTGCAGACAGTTCATGCACACCGTCTCCCCTTGCAGCTATCGAATCCTGGCTGCTTGAGGAAGATTTATAGCAGTGCCATATTATATCAATTCTTCTCTGATGACCTTATACTGTGCTTCACTGCTTTGAAATTGTTCTTGCATCCTTTTTTTTCCTGCAGGTCCTTTTTTTTTTAATATAACCTTTTGTTTGAAATGTTCCATGCCTCCACCCAGTCTACAGAATTTGATCCTACACTTGTCAGTGTAAGTTATATGAGAATATTTATTCATTTATTGGAAAATATGAAATTGAAATGATATTGAAACCTGGATGGAGCTGAACTTTCTTAATGTCAACGAAAGTAAGACAGAGATGCACATTTTTAGACGATCTGAGCTACTGGATGACGCTGATGGTGCTCTTGACTCTTCAGTTCCATTCAGTCGATTCTCTGCCAAGACTCTTGGCATGATTTTTGACAGTTCCTCCAAACTTGACAAACAGATTAGTTCTGTTAAAACTACTTTAGACTTTTAGGTCAAGGCCGATCTTCCTCCCAAAGATTTGGAGTTATTCATGCCTTTATTACCTCTAGACTTGATTATTGTAACTCGCTGTATGTTGGTTTAGATCAGTCTTCACTTCGTCGTCTGCAGCTGGTTCAAAATGCTTCTGCTCGACTTTTAACTGGAAAAAGAAAGCGTGATCACATAACCCCAATATTGACCTCCCTCCTCTGGCTTCCTGTACGTTTCAGGATTGATTTTAAGATCGTATTGCTTGTTTCTAAGGTTTTAAATGGGCTGGCTCCTTCTTATTTATCAGATCTCTTGCACCTTCATACTCCAGTTAGAGAACTCAGGTCTACCAACCAGCTGCTCCTGGATGTGACGAGATCCAGCCTTAAAAACAGAGGTGACCAGACCTTTGCTGTGGCTGCTTCTTATCTCTGGAACAGTTTACCGCTTCATATCAGATCTGCACAGACATTAGAAATATTTAAATCACTGCTGAAGACCATCTTTTATTACATTTATTGTATTTTTTATTACTATTTTCATTACAATTCTATATTGTATGTTTGGCATCTGTTATTTCATGTTATTTTAAGCATTTTCAGCACTTTCTTCAGCTGTTTGTTGTTTTTAAATGTGCCGGAAAAATACATTTTGACTTGACCATAAAAGAGTAAAAGACTTTAGTGTTTGTAGGTTTTAGATCTTTCAACTCTTTGTTCCCTTGTTATCTCACACGTTGCGTTTTACACTGAGAAAGTCAATAAGAGCCACAACTGGAGCTGATTTTTTAAACGCTTCCCTAAAGCAACTCCAAACATGGGAGGTTTATTCTTTTGTGACAGCTATGTTTCTGTTTTTTATGTGACCTTCTCATCCACCTCTTCATCCCCAGTAAAGTATGGCTTATAGTTTAGCTTCCCCAAGCTATTCCAACTGATCAATTTATCTACAGTTCCATGTCCTGGATCATCATTCACCAATTCCGGCTCAGCAGCAGATGCACTGTTTTCCCTTAGCATCACTGACTCGCAGGCCAACTTTACCTGTACAAAGCACTCTGGATATCGATTCACAACCCAGTGAAGGTTTTATTTGAAATAGGATGTTTGTATGTGTGGCTGGCTTGTAGCAGTGGGAAACCAAGATCCCTGACTACACTGAGCTGGAGAACAGTGCCGAGGGATATAGTTTTGATAACTTGCACACATATTGTACAGACTACACTCTTTAAAACTTTGGCAATTTTCCACTCAATTTCACTTATTTCCCCTCCTTTACTTCATCTTTTGGCCTCTTTTGTCTTTTTGCACCAAGATGCTTAATGCACACAGACTGTTGAGAGTGTCCATTTTAACATTTAATTCATATTCACAATATTTTACTGATTTATTACTGATAGCAGGACAATTTTAAAGGGAAAAAAACATTTTATTATTATGGTTGTTAAAGTAAAACCGAGATTAACTCAAATATTGCGTAACTAACTGTTAATAATGCTATTTAAAAGGGTGCGTGCAGGAGAGAGGGGCGTGGTACTGTATACTGAACTGAAGCAATGTTCAAATAATTCATCCTAATGCAGCTTTATTTTCAGGATACGGTTACAGTGCAAATGGAATTGCAGCATCCAAGCATGCATGCAGTGTGAGGCAAATCACGAGAGGGAAAGATACAGTACAATAAGCAATAATGCGGCTGTAAATGGATATTCAGACAAATGAAGAAGAAGAATGGCGGATACTAGGCTCTCCCTGCTAACAACAGAATGGAGGACAGTCAAAAATAGAAGGCAAACAATTAAAAGGATGGAGAATTCAAATCCAACAACAGGCACAAACGCAGACAATGAAACAAAAAGAGAAGGAAGGCAAGACAACAGAGAACTGATGCTTTCGGTTCTAATCTTATTAACCACATATAAATACCCTCTTATTAAAACCTATCCATTGAGGTTCAACTGAATCGTATGCATGAACAAACCGGTGAATGCATGCTTACACAGGCATCCATACAAAGTTTCTGGCACACTTTACAGAGGCAGAATCACAGAATCACACAATGAAAATTAACAGCAACAAGACGAGGTGGCTCACGTGGAAATGTGTGCAGAATGTAAGTAAAGAGGATGACTCTCAGACTTGTGGAGATAAATAAGGAAGTCACATTCCTTTTAGAAGTTTTCGTCCGATGCATTGAGTCAACAATTTGTCCCCTGGACAAATACTCAAAATAGAAAGACAAAATGCACGATAGTTGACATCCAGCCATATTAATCAACTACACTGAGTCAAAAACAACCATAAAGATGACTCAAATTATTCATAGGTGATCCTAGTTATGGAAGATGTGATGTGGCATTTACATGCAGCAGCTCATAAATATGAGACTGAGACTGAAATATTGAGGGGACAGTAGCATGCAAGTAAACACAGTCTCTGGCAGGTACTTACATAGGCAGGTGAATCAATCAATAATGAGTGGCAGCGTTTTTATCTACACACAGGCAGGTGCATCTTTCACATGCAATGTTTTGTTCTGCAGCTATGCTTAGTTATGAGGTAAAACATGTCAGAGCATGCAGCAAAACTATTTAGTAGTTTGTACAACGGGTCTATTTCTTTCTCTATGGAGGAGAGCTTCGGATACATGCATTTTTATGTCACGATAATTAAAGTTAAAGATGGAGACAAAATAGACAAATATATTCGATTGAAATTTGTCAGGCATTTCTGACTTCTGACACCATTTGTCACGGAGTTCTCTTTCAAAACTCCTCCAAAGAGGCAAAAAACAATGGCATAGTCAAAAGAATACCTTTGGTGCAGTTTATTTACACGATGCGATTGTGAAAAAAAGATTTACAAGTGCAAAAATGTGCAGACAATTTGAAATAGCAATCACAAAAAAGTATTGACAAAAACAAAAGTTCTGCAATAACTCAATATGTTCACAAAATTAACTAACAATTTCCAATTCACAGTTTGCTGTTACCTGCTCCGTCTCCAACCACATACTCCCCCGGCGGGGCTTTGGGCAGCCTCCTTTACAGGTGGCTAGCCCCGCCCAGGAGTCTAAAGCAAGATAAAAATTACACTTGTACATTATTGTCCCCAAAAACACTTACAACCAAGTAATTTTAAGTCTTGTAAATTTAGTAGAAAAAGTCCCTACTTCTATAGTATATGGACGTCACCAACACATGTGATTAAGCAACAGAAATAATTATAACAAAGAAAAAAGATTCATGGCACGATGCATTCATGGTGTCACGTGACGTGACGTCATGCCGGGATATCCGGATTGAAGGGCGCCAAACATTCTGGCACG
Source organism: Chaunax sp. Z400 (assembly GCA_037577475.1). Taxonomy (NCBI): domain Eukaryota; kingdom Metazoa; phylum Chordata; class Actinopteri; order Lophiiformes; family Chaunacidae; genus Chaunax; species Chaunax sp. Z400. Next base: position 27,273,650 of record CM075192.1, on the reverse strand, counting down.
GTTTGGCCTCCATACACACGATGCCATGGTGAGTAGGCAATATGTGAGGAAATGAGGGGGAAACGGGGAAATGTTTGCTGTGTGTGTGGCTGTGTGAGTGTTGTGAGCGTGTGTGTGTGTGTGTGTGTGTGTGCGGTGCCCGCAATTAGTGTCGGATCTGCTCTTTCACATTTTAAATATGCTTAAGGAAGTTTATACCAGTGCCAATTTAGCACTGTTTGTAATTAATACTATGTTATCTGTCACTGTTTCACATATCACACTCCTCACACACACTTTTGTATTTTTGTCTCAGTTGTTTGGTATATGTGTTTGTTTGATTTGTTATCACAATTTTATAAAAAAAAGAAAAAGAATATTTGCTACTGTGAGATAACACATAATAATGATACAGACTTGCAGCTGAGATCGAATTGTAGCTGAAACTGTTCTGATTCAGTTTGTTGTCAAATTTGACGAATCTTTAAATGACATAATGGTGAAACTGAGCTGTTATTACGCTTCCTGAGTGTTATCTAGTAAAATCTTTTTTTAAAACAGTGGATGTTATCATGATTTCTTATGCATTGTGCTGTGATTTAATTGAAGAAAATATTTATTTGCTGCTTTTGCTGAAAAAAAGAAAGAAAGAAAGGGGCTTATTTTCCAGAAGAACAAAATGTAAATGGTTTACGGCGGTAAGACTGCCATCATGAGACATTGCCATATTGTGTTAAGGCCAATCCACATGCATGTAGACCATGAGCATTAATCATAGCAAATTTTCCCAGTAGATTTGACACCTCATCTAGCAATATGGTTTAAAATGATCAATTGAAATATGAGCACACAGGAAAGGAATATAAAATCAGATTCTTAGGTGATTTATTTACTATTGTCAGTGCAGTTAATACTAAATAGGTCAAACATCTCCAAAGTTAAAAACTGGGATTAATGATCACAGAGGCAGCATTTAGACGGGCAGACATGATGTCACCAGTAACACATCATTCCTGTGACATGAAACTGAGGATGTAAAATGTAGTGGAAATGAAAAAGTGTGGCTCAGTCACAGAGGTGGTAATCTGGAAAAATGACTTTTCCAACTGGAGTTTTATTGGATTCATCATCATCATACAGCGATGTTTAACTTTGAGGTTTAATGTGTTTCTATTCTGGGTGAAGTCACAGTTATTGATGATCTCATTCACCTCTTAACTCACCTGACATCCTTAAATTGGGATTGTATCCCTGCGTTTGTGCACATTAATAAGGACTGGAAGGCAGACAGATAATCCAGATGTACTTCTGAGTCATCTCACATACAAGTTAGTATTTTTTGTGTGTATTTAAGAGGCTTTCTAGCTCCTTTGTGCAACTGGAGCCTATCCCAGCTGACTTTGGGCAGGAGGCGGGCTTCACCCTGGACAAGTCGCCAGTTCATCACAGGACCACATAGTCCTGTCTATGCACCATTCACACTCATAGTCAATTTAGAGTCACCAGTTCACCTATATTGCATCTTTTTGTAGAACCAGGTCCTCAGGTGAATTTGAACCCAGGACCTTCTTGCTGTGAGGCAGCAGTGCTACCCACTACACCACCATGCTGCCATAATGGAATAATGGAATCTTAGATATTAAAATGATCAGATCACAAATAATCATTGTTTTAATGGGAAAATGTTGACAAGAAATAAAAACTCCCTATAGGCCTATATTAATAAATAGTAATTAAAGATACTTATACTTAAGCTAAATCTTAACAGTGGGCTTTTAATCATACACTGACTGTGTATAATCAGCTGTATGCTCAGCAGTACAGCAGCATGTTCACTTCAGATTACAGAGCTGCTTTTTTTCTGTTTGAGCTTAAAGTCTCTGTCCGTGGTGCTGAAGTACAAAAAAAAAAAAAAAGCCTCTGCAGACAGGATTTGACTGTATTTACTGTTAATGCTGTTGCATCATTTAGTAAATTCACACGTTATGTGTCTGAAAGTATGAGACTGCAGACTCCTATCATCAGGAAATGTCTGGTTTATGATGCACATTAATGCACAAAGATGTATTAATAATTTAAAATATATATATATATATATTATAAACTGTCAAAAAAGTTTAGTTGTCTTATCCAGAAATGTTCTCTGTATTTAGATCCATTCCTCCTCTCAAATGTTAATTACTACAGATACTTGGCGTTTCATCCTCTTGCACGTTATTAGACAAAAAAAAGTAAAGAGCAAATTAAAAAATGAGATATAACGACTGAACAAAGAAGGAGAGACGATCCCCGGCTGCTCATTGGTTCTCCGTGTCTTGCCTGGTCCAGGAGGAGCACTGTCACATTTATGCCTAAGAAGACAAGTCCTCCCGCAGCTCCCTCTCCTGGGTTTTCCAACCTCATCCCTCTCTTTTGAAGATGCTTTTTTTTTTTGCAGCATCTGCTTTTTTTTTCTTCTCTCTCCTTCCTCCAGCCACTGCTATAATGCCTCCCTTCCTCTTTTCACACTTTGATTGCATGTATCTCTCATCGGAGTCCTCTGGCTAATTGCATCATTCTAACAGCCCTTTTTTTTTTCCATGATCATACACTGTAGCGAGTTGACGTTTCATGCAGCTTATTAATTAGAATTAGTGAGAACAGGACAGAAAAGTGAGGAGAAAGTGCTGATCAGTATTTTTGAGTGTAGAAATTGCGATCGTCTTGGTTCGGGGTATTGTGGCTGTGAGCGGATCAGGGAACGAGGCTCCGGTCCAAAAAGTTTACATCATTCCTGGCTAACCCATTTATTTTAATCCCAAAATATTCCTGGTATAAATAAACACTTGTTCCGTTCTCATACCAGTAAACAGCTGAGTGCAGTGGTGTTCTGATGTCTATTGACATTTTATCTCACTTGGCTGCAGCCATTATCAGCAGCATCCACACAGCAGCAGGACTTGGCTTGCCAGTGGAGAGAGTAGGTGTCTCCATCCTCATCTTCTCTTGGCACACGTGTACACACACACACACACACACACACACACACACACACACACACACACACACACAGAGAGAGAGAGAGAGTGTGGTGGCAGTGAGGATGTTGGAAGTCTCCTCCTTTAGCTGGAGGCTCACCTCTCTCTCCCTCCCTGCTCTCAGATGCTGCCACGTCAGTGCAATTTAACAGTTCTTTGATCCATGTCCTGAAAGTGAATGGCAACAAATTAAGCAAATTATTTGAACCACCCACGGGCCTAAGGCGAAGAGAGAGAGAGAGAGGCGGAGGGAGGAGGGACCGGGGGATGCTACAGTTGTTAAAAGGATGGTCGAGTGTGACTGTCAGAGACATGAAGGAGGGAGGGAAAAAATAAATAAATATGTCCTGTATTTAAATGTATGGGATAACCGAGGAGTGAACCGAATCAGGAGAGATTAGTTCTGCCTCAGTGGTCTCCTCGCGTTCTCACTGAGAGCCTGGTTCAGTAGTTAGCGCAGGGCTGACTGAGCTTGGTATCAGGAAACAGCATCGCCGCTATGTCTTATCTTTGGGAGGAAATCAGTTGGTTGTGAAAGGAATTCCTGTCTCTGCCCCCTTTGCTTTTCATTGCAAAACAGTGTTTGCTATTTACTCCCCGATGTCTCTCTGTATTTGTGATGTATTGTTATCTTTTAAGGAATAAAGGGAAGATCGAAGCAGAGGTGAGTTCAGTTGTGATGCTTGGAAGTGTTGAATGAAGATAGCATGTATTGCTTTCACCATTCCTATAGATTCTCTGCATTTATCAGTACGGTCTTATTTTGCACGTGGCAAATGGCTGCATTTAGAAACTACTTTTATCCTTAAACTTCATCATTCATCAGCTTTGCCAGGTCATCAGCCACCACCACCAGTGTCTGGACTCCAGGGGGGGAGATATATATCTGCCCTTCTATCTCAATCTCCCTGAAGAGTCTAAGCAGCAACAACTTTCTGACACCAAAGACTTTCAAACATACTAATTATCACGTATCATTTGTTGTAATAAACATTCTTACTTACTTCAACCTCTAGTCCCTCCTGATTGAAATGCAGCACATTTATGTCTTGGCTGTGTTACGTTTATTTGCATATGTTGTTAAATCGACGGAGATCATTTCTTAAATTGTTTGTTTTGTCTTCTTTATTTGCATGTCTTCCCTTAAGCTGCAGTACGTCAAGCTCACTCGGTCGTCATTACGTATGGATACGTGAACATATATCAATAATAAGCCATACCAAACACCTACTCTACATACAGTTAAAACACTCCACTAATAATCCACAGTTGGTTTGTTTCTCATCATTATTCTCAATCTGTTATTTGTTCAAGATCCTGCTGTGTGCAGCCAGATAAGGTAGATTGATCCAGGACACAGCTTCAACTAACAATGTACAACTATACATATGCTACAGTATATAAGATTGTCTTTCCAGTGTAAGTGAAGGCAAATTGTCATTTCAGAGGTTTTGCTGTATCTTCTGCTTCGATACAGGTCATCTGCTGACAGAAATTGTACCGCAACAGTTGCAAAGTTGTTAAATTGCTTGTAACTTCTCCTTGCGGGGTAAAATAATGAAGGTGATGTAAATCCAAGCCAATTTTTCATCGACCGAAAATCTTTCTTTCCAAAGGAGGCTGAGTGCTGACTGGAAGATGTCAATCATTCCCTGCCATTACCTCTCTTCCAGTGCTCCCACTCCTGAAATAACTGTGCTCCATAATATTCGCCATTCTAGCTGTCATGATTATGTCGTTCTCAGCTTTCAATTCTCTGAGAACCTCCTGCTTCACATCCTCACACTCAGTATTTAAGTTGGATAAGTTGTCCCCATCCTCGGTGCCCTCTGTTCTGCTTCCCCAAGTTAACAGGAGCGACTGGGCAGACTGGAGACCTGGCTTCTCCAGTTATAATGTAATTTCACAGCTCATTATAGGGCCAGTCCCTTCAGTTGGTGTCGGCGGTGGTTCTGGATATGCATTGCCTGGCAGATCTGGGTCACACAGCATTTGCAAATCATTCTCAGCCCTTCTCTGTCGTCTGTCGAAATGTTGAGACAATCGTGGAAAAACATTTTAAACTTCACCAGTTAAAAGTTAATTCATAGCAGTTTGCTGTGGCTGACTATACTTGTGCCGCCCATCTGGTGCTCGAGGAGGAGGAATGATATGAACTCTAAAAATGATCCTCAAATGTTTGATATAGACAAAAATCTCATCTGTACTCCAGGCTACTGCCACACAGAGCATTTTGTTTTCGTCTCAAAGTAAATCGGAAAACCGACAATGGTAAACAAATTAATACTTAACTCCTCACATTATTGTAATGAGCCTTAATGAAGCATTTTCCCAGAGCCATTAAGATAAAGAATGTAATGGATTCAGCACACAGGTGTGCCCATATTTATCTCCAAATCAATGAATTCCCACTGCCTGTGCTGTAATTAGACTGTCAGACTCTGATAAGGGTCATGCCAAACTGGTGTTGTGTGTTTACTCAGCAAATGCTTGCCTGGATAGGTTATCTGCGCGTGTGCCTGCATCGCTTTGCATCCACTGCTACCTCAGCTGAATTGCCGTGCAGCAAGAGGCTTGTTATAAATTTTCCGATTAACCTTTTGAGACTGAGAGCAACTCTTGATTTTTTTTTTTTTTTTTGCTCAAGGTGTAATTGCTTTATTAGACTGCATAGCAATAGATAAAGGCACATTATATAGTTTGCAATTTGTTGAGGTGACTGTACGTCTGCAGCTGGTGTACCGTACTGTAAGACTCGTGCCTTCATGTTTTAATATGCTGTGCTGCAGCAGAATAACCTGCAAATTAGTAATGGAAGCCTGATCGATCTATTGATCTGGTGGATAAAGCTATTACGCTCTGCTCCAACAAAACGTGTGGCTGCCTCATGTCAAAATTCAGTTAATAAGCTCCTTTACAGAAAAACAGTCAAGAGATCAACTCTTGCACAGGCCAGATAATGCTCAGAATATTTCAGAGACCATTGCTTATGTATGTATAAAACACTTTAAACCATCCGATCATAATAGCAGCAACCATCTCAATGTCGACATAAAAAATAATTACATTAAAACATCCTCAAGGTAAGCGGCAAAAGTCCTTGGAGCTTTGAATTTGAGTGATCGTGATAATACAGGTACAACCAACGATGGCCTGCTTTCATCTGAAGAAGCAGACGTCATGATTAGGTTCCACTGCGCCGACTCTTAGTCACATAATGCTGGTAGAAACAAGGGAGAGCAACATGATCTCATATCAAATACACTATCAAATCTACTTTCTTTTTCTTTCTTTTATTACTATTTTGAAGATGCTGCTGTACAAATCACTGGCCACCAAGGCAAATCAGTTTAAAAGCATCTTTTTTCCCCCCACTGTAATAAAAAACACTGAACTCCTCATGTTAATCCCACAGCTCATCCAACACCTGCTGCTCCCTGATAGAAAACTCACACTTGCCTCTTCGCTGCAGTATTGCTGTTGTGCTGCTGTTGTGTATCTGTTAGGTTGTATAATGTGTGATATTAAACATGATATATATTGTGGTTATGTGTGTCTGTTGTAATTGCATTTGGTGGGCGATAGTTTGCTATTGTGTGCATCGCATGCAATGTAATATACTTCTCACTGAGGCTGTGCATTATTGTTGCAGGTGCTGCGCTGTTATGCACTCCAACGAGCACAGCGTCGAGGTCATGAAAGTGAATTGAACTGAATTGATTTTCTTTGGAAAATCAATTCTCATCACTGTTTCATCACATGGTGTCTTTATTCAAAAATACATAAAAGAAAACACACGACACATCTTAAGTTACCGATACATGTATGATGGAATCCTAAAAAGGCATTTACAAAAAGAAAGATTACTTAAGGAAACACTGACATGAAGGTGGAGCTCTTGACTTTTTGTCATCAGCTGTTTGCTTCCTCTTAAGTCCATAAACACTCTGTGGGTTCAAGCAATGGACAGAGAATGCTTCCCAAGTCTTCCTCGTAGTCTTCGCCACAGGCATCCAAGAGCTGATTGAAGTGAGATGAAAAACATCATCTGAAAAATCAAACTTCGCATAGCTTTGATGGAGAAGCTGTTCGATGGGTTGAATTCTTGAGAAGCTTAATGAGGCTCCTCAAAACTTCACACAGAGATCGCGCAACAACGCCGCAACCGAAGGTTTTAACGTGCCACAAAGAAAGATTTACCTTACCTGTTAGATGACGGGTGATCTCGTCCTCTATTCCAGTGGTTCCCATAGACTGGTTGCAACCCACAGGTGGGTCACAGGAAATTGTATTTGGGTCGCCAAATAAAATTGCTATGATTCTATTTTTCTATTACTCTAAATTTATATCTGCAGCACGTCTTTCAGCCACATGAGAGAGCAGGTTTCTAGCTCCACCACACAGGGCGTTCTGCCAATCACAGTGCGACATTGGAGGCCAGGCAGGCGGTGCCTTGTTCAGAACTTGTTGGGATTTGCACCAACGTGTCCGCCATCGTTTCCACCAAAATAATGAACAGATTTTGCAGGTGGTCACACAAACATGGATGCGTGGCTAATAAAAAAGAAAGGCATAGTAAGAGAACAGGGACAAGACCCAGCTAAAGACCAGCTGCTGCAGGTGAGGTTAGCTAAGCTACCGCCCGTGAGAAAAGTAGGCATAATGAGGGTGGATGTGACGCCATTCTCGCCAACCCGCTCATGACGGCACAGATGGAAGAGCCCCCAGCAAAAAGGAGGAAGTCAGTGGCAAGGCCATATAAACACTATTTTATGGTTGGACGGCCCATGTAATGTATAGCCATGTATAGCCTATCACTTTGAAATGTCTGGTTTACCTGAGATTAAAGATGATGCAGACGGCAGTAAGAAATGGTCAATAATGTTCATTTATCAACTAAACATTTTTCTTGCAATTTATACATGAGGCCTGTTGTGATTTGGGTCACGATGGTTTGTTATTTTAAAAATGTGTGTCCCCAGAAAAAAAGGTTTGGGAACCACTGCTCTATTCGGAGGGTAAGGACCTCCCAAACATCGTGCCGTCTCTCCAATTTGAAGATATGTGCAATTGATGTCCTTCTTCTTTGAGTTAGCTGCTAAGTGCTACCAGCTGCTTTTTAAGTCTTCCTATTTGGGCCACATGCAAAGTACGTCATCAAAACATCACAGTCCATCCTGCCTGTCCACCTTGCATTTACACAGGTGTGATTCGGCGTTGTTAGTGACGTCACAGAGGTGGAACAAAACAGACCACCATTAAGCCTTCATTGCGTTTAAATACAGAACATCGGGGCAGAATAAAGGCGCACCAGCCACGCCGTGAAAAGACTGTACAAATGTCTGTGTAATGTATTAACTGAATGCTTGAGAAGTGCTGTTGTATTTCCAGTATAACGCTGCACCTCCCCCTTCCTACACAGGCTAACTGGTGCAGTTTGTCCGATGACTGACAATGGCCACAGGTACGGCTGCCTCATGCCTGTGAGCTACTTTTTGAGTCACAAAGCATTTCTAATTGGTCATGACAGGAGCTTCTGCTTGCCAGAGTTGATCTATATAGCCGCTAGAATATTTATTGTCAACCCATGCTGTGCCCTGAATAATTACATTATGTGACACGTAGCGTAGGCAACTGGCTAGACCAATGAAAACACAAAAGAAATTAATGAAAAATACAGTAACACATTTAAATAAAAGTGTAATGCCTTTGAGCTGCTGGCACTTAACCTTGTACTTTTCTCACCTTTATGCCTGATCTTTAGAAATAACCTGCAAGCTGAGCACAATATCTAATTTATGAGTATGTATTATGAGCAGTAAATGGCAATAGAAGTGAAAGAAAGTATTTATTTCACTGGCAGGTGGTTCCTGGTGTAAATTATATAAAAACAGTTAGTGATTCAGAAGATGTAAACTTCAATAAATGATGGGTCATTCCCACATTAACCTTTTTTTTTTTTTATAAAGACATAAGTAATAACTCAAGTAAATGGTGGTTGAACTTTATTGCACACTTCCATTTCATTCTCAAGATGGATTAAGGTCTACATAATCATGCTGAATCTTAATTGATATATTTAATCTTTTTAAACATACTCCTATAGAAACTGTTCCAATCTGTATGATTTTATTGAAGAAAACCCCACTTTAAATCTAAATTATTTAAATGCATAATTTGTTCTATTGATATAGTTTAACCTTAAAAACGAACCACTAGTGTCTCCAATAGTAAAACAATAACTGGGTGATGTTTGCTTCAAGGATCCAACCTTTGGACACTGCATAAGTTTTTGTGGGTTTTTTTTATCTCAAAAACGTACATTTTTGTCTAAATGGTTTATGATCATTGATGCATTAACATGTAAGGAATATGCTCCTGAGGTTCAGGTAAACTGACATACCCTGCAATTTATCATTTTCTTTCAAGCTACTGCTGGCTGGCAGTATATTTTTATGTTATCAGTGAAAATAAACCCTTATGGGCCCATATTCTACTAAAATTAGTTCATTAATAACATCAATGGTGAGCTAATGTCAAGTCTGTTATTTAAATTCAGATCCCATCCTCACTAATTCTAATATCAAGGGCTAGACCAGTCCATGCATAACAACACAGTGTGACATCTGGCCTCTCTTTAATTAGTCCTCACAGACTATTACCATGTCGTAACTGAACTCTAAACATTGACGTTTACACATGGAAATGTGACATTAGATTGCAGGAAAGGTGGCATTTGGAGCAGACTCAACTTGAATAGGAAGTTAGTTCATTAGGAGAGTCAAAGAAAGGCTGCATGCCAGACAGGCTTTTGGGGGTAAAAATCATCTCAGATAATGTAATGTCAGAGAATCCCTATCATTAGCAGAGATGTGGTGATTCCCTGTCTTGGCTTGACTTCTCACTACGGTTTGATTGACAGAAACAGTGTAACGATGTGACAAAAGTGTCACATCCTCCCCTTGGCTATCAACCTCCTCTCTTCGCAGCCCAGGAGGACGACGTGGCAGAGCCCCCCCGGTTCAAACACCCGACGCTGTCAACGGGTTTGGAAAGAGGTCCGAGCAGCTCTTCTCCGCACCTCTGCCCCGGAACCAACGCCCTTCAGGCCGCTACTGTATCCACGCCCCTGACTATCAACCTGGACTAAAAGTGCGGCTGTCCTCTTCAGACCTCTTCTTCAGAATTAAAGCCCTCTTAACTTCCTTAACATTCACCTCACCTTCCATGTGTCATTGCTCAAGCCTGTCTCTTCCTGCTCGTTGTCCCCTCCGACTGAACCCCCTCCATCACATCATGCCTTCACCTTCTGTCACCTTGCCCGTCGGATTTTAGATGCCCATCGTCGGGGCCGGTGGATTCCAATAGCTGTTGGACTGGGAGCCCAGAGGAGCATTTCTGGACCCCTGTAGTTTTATCCTGAATGCCACCCTCCTACAGGATCTCAACAAAGAAGACCCAGACGAGCCTGGTAAGTTGCCAGGAGGCACCCATAGAGCGAGGGGACCTGTCACGGTTCGGCACTGACTCCAAGCCTCCTTGTATCTTCCTGTGTTTTTCACTGTCACACATCACCAGCAGTCGAAGAACCCTGGCTCTCCTTCCACTCATTGCCAGATTGTTCAGCAAACGATGTGGTAGTTATACCGGCCAGTCTTTTGCATTTTCCTCTTGGCAGCATTTGTTTTTCTTCCTTGTGCTGTTTCCTTGTGCTCGTTTATGGTATCCTGCCATCTCCTCGTGTTCAGGACCTCGGTGCCAGCCATTGGCTCCAGCTCTCACCGCCTCACCAGACTCGGCTCACGGGATTCTCAAGTCTCTGCCGAACTCAACTCATTAAAACTCCTCAATCCGCCGTCTGCTCTCCACCCTGTCCCACATCATTAAGTACAACAAACTCCCTTTTAAAACTACTACTGGTCTACTGTCTGCTTATGTGTCGAAATAAAAAACAAAAAAAACAACAGGCAGGCCTCATAAGCACTGCCGTGCACACCCAAAGCAGGGATGGGGAAAAAGCCTCTTTCAGTTCTCAGGAAAGAAATGGGGCGAGGAGGGGGTTTCTAAATGATGAGCCCTTGCAGCTTGATGACTGGTGAAGATCAGTGATATATCTTCAAAGCTGTGAGACAGTTTATGCATTAATGTGTCCTGAATAAAGGAGAAACTGCATTGATCCACATCCACCCACCCAGTTATTCAGCACCAGTCTATAGTCAAGGAAATACAGTATCTCAAAGAAATAAGAAGAGACAGTCACCCAGGATTAACTGACTTCTAGAACAGATAATGATAACAACTAACGTGACGGACAACTTTGTTTTCCAAACTCTGACAGAACCAGGCATCTCCTCATTTTGCGTAATTGTTGCAAATACATATTTTCTGTTGTGATACTTTTATGGTTATGTCCAGTGATCCGTCGAGTAAGCAGTGGACCAAACACCATGTCATTTTTTTTAAAATCACAGTTTCTAACAAGCTCTTGTTCTTCTACCACTGATGACACACAGGATTTAAAGTGCACCATGACACAATGCCTTTACAAAGCAGTTAGTTATAAGTGGTCGCACCTTCAACTGTCTCTTTCACAAACAATCCAATTTATTAAAACAGAGGGAAATCTAAAATATATGAAGACTAGAGTGGTGCAATGCTCCGTTTTTCCATTTTTCTTTGCAGTGAACATATGATATTAAAGGACTCTCTCCAAAAGTCATCTTCATGTATTTAAAGCAGACATTGTTTTTCCTGTTGACTACTCTAGCAATACTATAAAGGGAAAACATAAAAAATAAAACATGACCTCCAATTAGTGTTAAGTCGATATGTGGAGGATGGTATCAATGATGCCAGTATTTGCTTTTCCAAAGTTCAAGTTACTGCAAATTTATATTCAAGCTCTATATGTACTGTACAGAAAATCGAAAGATTAAAACAGCAGATTTTCAGCCCACCAGAGGGATTAATAATGTACCGGAATTAGCACATACACAGCAATACACGCTGCTGAAGAGGTGGGGAGGGAGAGTTATGGAAACTGTTCAACTGGGTTGAGGACTGGGACCCTGAGAACGAGGCAGGTTTCGCACAGACTCTGCTCTGGGACTTCACACTGTAGGAGGGAAGTGTTTCCTTTCCCTCCATTACCCAGAGGTCTTAATTAGTATAGGTTAATCATGCACTGCTGTAAATGACTGCTGTTGTTTCTCCTTTTCATCTATCATTTCACTGCCTAGAACCAACCTGGAGAGGGGCACCTCATTTCACGTAACAGCACTGATATACACCAATTCCCTAATATGATTGTTCTATAGAACCACCACCCGCCCCCTCCTCTCTGTGTCCTGCTTTATTATCTTTAATGGCTGTTTCCAACATTTCTGTACCAACACTACATTGTTTTTGTGATCCCACCTGTCATGTGTTTTCAGTTTCAACCACAAAAAGGCACAAGATGTGAGAGTGGGAGATCATTAATCAGGGATCAGTCCATTCTAATCATAGACCTCAGATGCAACATGTGTAATGCTGGCTCCTTGAAAAAAAACCACAAAGAAACAACCTTTTATTAACGCTGATTATTTTAACATAAAAGCAAAAGCATCAATGTATTAAATCAGCTTGAGGGCACTTGTAATCACAAAAAAATAAAGAGAAAAAAATTAGCAATGCTAATTTTTAAGGAGGTGTGCTCCATGCTCGAGTGGAATTTAATTTGTAAAGCTGGTGATTTTCAGGTTGCAAGTTGTTAACATCTCTGGCAACTTTTGAATATTCAACATTATTCTTTCAGTGCTGATATTTACAAGAATTTAAGAGAGAAGCTCAACGAGACTTTCCTTTTAGAAAAAAATAAAATAAAATGCCTTAATTATAAGCTATTATTCAAAGTAAATCTGAAGCTCAGCATAATCCAATCAGGAAAACTAACTTTGCATTCGCTTGTGCACAATTCTCCGTCTCTTGCACTCTCTGCTTCCTTCTTAATCAGCCGACAGTTTTGATCAGCCAATCACGTTGTTGCTGTGAAACTTTTTAGCCTGTTCTCCTCTCCGCTACTGTCTGCTCTCATGTCAGTCTAAAATCCTTGCAACTCTCCACCCCATTCATGTCCAGTTATCATATCATTTAACACTGTTAAAATACTGGCAATAACAGACAAACACAGGGTAGTACCGGTAGCTTTGCTGTTTGTGTGTGGCGGCCATTGATTTGTGCGATGCAGGACACTCAGTACTGTTGCCTCACAGCATGAAGGTCCTGGGTTCAAATCCACCTGAGGACCTGGGACTTTTCTGTGTGGAGTTTGCATGTTCGCCTCCCGCCCAAAGTCAGCTGGGATAGGCTCCAGTCCCCCCGCCCCCCCTGCGACCCTACACAGGATAAGCGGTTACAGAAAATGAATGAATGAATTGATGTATTTCGTATTTGTAAGTTTGCCATCAGCTGTCTTTACATGATAAACACTATACAGAAATATAACCATAAGCCTACTCAAGAAACTACTTTAGATGGACATAAAGACAGAAAGAGTTATGGTGGCAAACTTTTAACAACAAACTTTTTTGTATAAAAAAAAAAAAAAAGGTTAACTTTTTCATCATTCACCTAATTACCCAAATATCTTAATTAAACCACTAAATGGTGACCTAGAGAGCCAATCCATGTGAACATACATATGTCAGAATCGGGCAACCCTGTTAGGAGGCACTAGGGAGCGATAACGGCCACTGTGAGTGTGCACGCTGCACGACATATGGTGGAACATCCAGTCAGTGTCTCTCGGTGCCTCTGCAGGTTTTGTCGAGGCCGAAGGACATACAGTATGTGCAGATGTTTGCCAAATCTGCCTTTTTCTATTGTCTTTGGGAGAATCATAAACAAATGTCACAATGGTGGCATCAGAGAATCCAAGTACTGCTTTAAAGATTATGCTTACTGAGAGACTTAAATGATGGCATCTTATCTTAGTGTCTATAAGTTTCCAGAAACAATAGAAAAGCTCCAGAGTGGGACATGTAGTCCCTCTGCTGATGGTACCTCCACTCTAATCACCAGCCCGCTGCTTTCCTTTTGACATACTCCAGGAAAAATATAATCACTGAGAAAACTCTGCACATCCTGAGCTCACCTAGAGCTTTCTAAAATAAAGAAAGCCATTTCATTCCAACTGTGCAAACCAAATGTGTTTATTTTTTTCTTGTCACATTTTAATGGTCTCTATCCCTTGGGGGGGGGGAGTCCTGCTGTGCGAACCTGTTTCCTGATTGAGGCGTATCTTTGTGGGTTTTCATATTCCACTTCAATCGTGCCCTCAAACTGTTCATGCCTAATTTTGGTTCAGTGTTTATTCAGGGCTAACAGCTAGTCTTGGATTGGATGACAAACCGTAGAGACAGGCTGACACTGGGCTGTTCAGGGTGATGCCGAGCCATCTGCTCCTCTGAAGCTTCCAAGCAGGGAGGAAGGTGAGCCGGAGTGGGGAAGAAAAAGAACAAGAAAGCCCAACATTAATCCTGGGAATGCTTTATCCTCGCTAATAATTCCTAAATTGCCGACATCAAGTGCCAAAACATGAAATTGTCTCAGAAAATATGAGAGTTGAGGTTCACAATTTTCACAGGGAGGCTGCTTGTGCTTGTAAATAACCACATTCTTACGGAGATCTTGCATTACTCATGGAACCCTAGAGAGAATCCCAGATGGCAGCACGTCAGCAGTCCTGAGTCATCTGGTGTGGAAATCTTTAAAGGTCACTTCACAAGAAGTTAAGAGAGAGAGAGAAAAATAACATTAAGCAATATCAAGAATACCAGTAGCAGCAAAATACCAGTATAGTAACTGGGAGGGTTAGTTCCTTCTTGAAAACACAATACATAAGATGTTTACACAGGATTACAGGATGATCAGAGGAACGTGACACATGAAGAGGTCGACACTAACATAGTGTGAAGTCGATTTAAGATTATCGTTGGTTTGCACTACATTTAAGGCAAAAGTATAACTGATCACAACTTGCCGTTTTCACCTAAATCATTGCTATAATTTTTGAAAGGGGAAACGTTGCTGAAAATAGTTCAAACGAAACAAGCAGTCGGATGATGACACAGATTTTAAATGAGTCAGGAGGTTTTTTTTTTATGATTAGCTACGTTCATAACAGGCATTATTTCCTTTGAAGAATCATATGGAACATGTTTTGAATTGGAGCTCTCCTGTGATTGGTCCTGATTGGTGTCACCTGTGCCTCGTTTTCCCTCTGCCCAGAGTATGTAGTCTGTGTTATTCCCTCCCTTCTGTACCAGATCACCGTTGTTCCTCCTCTGTGTTTCACGTTCCACCCTTTTGGTTCCCAGTGTTTTGGGATAGTTTGCTCTGTTTTATATCTGTCTGCCCTTTTTAAAAAAAAAAAATTTTCAACTCTATCTGACATCTCCTCTGTTTGCTTACCTGATCCAGTTTGTTTGCATTTTTAAGTCCTGGGTCCTGGTGTTTTCTGAGCTTAGTTTAGACACAAAAACAACATGTTTAGTGATGTGATGTGTGTTTTCTATCACTTGGGACATGAACTCTGGTCTCCTGTGTGGAAGTTATGTGTGTTGACCCACCACGTAACCCCGACCTCTGCCACTCTACAGGGACTTTCTTGCTTGTAAAATACATCATGTCGCTCTCTTTATCTCATATTGACACACAGGTGAATCGATGCCTGGATTGTCTCATCCAGAGCCACAAGGGTTTTCTGACTGCCAACATGCATGAGATGCCAGTATTTGATGCATTTGGGCAGTTGGTACATTTTCTGAACCTGTTGTCATTCCCAGGGTTGGAAAACTACACTGACTGCCAAAACATAAAGTTACAGCATCTGACGCTTGTCAGGCTTTTTTTTATTTTGTGTGTTTGTGTAAAAATCCATGCCAATGGAAACCAAAACTACACTTAATAACACTAGCACCTTCTGTTACCCCTCATGTTTACAACAGAGCAACCATACATCTTCACATCGCAAGTTGCTCGACACAAACAAGACGACAACAGCGGCGCCGCTTGTGATTCTATTTTGGTTGCCTATTTCTTAATGTTTACAAAGACTTGGATTTTCATTCCTTTAATATCCTTAAAGCCACAGTCACTAGCATGCTAAACCGGGTATCAATTACCTCCATGCATTCCTGCAATCTCTTGTTTCCTTTCAGTTCCTTCGCCTCTGAGATGGAACAAACGGCGACTTGCAAATATCTGAAGTCCTGGTTCAGTGATGAAGAGGGTGGCAGACAATAACGGGTATAAACCAAATGTGGCAGAGCAGAACAATAGCAGGCGGGGAGCACACAGAGAATGTGATGCCTGGCTTATGCAGAGGAAGTTTTGTTAAATATAATCATCCTCTGTTCTACGTGCACACTTAAGGGGAATTCCCCCTGGGAGTTAATTTATATGAAACTTGGCAAATTTAGCAACTTCTCTGATTTCCTGCTGTGTTTTTGAGGTTAGCACATCCTGCTAAGTGGATCTGGGACTCATTTGTTGGTCCAGAGTGATTGCAATTCAGTGGAGGAACTGTATGTAAATAATGAGGTTGTAACATTTTACATGTGCATAATGGGATGTTTATCTAAGCCATTCTGATGATACTTTAGAGCCATTAAATGTCTTTATTTAAATTGCTGTTGCATCAAAGTCACACGTTCCATACAGTAAACATGTTAGATGATAAATTATACATACATATATATAAAATGCAGCCTTGTCTGTGTTGACCGACAGTTACCCCAAATAACGTTCAAATATTATGACTTCTGAAATATGGCCCACTTACAGCAGCTTCAATAAATATGTCAGAGAGAAATAATAAACATTTGTGACAGAGAGATTAGGAGTGCCCTCAGTGAAACACATTAGTGTTTATTGTACTTGACAACAGAAAATTACACTTCCTCTTATTTTAATAATATCAAAGCAGCTAAACAAAAGGGATAAAACGGGTTGTATAAAGAGAAGCAATCACCAATATGTGTACTTGTGTGGTAATATGGGTATATCACAACTTTAACAAAAACGGTGTCCATTTAGCTCAAAAATCTTCACCAACAGTCGGAACACGTCATCCTGATTTGGGTTGATTTGGTTTTTTTTCCTCGTGCCACCATGAGGTTGGTACGAGGTTTTGTCTCAACACCTGTTGAATGGATTGGAATTCAATACACCGATATCTACACAGGATGTTCCCATCAACCACAGCTGCAGCCGGTAATACACAAATTGCATTTGTTTGTTTGTTTGATTTCATTCACTAACAAATAAGACAATTTAATAAATACACACACGCACACAAAAAATCTCCCACCCTGCATGAAAAGGAGCAGAGAGAAGAGTCATCTTAAATAAATCTTAAATCTTGGAGCATTTCGGCTTGTTGTTGGTCCTTTCAGCCTGTGTACATGTTGTATGTTTGAGTCCATGCTGTACAGCAACATCAACTCAACACGAGCCAAATCTACGGTAGCCTTTTCCAAACAGAAAGTCAAGCAAACAGCATCTTGTGAGCTGAAGCACAGTCGGCACTGACTGTGAATATTGGCCTTGACCTGCATTCTTTAAGTTCCCATAAACCAGAAATATATAAATGAATACAGTCATGGCTTTAGTTTCATGCTTTTAGTTTTTATTTTATAGTTCATGACCTCATTTGTTATAGTTTTGAGTTAATTTATTGTGATACTTTTCCATGCCATGTCTTTTTCTTTTTTTTTTTACACCTCCTCTCTCTGTTTTTAGTCTTTGTACTTTCTCCTTCTGTGTTTGTTCACTTCCTGTTTCTTGTCTGCTGTCACTCAGCTGTGTTCCTTCCTCTGATTGCCTGTTGGTTTCACCTGCAGCTTGTTGCCCTGACTGAGTTCACCTGTGTCTCATTATCTCCTCCCTGTTTTAGCGCTGAAGTCTGTGTGTGTCTGTCTTGTTGCCAGTTTGCGATGTTTCATTTGTGACGTCCAGCCTTTTCCCTCATGTTTTCTGCTTCATTTTATCTCCACTGATTTTCTGTTCAGTTTTGATTTTGCCAGTTCTTGTTTTGTTTTTTTGGATTATATGATTTTGACCTCTTTGACCCCCTGTGTGCTGAACCGATTGTTTGTTCTCTAGATTGTGTCTCAGCCGCTCCCTTTTGATACTGATGCCTGTGTATGGACTGCTGCATGGGTTTTGACCCTTGCCTGTATTTACGATATAGAGAGCAGCCAATTAAAATCCCTGAAATTCAACTTCAGTGTCTCCACCTCACGGGTCCTTATCTCTGACCTGCTCCCAGTTACAACAAATACATTTTTCACCTTGCATTGAAATCACGACAGGCATAAGTCATTGCTTTTCAATGACTCACACTGCCTTAAATAATTTAATACCATAGCTATGGTATTATGGCTGAAATGGAGAATAGAATAGGAGATAGAATGGAGTAAAATAAAGTTGCACAGGAGGAGGTGCAGTCGAGGGTAATGCTACTGGAGGTAAATGAGAGGAGAGGAGTTGTGAAATGCAGTCCTTTTATCTTGTCCTCCTCCTCCTCCTCTTAATCTATAGCATCTACACCAGAGGATAGTAATACAAAGGACTAGATAATTGAGAAATGAAAATTAATTAATTATTAAATTAGTCTCCCCTTTGAGGTATGATTTTACCCACGTCCAATTCCAAAAAAAATTAATGGAGCTATGATAAATGTAATATAATCTAATGATAAATTGCCCGTCTTTTGAAAGCTAAAGTATGACATATGTTATGTGCAGTCAAAGAAGTACGCACACGACTAAACAAAGTCAGTAAGAGAGGGAAATAATCTCATCATTTTCTTCTTCAGCATTTTCAACAGACTGTCAAACTTAGTTGCGTCGACGTTATTTTTCTCCAGAAACCTTGTTTGTGTGGGGTATCACAGAGAAATGGATTCAGGCAGTTTGTGCATTGTGTACTCATCCCTCTTTTTTTTTTCTCCACTCTCTCACACAACCCGAACGCATCCAGATCCAACTTTGCTTTTAAGTCTCGTGGCTTGACACAAAAGGGGATCCTTCCCTCCCCACACATCATCTGAGAAGAGAGAAAATCAAAAAGACACAATGAGCCATCTCTCTATTCAATGGGGAGAAAACTCATTCTGTCACCGCTGCCATTCTATGTGAGATTATAGTGGGGACCCCATGGCCCATCTTGCCTTTGCATCCCCCGTGCATCCCATCATGGATGGCTTGTGTGCCTGCGTAATGAATGCTCTCCTGTAGGTGCAGCATGTACTGTGTGTACATTACCTCTAGTGTCTATATTGTGCTGCTGTTAACACAGCGTAGGCTTATTTGAAAGGCAGCAAACATGTGCTCTCCAGGATGAACAGATGTGTCCGATCGCGATGCACTATTTTTAAGGGTGTAGAAATATTCACAGCTCACCTATATTTGTTAGCATTGGGGAAATGCAGGCATTGTTAGCAGCTGTTGTCTCCACGTTTGTTTGTATCCTAATGATGCTCCTCGTTCTTTGCATGGAATCAGTAATGAAGCAAATAAAAAATAAAAAAACTATGCAACTGTGTGGGATGAGCACATCCTGCACATTAATAAGTAAACAACTGAAAAATAAATAAATAAATAAAGTCAGAGTAATTGCATTTGCTGGTAATTTGTAAACTTGTTCCGTCGTACTTTCTGTCAAATAGCACAACAGCTGCTGCTCCGGTATGTGTGATAAAACTGAGCTGCAGTTTTGTGGCCTAATTTCAACTAAAACAGAGCAGTGTGGAATAAAAATGAACTTATATAGATATACATCGGTAGATGATGGATAGATATACTCCGACAAGAGACCTAAGTCCCCTCATATGATGTCCCAGGTCTTCAAGCAAAATAAATTAGAATAAAAAATATACTCCATGTCATAAAATGAAGCAGAGATTCATGATACATTTAATACAACATTCTAAAACAGCATATTCAGACGTCTGTTTATATGCAATGTTACCTCCCACACTTAAGTGAGTGTGCAGGAAGCAGTGTGGCGCTCATTAACAACTGATGAGGAACAACTAAGGCTGAGGTCCAGTCTAAACAGGATGCTTTCAAAGACTTAACAAGCGGTGTGCACATATTTATGAGGTTGGTTCGCAATCTGTGAATAAACACAGAGGAGAAGAAGAATAGGAAGGAGGCAGAGGAGAAGGAGAAGACGAGTGTCACTGGGCAGATTCATGTTGTGATGTATAAATGTGTGTATATAGATGAGGGAGCCAAACATGTTTTCCCTGCTGGAGGAGAGGAAAACATGATTGTAATGTGCAATCCATGAGTTTCTCAGATTTGTTGTAGCATCTTCCCCTCAATATATTTTAGCCTTTCTTAGCCTCAATCATGCTTAAACTCCATGTAATGAACTTAGTTCATTGTCCTTTCATTATTTTGTCTTTTTATTGTTTTTATGGACCTTTTCCCTCCTTTAATCTGTTTTATGTGCCTCTGCCTTCATATTGGCTTTGCTTTGTCTGTCAAAGTACTTTGTAAACTTTGTTTTTAAAGGTGGCATAGAAGTAAAATTATAAATAAATTTTTTTTTTTCAATACAAAATTTGAACGTATCCGTTACATTGTCAGCCATACGAAACATGTCATTATCGGTATTGGTTGAAACAAATGCAAATTGTGCATTCCTTGTTGTTTTGTCATCGCCTCAGTTGACTGAGCGATATGTGGTACATGTGTGTTTGTATTGGCCAATGTTAAAATGTGGACAGTTTGTCTCCATTATCCGTCCAACATAACCAGCTATACACAAATATTAGAGGTAGAGGTAATATGGACTGAAAACATAGATCATGCAACCCTATGAGATGTTGCTGTCTGTGTTAATAAGACGTGTGATGAGGACCTCCTCATTCAAATCAAAATGCATAAGATACAGGGTGATGTGAATGAAGAGGTGTGTGACAAGGAGAATTAATCTGTTCCAGAAAATTGTATGCTGAGGTGAAAACAAGCTGAAAATCACAATAATCAGTCGGTAAGAGAGAGAAATCAGATTCCCTGATCATAGTTCAAATTCATTGTTCTGTAAGCATACGTCTGGTTGCTTTGATTAGATCCAGACCTGCCTGCATGCCCACAAAATCACCATGTTACAATGGCATGATTGCAAAAGCGCCTAATGAAAAAATTGCCCCATCAAATTTAGGAAGACATGCCAAAAAAAAAAAAAAGGTGTCGAAATGAGGCAAGTTTACACTTTTCGTTGGAGAGTGGTGGAGAAATCTTTCCAAACTGAGCAAATTATATCTAAAAAAAAAAGTTAAAGTTAAAGTTAATCCATCAATCAGAATCACGATTTAACGTCTCAGTGCTCTGTGGGATTTATTTTTAAACAAACATCCCAATTATGTTTCTGTAGGTTCATCTTTTTTTGCTCCACAGTGGCGAAAAATAAAGTTATACTCTCATTACCTTGCATTGAAATAACCACAGACACACACACACAGACTGGAATTTAACCACAGCTTGCCATCATATCTGTACTGCTGGTGCTTCATTAGTGAATGGGTTGCAGATGTGCAGGCTGATTGGCAAGAAGGAGGAAAGTGACTCATGGCCTGACCGACAGACACAGAGAGAACAGCAGAAAACTCAGAATGAGGGAAAGGCACAGCCGGACCATGACAAACATGGGACAAATGAGGATAATTCACTATCCCAGTTAAAACATTTTTCACACTGCAAGTGAATATAAAGCAGATAACCACATATTATCACAGCAATAAAATCCTCTCTATCTAGAATTAAACCCCATGGAATAAACAGTAGCGGAGCCAAAGCCATTTCTAAGCCTGTTTACAAGTTTCACGTTCCCAGAAGAACGTCGTATTGTGCAGCTAAAAATGAATGAAAAGTAATTTCCCTGAAAAACCCTCAGCACAACCTCAGCAGAGGGATTCACTTTCTAATCCTCTTTCAAAATGTCCATAAACGCTTTGGCACCGCTGACAGTGGTCATGTATGTCTAATCTATGTGAGACTCTCCAGCTGCGTGTTTTACAGGGCCGTCGCTGCTCTCTTGTTCGCCGTCCCCATGGTAACATTTCCTCACCAGTAATCCCAGCAAATCTCGCAGCCAGACCACGCAGTCAGAGCACAACCTGGGCCTCGTCACACTTAACTCTGACCGTATTATGTATAATGTTGTTATCCCATTTTAGCCTGTCAGTCAGGATAGTGCCTTATACTGTAAGTTGGTAATTTTTACATTGTTTTCCAGGATGGACTAAAGTGTCAAATTGTAATTGTTGTTATATCAAATCTGCAGGACTGCTTCCTTTTTCTAGCACTGTAAAGCCTGAACCATCCAATAATTGCAAGAGAATTCTGATTCGTTGAATCTGAAGTCTTTTAAAAAAAAAAATTTAAATATCACTTTGCATATATGAGTTCTATTTTGTATCATATTAAATAAATCTGGCTTTTCTTTTTACACCCCTTAAACTCTTTGAGTTTCATTTATAATTTTCAAGTAATTCCAAACTTAAAACATGTGAGAACATATTGCCTGTACAGTGTTTGCATCACTTTCAGGGCATCTGCAACGCTGTATTGTTTTATTTTATTTATTTTTTGCCAACCAAACAATATCATCAACAAATTATCGTGCATTTCTTCTTTTGTCTGGTCTTTTCTTTTTCTTTTTCTTTTTCTTTTTTTGGTGATAATCGATAAGCAAAACCCAATTATTAGCAATTGATCGATAACTAAATATATCAATTTCTACACTAAATGTATCTAATGATGTAATTCAAAGCTTTAATTGGTTTACTTCAGTAATCAAAAGGGTGTATGTTGCTTTATTGTAATGCATAATGCGTAACTTGCAATAAAATGACATTTGACAGATATACAGATAACATACCTTATAAACCTGCTGTATCTAATGTGATACACACATTTCCATCATGGTTTTACTATAAAATAAGTCACAAAGTCCATGTTAGACGACTTAATTGAAGGTCCTCTGTTGCAAGCCTTTTGCTCTCTGGTGGATTATCTCTGCACCGCATGTATATGATTGTATATATCAGGTTTTTCAGAAAAAAAGAAATGTCACACTGATGATGAAACTCATGTATCAAATAGGATTCACTTTGCTGAAAAAGAGCCATTCAGAAATGCAACCCTGACAAACCTAACTCTGCCTACATATCTGTTCATTTGGGTCACTTTGTCACTTCACTGGACACCAAAGCTCCCTTATTGGCGCCGTGATATGAGCTAATGCATCACTGTCAATATCTACACCATGGGGGGAAAAGACCAGAACAAGTAAGAAGACGTATGATTGGTTTAATGTATTTATGGGAAACTTTAAGCAGGATGATAGATTAGAATTGACATATTTTATGGCTTTCAATATGCCTTTGAATTGGGCATAGAGGGGAAAGGGATGGGTGCTCTTTGATGCCGACAGAGGGACCATCAATGATTTTCATTTCACAGCCTGGTGAGCACATTTATTGTCGTCTTGATAAGGATGGGGAGGTGAGAGTGGAGGGGGGTCAGCTTGGCTTTGGGCACCTGATAAGCTGGCGACTATCATCTGGTCTGAGACATTGACCCCTATAATAAAGCTCTAACAGTTGCCATTGTTGATGACTGAGTGGTAATGGATAGAACGTGAATTATTGTGTGCACAGGCAACTATCAAAGACGACTGGATAAATGATTGGATTTAATGCAAACTGAGTCTTCAGACTGTCATGCGATTAAAAAAATGATAGTTTGGCCTACAATGATTCAAGAGTTGCACGACTGACATCATTTGCCTTAATTTAACATGGTTTTTAAACAGGTGAAGCTATTTGGTGAAATAAAAAAATCATTTGATAAATGTAAAAGCAGGTTATTTTATGAGGCTTTTATTATTTCGTCCTTGGAATCTGATGATAAGCTCGGCCTCTTTCACTTTCTAAAACAGACCACAGTCTTGTTGCTGATATGACAAATGGAACACTATTTCAGCCGGAGATAATGTCTCAGATACTCTAGTCCGAACACCATAACACAAAGCATGGTGTTACATTAGCCTGATCAGATCTCAGTGCAGTGTAGAGGAGTGATTAATTGATATGACAGTAGCAGCACACCGACACCAGCTTAATTTGAAAGAGATTTATTTTGATACAAATAGAATTTTTCCTGAACAATGGCTCATCAGTTACCACCACGGCAACTGTATGTCCATCATAGAAATGTGGAGTGTGTGTCGGTATTTCTTATCAAACCCAGTATTAGTCACGTTATTACTTGTTTAGATGGAAAAGGTCTTTGTGCAAAGACAGTAAATCACATTATTTTAAAGTGGATTTGTGCTAAAACAGTAATATCTATTTTGACAGGACAGATCAGCCTCACAGCACAAAAACCGGTACATTGAACAATAATAATTACCAACATTGTGTTTTACCCTTCAACTTGGATTGCTTGGCTCACACTGGTAACACCAGTTTGCAATTAAATAACTGACTAGAAAGCACTCAGAGTGCAAACCTCCACCAAAGCAGCTCAGTTTCCCCTTTACACCTAAAAGCATGGTATCACTTGGTGACTATGAAAAACCTCAGGCATCAAAATCGATTCATAACATTTTGACTAACCCTGACACACAAACAAACCAACGCTGTCAAACACATCACCACCTTTTATTCACCACCAATTATTTAAGTAATTATTTAATCAGCTGTGGCCGGTTTAGATGCTGGTTTTGTTCTTATTCTTGAATACCGCTGTCATCAAAACACTTCGTTTAAAAAAAAAAAAAAAAAAGGTCTACTCACTATTCTCTCCATGCCCCTACTGGGGGTTACACTACAAAGCAAGTTGGACATAGCCAGGCTTTCTTTGCATGAGCTGACTCGACAAAACCTAAAGCCCCGGTGAGAGATCATGAGATCACAACGGTATCAACTTTCTTTGTTAACCCAGATATTCTTCTTAAGGCTCTGATCCCTTCTTCCACCTAATTCCTGGAAGCTATGAAGAACATATAATCTATACCATAATGAAGGTCATATGGAAATGACTTCTTCTGATTTTGGGAAATGTGAAATCATCAACAGACTCAACTGTTTTCTTATTGATTAGCTATTGGCTACAATATCATGTCAGTGGCTTCAAAGCCGGACCGAGAATACAAACATAATCCAAAGATATCTATAAGGGTTGTGCCTTCATTTTTATATTAGTGTATGGATGAACTGCTGTGTAAAATTATAAGTTATTATTACCTGAACCAAACAGGGGAAAAAAAAGTTACATTTCTACATGATGCATGTAGGTTCATAATTCAATGCAGCTGATTACATTTGCATATTTAACATATTCCCTAAACTAAGAATCTATATCAATGACAGAGAATGTTATGAGGAAAATAATATAGCGATAGTGACGGGGTATAGGTTCTTCATAGCCAGTTTTAATGTGAAACTCTGGACATGACCTCCTCTGGACCGGGTTAGATGTGAAGCACAAGTTACCATGGTGACCAAATCAGGATAAAAGAGATTGATTGATTGATCCTGGCTTTAATGACTGGTCAAGTTTAGGCACATAAAATAAGTGGTGAGGTTTCATATAAGATGCAAACACCTCTTTCCTCTGCGAAAGTGGTTGACCTGCAGTTCAACACCGACCTTCGCTCCTTTTGGGATGTTCTCAGTTTATACAGTACTTCACATTAAGCAGTCGCTCTGATCTTCTCGTATTGATGTGGATTGGTTTACACTGGACTGGATGTACTTTAATCCCAGCAGCATGAAACACAGAGGACCATGACTCAAATGGTGGGAAATGATGCACTGGGACTGAGATCGAGACGGATAATTACACTTGGAGGTGAATAATAACAATAATAATAATACATTTTATTTATAAAGCCCTTTTCAAAATACCTAAAGACGCTTAACATGTCCAGAAATAACAGGAGAAACCATAGATTTAATAATGAATCAATATCAGATATTAAAAGAAAGCAAATATAAACAACTCAAATGACAGCAGCAAATAACAAATTACATCACACTTAAACATTAAAAGCACATTTAAACAGGTGAGTTATTATGATAATTATTATTATCATAATAAAATTAACTTAATGTGACTTCTGACTACAAAATAAGATGACTAATTATGATTTCAGACACACTCACTTGCGGTACATACACAAGCCCACACATTTATTTCATTTTGTATACTTGCCACCTTTAGCCCAATTAGCACCACCCTCTTGTTGCACTAAATAATTTGGGCCATCTGTATGGCATGCACTCTCATTATCTTTAACAAAACACCCACCTCCTCCACTCCAACAGTGGAATGTGGTCATGGATGGCAGCTCACTTGCACACTCAACCCCCACCAACAAAAATCTGTAAAAACATTTTTCAGCTGGTAGCATGATTAAAACAATATATGTGTGTGTGTGTGTGTGTGTGTGTGTGTTTGCTCCCCTTTTCTGTGAGTTGAAGTAACAGATCTAGGACTTTGTTTATGCACACTAAGGGCTTATTTCCCTCAAATGTGGTTCACAAATGTGTTTAAATGAGCATTTACCCTTGATTGAGATAATCCAAGATACACTATATGCATCTAAGTATTTGGACCCCTGGTCCTTACACCTACAGGAACTTTTAGGACATCCCATTCTGAATTCGTAGGCATTAATATGGAGTTGATGCCCCTTTGCAGATATAACAGTTTCCGCTCCTCTTGGAAGGCTTTGTGGGAATTTTTCGACCATTCATCCAGAAGAGACATTTCTGAGGTCAGACACTGATGTTGGGCGAGAATGCCTGGCTCGCAATCTCCGTTCCAGTTCATCCCAAAGCCATTCAATGGGGTTGAGGTTGGAGCTCTGTGCAGGCCAGTCAAGTTCTTCCACACCAAACTCGCCAAATTATGTCTTTATGGACTTTGCTCTGTGCACTGGGGCTCAGTCATGGTGGAACAGAAAACCTCCCCAAACCGGTCCCATAAAGTTGGAAGCATAGAATTATTAAAAAGGTATGCTGAAGCATTAAGATTTCTCTTAACTGGAACTAAGGGGTCTCAAGAGGTGCATCTGAATACTTTTGTACATATGAAGCTTAACGAAAATTCAGTCATGCAGAAAGACTATCTCTTTATGCATGCCCTCTATCTCACAAGCACTTCCACGCTATTCTAGGCTTCAGTACCTCATTCTTCTCTTATCCAATCACGACCTGTCACATTCTGCTGTCAGCCAATCATTTTCAAGCTGTCAAACTTTAAATATACTCTCTCTCTCTCTCTCTCTCTGCTGTCATTCAGCTGTCATTTCATTCTGACTATACTTCTGTTTACAATGCATTTACATTACTTTAATTGTCTCATTCTACTGTTCATCTTTGTCTCTCCTGATTGAAGTAGTGTAGTTGTAGAGTGGCCTTCCACTGTGAGCAATCAGCATCTTGATATGCTACAGTTGGATGGATTATCTTGATCATGGGTAAATGCTCACCAACACAGATTTAAGTAAATCTGCATCTTTTGTGTGCATAAACACAGTCTTAAATCTTTTATTTCAACTCATGAAATATGGGAGCACACACAAGTGTTGTGTTTATATTTATGTTGTGTATGTGTATGTAAAGATGTGCCTAAGCTCTGGAGTGATTTCTGTGGTCTGATGCTCTGCGGTCCCACCACCATGATGGTTTTTACTTATCTGTTGTTTATCCTGCTTAATTAACCAAATTCCCCAGGCTTCCTCCTCCTGAACAGCCACCTGTACAACACACCTAAGAACAGACGCAGATTATGGTAGTGAGTCCCGAGAGCCGTTCAAATCAACAGCCTGTAATGCCTCCTCAGCTGGGACATACTGGTATTTGCTCCGAAGGCAGGCAAAAATAACAGCAAACATCCACCGCCTCTCACACAGACACAGACACATGGATTCCTCACAGAAATAACATGTTCTGACTCAAATCCAAACCAATGTCACATTTTAATGAACATTCATCTACAAGCACATCAGCAGGGCGGATGTAAAAATCAAAATAGAGATGCAGTTAGGGGCATCGCATGATGCAAGTACTGGGTAATAACGGTTATCATGCAACCTTAAAATAAATTCCACGTCATTTCTCAGAATTACACATTAAGCAGAAATAGAATTAGAGTAACTGTGGAAGAAAAAACTGCAGAGCTTTTCTCCTAAAAGATATAAATAAATAAGATTCATGAGGGGAAAACAGACTCAGACATGTGAGAGATAATGCTTTACTTAGTGCTTGGAAGAGTCGCCTGTGCTCTAATTTAGTCAGATTACCATCTGTTTATTTGATTTTCCTTCCCCCCCATAAACTGGGAGCGACAGAGGCAGATTAAAGAGTAGCTTAACAGCCTGAACTACTTCTCAAAAAGTCCATTAACAAACAGGAAAGAGGTTTTGGGGAAAAGCGGGGGATATGAATCAACCCATAACTGATGGACAAGTTGACTGCCCCCCCACACCCTTAATGGATCTCTGCTTCAAACTCACTTCAGCTCCACAGGAGATCTCTGCCTCCCTGTGTAATAATTGCACTGTCACAGAAGACGTGTGCTTTGCAATTACATGAAATTGCATGCTGGGTGAATGGGAAAGTAGCAAACCAATATAACCGCTATATGTACAGATTTTTTTTTTAAAAACAAAGGATTTCCAATGGATAGAACTTTGATTAGTTATGTTGTTCATGTGCAATTCTCCAAATAATCTGGTTGTAAATAAAACCAGCAGTACTCTACTTATTTGTTTGTTTGTTTTTTTCTCCATAATGGAACGAAACCCTTGCAGAACAGAGATGCTAGTATACAAGAGGAATAAGCACGACAGATTATTTTGGACTCAAATTTATCTTGACACTCGAAGACATTAGTTGCTTGCATTCATTTTTAATGCAGATGCTCCACATTTCGAAGCCTTCATTTGTGTCCATCTTTGAAGAGCACGTTAAATCCAGCTGTCCAGCTGCAGTCAGTCTCCGTTCCACTGACCGGCTAATGCCCTCTGCTGGAGCTCCAAACGTCACACCGGTGCTGACCCTTCATATTCACTAAAAAGGAAATGTGTCGACTGCACAGTTAATTCTCACAACACTAAAACGTTGGTTCACCTGCCGGTCTGTTATGGAGCCTGCTGTTTATTCCGGAACAATTAAACACTTTGGTTAATTATCATAAGTTAATTTATTGGATAATTTAAGTGTTTCTGCTTTGGCTGAGGACAAATGAATTGTCATATAAATTGTGACAGAAATACTGTATTTTTAAATGCACTGGCAAATCCATTAGGAAATAATTAAGCCACGATTTAAAGATGAAATGTCAAAATATTCCTATAATTAAGCAATTATTAAACATCGCATTCATTTTAAGGACCTTTATTGCCTTTTTGAAATAATTAAATTTTGGAATTTCAATTAATCAATGTCAATTGTTTTAAAGGTCAACAATTTATTAACTAATAACAATTAACCACTGAATATGTGTCCAGTTATCCTGGTGTCATGCCACCGTGTCTACACTGAGTTTTCTGCACATCCGACCACAGTACACACCTGCACTGAATGGTAAAAGCAATCTATTTTCTATTTTATCCTCAGTTGCTTAGAATCTTGAACTGACACCTCTGTGGGTGGATGTACTGTTTATGTGTGTAATTTTTTTTTGTTTGTTTTTTGGTCTGGCCCATGCAATTTAGCATGGAAATTGGAAAATTGTTTATGGCAACAATGCCAGGCTACTGAAATTCAATCTGCTGTCATTTAGAGAGCAGGCAAATACTATTTTCTCAGAAGCCATTATGGCCTTGCATTTATTTTCTTTGCTTACAATAACTGTGGTTACTGTGTGCAAGAAGAGGATATCTTGACTTTGTCAGTTCTTTGAATGAGATTAAAATATCTGCTGTGACTGTTCTGGATGTCAGTGGAAGTGGAAAATGTTTTGAGGAACTGCAGACAATACAGAGCTCGTACAATTTATTTTGCGTGAGTGCATGTGGGGTGGTTGACTGTCGACTCGCAGCAAGACAGTCTTGTGTTCAAATCACAACCTGGGGCCTTGGTTGTGAATGGTTTATTGTCTTATATGTGTCAGCCTTGGGATGGACTGCTACCTTTACCCTGCCTCCCTGCCCAAAGTCAGCTGGGGTAGGCTCCAAACTCCCCACGACGCTGCAAGAATGAGTGGTTATAGACAGTAGACCACTGGATGGGTGCATGCAAAGGTGCATTTACTGTGCAAAAACTATACATCTATGTGAATATGTGCATTGTAGCTAATGCACGCATCACGATCCAGGTAAAACCTCTAAATACTGACATTGTCTAAAATGATCCCCATCATGTTGCATTTTTAAATACAATCTCGTGCAAGCAGTTTGATGCAACTTCATATTGCCGCTAAACGCTGCACAGGGGGACATAGCAGAGCTGCAGCCAGCCGCACGCCTGAGAAGAAGGAGAGAGTGCCTTGTAACGACCACACACTGCAAGTCCCGGCAAGGTATTTGTTCATTTTGCCACCTAATCAATGGCCCCTGAGGCAGAGACAAACCAATGAGTTCCCTTTGAAAGGTCATGAAAGCAATTACAGATGTGTGTGTTTACTAAATTAAAGAGGAAATGCATTTCTTTTCCATGGAAGTGCCAGACTGTCAGGCATAATGATCATAATGCATAATGGTCACACAAACAGATTGGCATGCAATAGACGTGCATGCACACACACGCACATACACACATAGTGCACATGTAAAAAACTCAGCATTTGTGTGCAAACTTGCCTCCAAGGAACTATATCGGTGCCAGCGTCTATCTTGTTAAAGGTGAAATGGGCAGAGCAGGCAGTGTGCTGTCAGCTTATGTTTCTAAACCAATAAATTCAGTGCATAAAACTCACTGGAGTAAAGCTTTCAAAGGTAAAAGTACATTTTCTTTGCAGCCAGTGAGATTATGTTGTGGTAGACAGTGAGATTTAATGTGTCTAAAAATGTTCACAACTTTTTGTTTTTTGTCTTTTACTACCAAGAATTAAAGATTAACCTAACTACATGCTAGCATTGCCAAGCTAAAAATAGACATTTGGTTAATGATATTTACAGTGTTATGTGATGGTTGTGGCTCAGGAGGTGTAGAGCAGGGAGTCCACTAATCAGAGGGTTGTTGGCTTGACCCTCAGCATTCCCTGCCTGCACGTCAAAGCTGTCTTCAACGAAATGCAGAACTTCAGATTTCTCTCGATGAATGGATGAGCGCAGAAAAATATTTCTTTCTTGGGAGCTCAGCACCTTTCATGGCTCTACAAACACAGTCCATTTACCATTCAGCTTCATGCATTTCCTGTTTGGATGTTGACGCTGTCATCTTTTGCAATAAAATCTGAAAATAATCAAATTTCAAAATGGTATAAAAAAATATTAAGGTGTCATTAAAGCAATGCCAATACCTCCTGTTTTACAGAAAATATTGGAAAATTTAATATAACTTTAAATTTGGCGTCACATGCTCACCTTTCTCTATATTTGGACTTTACATTTGGCGTCACATGCTCACCTTTCTCTATGTCACTCTGTAATAGATTACTTGCAGTATGATGTCAGCAGCTGAAGTGATAGAGTGTTATCATTTGTCCATCATCAATCACCAGATTCAATTTGAGCCTGATGGCTGGGGCGGGGCCGATGAGCCAACGATTGGACAAGGTAAATTTAGAACACATGTGCCTGTTGGGTGATTACAGATGACCTCAAGAGGATAATGTTAGAATCAATGTTTAGATAATGAATATAGATTGTTTCTTCTCCACCAGGGGGAAATGGTCACGTTGTTGTTGCTGTTTTTTTTTTTTTTGGTATTCAATGCAAAGTATACAGTTTGAATTTTGATTTAATTGTGACTCAAACACTGTTTTGTTTTTTCTGTCTGTTCTCTCCATTTGGAACAATGATGCTTTTTTTCACTTCACTGTATCCTGAATCTTTTTACTCCATGATATTTTTGGCTCCAGCAAAAAAATAAAAAATAAAAAAGGTTATCATCAAATGCAGCTCATACAGTACAATTAGACTGAGAGGTAATAAAAGGTGTAGTCCAGGACAAGAAGATGGAGTGCTAATAGAGGATCCACAGGGCTTCATTTACCACATGACATCCGTTTCTCCCATCATCTCTCCCCTTAACTCTGTCTCTCCCTCTCGCCCTTTCTCATGTTATGTCTGTCTGACTCTCAAAGCACGGTATAATCTCCCACTTCCCTCTGGGTGCGGGAAGTAAATCAGCACAGCTGGATCACAGGCATCAATCTCAGCCAGCCCTCAGGATGGGCCACTTGTGAGCCCACAGGGAGGCATTTCCTCTTCATTCCAAATGAGAGACAAATGTTGCAGGGAGGAAGCGGCGCGGCGCGGCGAGGTGGTGAGCGGAGGGGTGGTGGGGGAGGGTGGTTGGGTGGGCAGGCAGGCAGGTGATGAAGGTGGCGGGGATGGTGGTGAGGGAGGCGAGATTGGCAGGTAGTAAAAGTGATCGAGTGTGGAGAGGAGACAAGTGGGTGAAATAGAGGAGAGAGTATACGGCGCAAAAAATGTGCAGTCAGCACTAAAATCTAACTGTGTCTTTAAAAACTAATGAAAAAGCTCCACTGGGGTGAGAAGAATGTATTTGTTTCCAATGCAGTGGCTTAAAAAAAAAGCATTTAAATAACACTGTCAATATGTGATTCACGTTTAAGGCACTGGAAATATTCATTTCTGATAAAGTGGGAAGTTTGCAAATGAGACAGTAAGGAAAATAATAATGATAATATCAACTCACTGATCCACATCACCAGAATCTACAGAGACGATATTCGCTGATAACTCTAACCATAAGCCTATTCAGTCTGAAAATGTGTGGCTGGATGATGGCAAGAAAGGGAGAGTGATCAGGACCGAAGGGTTGGAGTTAGAGGGCTACAAGTCAGCCACAGCCAAATACCTCCACAGGGTGAGACAGCTGCTGAGAAGCTACCTCAAATGTGGGATAAGACCCAAGCCATAGATGCTCAGCTGGAATAGCAAGCTGGCCACAGGAGGAGATAGATGCCACCGATGTCAAGACACTAAAACTCCTCACAATGCTCTGAGGGTTTCACCCGAAGTCCAGATCCCTGAGACTCTATGAGCAACAAAGAGAGAGAAGGCAAGGATTAGTAAATGGTCCAGGATGAATCAATGAACATCCATGAATGCACCAGGAAGATGGGCCCCTGGATAGACCTCTAAGTTGACTTAGGCTGCAGAAGACAGAGGGTGATGGAAATTCATGGAAGACCAAGTCTCTCAGTGAGACCATCAACCACTTCCTCTATCATCCAAAGATGGGGAAGCGGCTGACATCAAGAAATCCTATCAATGGCTGGAAAAGGCAGGCCTGAAGGACAGAACAGAGGCTCTGATCATGGCACATGCACAAGAGCAGACCCGAAGCACCACATCCATAGAGGGACGGGGGTCTACCACAGCTGACCCGACCCAAGGTGCCAGCTGTGCAAAGATGCTCCGGTGACAGTCCAGCACATGCTAGCAGGGTGTAAGGTTAAAGCTGGGTCAGCATACACTAAGAGGCTGGGGTAGTGTACAGGAACATCTGTGCCAAGTATGGATTAGATGTGCTGAAGTCCAAGTGGGAGGCACCACTGGAAGTGGTTTAGAACAACAGAGCTAAAATCCTGTTGGACTTCAAGTTCCATACTAGCAGTTTCTGGCTAACCAACCAGACGTAGTCATAGCTGACAAGGAACAACCATGACTTGCACAACTGTGTCTGTTATGTTGCCCCCCTTATATACACTTATTCATAACAGCAATGACATGATGCAAAACGTTTTATTATCTGCTGCCAATTTGAGAAGCTTAGTAAAAGTATGTGAATAAGTGATAAAAAAAAAGATTCATTTGAAAAAGGGGTATGTTACGACTTCAATGTGTTTCACTTAATAGCTTTAATTATATGTCATTTAATCTTGAAGAAAACGTGACAGGGCAGATGTGGCTCAGTAATCCCACAAAAGGATCTGTAGTCAGAGAAGAATGAAGTTTAAGGAGGCTGCTGTTTCTGTACCTCCATGTAAATAAAAACTGTCTATACCGCTGTCAGCAGTGCATGTACTTTTACAGTCACATGGCTTGTTTTCTCTTTGTGAAAGCATCTGGGGATCCTCCGTGGTCTGCATGTTTCATCGAAGAATTATAAGCTGGCAAGAAACTTTTTTTTAATGCAATTTATTCTTTCATGAATCCCGTATTTGTCCGAAGTTGTTGGTCCTGCTGTATAAATTATGTCTGTTATTAGGTTATGGGGAGGTTTTATTTCCCAGTTGACCGCACAGAAATGAGTCCACATTCCAAGTTCCATATGCAGTTTATGCAATAGGTGGCATAATAAAATAAAAATACCAAATTACACGGTGATATTTCAATATAGAGATAGGAAGAAACAAAAAAATAACAACAAGGCCTCTAATTACACACTCTGTAGAAGAACTAGATCTTCAAATTTAAAGAGAGCCAAACTGTTATTATTTATTTATTTATTTTACTGATATTTAGAGGGCACAAAAAGAAGATTAAGTAGTTCCACACCACAGCATTAATTCTCAGCATGCCTGCTTCAAGAGTTCCTCCTCACGCATTCAGTTGCACCACAAGACAAATGACGAGAGGCGCTGTGATCAGGATGGACAGGTTTTGAGGATATTACAGTGGTAAATACCCATCTGTTGTCCAAAAGTCCTGAATTGGCAGTCGAGAGCTGCTCCATTTTGCTGATTAAAAGGCCCAATATTTTATGGATTGTCATCACAAAGTGTAAATCTGCTCTGCGCTGTCATGCTCGGATCGGATGTGTACGCTGAAAAGATTTAGTGATCCACTTTGTACCACATTTTTCATGTAAAATGCAGCTGCTACAATGCATCCAATGGAATGTAACGGTATTGAGCGCAGCGGTTTTAACTGCTACTGCACAAAGAGCACTTTTTCTAGAAAGCCTTTCCAGCCTGAGCTCATTGGTGTCAGTGAAAATTGATCGTGCAAAGAATTTTCTTCCTTTTTTTCTTTCCTACCTTCTTTGTTTCGATCATAAGATGATTCTCTTTTATGTTCATGTCTACAGAAATACGTTCAAATATTGAGGTCATAATTTAGAAATGACAAACAGCATCGATCTAAATTCAGTTTTCGCCCAGAGAGACCGTAAAATTCCCTCATTCTTTTATTCACAGCCATCTTGAAGCTGCCAGTGTTTCCTCCTCAAACCTTAAAGTGTTGCCACGTAATCCTGCACGAACAATGAGCCACACACACATTTATGCTAACTAGCAAATTACCAAGAAATAGAGTCGGTGGGCAAAACACACAAAAAAAGGCCCACTGATATTCATACAAAGTGTTATTTTTACATTAAAATATGCAGAGTTGCATTTTTTAATTCAAATTCCACAAAAATAGAGGCAGTTCTGGTCTTGGCAATCCCTGGATAGAGAGAACAGGTCTCCTCTGATATCTATAGATTCCTTTATTCCACATCAAAAGAGCCATTATCCTTGGGCTGTGCTTGTAAATCACCCAAATGACACTTGTGCAGGGATGTCTGACACTCGTCAGAGGCTTGCACTCAACAAAGTCTATTTTCTTTTGTGAGCGTGTTCGTTCGCTGTGTTTTCAAGCTGTCTGAAAGAGCCGTGTGCGTCGTCGACGTCGCCACACGATGTTTTGACAAATCACACAATGAGCATACCTGGATGGAAGAGATTAGACTCCTGAGACCTGAGCAAACAGTGAAAGGGTGACAATGAGCAAATACAAGGTGAAACCATTATTCTGAAAGCTACATAAAAAATATCCAGCTTTTACATAATTGCAGATTTTCCTATCTGATGTAAATCAGTTGAAAATGCCAATGATGTCATGTTATATTTCACTTTTTATTAACTGTAGGTAGTCAAAAGGTGCGGTGGACAATACAACCGTCAAAGCAATGAATTACAACAGCAAATTTCATTTCTGTTCATTTGATTTATGCATTAATTTGAAGCTCTTCACAATAGAAAATAATGCCTTAAAAGCTAAGGCAGCACAGTGGCTAAAGCTCTATAGAATCAGGCATTAGTCATACTTTGTAAAATTTGTGATTGATGCACTTTGGCTAAATGCTGCAACTGCACAAGTATTAATCCATCAGTTTCCCCCGAAGCCTTGCCTGAAAATTCTTGTCAGGAGATTGTGTGTTATTCAGTTCTAGGCTTTGAGGGCCCTCAGAGGAATCACAACAGGCAAGCTGCGGAATCTACACTGAATTAATCAGCTGGTACAACCTGTGAATGAAGAGCCATTTTGGTTAGGAGGGGCCCCAAGCAGAAAAAAAGCACATTAAGAAACATTACACCTCTTTTTTTTTTTTTGTCAATACATTTGAGTGCGTCGGCTTTTTCTCAATAAATCAAATCCTCCACGAAACAGTTTCCCGGAGAGATCAACATCTGCCTCTGTGAGTGATATTTACCAGTCACCCAATTATTTTTAGCATGCTGTCAATGTGTGCTGCACACACCCACGTATAGAGAGACATGGCTGTGGAGGGTGTTTGATTGTGTGGCCTTTATACAGAAACCTTTGCGTCAGATGCAACAGCTGTCAAAGGAGCAGCTCCCTTCATTAGCAGTCCTACCGGAGTGTTCCAGCAGTTCCGTGCCAAAAGCCAAGAGTTTTGATGGAAAACGCTCTAATCTTACAGCGAGGAAAGATGGGGGGGGGTGAGAGAGAGAGAGAAAGAAATGGAAGATTTGGAAAGGATTTAGGCAGGGAAAAGATTAGAAACCTATATCAGCCTTATCGTGCAGCCTCCACACTGGGGAGTTGAATGAAGCAGCTGTCAAATTTGAAACATACAATGGGAGTAATCCTACAGTAAACAGATTGCCGGGTTTTAAATACAGCGAAATCCAGAGAGAAAGAGAACAAGACATAGAGAGAGAGAGAGAGAGAGAGAGAGGAAGTAAAGAATCCATCTGAGTCTGAACAGCCTGCCAACGGAGAGCGCTCTGCTGGGGTATTCTGCTGCTCGGGCCTGACTGTCGGCGCTGGCGGAGGAGCGGCGGCCACATGGGGAGTGGGTGAAAGTGAGAGCGTGTGAAGATGCTGACAAAGTCTCCCCCAGAACAGGGCGTTTGGAGAGTGTTGGTGTGTCATCTTGAAAGGCAGAAGGGTCTACGGTCAAGTGAGGGAGAGCGTTTTTTTTTTTAAACAGGTCTACGCCGAAGATTAGGATTGCACTCACCTCCTGCTGGGACCCCAGTGGAGGTTTGTCTTTTTATTCTTAGAACAAGGAGGGAAAAAAGGTATTATCTGCACAGCAGGAGAGAGAGAGACAGAGAGAGAGAGAGAGAGAGAGAGAGGGAGGGCCTCAGTTTGGACTGAGCAAGCTATAGCAGACATGACGGTGTGTGTCGTCCCAGGATTGTTATTTGATGTGACCATCAGCTGTTGCTAATGATGAAGTGTTTGGGCAGGAAAAAGAGGAACATGAGGGTACGCCTCCCCCCTTAGAGATGCATCTATTATTAATAACCAAAATGAAAATGCACCGTCCTGTATGCCCTTGGCAGGGAGTATGGCAAATAAAAAAATAAGTTTTTCGTTTAGCAGAAACACTCAAACTTGATAAATTGTTCATCTTTATTTCTTCCACCCTGTCTGTGACTCATCACCCGCAGATAATAATCAATAATTATTTTTTTTTACAAGTTTTTTGCCCTTGAGCACCTTTGTGTCTTTAAAGCCTTTGTGGCTTTAATATTAAGAACTACTTGGAGGACTCTTATCTGGAGATATTGAGCTGATAGTGAAACCACACCGTAGGAGAGAAACGAAAGGATGTCACGTCAAGAGAAATGACAAACGGCTATGAAACAAATTTACATGTCTTGAGTAAAGAGCAGCTCAAACGGTGTCCTTGCTGGGACCGTAGTAACAGAATGAGAACATGTGTTCTGATACTGGTTGGATGAGCAGTTTGTGCAAAACCCATCTCAAAACAACTTGAAGAGATTACAGCAGTCATTTGTTGAATAATCACAGTTTGAACACAGCTATGTGTGTAACTGATGTGCTGTCTCGCAATCATCTCAAACAGGGGTTCCCAAAGTGGGGGTCGTGACCCCACAGGGGTGTCAGTTTAGGGTTAGGGGGTTAGCGTTAACATTTAAAAATGATTAGAAATAGTCTATATTAGCCATAATTCTAACAAAAGATAAATAGTAGTTCAATTTATATTAAAACCATGCAAGTAAAAAGTAAGGAGTTCCCATGATTTTCCCTCTAGGTTATATATTTGAGCTTTGAGCTTGACCCTTAGATTCCCAAACCAGCTATGCATACTGTATATATACCAGCATGCATATGGAGTTCTGCTTTGTGCACAGTAAAAAAACAAAAAACAAAAAACATCACTATTGTCACAGAGAAACATGTATTTCCAACCTCAACATCCAGGAAGGCAAAGAAACCTAGCTTGCTAACGGCTACGGGCGATGAACTGTACAGGAAGAATATAAAGTTGTAATCAGAGTTGCTGACCCTTTGAAGAAACAATCTCTACCTCATGCTTATGCAGGATTTAAAGCATGTTGCTCAGGGAGCACAGCCCGCGTTTACTCCTGCCTTGTGTACAGAAATGCCTCCAAACCACTGATTTCAAAGACATATTTGTGGGACTAATGGGGCTGTGGCCCAGCTGTGTCAAAACAGCCCCCAGAAAAGTTGCTGTGTGGTTGTTCATGATTACTGAACAGGTCATTTATATATGCATATTCAGCAGCGCGTTTGATACCCCTCTCGACTTCTTTGGCCGCTCGCTTTTTTAAGCAGCCTCGTACTGCTTTGGTATGCAACCCACACAGGCTCCCCTTCAGGGCATCATCAGTGGAAGCTGAGGTCTGATGAGGAGAAAGAGAGGGTGAAGAGAGAGGGGGGAGAAAAAAAAATGAAAGAGAGAATTCTTTACAAAGCGTGTGAGAAAAGGCACAGCGTTTCCAAAAGGCATCCATGTTTTGACCACAGTGTTTTGATTTGATGAACTATAGCTCAAAGGCTACAACTCATTGGCCTCCCACCAGAGCTACTCGATCATTAATTGCAAAGTAACTTCTGGCACAAAAACTTTCTGTCGACTCTTTGACTGATATGCAGCACGTTACTGTGTTTTATAAAACCTCACCAAAAAGAGAGCTTGTAAACAGTGCTTGAAAACCTTGCTTTGCCTTTATCCTTCCTTACTTCTCCTCATAACTCCTTTGGGAAATGAAGCAAGTTGATTTGCCATTCCTGAGCCAAGGCCTTAATTACGTACTAAGTCATGCCTGGCACAGGATTCTCATCTCCTTCTGCTGTATTTGGCCGACACAGTGTGCTCTGCGTGCAGATTGCGGATTGGATGCAGTGTTGGTGCAGTATGGACTTGGCTTTTGATGGTTTGTCTCTCATCATCTCTGATGAGAGACATCTGAGGTCATTTTAATGTCTGTTTGCAGTCCCTGGATGGCAAATATATCCATATAATGTGAAAAAAAAAAGAAAAAAAAAGGCACAGCCTCAAAGCCTATATGCATGTATAATGACTTGGTGAACTAATAACAGGAGTCAATCTGTTTTGTAAATCCCACTTGTGCAATTCCAGAATTAAAGGAGATTTAGAGTGGAGGAATGAAGGAAGAAAAACAACAAGAGGAGGAAAGAAATGAGATTGCCTCCCATTGCCGGAAGCTCTCCAAAACAAAAAAAAAAGAAAATCCTTTCTTTCCCTCTCTTCCCTTTCTCTCATTCGAAGCTTATTGCTATCTTATTAGATATGTCTCTGCCATACAAAGTTATTGTGCTGGGAGTCTTTTCAAGGCACAAATCCCAGCAAAGCCTGTAATAGTCTGTCAGTTGAGGGAGATGCCTCTACAGACAAGGGCCTCCTAATCCACATAGATCAATAGCAGACTGGCTAGCTGGTTCCCCAGCCCCACTGTACCACTGTTCACCCACTGACAACAGTTTCCTTTGTGGCTTGTGTCTCCCCTACTGCCACCAATCGCATTCTCAAAGTCCCAGAAGGCCATCATGAGGTTAATGAGTGGGATAATGGAGCCATATTAGAGTCAACATCTGACCTTTGGATATGGGTCAGTGAGAGTGACGGGGAGAGGCGCTGTGCACCACAGCAAATCAGCATCACTAAAACTAATAGGTTCTTTATGGAATACAGACTTTCCAATTACCCTGCACGCTTCAACACACACACACACACACACACACACACACACACACACACATACAGCTGGCCCCACTTGTTAAAATACAAATTAAGCTCTATAAGATCCAGCAATTTGAATATCATTCCTGTGGCACGTACGTGGCAGGAGCCACACTTTCAACGTGGGTGAGAGTTTCTGGATTGACAGATTTGCATCACAGGGAGCTATAATTGAAACGGTAAGAACGTTGTGGCTCTGTCTTACCCTTCTACCTGGGAAAATTTTTTAAAAAAGCTAGAAAACTTCCACTCTCTGCCTCCGTCTTTCTTTCTCTGCATCTTATCATCCCCTCAAAAAACAAGATCTCTCTGCCTGCCCCTCTTGTGACTTTTCACTCAGCTCGAGGGCACTGGAGACAGCGTGGGGCCATAAAGTATGGACTTCGAGAATGGTGAATGGCGGTGATTTGATTCATTAGATTGGTGGAGATCACTATAAACTCTGACAACTGGCTGTCATCTCACACACAGGGGACCATTGGTATTTTGGTCTGTAATACGGCTATCTCCAGGGATGTCCGAGCCAATCATGGCTCTAATGAGGGATACAGAAGTGAGGAGCAGCACAGGATATTGTTCCTTCAGGCTGGTTAGTCTCCTTTATAAATCAGTAGCTTGGTGAGTGAAGACACATGTCAAGTGTTCACAATACTGTGGGTAAAAAATGCACGGTGACACATCTCATAGTTTGCCCTAAGGATACCAATACATAGTTGAAACTGAGGTTCTAGCCAAGTGTGGCATCCTTCAGGTTGTATAGTTTTAGCTTTTTGACCAAGACAAATTCTAAGTGTGTGAAAACCTACTTTACAATAAACATGTTTCTGATTCTGGGGGTTTTACCAATAAAAGATAAAAAAGTATGCTCTATTTTTCACGATCTGGGAACACTAACCATTAAATATGTATGCTCCTGATTGCATTTGGAAAACTGTTCTATTCTGTACGAGCTATTTTCTATGCTCTATTAATGGGTAAATGTGCTGCTGATGTACTTGACACAAGAAGCCCCCAGCATTCCAAACACAACTGCTTTTCAAAGGTGAATAGCGCTATGATTATCGTTACAGAAAACTCCTTTAAGGTATACTCATTTATTTTGCAGCCTGCTAGCAGAACTTTCCACCCAGCGCACCACCTTTGTTTGGAAATGGTTCACATAATGAAAATTTAAAATGCAATCAAAATAATACACATATATGGACAGACTGCACAAACACATAGCAGCGATTAGATTGCATGCTACAATAAAACTTATCACTCATCAGAATGAATAAATTAACGACGCATGCATTCATTCCTTGCATTGTTTGCTGTGGTAACAGTAGTTTGGTGTCGGTCACTTGTTAACCTTTAAGTCAAATGTGACCGATTTACAAGTTTTCTCTCTAAAAAAAATGTAGTTAATTTAATCTTTTAAATTGTCCTGAGGTTCCATGACTTTGTTCACACATGACATCTGAACACACAAAATATCTTTTGAGAATTTTTATTAAATTTTGGGTGTTTTATTAAACTTGTGTACACCCTTGGTGTTCCAGGTCAAAATGAATATAAATATAAATATAATAATATTTACTTATACTGTAATAATATATGTATTATTGTGGATTTATAATCAGCTAGAACGGAGCGGCCATTTTCGACCAGGAATACCAAAGTAGTTAATAAGAAATGAACACAACAGGAGGACAAGACAAAAAAAAAAAATTACACAGTAGCTTCTTCCCATTTATCTATTAAATCTACATCCTCCTGTTTCCCAGTTGTGGTTTGATGAATAATGATCCAACAACGATGTGAGCATGCTCAGTGGGAGAAAAGCTCAATGAATTCTGATGCAACCATTCACACTGCAGTCACATCAGCAGGAATCCGATACATGATTTACATTTGAGGAAAAAAAAAAATCAATTTTGGGCAACTTTTGTCTGCAGTGTAAATGTAGTCCTACTGTTGGGGACCACGCCAACAGCGTTATCTCTTTAAGGAAGTGCACTTGGGAATGAAGTAGTACCACTACTCCCCTTGTGTAAGTGTACTACATAGGCTGCTCCTGGACATAATGTCTCTGCCAGTGTGTGTGCATTGTGGAACTCCATTGGATATCCGCTATCATGACTCAAATGCGAGAATATGTCTATGCATGAGCAACATTATTTGCAACACATGGGGGTGAACCACAAAAACCCACCCTTCAATTAGTCCTACTGGCAATACCGTGTTACACCTTTGACTAGATGTGGATGTATATTTGTTCAAAAAAAAAAAAAGAAATCAAGATGTACATTTTTCATTTTTTGCTTGAGGCAATGAATTTCATATGCAAGCCTCGCTGCTGATTATTTTGGAATAATCACTCTATTACATGAACATGTCTCCAAGGCATAGTCTGTGTAGTGTGTGTTTCCTCAAAATAAATATATTTTTTCTGAAGTAGTTGTTTCAACTAGGGCAAAATATGATTTTTTTTCTCTCTCAGCACTGCATACAAAAGTTATGTAAATTATTGTGCAAACAGAGGAGATGCCCACAACAATGTAAAAAACATAATATTGTTCTGCACGACCAGGAAACTTTGTTTCAGTGTTCATTTTTCATCATCTGTGAGCAACTGATTAACGGCAGCAGATAACTTACTAAACAAAAGTGGTTTTACAAGAATTTAACTAATTCTACAATAACAATAACACTGATGATATTACCATAACCCTAGGGTGTGCTACTTCTAAGCATCTTTGATACTTCAACCTAAATGATACCTCTTTACCTATTCACTTTATAGTCCCAGCGTTGCTTGTCTCAACATATTTTATGATTCCCTAATAAGATACACAGAGGAAATATGATTAAATAATATATATTTTTCATGTGCACAGTAGGGACGATCTTTGTTTTACGCACCCTGGGAAGAAAACAATGCAGAACAATAAAAAAATCAAAGTACAACATGTCCAAGCTATTGTCTTCAAGGAATAGCATCACAAACATCATCTTTTAAAAAACCTACAAGTACAGGCAAAAAAGACTCGATGCATTTGCTCGGTACTGTCAGGGATTATGTCGCTGCTGTTAGAAGACTCTTGATCTGTTAGACGCCTAATTTGATCTCGTTAACATTTCCTCATTTTGCATGTCATTATATCTTTTCTTTTTGACACTCTCTATTTAGGACAGCCTTGTTTTACAGTCATATATGAATAGAGGTTTTGACAGCAATTACTGCAGTACTCTGTAAGGTGCATAAGGATACTCTCTTTACTGTGTGAGAAACCCCACATTTAAACCCTATTCATGAAAAAAAAGATTTAGTTTTAGCAGATATTTCATTGTGCAGAAGTATTCTCAAAGGTTCAGCAGGTGTAGGTTCAACAGAGTTGCTTCAATGCAGCTGCATCTGCATTGTGTGTTACGGTGCCCTCTTCTTGAGGGGTTTCTCCCCCCTTTTTTCCCCTCTCTCTTCCCCTCCACTCTGTGTGCCTTTGGCTCTGACTGCACCTGGTGATGTGGGCTGATCTTCACCAAACCTGTCTCCAATCCACCATCAAGCATTGCAGCACATAACTCTTGTTGCTACCTCCACTCGTCGCCAGATCGTCTGACAACCCATCCCTCTTTTTCTCTTCGTGCGACAGAGACATGGAGTTCTGACCTGCCTGCCCTGCCAGTCCTCGGTTAGTCCAGCTACTCGGAGTCCAAGAAATACTTTTTTGCAAATCCTTTTTCTCAATCGTCTCCTTAACCTGAGTCTTGCTCTTGGATCCAGTCTATTGTGTGGAAAGCCGTAACATTGTGTGCATTGTATAGGGTCAAAAAGAGAGCACAGAGCTTTGCCAAGGCTCTGACAGGGACTTCTGGCTTCCACTCATCAGCCCCAAACTGAAAGTCTAGTCGCAATCACACGAAATCAACAGGTGCCCAAACAGAAATGCACAAGCTCCACCG
The DNA here is from genome assembly GCA_037577475.1 of Chaunax sp. Z400. Lineage (NCBI taxonomy): Eukaryota > Metazoa > Chordata > Actinopteri > Lophiiformes > Chaunacidae > Chaunax > Chaunax sp. Z400. The sequence goes on along the minus strand of CM075192.1, from coordinate 27,229,286 downwards.
AGGCCACATGAAGCAATGACGAGCCTTTAGTTAGTGTGTAAAACATGGCCTTGTAGAATAAGAGGATTCATTCACATACACTCCCATGGCTAAGTAAAACTACAGAAGGTTTAGATTGAAAGGTCATGCAGCATCGTTGCAACAAATAGAAAATAACTCAGTCCAAACTGCTGCCGATCCCTGTGGGGCAAACACAAATCAAACATTTCTCTGTCCATAAATTAACACTTATTGCTCTCACACTCCCTTTCCTACCCCTTTTCGGAGGCTAGATGACGAATTTGCCTAGTGTGAGCTTGCAATGGGAACTGCATTGTTCATGGACGATCAACCCTCGCAGAAAAGTCCGGGGCAATGATGTGTTAGCACATCCTCCTGAGATGAGTCACCCTGATGCCTTCTGACAGGCCTCTCTCCACTAGCGAGAGAGGATAAGCAGGAGTGCAGCTTTGCCCCAAACACATGCTTCGGGGCACACTTCATCTGGCCCAAATGAGACCAAGGGAGGGGAGGGTTAAAAATAACCAACAGCGAAGGTATGGCAGAGAGACAAGCAGGGATGAGATGAAAGCATGCACTCACAGGAGTAGGTTGCCACTGAGGCAGAACTGTACAACAGCCTCAGATGGGCAAACAAGCGTTATTGATTTGTTTTGTTTTTCTGACAGAATAAGGTTCAAATGAAAACATAATCCTGACAGTTAAAAGCCTGTTCACAAAAATATACAACAAACGTGTAACAAATGCTAATCCACTTGTTAATCAATTCAACTAACAGTGCTATATTTGACTTTTCACAGCTCTTTTTATTTTTATTTTCAGTCAACGGAGGCAATCTCTTGATGTCGGATGGACACGTGAATGGCATTTTCATAAAGCAACCCAGACTAATATCCAACCTTTCATTCTGAGAGCGATCAAAGGCGGTGTCATTATTATTATGGATGTCTTTGTTGGTTGTTCAAATGTTGCCTTTCAAAGTATTTTTGTCAGATGGGATTGTTGCAGACACAGAATGAATGAATTCTTACTTATAATAAAAGGTACAGTGAATCACTGGTGTTAGATGTAAATTAATTGGTGTAATGATGTCATATTTGCTGTTTTGGAAAGCCCAAACAATGCTCCATCCTTTCCTTTCCTTTATCCCAAGACTTCTTATCATTTCACCAAACTGCGGAAAGATATCTGTCAATTTCCTACTAAAAGAAATTTCATTTAGGATGCCCGCCCTTGTGCCATAAGCCCAGCATTAACCGCACATGGCTCTCTCTTTTGGCTCCCTGCCTCTCTTTCTCATTCTGTTATCTTTGTGGATGGTTCGCGGGAGTTGGATGGGGGGTTAGTGGGTGTAAGAGGGTTGGCTCGGGATGAACTCACAGGTTATTACTGGCTTTATGGGGGATTAGTCAATAAAAGCCCCCTCAGCCCCAGCAAATAAGATAAAATAATCTCCTGTAAAATCTCCTGTAAAAATGGCCCAGAAGAAAGACTGACAGACATAGAGGGAGCGAGATACCCAAATACCCTTGTGTTCTAGAATGAGGAAAAAAAAATCTTCAATCTGTCCAAATTTTTTTGTTTCCGTTTTTTATTTTCCGTTCTGAAAACCCGTGCCTGGGGATATGTCAGTTGGAATGAGATTAAACTCCCACAGTACAGGGATGGGAAACCGGAGTGGAACACATCTAAAAGGCTTCAAGCTTCTGTTTAGAAAAGCTGTGCTCCCTCCTCTGGTTCAATAGATGAGGATCTGACTCATGTGGGATGTTGCATAAGCAGGTACAGTCATTACCAGGGACCTAGTTTGGTCCCTGAAATGATGAATTTCAAATCAGTTTCTCTAAGACAAAATCATGCTCTGCTATTGGTCTCATAGTTCCTCAGACAGGTGGATTCATCAGCTTGTCAAAGTGTAATATAAAATCTGATCATTAAAACTAATAGAGCCCTGCCTGTGACGTAAATGCCCGAGGCTATGCCGTCTGATTGATTGAAAGAACATTTCGCCTCCCACTTAACATAAACTCGAAGTCAGTAATTACACCTCAATAAGGACAACTTTACATGCTGTGGACAAAATAACAGATGCAAGATTTTTTGAAAAATGACATGAGTCCATGAAAATGGTCTCAAAAGGTGTTGCATGATGCATTCACTGACCAGTCACCAATAATGAGGTAAAACCAACCTTTGTTGATTAAGGTGTTGGTTGAAGACGTCTCAAGTGTGAAATGAAGACCATATATAACCAGAGGAGAGTAAGGTGAGGATGTGCTGCCATGAACATGTGTCTGAAATTTGAATTATAAGATTAATCTGAGTCTAATTTATGAGAATATGTTTTTCTTTTCTTTGTGTTTTGTGCTTTTGTGCCTGAGTTGCACATTTTTTAAATAAAAAAAAAATCAACTTTCTGCTGAATCTGCTCACTAAAATCAAATATGTGTCACGCATGAAATAAAATAACGCCAGTGAAAACAGAAAGTGAAAACCTGTAAAACCTGAACCATGAAATAATTGTCAGAAAATTATGATTCTTTGAAACTGGAGTCTTTATTGGACCTTCAGACAGTAACAAGAAAAATTTAAAATTTAAATAACACTTTGTATGCATCTCAAATAGCATAAAGATTAAGCCAGTGAATGATAAACAATAAAAAAACAAAGCCAAAAAGTTCTGATCAAATATCCTATCATAATTGATGACAATCAAATGATAATAAAATCATGAACGGGTCTTCAACCTCCAAATGACTAGCACACGGATATGTCTTCCAACTGCATGTGCCTTTGTTTGTATTTTCAAATGAAGATCAAACTGATGAATCCTGTTAATCCATCCAGGCTGGTTTTCTGCTCAGCTCCTCTGTGGCTACCAGTGCAACCAGATCTCAGATCCAATGGTTCCCGTTCTTGTAAAACATGTAGGTGTGATCTGCCAGTGATCTTTGAATCCCCCCCCCGCCCACATCGATTATTGATGTTGCAATTAGCACTATAATTATCACCTAATTCCTCGTCACCAACGGCAAAATAACAGGGTGATGATGAGTGATGCCAAAGAAAAATAGCTGCCATTCTAACCAGACAATCCACATGTTTATTTCTAGCTTGTAGCTACGCTTAGATCATTTAGTGGTGGAGGTGTCGAAAAAGCTGGTGGTTTCAAATATATTACATTGACAGAGAGAGAAAAAAAACAGTACAACAGCACTTCAGTGATTTAAAACATGAAGATAAATATAAATACATATATTTATTAATATATAAATTATATTACTACCTGTTAATTGTCCTCTAGCTGTTAGGTCACACACAGTATTTAAGTTTCATCATTTAATTTTACTCAAATAAATAATTCAGATGAAATACATTGGACTGATGAGAGGATAACAATATATTAGCCCAATATCACGTTAGCCGAATACAAATACACACTGACCTTTGGATTTAATGGGTGAAAATTTTATAAAACCCCTTATCATTTATCCGGTAATTTAATGGAGATTAATGCAAATCACATTAATATTTACAGATGGCAAACTATTATTAGCTAATATGATTCCTTTTGTATGATGGATGATGCTTTTTATGAGGAGCAATGCCCGACAATCTGCATCCCAATTATGAATCTCGCCGAGAACAGAGACGGATAAGGCTTGATTAAATATCTTTGAAGTGAACGTCACTTTACAGGTACACATCATTATTACAACTCATTAATCTTGATCTGTAAGTGTGCGATAAGGCTGTTCATTAATGAGAGCAAGATTCATTTCGGTGGCTAAATTCAGAGGGAGTGACCACCTCAGATCACCACCGATGGGGATGACATCATAATGCGGCTTTCACAATGGTTCCATTATAAACTTGGGCAACAGAAGAGCGTTAATGTATTTCTATTATATTTCTTTTAATGGTGTTCATTCCTAGGAGATAAATAAGACATGCAGTACAGCAAAGTAGACGAGGAGCTCGAAACTAAACTTTCAATATAGATTGGAATCTCATACCCTTGAATTTAAAATAAAAAAAACTCCTCTGACGTCTCTGTCAAGCTGATATTTGTCTCCTATTTTGCTGTACAGGTGCTCAACAATAATGTGCGTTATTGACAGGATCATAATCAGTCTATTAAAATGACCCAAAGTGGAATATATTCGCTATTAATTAAGATAAATTTAAGATAAATATATGAAGAACTTTATTAGAAGGATAAACCCATTTAGACGAACCATCTCGTTTTCAAGGGGGTCCTCAAGCACCACTATACAAAAAACAAAACACATGAAACAAGCAAATACATTCCTCCATACACAGATTTCCCTAATGATAATAATAATAATAATAATAATAATAATACATGGTATAAATGTACACATACCCATACAAAGTTCTTATAAAATTGTACTTATACATTGACATGAACAAACACAAGCATTTCCAAATCTCGGTTATAAATAGAATCAAGAGCAGACTAAGACTTCTTCTTATTCAGCAGGAGTTTGTTGTAACAAAACCGTTTTTGAATGGTATCAAAATCCTTTTGAAATCAACACAGAAGTTGTGACATGTTGGGCTTAGAGGAATAAATAACAGTAGCATCTGCATATAACTGAATATGACAGAGAATATCAGAATATATGAATATCAGAGAACACCTGTGGAAGGTCATTGATAAAAATGGAAAACAGCAACGGCCCTAAGGATGAACCCTGAGGTATATATATATATAGAACAGCATATTCAGTGTAGGGAAAAGGTCTGAATGTAAACGTGTTTTATCACGCTTTTACAGACTATTGCTGTACTCTGTTTCCCTCCGTATGACCTGCTTTCTCAAATATGTGAAGCCAACAAAAACACAGCCATTTAAGATCTCTGTCTGTGAGATCTTGAGACAGTTTGATTTTAATGATCATCAGAGATTTTGTTAGGTTATTAGATGATATTTTACACAAATATCATCTATAAGTAAATAAATCACTGAGTTGAGGTATTTCTTTCAGTCCAATGTGGAGTTTTCACCCTTCCACTTGTCCGGAAGACAAAAAGCATGTCGAAAAATCACCAACTTGTGCTGCCTGCACGACTGACAGTGTTATCAAAGAAACAGAAACGAGAAAAATACAGCTGCCTGTAGAAACGGTGTGATCGCTGCTGGAGGTGAGGTCCGATGCCTGTGACATGTCTGAAATAACAATCCGCTTTTGTCAAAGTTTCCTGTCCAAGACATACTGCCACGGACTTGGTGACATTTCCAAGCAATCTCCTGTTGATGGGCAAAGTTCATGCAACACAAAAGAAATCTGAGAGGCACCCTTAGGCTAATGGTCACCTCTGTTGGTTATCATCAAAATAAAGTCAAGCACATTTCAAATGTTTTGGCTGCTGGGGGGGAAAAGAAGCAGATGGATGTGAAATAAACTTGTTTCCCTTCTCTCGCAGGCAGGCTTGTTAATTCCAACTCAATAGTTCATTGGAGTGAGGTAAATTCATGCGCAATTAACAAGTAGGTATTTGGTCTTGTCAACAGTGATTGAAGTGTAAAATTATTGTGTTTTTTTCCTCTATTTCTGTTTTTTTTTTTTTTTTTAAACCAGTCATGAAGATTGGCAGCCTAGTCAAGCAGAGCAAATATGTGGGAGACAGGCTGCTGCATAACTTAATTCACTGTTTTAAAAAACAAAGTCAGCACAAACTTCTCTTCAGGTGAGAAATAATAGTTGCCATGAAATAGGGTTTAAACTGACAAGGTTAATGTTGTTTGCCACTATTCTATGCAGCTACCGACAGATTTTATATACCGTTGAGTCGGTTTTGCCTTTGCTTTCCTCTGTTTTCGATATAATATCATGCTAAACATGAAAAAAAAACATGGAGTCTGAGTTTTGCCCTTGAAATGAAGCCACACTGTTCATGGGCACACAGGCTCATTTCAAGCTCCTTAATGCGGAGAGTGAACTAGAACCAGCCCCTGTCAACGTCTCCTACTGCATCAAAGTAGTCATCTTGTGATTAAGGTGCACACATGAACTCCATTGACATCTGTGGATGCTGACATGCATTATCTTTTAATTAGACCAGCAAATTAGAACTGTCCCCGGATGATTGCTGAGGATCGGGATGAGCCCGTGATGGATGTGAGACAGAAATTGCCACACAAACTACAGATGCCAAATTGACTTGACAGTGAACAGGTGAAGGTTGCACACTGTATAATGTTTTATTAGCTTTCAGTTTAATCTTGTTCATCCCTGCTGGAATTAAGGGGAGTATTGCAGATGTTCAGCTTGATCTAACATTTTTACATGATCGTAAATGAGAGGGCAAAAGTTTATTGGTGTGAAAAGAAGTATAAAAACTTCTCACACTCATTTCCCCCGGAGAAACCCTTCTCTCTTTCTTTTCACTGTTCCAAATGTGCAGAGCGTTGTAATGGATGACACTCTGGTTGAATGGGGGTCTTTCTTCAGTTTTCACGGCTTTGATTTCGCTATAGCATGCTCTCTAAGAAATAACTATAGGCCACAGAGCTGTACATTTACAATAGGACTGGGTTGACTGGGCTTGGCAAGCACAGACCAGGGCCAGATGCACAGAAAGACAAGTCCCACTGGGGCTCCCATTGATCATCCACAACCCTAACTCTACCAAAGAGTAGAATACAAATAAAGAAGGGTTGGGGAAAAACAGCAAATGCTTTGTTTAAAAACAAAAAAAAACAAACCTCTATCTGGGGCGACTCCTTACAGTAATTTAGCTTCCCGTCCAGCAAAAGCTATATGCTAACTACACATAACCAGCATCACTACCTGTCTTCTGTCTGATGTCACAGACTCCAAAACTCATTAAGATGAATGACACCTCCTGCAGCACAATTTTCGCCTTTTCAGGCAATCACCATGTGTAGATAGGTGTCAGCCATATTATATGACACTTACGCAGAAATGTGATGAAAACAGCAAAGTGAGCACATCAGACAGTTTGTTCTCATTGTAAAAGAAAAGAAAGGTGTGCATGGCCTATAATGTGTGACGACCATTGGTAATGCGGGTCAACTCAATGCTAGCGAACACAGTGTGTGCAATTGTGATGTGAACTGGTGAAAAGATCAATATCCTTTAACACAGTCGGCAACCTTATTATTATTATTATTCATTCATTCATTCATATTCTGTAACCGCTTATCCTGTGTAGGATCTAGACTATCCCAGCTTACTTTGGGCGGGAGGCGGGGTACAACCCTGGACTAGTCACCAGGGTTGTACCCCGGTCATCACAGGATCACATAGGAAGACAAACAACCATTCTTTTTTTTTTTTTTGAGATACTGTATTCATTTGACCCATCCCTGAAGAGCAGTGGACTGCCACTACATTACGGGGAGCAAACTGGGATTCAGTATCTTTGCTCAAGGATACTTCGACTTGTAGACTTGCAGGGGCTGGGGATCGAACCACCGACCTTTCGCTCCATGAAAGACCGCTCTACCTCCCGAGCCACAGCCACGGAGAACACGGAGAGAACCCACGCAGACACGTGGAGAACATGCAGACTCTACACAGAAAAACAGGATTGCATTCCGTGTCTCATTCCGAATAAAGAACAGAGCCGGAGATGTACAGCTCTCACTTCATTGTCTCACAATCACACTATGGCAGGTGTCCTGGGGCACATGTGATTGTTTGCACATGCATATGCTCAGTAAACCTTCTTGCATGATTAGCGCAATGTAAATTTATTGAACACAGTGGGCGTTCTCTTTATAAAACGGCAGCGCTCAACCCATTTCTCTAACGCAGTCTTCACTGACAGCAAATGGACAGTTGAGCAGGAGACTCCAGGTCTGTTTCTCCCTAACCCACTCCAGGTGTAATGATCTACCCACACTGGGAGTGTGTACTGTATGTGTTCCTCACACTGAGCATGCACTTTCAGGGGCTGCTAACCCAGAACAAGTTCCAGCCTGCTCGCTCCCTGTATATAAATACATCCTCAAAATTAGATTCACTGTAGTGTTGTGGCAGTGCTATGTGTGGCACAGCAGCGAGGATGCCTTCGCCATCCCCCCCCCCCCATCCCCAGGAAGGAGCTTTGCCATGTCAGTGAGCCAGTCAAGGACGGGGAAAAAAACCCACCCGGCTGTGTCGACAGGTCCTTAGTTAAGCGGGGTTAGTAAGTTAGTGTTGTGGCTAAGTTCTTACTTTTGCTTCTTGAGAGAGAGTCACATCAAATGCCTATGCCCTCCCTCCATGTAGTAACCAGAGTGGGAAGAGTGCTTCGGCCAATGTGTGTGTGTTTTTTTTTTTTTTATATGGTCCCTTCAATGGCAGAAGAAGACGGGGGGAGAAATCCACCTACTGATAGAGGGGTATACTCTTGTTTTTGCCATTAATCATGCTATATAGTGGTGTGATGTTGTGCGAGGAGACAGCTCACCAGACTGGAGGTAGGCCATTCGGTTACTGAGAAGCCAACTCATCTTTTTTTGGCCGACACTGACGCACACAGGCATCGGCTTGTTAAATTCCTGCACCTGGACAAAGACTAGACGAGGAAGGGATGGCAGTGTGAGAGGAAATGAAAAATACAGACACAGCTTAATTTCTTCCCTTCACCCCAACCTCGTGAACTTCTCCAAGATGCAATCAATCAGTTTTGGGGTTTTTTTCACGCGCAGTCTCATTCCAAACACCCGTCCAACGCTTCCAAGAGATCTGATGACAGTCTCTGCAAATCGCTTGTCATTAATTTCTGTCACCCATTCAGCAATTTGACTGACCTTGAGCCGCAAACTTGCAAGTCTGGCTCGCTCTGTTCATCTTTCGGATTTCCTACGGTGCTATTTTCAAACTTCAAAATGCACTCGAACCCACAAATTTCGTCTAAGTTTAGAAAGTGGGGAAAGCCTGAAAACATGTGAATAGAAAATGAGCATTGGGGATTGATGAGATATTTCCTGCTGACAAACCCTTGAAGAAGAATAAATCATTCATGAGTCAAAGAGTTAATTTAGACAGATCCGTAAATTCTGACATCAAGGATTAGATGCATGAAAAGCTAAGATGAAGAAGGAAAGCCTGGCCAAGCATGTGTTCATCATTGATAATCCCTTATTCCTGCTTTTAGGGTTTCTAATTAATTAAAGGATGTGGCAGAAACTGAGCAATAATCTCCAAAGCTGCGCTTCTTAATTCTAGCTTCATTTTTTCATGGCCGACGCCTCAACAACTGGTAATTCTGTTTTTGGACGTTATCCTTCCCTTACCACCTTACTAAAATGTCTCCTCCCCTCCTTAACACATGCACATACCCGATCTCATCTCCTTCCGACAGTCACTCGCATCTCCCTTGCACAACCTCACTCCCACTCCCACTCCACTTTCTTTCTAGCCATCTCTTTAAGGTGTGATACATTTTCAATTGATGATAGTTTAATGAGCATTTTTTATTTCACTAGAGTCTTATCATGTCATTAGGAAAGATGAAAAAACAGATTAATAATACAACTGACGCTGACACATCCCTGGAAACATCTCATATAACTCTGCTGGTGAAACGAGGGGAAGGAGACAAGGTGCTTTTGTTTAACAGGACTCCGTTGCAAACTAATTAGTGGCTTAAGGCTGATCTTGAATCTGTAGTACAGCCAACAGATTTGAATGAGAGTGTATGAAAAAAAATCTTACATTGAACTCTGCAGTGCAACTGCACCACAATTACAATGGTAGTGATGTTAGATTAAATAATGAACTGTTCTTACTGAACAGCTTGTAAAGAGGGATGACGGTTTGCAAGCAGAGGAATATTAAAACCTGCTTCTGACTGTTGCATGCAAAGCTGTGCATGAAAGCTAAGTTAACTTCCAACTCAGCCTCTATTAGGGTTGGGTACAGTTTGGATTTTAACGATTCTGAGTCCTATTCCGATTCTGATTCTGAATTTTGGTTCCGGTTCTTAACGGTTCCCGATTGCGGTTCTTTGACGGGTGGGGTCAAAACAGGCCACATACTTACATCACAGAAGGAAAATGTATTTTAAAAAACCTTTACACGAGCCATTCAGTATCAAGAATGTGTTATGAATGAATGAGTCATTATGAATGACACTTGAAAATGTGGGTCTGGACCCGCGACCAATTTTTAGTGAGAACGTGAGCAAACTTCGATCCGACCAAACTTGAGCAAACATCAGCTCCCCACTGCGCTGTGCATTATGGGTAGGATTGTAAGTCATTTCATTTTCTACAACTGTAAAATGATTATTTATGGACAGATGTGGACTCCTGAGGAGGTGCAGAGCTTCCATATAAATTTAGTTGAATGACTTACGACTTACAGATTACAACTTTTGTCAATACACAAGAACACCAAAACAAAAAGAAGAAAATAAGTTATTTTCAAGACTGTTATAGCCTGTTATACTGTTAGACTGCAACAAAAAATTGGAAAACATAAAAAAAAGTCATATAACCTGTCAGGCTCTCTGTCTATACAATAGATATTATCTTGGTTTCAATTTGACCTCACTGTGGCCAGTAGTGTATTATAATACGCACATACAATACATACACTGTACTGTGTATACAACATACATATCTTTTTTCTGCATAAATCATACATTAGTAACACAAAGAATTTAGCTTATTCCAAATAAACAGGGCATTTCAAACATCATATGCTTTGATAGTGATGAAACACCCTTGCTGACACAGACACGTCTGATATTCAGGGTTTAGAGAGCATGGAGAGAGCGGAGTGTGCAAGAGAAGAGACACTACCCTTTCCAAGAGCTCAAGCTCAAAAACAAAAGGCAAAATCTTGGCGGCCTGATGATAACATCCATACATATGTCACCGACAGTGGAAGGATGCCGGGGGAATTACATGGAGCCGAAAGGAGCCTGTTGGCTCAAGAAGCTGCTCCTTTTGAGAAGATGCTTCGGGCACAACAGGAGGCTAAGGAGAGAAGATTGCGGTGTATGCAGGCACAGCAACAGGCCTCCAGATGTTTCTGCAAGTATTGGGCATTCTAAGTGCTTTGGAGCCTGGCCAACCTACTGCCTCAACAATACCAGCCAGGAGCACAACACACTCACCGCCAACATCAACTCCTATAGTGCCGGGTCCATGCCACAGCTGTGATCCCTCCACATCAGCACCAATCACAGTCTCCATCCTCCCAAAATGAACAACACAACGCTTTATCCGTTCTATGTGACATTAATAACCATAATTACTAAAACCTTTAGGTTGCTACTCTCCAATACACTGTTACAGTATTTTGCACATGAAGAAAAGACTGTGTAAATCTTCAATCTTCACTTGCATTGTTTGAACGATGGCTGTGTATGTTAAACCTATAATAAGTCAACTACCCTTCTGTTGTGTTCCGGTCAAATCTGACCAATTTTGTCTCTCTAAAAAATGTAGTTAATTTAATCTGTTTGTCATAACGTCCCATGACTTTGTTCACACATGGCATCTGAACGCACAAAATACATTTTGAGGATTTTTATTACATTTTGGGTGTTTTATTGAACTTGTGTTCACCCTTGGTGTTCCCGGTCAAAAAATGACCAGTCATTGGAAACATCCCTTTTTTTGGCTTTCATGGCAACCCCCACCGGAACCCATCCTCAATAGAGCGATAAAAGCAAACAACTGCATTCTGTGTTAATTTCCAGGATTTTTCCCTGAATGAACATTCTAATCAGAGAATCTCCATTTCCTCACAAATCCCGATCTGCTTGTAAATGCTGCCACGTGAACACAGACCGAACATGAACCAATTTGACATTTGAAAATATGATAACACCTTCTCATCACCATAATGGATTCCTGTTTTGGAGCTGTGTGATGTCACTTCACACCTCAGCAGGGCTTGTGAGTGGGTTAACGTGAGTGCAACCCCCCCCCCCATTGGTTCTGTGCAGCTCCCGAGGCTAGCGCGCCCTGCCAGTTCCTCTTCATCCACAACACTCTCCGTCAGCTTAATTGGCTCACCTCCCATCAGCAACATACCCCCAACCCCATTGTAATTGGCTCCCTTTTAGCCACCCAGCCAACAGCAATACCGTTGTTCAGGTACATAGCGTGTCACCATGGATGCAGTGATCGCTCGCACCAGAAATCTGGGACAAAAGGCAGTTTCCTGAACTGCTATATCACTACATTTTCACCAGCAACAACCAAAATGCTCTTAAAAAAAAAAAGTCAACACCCTGGTGCCTTCTGTCGTGAAAGATAATTTATTCACACTCTGCAGTCCCTCCACATGATGTAGGACCCCATGCCGGCAGCAAAGCCAGGACTGCATCATGTGTTTAAGTTCATCCTGTGTGATGTTTACTTATGAATATCATAGTGCTAAAGTGAATGTCAGTCAACCCACAGACACAAGAGAGAGAGGGATAATGACTGAAACAAGAAAACAAGAATCAGAGACCAACAGTGTGTCTGCAATAGAGAGAGAGAGAGAGAGAGAGAGGAGATACTTCCTACAGACTTCATGGACTGAAGCCAAGTCTGGTTCTGTCTGTGAAAAGGTAGTCAGTGTTACCCTGATGAGTGCCACTTTGGCCCCGACTGGGTCAGCTTCCTGCCAGTGTGTAATGAGCCCCATTGAGGGTGAACTCTCGGTTCCCCTGTGTCCAGGTCTGTCTTTACTAATGAGCTTTTGCATAAATCAGTGTTGGTGCCCCTGCATATCCCGGTCCATCCTCCATCCCTTTTCCATTCACATATTTCCCCCTTTCCTTTTTTCCACTTGTACCCATCCCTTGGCTGTGTCACTCTGTCCTATAATGAACCATTAAGACATCCTTTCATCCCCTTAAAACAATCTCTGTCTCCTAATTGTGAGTATTGGTTTGTGAGAGTCTGAAGTCACTTTTGTTGTTGGACCTGTTTGGAATACTGATTGAGATTGTCAAGCCCTTTGCAATGTCTTTCTCTTTCTTCATCACTAGTGGTTTTTAAGGTTGCAAATAAAGAAATTAAAGCACCTCTTTGCTCTGCATGCACCACTAGTCTGGCCCTAATTTGGTTTCTGTTGGAGCACAGGGGAGTGAAAGTCTGTGTTTGGCATCCAGTAGGCAGACATTATAATAGAGGTAATGATGAATATTGTGCGGGATGGATTACTGGACCACAAACCTGCCCACTCTGTCCCATAAATAGTCTCAAGTGTTGGACTGGTCAGGGTTGCGTGTGAATTAACCAGAGGATATTTCACATGCAGAGCCGGATAAAGTAGGCCACAGCTTCTGGGTTCGGGGATGAAGTCATACATGGCTGGCTGACTCATAGAAGACACTGGGAAATCAATTTAGAATCTTGAAACAACAGCAAGTAGATATGCAAGCATTTGTTTTGAAACATGGTGGAAAAGCTAACACATTTCTTGATCATGAAATTAACAAACAAGAAATTAAACTGCCAGTAAATATCCGGCTTCCTGCCATGATGGTAATATTCTAGAACAGAAAATCTGTCAGTGATGATTTATTGGGAAATAAAAAAAAAGTTAAAGTGAGGTAAGAACTCTTACTTTACAGTAGAGTCAGCACTGTCATACTGCCCAGATTGTCTTTCCAAGGTGAGTGACCCCTGAGCAAATGTTACAGGGTAAGTATTGGCTTCCATGCATCAGGTTCAAGCATTGTTTTTCTTTTACCTCAACTGATTCGTTTCTTCACAGATTGCCTACCCCAGAAAACTTATCAGTCTCCTTGGGGGAATCAATCATGTTGTGACACCATTCCAGACCAGAGTGTTGTTCGGGAATCTGTTGTCTGTGATGCCTGCAAACCCCGGCTGTGATTGCCAAGCCTCTCAATTTTCTGTTTAAGAGTTATTTTTCATTGTAGGCTTCTTTTCTTCCATGTAGCTTTGATTCTCTCTCCCTCTCTCGCTGCTTCTCTTTCCATCTCCCTCTTTCGTTTTTTTTCACTGTTACATTTATACCTGTCGATATGAACCTCGGAGACCATTGATGTAAGGAGTGCCAGTGCTGTTTTGGGAGATTTGAACAAATAAGCTCACCCCACAAAGGTGACTGACAAGCAGGGATTAATGTGAAAACAGAAAATATCAGCATTTAGAGCCAGATATTGGCAGAGAAACCAGTCGAAAGGTCTTTTAACCTCCTATAGAGTCCTTTCTCTGAATTTGGCAGGTTGATTTATGTCATGGTGGGTCACTTCTTTGGATTCATAAGGATCTGGATTGTGTGGTTTTACTTGAGCACAAAGAGCTTAGAAATTACTTTAGGCTATAGCAACATTGGGAACTCAATACACAACCCTCACTCCTGAAAATGACTTTTGTATATTACTAAATTGTCTGATGGCAATTTAATTGTTGCTTGGATTATGTTCTGAGACAATGTTTCTTTTAGTTAATGAAACTCTAAATGAGCTGCATTGGAATTGCAGGTAGGTGATCATGGTGGAAAGTGCAGGACTGGTGCTCGAGAACCCAGGCTTTGTGTTGGGACTCCTGTCTTTGATTACGTTTTGGTGCAATTGTGCATTTTGCAACATTTAAAAAAAAATGTATTTTGGTAGGCAGAATATTTACCTCAAAAAGTATTTTCTGCTGCAAATTTGTTTTATATAAAAGTAATTTCTAGGAGACACAACTGCAGTATAAACACTGCCACCACATTCACAGCCAAGCATTAAAACATACAGTGATTGAATTAACCAGTGTCTCTAGTGATCTGGAATCTAAAGAATCAAGATTATGGTCTAGACCTGCTCTCTTGGAAAGTGTGATTTGGTGTGATTTTTATTTAAATAAAGCTTGATTTGACTTGACTTCAGCCCTTAATTTCCTCCTACCTGTTATACCCTGTCAGTCTTCCGAAGCATGTCTCATCCAAAATGTGTAGACTACACACCTTTGTGTGTGGTGAACTGTAAATGTCTTGAATTGCCGCTCTTTAATTTTGCCATGCAAACTGTGGACTGTAAAACAAATTTCCTCTTGGACGACAATAAAGATTTTATCTTATGTATCGTAACTGTGTAAAATACTGAGCCTTAGCCAAACAATGACAATGTAATCCATCAAGGACTAGATATGGTTTATAGTGATTGAGAAATAATGTAAGCAAAAATGTAGTATTCATGATGTTCCCAATTTAGAGGAGGATACTTTATATATTTATTTAGTCTCAGTTGTTACATCATCACTATAAGGAACACTGGCTATGTTGGTCAGAAATGATTGTGCTCCTATTCATAAGGTGCTTCATGTCCATGTAATGAGGATAGAAGCTTTCTGATGGGATGTTGAAATCTGACATCATTCCATCATCTGCATATGAGACGGTTAAACAATTGTTAAACAATTGTAAGCTTTTGACTTGATCAGCTGTTTCCATCTGACATTGGTCTCGCTAATCAATGAGGCAATGCAAAAGTGTCTATGTAAATTTCTTTTTTTTTATTCCGTTCATTTTAACCAAATTAATATAAGATATTTATGGTAAGACAAACAGGAGAATGTTGGTGAGTTTCTGCTGGCACTTGATTTAAATCACGGAAATCATTTGAATCAACACTTTGCTCAAACTCACAAATATAGAAAATTAAAAACGTATTAAAATTCCCATACAAGGAACATACAACATGCTGGAAAATTCAATATAATAGATTTTTATATCAAAATTCGAGAGCGCTGCTATAACTGACAGTTTCCTTCACTTCAGTTTTTGCCTTTATTTCAAGCCAATTAAATTGATATTTGGCAAATTAATTACAAGACTGAAAATAAGCACAGCATAACAGGATGACTGTATTATCAGTCTTTGCTTCAGAAGATGGATGTCAGATGGATTTTAAGACTAAGTTCAAAGCCACCGTGAAATTAATGATCCAAGATGGGAGCCCACAGGATCAAAGTATTCTGGAGCATTTTTTGGGGGGGGGATCAGGTTAATTTTTCCTCTGAAACATCCCTGAAGTGTGGATCTCTGCAGTTCTCTGCACAGATGGAAGATGCAGTCCCTTCTCAAAGCCCCGCCACCCCCACCCCACCAGTGCACCACCAAAGGGGCTTATGCATGACATTTAAGGCATCATTTAGGTAGGGAAATGAACTCTCCTACAAATATGAAATTCTATTAAAGCTACTGCTTATAATAATGTTCTGTATTTATTACTTATTCAGATCCAACTCCACTGTTTTTGCCTATTTTGCACGTCGTAATCATAACATATTTTATCATTGAGCCCTTTTGGTTTCAAGCGAGAAACCAAGTAAGTCAATTAAAATGCACTCAGATGTTTGCAGTAAATGTTACTGCATCACATTTTATACAGACAGATTTTGCAGCCTGTGCATAGCATCATTACCACTTATAAATATACAACAGGCTTCCTCTAGGCTCACTAAAATAAACAGAAAAGAGGACAAAACTTGGAAAATTAAACACATGACCATGAATAAATAAAACAAGCTATGTACATCGCAGCAGGTGCAAAAAGCAATATACAGAAAAGATAAAACTGCCACTGTGCTGCAAAATTGCTGCAGAGTTACACACTACAGGGCAGCATGCACACACAATCTAACAGTGTTAATCAACTCAGTGGATGTACTCACCTGAACGACAATCTGTGAACCTTGTGCACCATGAAGTCTGTCCAATCTGCTCTTAGTTCAAATTCTCCGCTCGACCGTTCACAGTGCATGCTAAAAACCAGTCCACTGAACCTGCATGTCCCACTAGAACCAGTCCTTTCAACCTCTCTGTCCGACTGTGTTCCTCAAAGTTTTCCACCGTGCTGAGTTGAAAGAGGTTCTGCCGCCGTGACGTTAACAGAGAGAGATATAATTCCTCCAGCGCGTTCTGAGTCTACCCCGGGGTCTCCTCCTAGTGGGGGACATATCCGGAATACCTCCCCAGGGAGGCATCCTAATCAAATGCCCGAAACCACCTCAGCTGACTCATCTTGACGTGGAGGAGCCACGGCTCCACTCACAACCCCTCCCGAATGACTGAGCTCCTCACCCTATCTCTAAGGATGAGCCCAGACACCCTGCAGAGGAAGCTCATTTCAGCCGGTTGTATCTGCAATCTTGTTCTTTCGGTCATTACCCAGAGCTCATGACCATAGGTGAGGGTAGGAACGTAGATTGAGCGGTAAATTGAGAGCTTTGCCTTGTAGCTTAGCTCCCTTTTCACCACAACAGACCAATACAGAGTCCGCATCAACGCAGACACTGCCCCGATCCCGAGATACTTGAACTCCTCCAATTGGGGCAGCAACTCTTCCCCAACCTGGAGCCGGAGGTCACGGCATGATGAAGCGAACAGGACCACATCATCTGCAAAAAGGCAGAGAAGCGATCCCGAGTCCACCAAACCAGACACCCTCCGTCACCTGGCTGCGCCTAGAAATTCTGTCCATAAAGATTATGAACAGCATCCTTGACAAAGTGCAGCCCTGACGGAGTCCAACTCTCAAAAGCACTTGCAAAAAAGTGAAATTATTGATTTAAAGAAAATACCCCAAAAAGCTCACATAAACGACTTAATTATACGAATGATTGAAGTCATTTTTACATTTCTGTAAAGTACAGCAGGGACACCATTCATAATGTTTTCTGTCTCAGTGGGGTCCCACAGATCATTTCAGTATAAGCATCAATTGCATAGAGTCACCATCCTCCGTCTGTATTGTTAATATAAAATGTTTGCTGGACTGTAAAATGCATGATGGATCGGATATTTACACCAGGACAAGATGAAAAGTAATACACATCAGCTTACTGACCAGATGGAGAGCCCTTACTGAGGGTGACTCACTTCTCCTCTGCTCTACTCCTACTGCCACTACTCCTACTACCCTTTCCTCCCCTCTCCATTCCACCTACCCCATATCTGCCGCCACCACCGTTATTGCTTCTTCCACCTTTCGGATTGCTATATTTGTGACTGTGTCCATTGATGTGGAAAAAGCCATCATCTGGGCCAGTAGATCTGGAAATAGAGTACTCGTCGAGGTCGGCCAGAGACAAGCCTCGTTCCTTGAGCTCTCACCTAGACAAGGGTGCAGGGGGCAATGAGTTCCAGCGTGGGAGAGCCGGAGGTCTCTGCTGGCTATTTTCTCTACATTCACTCTGGGGCCTGTAGTGTTGTGGAGCTAAGACAACACTTCCCACTGACTGAGAGCTGTTGAGGCCTTAAGGTCCTTCTATCACTACAGCGCTGTGAGACAGGCTTAGAAACACAGCGTGCTTGATGCTGCCTTCTGCCCGCAAATTTGAATTTCTAAATGATTATGTGCAGCAGAGGCTGGAGGCGTGAATCAATAAAGCTGGCTAGATGCAGGGCAGCCCAGGCAATTAGGCCAACTGTGGTTTCTGACACATAATATGAAGTCCTAAAAGGAAAAATAAATGGGAAAGGTATAGATGGTGGTTTGGATTATTGGTTGTTGTGCTCTCAGTATTATTGAATCTCGTATGCCTTTTCTTTGAGGTAGTGAAAGTAAGGTTATTACCTTAATACGTAGAAAAACTGACAACATTGTAAAAACAAAGCAAAATTTTAAAGGCAATTGTAACTAACATTTACTTATTTTAAAAACTGAGAAAGTCTTCACTAAATAAACGTAGAAACGATCCGTCAGTTTAGAAAATCACCAATCAGGGGCGGAATCTGGTGCGGTTCTCCTGGTTCAGTTAAATCAGAAGGATTTTGATTTTTTTAATTTGATAATGTTTGTTCCGAACATGTAAAATCAAAAGAAAAAAAATCAATAAAGAGTAGTTAATCCCAGTGAAAAAAAAAACATGTTACGCAATATATTCAATCATCCAACTCTTATCAACAACTCAAATTCCATGTCTGAAAATGAGTAGAAAGAAGTATAAACTTATTAAATCCTGCCCCTTTCCTAATATTCGATAAACTACATTGACTTCCTTATTAAATACTAATCCTTACATATTATACATATCTGTAAAGTAATCGCTGCATTTACCTTTTATACATACATACATACCTTATCAATTATCTTTATCTCATAATATTAATATATCAATAATTAACTAATCCTATTTGTCATATAACAATACAAATACACATATATAGACTATAAACACACACATATATATATATATATATGCTATTATTGAATTATTATTAGTAGGATAAGTTTAAGAGTCACATAAAGACACTGACCACAAAAAACCAAGCAGATCAAACAAATACAAAATGTACTTTTCCTGCCATATACAATATAATGCACCGTTTTTCTCTAAACATACTTTTCCTTTTCTCATAATTACAGGTAGGTTTTAACCCAAGAGATTCATGGGATCACAGCACTTAGCTCATGGGGGAGTGAGCTAACCTCTCACCTCCATCCCACTCTTAAAAGGCCCTTAGGCCTTTACTGTGGCATAGTTAATGGAGTGCGCCTACATGAATTATTAACAGTGCTTATGTTCCCTTTATGCCTGCCATCCTATCGATATTCAACCCTGAGCGTACCCATGGGTATGTGGGCGAATTTTTACACATCAGGATGAATTGCCCTTTTTCATATACATGCTGGTCCCTCTCAGATAAATAGAATAAAACTATGTTGAATTAAACAGCGGACTTCAAAATAGAACAACATGCATCCTTCCCACAGTAACAGTCAACTGATCTGGATCTCAGTGCCGATGACATAAGTGAACAACCGCTCTCTATTGTCCAATTCTTTAGTTCCAACTCCAGGGACACCTTGAGGTGTAGATTATTAAAGCATACTTGGATTTACAACATCATCTTCCATGGGGAATTATCCAAGAGGTAAAATCAATGACAAAAAAAAAAAATGTATCCACAAACTGTAAAAAAAAAAAAAGCTCCTCTCCTGCAAAGTGCTTGTAAACCTTTTCCAGCAAACATTGCTGGACGCTGTAGGTAGGATAGCTCAGGGGGAATCACATTAAGCAAAGAAAAATAGGGAAAAGCAACCTCCTTGAGATCTTATATGGGACATGAGGGAGTCATAAGGGAGCTATTACATTGACTTCATCTCCTGTTATGGTGGGACCTTTGACTAGATTGGTCCCAATGCAATGCAATGCACTCTGGAACCAAATTTCGTGAGTGTCTTCACACGAGAGTTAATCATCGGGGTAGCTCAGCTATTGATTGTCAAGGCACGCCTGCAGAGGGGCTTGTTTGTCTGCTTGAAAGATGCCGAGACTCGAAAGCAGATGGCAACTCATTTACCACAGGCAAATGAGAGAGAGAAAGAGCCTTTAAGCCATTCCATGTAAAAACTCATCCCGTAAACATCCATATCTGGAGTTGCATTGCTGACAACACTGCATTGATTATGCAATTGATGAAGTAGTGGTGCAGGGATTCATACATTTTTTATCACATTTCGTTGTGTCAATCTAGATCGAACCGGGTTTTTAAGTGACACCACTTTAAGAGAAACTGGATGCAGACAAAATAAATCAATGAATCAATAAATAAATGCAAAGCTAAGAAAATGTTTAACTGCAAATTTCAAGTAATGACCACAAATTTATTCCCATATGTGTCAATGGAAATTTGGTGATAATTGCAATAGCTTTTTCTTTTCCTACATGTACCATCGTGTAGGGTAGTTAGTCAAAACCGTTTTTTTTTCTTCTTCTCCTGCAGCACTATTCTCTCTTCATATAATAATAATAATAATAATAATGTAATTTTTTTATGGCCGGCTTTCAAGGCACTCAAGGATGCCTACAAATGACAGTGAAATTGACAACACACAGTATAAACAATCAGCAATATATCAAAATCAACAACATATTTGAATAATAGGCTATAATAATAATAATAGTAATAATAATAATAATAATAATGATCATCATCATCATAATAATACATATGATTATAATGATAGTAAATACTATTTTATATCATCTATCTATCTTTTTTTCTCCATTTCTCCCAACTCTCCTCCTTTCCTTTCCTCCACCCTTTCCTTCCTCCTGCCTTTCAGACACTCTTCTCTTTGTGCTGTCAGCCAAAGTTTTCTCTCTTTCTGTCTGACTTGGCTCATCTGCTCGCCCTAAGGGCTCTGGGCATGCAGGTCCTCGGTCTCTTTAGCCTCTGTGCTTCCTTCTCTGACCATTTTTTAACGTAGGCATATCTGTATGAAATGTTAAGGACACTCAAAGGTTAAGTCAAAGGGTCACATTATATACAGAATATTATATATTCTCCTGTCAGTGGTATTAAAGGTGTAGCATGTTGTATATTAGCTCCAGTACACAGTAGTCCATGGTTCTGACCTCAGTTAAAGGACAGTGTTAATAAACTGATGATAGGTCAGGAGGCTCTGGACTTATGGCAGTCACTGCTCGTCATCTAACCCTGTTCACAGTGCTCACTTCATTCAGCCCTATTTAATTACAGTCTTACACATGCAACATGTGTGTATTTAGTCATGTAGTGTTTAAATAACTGTTCCAAATGAATAGTAATGAGATGCATACAGAGGAAATGTGATACTATGCACTGATATTAACATACTTGAGCCATTAAAATATAAAAATTCTATTTTGGTTACTGGAAATTGGAGCAGGGGGCACTTTTAACTCTGCACTGGTTGTCTCCTTTCACTTCAAAGAAATGTGCAGCTTTCCCTTCCTCAAGACTTTAAAATGAGTATTCGGCTCAAACTATTCTTAACCCCAAATCCAGCAGGGCACATTTGAGCTATTTCTGTTCTTATGCTAATTTGCCAGTAATTGTTGAAGCCACACACCGACACGGTAATTCAAGTGGCCGTATTATTGTGCCCCTACAGTAACGATTTTTATTTCCAGTGTCAGCACCTCTTGGCAGAGATAGTATCTTTAAGAAAAAAAAAAAAAACGTCTCACACTCATTAATGTACACAGAGACACTGAAATGGAACATCTTTTTAAATGGCCCTAAGAAACCAGCATACATAGAAAGTTATTTCACTGTGATTAAATATTGACACTTGTAGTTGAAAACGTTCTGCAAAGGAATCTGTCTTTGTCCAGCGTCCACTGAATGGAACTGGACATTCAGCAGATTTGAAATTGAGATTGCATTGACTGATTATTACACAAGACTACAATACAAACTTTTAAGTTGTGAGTTCAATAAATACAACGAATACAAATGAAAACTTGATAACATAAGGAACCACTTATCTCACATAGTGGTGATATTAGCTGGAACACAATGAGCTCTTCATGAACTTTGGCAATGTTGTGTATGTTTGGTGATGTGTTGTACTGTATGTGTTGTACTGTGTGTGTGTGTGTGTGTGTGTGTGTGTGTGTGTGTGTGTGTTTTTGCACTGCAGAAATAGCTTTTGCTACTAATTACATAAAATGATTTGTTTTTGAGCAGGAGGGAGAATCAGGAGACGTTTGGCAAGAGTTTTGTTTTACAGCTAGAAAAAAACGTTGCTGTCAGACACAGTTTACCAAAGGTCTCCATGCATTCCACATTTATCAGTTTTGCGCAAGAAGAACTAATTGATACAACAAGCTCATTCTTCACTGCTTCCTCTTACTTGTCCAATAACATTAAATTATGAAAGGTTGACAGATATAAAGCTGATTGGAACA
This sequence comes from Chaunax sp. Z400, assembly GCA_037577475.1. Lineage (NCBI taxonomy): Eukaryota > Metazoa > Chordata > Actinopteri > Lophiiformes > Chaunacidae > Chaunax > Chaunax sp. Z400. The sequence continues at coordinate 27,206,659 of CM075192.1, read as the reverse complement.
GGTGCAGTATATTTAGACACCCGCGGTGATCGCACACAATGTTTGTAATAGTCCACTTTAATGACAGCACAGCATTTAATTTGCTGATGTTTTATTAGCACATGGTCCTGAAAATGACTGTTACTGCAGTAGATGATTGTTTGGCAAACATCTTTGTTTATGATGCCGGTAAATGTGGAGACTTATTTATGAATAAAGATCTTATTTATGAATAAAGATCAGCAAAGATTCTTTTTGTGTATCCAGGGTGTACAGATTCCCTCTTCACCCCATGTTGAACTCAATCTCATACCTGTGCTATTTCAGAAATAAATGTCATGATATCGGGGACATGTCGAAGTATCCTGGAGCAAGATACTGAACCCCAATTTGCTCCTATATGGTGTTCAGAAGGGGGGGGCTGCCCACTGCTGCTGAGGGATGGGTTAAATGCGGAGAAAGAATTTCTCCCGTGGAGGGGGGGGGGGGGACAATAAAGGTGTATGAAATAAAAAAAATAAAAAATTGACTTAAAAGGAATAGTTGAACATTTTAAACTATTTAAAAAAAGGTAATGGTATCACTTTAAAGGTATTGATAATAAACCAATAATAATAAAAAGTTCACATGCTGTTATATGCATTGCTTTTAAGAAATCATTATTCTAATGTCAGCGGAGACATGACCACAATAAATACCTTTTGTTAGCTCATGTCTTCTTACTGCTGACCCTGAGAACTGATAGGACATCAGGCTTCCCAGACTAAAAACCTTCACAGACTGCTTATAAGCCTCCTTTAGCTGATAGCTCCTGAGGTGAGCAGCGTTAGCTGTTCAGAAACGATCTGGATCTGAAAAAGGGGGTCCCTGTGTAAAAGGGCAGATCTCTATCCCAACCTCACCAAATTACAATAATAATTCACACAGAATACACTCATAAAAACCAATGGGTTATTAATCAGCATCCACCCCCCCACTGGAGTAATACCAGCAGAAATTTTATTAACTTTATTTTGAGCACATTAATCTCCCATTATCTCTTTGGAATACACCGTATTCAGAGGTACGACTTAATTGCATCCATATTTCTGCTTTGCCATTGAAAGACATTGATGTGGGGGTTTGAGTGGGTCTCTTAATAGAACTTCCTTTGTGCACTGCCGTTTCCAGAGATTAACAGATGTGTCTGATGCATTCACTACCTCACTGGCTCAGGGAAACATCGAACTTAGTAGCGTTTTGCATGACAAGTCTTTGGATAACACTGAAAACATTTAACCTGGGGAAACTGATTCTGTAAGCAGAGCAACTGCTGCCAGATGGCAGTAGGGGAATGAAAAGCAGGTACTAAAAGCCTCAGGTCATGATTAAGCAGACTACTAGATAAACCACTCTGCTGCAAATGCATGTTGCACAGTGATCAACAAAAGCCAGGCGCAGGAGGAAGCATCCCTTTCTTCCTAAAAGGGTTCAGGTTAGTGTGGTAAATACTGAGGGCTTGTAAGACAAAACACATCTGTATTTGTTGGCTGCTGTAACAGAGACAGACTTTAAAGACACCCCAGTAAATTCTGCCAGTAAATTTTTTTTACCTTTTGACCAGAGTGTCTGTAGCTGCACCGAAGCTTTATCTCGCTCGGTACGACGCAAACAGAGCCTGGCCTAGAGAAAACTAGAGTCATCCACTGCGAAGATGCATTTCTGTCATCCTCTGAGATGGAGACTGAGCACCAATCAAAAGAGACAGATTTTGAAACAGAGTTTTTCTTCTGTAAATATATCACGCAGGTCAACGCGGTCTCATATTTCTGTCGTTGTCAAGGAGCGAAAGGCTGTTAAGGTGCCGGATTCAAGGCAGGCATTCAACACTGACAGCAATGCTGCCCCTCAGCTCTCAGGGATATGGTGAGATATCTTTATTAATACATGAATCATAAATCATTATCACTCCTCAGACTGAGGGAACAAGGGCTTCAGAAGCAGCGTGTGTGTACAAATATGTGTCCGTGATTGTGTGTGTGTGTGTGTGTGTGTGTATGCACAAATATTTGGATGACTCTGACTTTGGAATAGAAGGTGGAGAAAAAAAACCCAAAAACCTGCTGGTCTCCTCCCGTTCCTCGCCCTCCCACCCCCCCCTGAGGAGGCGATCGGGCGCGTCTGTTTCCCGGAGATAAAGGGCTGCTCACCACATCCCCAGAGCTGGGAGAAGTTGGCACAGAGCTCCACTGGCAGTCTGCTCATGTAACAGACCCTGTCACTGACACTGTGAGGGAGACAAGAGAGGGAAGGTTGAGGGTGAGACAGAGGGGTAGGTGAGAGGGGCTGCATGGTGAGGTGAGATCCTAAAAGGACACAGCAAAAAAAAAAAATCAAAAAAAAAAAGGTAATGCAAAGAAGTATTAAACAAACCACAGAATATTTACATTCAAATTCAATTGGGGAAAAAAAATAAATAAAGTTTTCCTTGCAGACATCGCCTGATTTGTGGACCACAGCCAGCCAGAGGAAAATCAATCAGCCCTCAAGAATAAAGGGTTTCCACTATAGAAAGTTGAAGTTGTCCTTCGAAATCGATTTCAACTTTTACAAAGTCCATAAACTGTCATCTCAGATAATTCACTGAATCTGACAACATGGAGGGAGTTCAATAGCGTTAAAGGTCCTGTTATGTAAAAAGGAAAAATGGATGTTTGTGAGTGTTCCCCAAAAACATGATCATTTTAGAAACGACTCAAAGGAGCTTTTTCTGAACTGTCTCCTCTACAGTTAAGTTATATTAATAACAATTTATACTATGTTAGCCCTTCTGTTGTGTTCCGGTCAGATCTGATCGATTTACAAGTTTCCTCTCTAGAAAATAGAGTTAATTTCATCTGTTTGTCATAAAGTTCCACGACTTTGTTCAAACATGACATCAGAACACACAAAATACATTTTGAGAAGTTTTATTACGTTTTGGGTGTTTTATTGAACTTGTGTACACCCTTGGTGTCATTAGAAATGAATGGGTAAGACTACAATTAGTGTATAATAGTATATAATAGAGTATATATGCTAATAATAATTGGTATTCAAACACATTCCCACACTCCTTTTTCCACAATCCCACATAAAGGTCTCTTTGAACAGACACACACACACACCTCACGTCTCCCTTTTTGGCTTCCATGGCAACCCCCACGGGAAACCATCCTCAATAGAATTTTGACGCCACACCTGTTGGCAACTGTCAAAGAAAACAAACAAACAAACAAACAAAAACAAAAAACGGTAACACTAAAGGTGTTATTTTGTGCCTCAATTTAAAAACTTTTAATGGATTCAAAACAAATGTCCTTGTTAAACATTCACAACTAAGTAGTCTGTGATAAATAGCACAGTATTTTTCATCTGTCAAAATAATATCAATATAATGCTTTGTTTTCTAACAAATCAGTTATTTCAGCTCAGGTCAATGAGGCCTACAGATAATATATATATATATATATACAGTAGATATATATATATATATATATATATATATATATATATATATATATACAGTAGATATATATATATATATATATATATATATATATATACTGTATATATATACTGTATATATATATATACTGTATATATATTATTAAGGATTTAGAATCAGCTGGGAACAGTCAAAAAATGATATTGTTAAAAATGAATTTTTAACAAGAAATGAACACAACAGGAGGGTAAAATAATATGATTTGTTTCATCAATGCACAAATTGCAATGTAGAATCGGCAGGATGCCAAACTATGACAATCTAAATCATTAACTGCTGATCAGAGAAAGCACACAAAATAAAAACCTCTGTTGTTTAAGTCACATAGTGTTTGAAGAAAAACATGTTTTTCCAGTGAGGGACGTCTCCAATAGCTAAAACGCAATGCAAAAATTTTTGGTTGTTTTTTTTATAAAATGAAGTGTTAATGCCACACAATGCTGCCTCTTGGCTTAATTTCAACACATTAAAAATGTAATGGCATAAATCTTTTACTTAGTCTTTCATCATAAAAGGCTTATAGAAATTACCTTGCATCTATCCTTGAGCAATCTTTCCCTGTCTCGTCACACATGAATGCATGCATGGAAGCACATGCATCAAAACACACACACACACACACACACACACACACACACACAAACACTGAGCCCCAGCAAAATATCATTTTGCGTACAGGCTCTCCACCACAGCCTCTCTGCTTTCATTTTCCCAAACATAGGCTGCCCTATATGCTCCACCACAGGGAATATCAATAGTCAAACCATAGTTTTCAAAGAGATCCATACACTATAGAGTATTGTTGTCACTGCCTCTCTCTGCCCCTTTTCTCACTAGATCAGTGGAGCCTTTTTAAATAGAGTCACTGTGGCACAAATTCTACATGGTGCTATTCCTGCAAACACTAAATTAGAGGTTGGTTGAGCAATGGTCTGTGTGACCCAAATAAGAAAATGCCCTTGTGTTTGGGTCTAGGCAGTTTGAGTTTACAAATTTATGAAAAATTAATCATCTTTACAGTTATGTACTGAGCCGTGATCACTTTCAAACCTTATTAATTCATTCTCTGACAGTTTCGCTGCAATTTTCAGCTCTTTAATTCGCAGCGATCGGCTCTATTAATCAGGTGTTGGGAGAGAGGCAGAGACAAAAGGCCATGCAGCGACAGGATATTCTGTCACAGCTAATACAATTATAATTTTATTTACATTTGGTAATTCATCTATTCACTATCAGAAATGACTCATCGCTTTTCACTGAGAGAAGGCCTTTGTAATGTGGCATGCAGGAATATGTATGAAACATGCTTTTGGGACACTTCATGGGCATTAGCCCCTCTTTTTTTCTAATGTGCCACATGATTACTATACAAACATCATGATGAATACTGAATTAGGACATCATTTCAATTTTTTGTAAGGAAAAATGTGATCCTAACCTTTCTTTCTACTCTTTTCTCAATACAACAATAGTAAACATAGTTCATAAAGTAGCATGTCACCTCAAAACTGTAGGCTCTGCTCAGTGCATCATGACTAATTTGATTTAGTTAAAAAAAGAATGAAGTTCAAGTTTATTTATTTGTCATTCCAGCCACATCTGCAGAAACACCTACAGTGGAACGTTTCTCAGGACCTGTGTGCAAAAAGAAGAAACACATACAAACAGTTAAAAGACAACGCAAAAGAAGAGAAGTGCAACAATCATGAAGTGCAATCAAGTGTTTGAGATAAAAAAGATTCTAAAATGAATAAAAACTAATAAAATAAATAAAAACAATAGTAATAATAGATACAACACTTCAGCTTTTATATTAGGGGAATTAAATGTCATGCATTTCTACAATAAAACAGTCAATTTAGCATATTTTTTTCAAAGAAATTCAAATACACAAGGTGAACTCACACAGAAACTTGCATATCAGTGCAAAGGCTGAGAGCTTTAGCTGTTTCAACAATTTTATCATTTTATTATTTCTCGTGAACTTTTAGCAGCTCATATTTTTAATGCTACTTCATTTTGCTCCAGTTTTTGATCAATAACTTTAAATGAAATTGCATTACTTACTTTACATCCAGTACTTCTCATGTGACAAATGGGCAGATTCTGTGTCAACAATGTTCTGCATTCGAATTTTTAATCAAGTTTTCATATCCGAATGTTACACATCAATCACTACTATATATACAATTCATGTTTCAAATCTGGTTCTTAAGGTGAAGAATGACTGCAGGGGATTCCACTATAAGCATGTTCTAATCACCAAATGTATCATGTCATCACTTCCTACATTAACAGATACATTAGCAGCCATGAAACCAATGGAAACTGATATCCATACATTTCCTAGAACCACTTCTCCTTGCAGGCTCATGGGGGGGGGGTCATATCCCAGCTGACATTGGCTGAGAGGCGGGGGGCACCCTCGGTCAGGTTGCCAGTTCATCACGGTGTCGACACAGAAAAACAATCATTCACACTCACATTCAGCCTCCAGTTCACCTTTAATGCATGTATTTTGATAGTGGGAGGAAGCGGGAGGATCCAGAGGGAGAACATGCACCTTGGACCTTCTTGCTGTGAGGCGATCATGCGAGCCGCCACACCACCGTGCCGCCCACAGATACAATAATTAAACAATAAATAAGTCAATACATGTTAATTGAAATCAAGAAGCATGTAAATGGGTCGTCTCGGTTTTCTGTATTTGACTGTCTGTAATCTATGCATGATTCATTTCTGAGCGTCATCATCTGATCCACAGCAGATCAAAGCATCTCTGTGGGGCCTCTGATACGAGGGATACGCATCCAGCTAATTATTGATCAGCTACAACCCTCACATGTAGTGGATGGGTGTTGTTTGTGCAGAAGCAAAAGGATTGTTTGTAGTCAAATCCAGCCAATATTAAAGAACTTTTTTTTTTTACTTTTACTTTTTGTTTCCATCGCTGAAGTGTTCTTTAAAATGAGTCTGACGTTGTCATCTCCCAACTTCTGCTTTAAATCAATACCTTATTATTTGAAGTTCATTATAGGAGCCTATTCTTGTTTGACAGTACTCTCATTAAAAAGTGTGACCTGGTTGGATGATTGAATTTACATGCCTCTCACAGGAGATGTGCAGAATCATTTTCTCTATATATTTTCTTTTAATTAATGTTCCACGGCTGTGCTCGATAAAATGTTACTAATATTATTATGTGTGTTCATATTTCGGTAAAGTTTTTTAAGGGTAAAAACATCTAACAGGCACATCCTAGAATTGCCTACATTTTCTTAATTTAAATCCTAAAATATACTAAAGATAATTAATTAATCAAGGCTTACACAATTGAGAATTACATGTTTTAAAATTAATTATAATATCTTATGTAATTTATATTCTTTAAGCACATTTTTATGATCTTATTTCATTGTCTCACTTATACTTTATTAACTGTTTGTTTTATAAAAGCTGTAAGTGTTGACACAATATAATGACACATTACATAACTTAATACATTCATGCACATTGTATCTGTGAGAAAAAAAAATAATATTGAACATATGCACTGAGATCATCAGGTTTATATAATAGTATTACTAGCACAAACCAAAGCAAACAAAAACAAAAAAAAACACATCTTCTGTTCCTCCACTCATTCTCCAGCCTTCTATCCAGGTCATGGTCACAGACAAGCACACACAAGCTCATCAGTCATTCCCTACCCCAGCAGCTTCCTCTCACTCCTCTTGATCTGCGGCTCTCCGGGCTATTCTGGAAAGTGTCGTCCCTCCAGGATGGCTTGGGTCGGTCCCGGAATCTCTTCACAGTCAGCCGTGCCTGGAACACCTTCAAGGGACGGAGCCCAGGGCTTCATTCTTCTCTGTCAATTTAAAGAAGCGACGGCTCCTCACATTTGAATCTGTGCCAGTGGATTCTGTTTCAGAGAGACGGGCAGACAGACAGCATCCAGTAAAAGTAGTAAACTCAGATTGAATGTGTCTCTAATAAAAGCCAATCACATATGTGACAACAGAACTAAATAAAAATTAAGATGCGGGGACGATTCAGAGAAGCCGTGGCTGGTTTTGCATAGAGACGCATGTATTTGTCTGGTTTTACATGCGTGTGCTGTCCATCTTATTGAACACACAAAGCAGTTTTGAAGCTTCCTCAGAAACCTTCTCAGAACTAATCAGTTGAAATCACACTGATTGGTCTCAGCAGAAAATTAATCAAATTTTCTGTCAAAGCATCTGCCAGTTGCTTAAGATCTGATCTCTTTCATTCTTTCACTCTCATGTCTCCCCTCCCTCACCTTCCCACTCTCTTTAAGCCTCGGTTAATTAAAATGGAAAAGGGAGGATTTGCAGTCAGTAATTCAACTTACAGTGGAAGTTAATTATGGAGTCCAGCGAATCATATTTTCAACCAGTGATGAAAAAAACATCAAAAACCTGTTAGATGGACTACAAGCAACCAGATAAATGTTCAAACGCTTAGAGAAGATGCGGAAAATGTATAATATGTAGACACATTTTTATTTTTCAGATCAAATGTCATGAGGTCAGTCCAACTGATTTCTTTACATTTAATTATGCTAAAATACGCAGATGTTTTGAGAGCACAGAAATGTTAATAGATCGATTGAAATACATGACATAAGCTCCCCTCTTTCACAATTGTGTACAGATCCTGCAACTTCCACCCCTTTTCTTTATCTAGTAGGAAGATATGTCATTATTCAAATCAAAAGCAAAACGTAATGCATAAACAATGTATGCAAATCTCAGTTCGAGCAGAGGTGCAGGAATAGACGATAATAAAATCCAAGCAGATATCACCAGGAATGTCTCTTTACAATGGAAATTTATTGATATGATCAAGTCTATATTAGTGCTTTTACTCAGGTGTTGTTTTCATCTGTGGATTTAATGATTTATTCTGACTGGGCTGTGTGTCGTCAGTCAAAATGTTTCTATATGTATTTTTAAGCTCCCAGTGTTTTTCAAAAATACCAAAGATAGAAATAAAAATGTATGCAAATTTGGTTTTATGTGGTTATACGTATAGGTATTTGAAACAATTACGCAATCAAACTGTTCCACATTTAAAAGCAAATAGGAAAGGAAATGCAGGTAAAAACACATATTTACACATTTCAAGGGAATATTAGTCATTTCCAATTTACACCAACAGCCTATTTGGAAGCATTCCAGAGTTTAGAAGCTATTTACTGTTTTAATAATGCACAAGATGAAAGCAAAAACAACAATAACGAAACCCGTATAGAGCTAGTCAAACAATCTGCTTTTCTCTGGGGACGTTTCAATCTCACTGGAGAATGCATGCCAGTTTTCTTCACATGAACTTCCACGTTTAAATAAGGCGGTAATTAAAGCGTTGGCAGTAAACCAAAGATATACACACCTTAATTTTACAGTAAGACCATCATCATCATAGTTCATTCAGACCAGGCTGATCTCTGCAGCATGGATCTTTGTCAGAAACCAAGATGTGGTCAGTCAGAGACAGCAGATCGAGCTCAAAGCATCAGTCTGTGATGATGTCTCAACCTCTCACCTGAAGCAGAGTCAGAGGCAGTAATAATTAAAGTGGCTGCACTTAATAGAGTCACAACTATGTAGAAGAGAAGTTGCATTACAACATCGGGGCCGGTGCATGTTAAAGCCAAGGCAAGACTGGAGTCTCATTGAAACTGTGCAACCTGGTCAAGGTTAAGGAAGGGAAGCCAATATAATTATTATTATTGTATTATTACACACAATTCATTTCCCAGACTGCAACACATCTTTGTTATTCCCTGACATGGATTGTCCAAGTCTCCAGTACTCACCTGAAAGGAAGATATTCCCAAATGTGTTTGAGTGATGGAGCTTTTTTATCCATTCCAAATGGTCCCACGGTGCAGGTTGCTGGATCGGTATCTCTTGACTGCATGAATCACACATGAATGCCTCATTTTCAAACTCAGGCATCATATATTTGTTATGTTTCCTTCAATTAAAAGATATGCAGACAAAAAACAAAGGCCTTTTGTCTCTTAAAGCTCATTGCTTGGTGTGATAAACATCTGTCCCTTCCCTTTATTTAATATAGAAATAAACCATTTAGACATTCATCTAAACGGTAGTGAATACGACTTAGTGGGAAATCAGGTATTGACTTTGAATTCAAACATAAAATTGTGGATTCCTAACTTTAAAGGTGCTGCAGTAATTATTTCCGGGGCCTTATCATAAACTTCTATGTCAGTGACACTCATACATGCCATGTCATTGCTGTGCATCATAATCATCTGCCTCCATAAACTCTTTGTCTGCTTTAATATAAAAAAAACAACATTTATAGACATTAAAATAAACGAAAGCGAATAATGGCATATCACTATTTCACGCTTCGGTGCATAGACCCAACACTTAAACCCTCTTTTTGCAGAACAAAATCCAATTTGCACCCATCTAATCTATTGCTGCACTGAATTTACACCAATCTACAGTATTTACCTTGAACAGTTCAATTCATTTCGCCCTTACTGTGCGTCCTATGAGCTTTTTCTCTCCACCATCACTGCTCTAACATGTTGTTTTTTTTGTATGAACCAAACCTGACCCGTTGTTAATATTTCATTTATCGCGTCCACGTCCACATTAATTGCTCGCCTCAGCAGATTTTTACATGACATTGCATTGCTTTTTCCAATCATCAGAGCATCATAAGAAATTCAGATTGAATGCAATAGGCCAGAAGGAGACAAGGAAAAATATTATCACGGGGAAATAATGAAATGTCAGTGACTGTAGCTGCAATGGAAGAGTCGGTTCATGGAGCAATAGCACTGACAGATGATGTGCATCTTCCAAACCATTCATAGAGGCCTAATGAGTTCCCTTATTACTGCTGCATGTCGCTGTCTCAGATTTTGTGCACTTGCATTATTGATGGTGTAAAAGATATTCTGAAGATCTTTTCTATCTGACATTTTATTGTATGATAACCATAAAGAAGCTGAGTATTCTTCAGATAATCACTTCGCCTAACAAGCTTCGGCGCTCTCTCTATAAACTGCTGATCTAACCTCCAACAGCAACATGAATGTCAAACATCTAAGATGGTTTAGGTGTACTTACCCTCCAAATGGAGGGTAAATACAACTAAAATCAAGTTTTGCACTCATCCATTTGCTTTCATTCATTCACCTTTCATCGATTCAGGGAAGAAAATGCTTGTGGATGCAGTTGGGGGTCTGTTGACTGTGATGGTTTTCCAGGGCGCTGCTTACGTGGACCATTATTAGACCCAGTTAACAGCTGCCATACAGAGACTCTTTGTTCACGACACACTCTCGTATCCCAGCACAGCAAGAGCACTAAGAGACTTTGGGCCATTGTAAGACATCTGCTTTCAAACATTAACAATGCTTCATAGCCTCTAATGGTGTCTCCAGGGTAAATATGTCCATTTCTGAGGAGTGTTACATGCCAGCTTATCAACATTATATTCATTCATTCTACCTTATTTTAGAGCATTTGCTTGTTTGGTGATATGTGCATGCTATTGATGCTTATTTATTAACTTCATTAGCAAGGCAGAACATCAAGTAAGCACAGACATATAGGCTATAAGTAGCCTGTCACTGCTAAGCATTTCAATGAGGACAAAACACTGACAACAATTAAGATGCTGAACATCTACCTGGCTCAGTCCATGTATGTGCAGTGACTTCTTTCCCTAGTGTCAGATGTTTCTTTTTTTATTCTTCAGTCGCCTGGCCTGACAAAAAAAAAAAAAATGCAATACTACAATTATCAGTCAATATGTGCAATAATTTATATCTCCACCAGTCCTGCCAGCAGGAAAAATCAATATTATCATGGCAGCATTGTGTTATCGGAGCACATCTACAGAATCACTCTCCACCGCATGGCTCCCTTTATTGCAGGAGCAGCACATGCCGGATCTCCCTGCAGTAACTAATATGGGATTTTTCTCATTACAGGCTTTATGATCACAAGACAGACGTGGGAGCTGTAAGTAGAAAAGGAAGAAAAAACACATGCAGTAAAGCAGATAAGGTGGCAGTCGATAGCTTCGGCTTCTAATAAGATTGACCTCCTTTGGCAAATCGCAGTGATCTGCAAGAAAAAATATATAGACCACAAATAAATGAGTGGACACAGGGTTTGGTTGTACCCTCTGTATTAACGTCCCTCTCTAAGCAAATGTTTGCAGTCTAATTGTGAGGGAATGCACGCTGCATAGAGTCAGATTGGCTTTACTGCACGATTACTCCTAGATCCCTGCTGCATGTCAGATATTACATGCCATAAGAAATTCTATGAGGGAGGATTGATGCATTCAACAAGTCCTAACCATGTATTATAAAATGGGAATTACATCGAGCATAATGCAATATTTGCAACAACCAATTTTCTTCCAGCTCCACTGAAAACACGAGCTAAGTACTTTCATTAATTCAGAATAAAACATTGCCAAATGTCAGTCGCTCCTTAGTAAATGTATTATATTTATAATAAAAGTGTATCAACATAGATGTGGAGTTATATTTTTGTACACAAATAAGCAGACAGAACTTTTGATTCCACAGAAAAAGGGAGAAAAAAAAACAACTTTCTTGCTGAGGGAATTATCTATCAATCAATGAAATTCAGAAGATTTATTTTGAGACTAACCTTTAAAGTCACTCTGGTCTGCACAGGTAATTACAGTACTGGCAAACTTCAGCAGAGCCAATAATTCTCAAGATCAGGCCACAGGTCATTGGCTTCAAAGACGTGAGCCAGCGTACCCGATCCTGAGTTTATGTCGTACCTCTTCTCCTGTGGATGAAAATGTCATTTAAATGAGACGCCTCGCAGGCACGGCGGAAAACCCACGACATGAACATATACACTCACAGTCTGCAAACACCTCCTATACGGCACAGCTTGACTTTATTTGTGGGGATGGAACGTCGATGACGACCAGATTTAGTTGTTTGCCGAGCAAAGACATGAAGCTGTTTGTTTGTTTCCATCACCTCTGCACATTATTCCTCACAGAGTCATTTCCTCCTGATGTATTGCAGATTGAAGTCAAGGACTCAGACTGAAGATGAGCTTTAAACCAACACTCTTCATTATATGTAATGGTTACATATGAGTCTGTATTGAAAAGCCTTCATTTAAATCATTCTTCTTTACAATACCAGCTGTATTTATCCACCTCCTTATATTTTCTTCCACTCTGTTATTCCAGGAACCCTTTCAACACTGTCTTCTGCTGCAACACGACTTCAATACAGTGTACCAGACATTAATGTGCCATTGTGTCTTAATATAACGCATCCCTTTCTTGTCATTGCGAGCAGTATATAAGCTTTTTGAAATAGTTCTAATAAAACATAAGTATTCAAAGGTCTCCTCGTCCTTGGCGAGACGAGATGCAACGTTTAGACAAGCGTACAGTAAAACTTTGTGGCTCACTTTATCTTATCCTGAAAGCACCTCTCAGTGCAGCGGTGCCATAAACAATGACCATTATTTGAGCAATAAGAAAGGATGGCAGGGAAAAAGGAGCGTCTCGCAGTTGTTGTGTGCACTCGGCTCATTTATGTATTTATTTTCGTATAGACGAAAGCCCTGGGGAGAGGAATGTTTTAAAAGAACATGATTAATGAAACATTAATCATGAATTTTGTAGGGGGACAGGAAGAGTTGTCACGCTGTATTTGGACCGATTAGAAGTCGGATGGAGGGAGGAGACAGGGGAAGGGAATGAGGGTGGCAGATTTTGTGCTGGAAGATGATTTGTAGGTTGATTTAGAGATTTAAGTGAAGGGAGGGAACCAACTGTAATGATTGTGGGGATTCGCTCTCTGGCATTCAAAGTACATGTTTACATTGCATCTATAGCCTACAGGAGGTGAATTCGATACATAAAAAAAAAAATTAATCAATCAATCAATTTTTGTATTCAACTAGACCTAAATAACTAAATGATGCAGCTTCTACACAACGTTGCAGCTCAATCTGATACGTCTGCATTTTCAGAACATGACATACAAAGTCAGAAAATGATAAAAAAAAAGAACTTTCTCTTAACCTCTTTAAAGAATAATTTCACTTTCAATAACTTGTGTCACCTTCTCTCTGAAAAGAATTCCTTGTAGCATCCATGCCTTTGTGCTCTGTGTGTAATGTATCCTTAAGTATGTAAATCACGAGGCTTATAGAACTACAATAGCAGTCGATATTCAATATAATATTGTCAATATTTGTGCCAGGTACGACAATCCCTCTTTGCCTGTAACCTTCTGCTGAATGCAAAGTGCCCAAATCAAAGAGAGACAGCAGGAATAGGAGACTTTTCAACGGCGATGCCTTTGAGGCAAACGTTTCTGTGTAGAATAGATGAGTAGGGCTGGGTGGAGTGGAGGGATACAATGGAATAAACATGGCAGCTGCTTCTGTTGTGAACTTCCAGTGATTTCACAGCTCTTGGGATTTGACGGTGGCAGCACCATTGAGTGACTGCTGATAGCGGTGGTGGTGGGGGGGGGCTTTGAGCGACAAAACTCAGCAGTGTTAACCCTGCATACTAATTCAGCCTGCAGACAGTATGTTAGATCTGACGTGCTGAGCTGGATGCATTTGAACGCAGTGAAAGGGGTCTGACAGTCGTCACTGCGGTAGGTGAGTTTCCAAATCAGCTAACAGGGGAAAGAGCAACGGCAGCTGGAAATATCCAACAAAGACAGTTAGCATAATACAGATAAATTGACATGTAATTGAATTTTAGCCACTTTTGTAGCAGTGTTTGATAATTTAGTTGGTCCAAATTGGTTGATGGGTACCAAATCATATAGTTCATTGTTTTAAAAATCAAATCAAAAGTATATAGCCATGCATGTCAACTCAAATCATAGCCAGAGTGTCTGTGATATATACAATGCTTTCACACATGCATGTTTGCAAGCATCCACGCACATGCACAATAGCACAATATCACCATGGGAATCTGCTGTTCAGGGATTCCACCTCGTATCTGGTAGGAAAATTCAAATCTGTGAAAGGAGTCTTGATCTTGCAAATGAGAACGGGATAAGGTTCTGATTTATTACTTTCCTCTGGCCGAGCGCAGCGGTGGCGTTGGGTGAAGGGGGAGGACTCGCTGGCAAAAGTGTTGATGGAAGTGAAGGTGATCTAATCGTCTTGGGTAGCAATCAAGAGGTGCTGAGAGCCTCGCGGTGGAAAGGATGCAAGGGTGGTTGGTGTAGTTCCTTCTGTATTCCTGGCATCACTTGCCCTGGGGACCGGGGTACAAAGACACACTGGGGCCAGGTAAGTCGAGTCATTTCCTCCCGCTGCACCAATCCAGCCCTTTGGCGTATAGCTCACATCTGACACTGATCCCACATCTGTCGGGGGGGCTAAAACCTGCCTGGCGTTTGATAGAGAAAGTCTCACACTCCTGACTGGAGCTCTGTCCATGTGGGCCATCCACAGCTGAGCATCAAACACCATCAGCTGTATCCTCTGTCAAATCCTAAATGAGTCCAATTATGAGCTGGTGTGATGGTGAGCCCGCTCTCCAACAATGTAGTTTAGTTAATGTATCAAAAATCAATAATCATAAAACAAACATTTCTGGACAGGGACATATCAGAGTGATCGATGATGCATCTGGACGTAAGTGTTTGGCTGGCGAATCAAAGGCTTTCCTCATGTTTTATTAGAGGTGCTCACAGCCACGGAGACTCTGCTCCATTTATCAGAAGCTGAAATAATAATGTGGCAGGGATTTATTAACTTATTCAGGAGCCAAGCTTCATTTGCACAACAGAGCCCACAATCCTCAACCTGACATTGATTTCTTTTGATTTATAGGGAATGAGTGGTGTTAGGAGCGCATGTGCATTGAGCCTGGTGCCCCTCCAGTCTCCTTTGTTTGCAAGTGACAGTGATATGGTCTCTGTTTAAACATGGAAGCAAATCAGCACAACTAGCTTTCCTGTGGAGGAGCATTTAGCAATTATGTGGCTAAAAACGTTTGTTTTTAGGGTGGGTTGGGTGGAAGTATACAGTATATCTATTATGTTGATGATAATACAGAGATTATATCGTCATTCAAATTACCAGGTTGGCTTCCTGACTTCAGAAAGTCTCCAAAAATAAGGGCTGTCATCCTTAACACGTTAATGCTTGGGATTAATCCGTAGAATTTAACACGCTCATCTTTGTCAAATGCAGATTTATCAGATCACCAAGTTTGACCTCAATTTCTCTCCGTAATTCCAGCGTTGAAAGTTTTCATTTGGCTGTATTAAACGCAGATAACACAATGACTGAGGAGACACCTTCCGGTGTGTTGCACTTTAAAAAGCTTCCAGATGGAAGTTGAGATAAAAGCAAAGTTATTTGCACATGCTGCAGTGATGAGCTGTCTTTCCACCAAAGCACAATAAGTCTGGAGTTTAATCTCCAATATGATCGCAGCATCAAGGAGTCTTCCATTGGAGCAGATGGCCCGAGGAGCGCACATCATACAGAAGGTTATCACAGTGACGCTTCGTGACAGCAGCTTTGTTGGTGCTTTAGCCAAGTGCCATGAAATAGTCAGAAATTTCAAACACAGTCCTGCAAACACAGGACAGCTGAACGTCCAGAGAGCCTCTCATGGTCAGGAAGAGGAATCATTCCTCCAGGATGTAACCGCTCATTGGAATTCAACTCTCGAGCCACTGAAGGCGACGCTGGCACAGCAGAAGTACCTGTCTCAAAAATCTAAAGCTATCGCTAATCACTAATCTGAAAAAATCAGACTCTTATAGCCCCACCTCCTGCTCCTAATGCCATTTGTAGAAATCCACTGCACCTGAATCTAAACCACCAATCAGAGCAAGGAGGAATGTCTAACAAGGTGTCAGTCACTCTTGTGTGCATGCACAGAGCCCACCTCTTTGCGTGCATGCTCTCACTCCGTCAAGCACAGCAGCCTCCTCTGCGGGGAGGGGCTTAGAATGGAGGCGGAGCAACCGGCAGTACTCTCAGTATTTGAATTTTCAAGGCTCTGTTCTCAGTCTTACCGGCTGCAGCTTTAATATAAATAGTCACTTTGTGACAAACAAACCCTGAGATTATTTACTGAGCCAGTTTTATCTCTAATCAATCAAATCTAAGCTGCGATGTTATTACGTAACAAACATCCTGATCCCGGTAACCAGATAGTTTTAACTTCCCCCAAAAGAACAAGTAAATAAATACATTTTAAACAGCTGATTACTGAGATTGACATCACTAAAAAAAATTTACACAACATACACAATGCACAACAAAGGAGAAGGACAAATGTGTCTTATGTTAAAGGTTTATATCAAAAGTTAATCCAACTACTGGCAGGACACAGGTGGAAACAGAGAGGAAAACTAGAAAGACACTCGCTAGCAAGTAATATATTTAACTTGTTCCCTATCATAGTTTGCTGTGTTAGCATGCTAGCGAATGCTATTCAACATTAAATGCAAACTAACAATGAGGCTGAACAGGACAAGGTTTTGCACCTATTTTGCATAAACCAAGGAAATTTTGATCAGGTAATGTGTTACATGAAAACCTGAGGAATTCCCAAAGTTGTCATAATTCAACCTGAGGGGTCCCTAATATGTCATAGCATCTATTCATTAACAAACATAGTTTAAACAGAGATGCGGTTAAACATGATTACAAGGACGGTCTTCTCCTTTGGAGCTGTTCAATGACAACCCTGTGTCCTCGATTTTTTTTCTTTTTTATACACAACTACTCTACAACAGCAAATATGTTTATCTAGGAAACATAATCTCTGCTGTTATTATGTTCAGAGATAACTTTTCTTTCACTGCTACATTTATGTGCTGCATTGGAGGTGCAGGGAGATGACCCTCCTGCCTGTGGTTACTTTTAGGCAATAAAAGCACTTTGTTTAAGGTCAGACAAACATTATGCTTTCAGTTAAATGTTCCAGAAAACAAAACAATTGGAATACAGCGTCGGTTAATATTTTACTCATTTTACTTCTGTATCTACATGTTGGTTAGCCTCATGTTTCCTCCATAAACATATTTGCTGTTGCAAATTAGGTGTAAATGTATTTCTAAGGATACAGGGCTGATAATGGACAGACAGGGGCTCTAGACATGGCAGCAACACTCTGTCTATAACACCAGTGAACTATGGTGTGCCACAGATCAGAAGAAGCAATTCTGTCCTCTTTCAGGTTTGATTTGGGGATGTGTACATCAGCATTCAATGAACCATGTAGAAATTGCTGCCCTTTAAATAATCCCCAAGGGTAACCTGCAGCTCCCACTCTGCTCAGCTAGAATGCACCTGCTCAAAGTCAACACTGCATCCTCGTATTTAATAAAATATCCGTGCAAACTATGCTCAACATATATAAGTATGATGTAATTCATCTCTTACAAATATATTTTTGTCTTGCTCATTGCAGTATCAGTGGAAAATACAGCCTGGACTGCCAGCCATGGCTGTTTATGTGTGTGTGTGGCTGATTTTTTTCAAAGTGCATGCCTAATAAAGCCTGTTAGGTCAAAGGTCAGAATAATAAGACACAAATCTATAACTTGAACAATTGCTTTTGCTTGTTAAAGACCGGTTCGATTCGGATCCGATAATCCTCTGTGTGGGCGAAATGAAGTTATTACACCTCATGTGAAAAGATGGGTAATCAAAGTTTGGGCCGACTTTTTTTTTGTTCCTGACAGGTCACGAAGGTTCTTTCCTCCCCTAATATCTTCCTCCTACTCCTCCTCCTCCTCCTCCTCCTCCTCCTCAGCTGCATCCAACACTTGATCGTGCTTCACATGACATGTCAGTGTGTTGTTGTCAAAGGTATGCAGATTTAAAGGCTATGTGTGGGGTGTGAATACAAACTTAATTAATTCTAATTTAAGATAATCAATGCTGTACAGTCAGAGGGGAGGTTGGAGGCAGCAGAAAACAGCACACTTTATATTGATTTGATCCATTACTATTGGAGACAAGCTGTTGAGGTCCATGTCTTTAATAGCTGCGTGTGTTTTGCCCATTGATCGTAATACTAATATGTGTGGGCGGTGTTAGTGTATATTAGTTAATGGGATGGTTCACCATCTTACCTTTAGTGTTATTTATCCATTTCGATTAATATATAAATATAATAAATATAATGGAACTAGATGTCACTTTTCTTTTATATGTTCAAGGCACCATAATAATAATCCAAAGACCTTTTAGAGACCAGTTTCATGTAGGAACTACATGTCTGCTGCTGTCCCCCAATTTAACTTCATTTATCCCATAATGTTTGATATATATATATATATATATATATACACATACATTCTTATGTTTATAGCTAATATTTAGCAATGCTTTATCTTCCTTTTTCCCATCATTTTTGACTTATACATACATAGATTCTTACATTTAAACACAGATATTTATATCTTCAAATGCAGAGAAATCTGTAACTCCATCCATTGTAATGTTTCATTTCATTACTAAGGAAGAAAGTCAAGAATTAAACCTTCTGTAACTCGATCTGAGTTACAGTTACAACACTATCACTACTGATCAAACACTACTTCGCTATAAGAAGTTGCACACTGTGCCTCCATCCGTTTCTATAACTGCTTGTTCTTTGCAGGGTCATAGGGTGAGAGGTGGGGTCCAACCAGGACAGGTCACCAGCTCATCACAGGACCGACACATAGAGACAAAGAACCTTCCACGCTCACATTCTGTGTGCAATTTAGAGTCAGCAATGCACCTTTACTGCATTGTGTTTCGACAAGAGCAAACTCCACACAGGAAGCAGGTCAGGCTTTGAACCCAGAACCTTCACTTAAATGTCTTTATCATTCCATATTGGAAAAGATTTCCCCAACAATTAGAACCCACAACCATCCACTGTGTTATGTCACACAGATGCCAAATGACAGCACAGTGTGTGCTTCCACCCTGAGTATAAAGACTTGACATTTCCATCTCCTCCCTCTCACAGCTGCACACATAACAGATAAAAGAAGGTATTACATTCACTTTGTCTCGCAACGTGGAGGTGAACCTGAGAGAGATTGTGCGAACTCCCTGCCACACCTCCCAATTCTATACTCCTCCTCCTCCCGGATCTTCAAAGAAGGAAGGACCGAGAGCAGGGTTTAGGTCCCAGGAGACCCTCAAAAGAATACGATTTCCTGACTGCTGCATGTTATTTTTTCACAATTTAACCCCCTCGGATGATAGCTGAAGGTGGATTAGAGCACATCATTATTAGAAAGATAGTGATTTTCGATTTAAATGTAAATCGTTCTCTTTTTTTCAATTATTGTGCGGAATAATTTTAGGTG
This sequence comes from Chaunax sp. Z400, assembly GCA_037577475.1. Lineage (NCBI taxonomy): Eukaryota > Metazoa > Chordata > Actinopteri > Lophiiformes > Chaunacidae > Chaunax > Chaunax sp. Z400. Next base: position 27,186,758 of record CM075192.1, on the reverse strand, counting down.
TGGGAGCGAGAATTAATAGGTCTCCAGGACTTATGAAAAATTAACATGAGTCTGAAAAGCATCATTTTGGGGATTCATTGTCAATTCTTTTTGATTAATGTTCAGTCGGACTTGTACCCACATGATAAAGAAACCTTAAACAATAGTGATCATTTGTACAACAAGCAACACTGAGGATATAATTCATCTAATAAGTATGCATTTTATTAGAACACATCAAATGTAATCAAGACTGTTGGAGGTCAAAATAATTAGGTCAAATGCATGATTGCATTTTAAGACATTTTTTTCTTCCACCAATCAGTTTTGGTATCACACAGTTATTTTTTCAGAAGAACTTTAATTCTCCTGCCTGTCCTGCAAAGCACTTCTCCTGTGATGGAAGATTCTGAGATGGTATCAGTGAACTGCCAACAGCAAAGCAGAGCCCGTTTAAATTCTGACCAGAAAACCTTCGTTTTCAGTTTAAAGCCGTTTGCTGTAGGGATCGGCTGCAAATTGATTCAGACTAGAAACACATTTTTTCCTTCTAACTGAATAGATGGACTCCCCACAGCTCCTTGAAGGTCAAGCCGTATCACAACATAGCTGAAGGACTAATTACTCACTCACAGATGAATTACCCAGTGTTTACAGGCACACAAACACACAAATAAACACAAACAGACATGCACAAACTGCCAGACTGCATCCAGTGAGACCCAGCTAACACCTGACCTATTAATTACTAAAGCCAAATAAAAAATGTCACTATGATTTACATGAATCCATTTACATGGATGCTTATTAATGTGATCCCATAGACCAGCACACAGGAGACATTTTAATATCGTCATTCCAGCCATATCTGTAAAAACACATACAAACAGTTAAAGGACAAAAGAACACAAGAGCTATACCCATAGACTGAAATCAAATGCCTGAGTTAAAATGATTATAAAAAAATGATTTAACTATTTAAATCTATTAATTTTATAACAATATATTTAGCATATAAGGAGAACCAACTGGGGACCTAAAGAATAAACTACAGTAAGAAGCAAAATGTGAATTTTTTTCTTCTCAAAATATTATAAATTATATAATGAATGTAATCTGAAAGTAGATATTATTAATGTCTTAAGAAAGTCACCGTTAATTGTGTAAAAAAATAAAATATCTGCTTTTCTTTGATACAAACTTCATTGTTTATCCCAAGTACAATCTGATTCCTATATGCAAACTTATTCAGCATCTTTTGAGTCTGTTTTTTTTTGTTTTTGTTTTCTGCAAGTTTAGAAAATGAGGAAATAATTGGTGTTTTGTGTTTGCAGTGAGACCAACTAAGGTAATTATGAACTAAGTATTAAATAACTGAAATAAACCCACAGTCGTTCAGTACTTCATGCATGACAGTCTGACATGAACATCTAATTTGATATTCATGGAAAAAAATTTAAAAATTCTGTATTGAATGTCTGACTCTTAACGTCACCTTACCTTATGAGAATAGAATCTGCCTGTTCTATCGATTTCAGTCTCCTTGAGTGCCCCTACTCCCACATAGTAGGTGGTGCATTTGCATATTTTTTTAAAAAGCACTTTTTAAAATGGAAACATAAAATAATGAAGCAATTAGAAACTAATTTGACGAAGTCACGGAATAGTGGCATGAAAGAATAAACCACCTGCAGGATCTGCAGGGACTGGAGGATTATGGTTAAAGAGTTGCTTTTCAATCACTCAACACAATTTGACACATGGCTTTACATGCTAATGCTAATGCATGTTTGGAGACAACAATCCAAAGAGAAATTATGATGGTATCTTGACAATAGCAACACTGTTTTTTGCTTATTCACAGTGTAGAGGCTGGTCAATATGGGCCCACACTGGCAGTTCAGACTAAACGGTTGGTTTGTTCACAGCCGTCACCAGGACAAAGACGGGCGTCATAAATGAAGAGGAGGGATCACACATAACCTGATTCTGTCACTCAAAATAACTCTCCTTTTGTTCCAGAGCAAATCGCCCCATCAGACTGTTACAATATAGAGCTTCACTGCAATGAAACACATTTTAAACTCACAGCATGCATTTCACTTAATCTTCAACGAGACACTTTTTTTTTTAAGGTTTTAATATTGATTGATCCAAGTGAACCATGTGTTTGCAGTAGCAGCCCGTAAGAGTGAGGCAAGTGGAGCTGGAATTCCTGCTGATGTCAGCTATCTGCATTAGTTACCATTGTTATTAAGGTAACTTTTCTTCCCCTGTTTCAGTCTTTTTTTATTTGCCCGGCAGTGAAATTCTCATCGATTGTTCCCATTTCACTCACACTTTTCAGCCTAGAACTGCTCAAAAACTAAAAAAAACTAAAAAAAAAACTGCTTGGCCAAACAGTTTTGAGTTAACAGGCTTTGGCAGCATCACACTGCTGCATAATATGCTACAACAAACATCAAGCCAGAACTGGAAAGCACTAATTGGTGTTGTGAGCGGTGCACATGACTCACACAAACAGGTGACGTTTTATCTGAAATTACCTGCTTATCCAAATGATGTCAGTTTGTTGAACACAATTCAATAATTTTTTTTAACATGGCGCTTAATGCAAACTGCTGTACGAGTAATTTGTCAGTTAATTTCTACAAATCTCTGGTTGTGTGATCACACTGTCGTTACTCTGCTCCTATGAAAGTGTGTTATCTGGGTCCGCGGTGCCATCACGCTGAAGAGCACTGAATGGACTAGATGAGGGCCCCTGCGAGGGGCCTGGCAATTGAAGAAAGAGCTGTACGAAATTAGAGGGCACGTGAAGTGTCTCTGAGAATCCGTTTTACCCAGCAATTATGGCGAGATAGCTTTTATTTTATCTGGAGAGGGCGAAGGGGGTTCACGGCGCTATACGGCTGTCAGCAAACACAAGCAAAATCTACAGCCGACTGTAAATCTGGTGGGTTTTTGAGGATATTTTAATGACCTGCCTCACAATCTGATTGTTAGTAGCGGAGGACAAGAGGCTAATTGAAATGTCAGTCAGTGCTAAAGTTTCTTTCTTTTTACATTTGAATGCTTAGAGAGGAAAATAAGTCATCAGGACTTGAAATATAGAGATGACCATTTTTGTAGGTGGACTAAAAAACAAAAATGAATAAATACTGTAAAACAGAACTGAGGGAACCACCAATATGCATAATCCATATTTAATATATGTTTTCTTGTAGTTACTTCAGATCTTAAAAATGGATTCGACCAAAATTTAGAGCTGCTGCTTTAACGTAAAAAAAAAGAGCCTAAAATCAGAAATGATAAATTTGTTTTGCATTTCTGTGAACCAGAAAACATACAAATGGCTCACAACCTTTCAGAGACTGTTTTGTTCTGTCTCTACACAACAACGAACACCTTCCATCTCAGGTCAGTGCGATACTCTGTGGGCCATTAATCAAGACTGCAGCAGAACAGCAGTGTTCAGAGGTTGTCACAGGAAAATACAGCCTGACCCACATAAAGCTCTGATTCAGAGAAAACAGCCCCAATTAAAGCCCCTTTGGATTTGCATGAAGAAAAATAGAGTTCGGAGACTACAAACCTCCACCAAGGCTGAGCATTCCCACCAAAGGGTTTCTTCTCCCCACAAATTAAATTCCCATTTAAATGCAACACCTGGATTTAGATTCGTTCACCGTGAAAAAATACACGTAGGACTCGGATCGCTGTTCCAGATGAGTCAGTATTTCTTAATCTGCTGGGGGGATTCTTCTAAACATGTAATCACCTGTTCCATCTCAGCCCCGTTTCATTAAAATCTCTCTATGACTTGTTGAGTTAAATGGAGGCCCTCAGGGTTCTCAAGATGTTAAAGAAAGTGAAACATGTATTTGGATCCACCCCTTTATCCGGATCTTCTCCGATTTCAATGGATCCTTCTTTAGGTCAATGGTCACTGTTCCACCCAGTTTTATGTTAATCCATCAAGTAGTTTAAGCAAAATTGATGAAAAGCAATTTAAAAAAAATTTCTCTTGTCTTGGAGTGTACAAAAAACGGGGAAAGAAATTCCTGATTCCACCCCTTTATCTGGATCTATTCCAAAAAGTAATGGTTTCTTCCCTGCAAGATCCTCAACCCTCCCACCAAGTTTCATGAAAATCCATCAAGTAGTTTTTTTGTAATCCTGTTTATACAGACAGACAAACTCAACCAATCACTGAAGACATAAAGACATAGGGGGTTTAGTTGGTACAAAATGTTAACAGTCGCTTTTTCACTGCAAAATCCATCCATTTCCTGTAACCACGTATCCTGTGCAGGGTCACTGGGGGGCTGGAGCCTATCCCAGCCGACATATATATGCATTTATTTTATTCTTTTTCCTTACATGACTTTTATGCAGATATAAGAGGAACCGATTACATTTTACAAAAATGAAATACTGTTTATAATTTAGGCCATTGCCTTCCTCTCCTCTGGGTCACTCCAAAAATGCTTAGTTCCTGGCTAAAGACCAGAGATTTCAGTGTTGGCGTTTCTCTTGCATATTTCATAACAACATTCAAAGCATCACATTAGTATTTTAGCGTGCTTTATTTGCAACAGGTTGAAAAAGTCAACTACTGGCTCCTCTAACTGCTGTGCTTCTGTGCACTGCTGTACTTTGCGGGGGTTCCGAGTCTGCTTTAAAGCAAATATGAGTTTGCTTTCCTGTAAAGTTGTTCGGAAATATTGGTGGCCGTGGGTTGTGTGTGTCTGGGCTTCAGCCAGTGGCCTGTGTGGGTTTGTGCATGGCTCCTTATTTGTGTCCCTCCATTATACCTGTCTCCTACCTGTCTACTATAAACCTTCTTTTTTTTTTAAATCACGATAGATTTTCTTGTTGCAGGAACCATCTATATCACCATCTGCTCCTCTGCTTCCCCATAGACACTTTTTTACTAACAATGTCAGGGACCACAAAATGGTTGAAATACAGACAAAAGTACAACAAAGGGAGGCAGAAATAGAGAAGATTAAAGGTTGGATTTGACCTCAAGTGGAGGAGGATTCAGCGGCAGCATGCAGATTGTGTAAGAGTGAAATACATGCACATTCTGCAGAATTTATTGAACATGCCAGCACTCTTAAGAGTAAAAGACCCGGTTTGCTTGTCCCTCTGATCTGGTAGACACTGGTTCTGTGTCCTATTTGAGTGCTTTAATCATGCACTGTTTCAAAAGGTCTAGTGTCTGTTCACACTTTGCTGCTGCAATGAAGACATTTCTTAGATTGTCTGCAGTATGTCTGCTTGTATTCCATAAAAAAAGTGCTCTCAGTGCTAGCACCAGATTACCCTTTTCCTCCCGCTTTTAGACATATATCTCCCTGGCAGAAAAGCTTCATACTGGGAAGCTGTTCAAACAAAAGAGGCTAAGGTGTAACATAGACAACATCTCTAACAAGATTGTCCACACCTGTCAGATGATCCTTCACACAGGAGGGAATGCATTTACTTGAAATATGGTTAACATAGTCACAGCATCACCAGACCAAGACTTCATCCATACCAGAAGTGCACAAATGAGACTTTTTTTTAAGCAAGTGCAAAAAGTAGTGGTACAATATAAAACTAGACACCCTAAAGTATCCGTTGGTCCATTGGTGCCAACCATTCAACCCAGCTTGTCTCACACCAAGACTGCTTCAGTCAGTACCATGATCACAAAAGGTTGATATATTATAATATCTTTATTCCAGGAGATCCCATAACATTGATGTACTCCATGACAAGAAGCTAATTATAACAATAAATGCTTCTCAGCTGGAGAATTAAGCTTAAGAATTTTTTTTTTTCCATGCATCAAAAAAGAACAAAAAAAGAAACCCCTCCTCTTGGTTGAGTCCAGTGATGTCAGCAGTGACATCACCAACATCAGGAAATGCTTTGCGGGCCCTTCCCAAACAATATTCCTGCACAGCAAGTCTGAACAAAAGAACACATAATGGTAAGTGTGAACTTAGCAACAGACAACTCAACAATAATCAAACCTGCAACACAATGAAAGAAACTGAAGCTAACTTATGAGGCCGAGTTTGACTTTAAAACATAGAAGTTAAGATTCACATCAAAGCACAATGAGAAAGTTAAATGTATCGAAGCTGAACTATAGAAAAATGAACACATGTAAAAATGATAGTGTAATGTGATCATTAAACGTGACGACCATGCAGTTTCTAGCATCTGTCATGAATCTGATGATACTAAAAATGCCATATTTGAATATGTCTAAATGCTAACAGTCTCGAAATAAATTGTATGAATGGGAAAAAAAGACTCTTGTTGAGTCACTGAGCCCGTATTGTATTCATATGTGATGATGTTAGTCCCCTTAGTAGCCATTTCATTGTATTGAGACCATTTTTTGAAACTTGACTTCAAAGAACAAAACGACCATTTTGGGCCTCAAGGATAATCTCGGCCTTTAAAAACACAAACTAGATACCAGGGGGCCTTCACAGGATGTATGGTTTACCTGAGTACACAAACAGTAAGAGGGTTTCTCAGCAAGTGCCAGAGCAAAAGAGCTCAATATCCAATTCTTATAGTGTTCTTAAAAACTTAATGTGGTATTTTTGAGGCGTTTTGAACATTTATATAAATTCTCAGGTGGACAAATATCATTAATCTTTGCACCAACTCTGTGGAACGCAACCCAAAAAACTGTTGCAACAACTTCTGTGACTTAATTGAGCATGAATATGGCTCTCATATACTTCCATAATAATATTCTAAGCCCGTATACAAAACACAATGCTTATTTTAACATATGAATTTAAAAAAATGGTGCACAAAAACCTCCTCGCATGTTTTGTTCACTCATCTGAGGGGCTTTGTGTTTACAGGTAGACTTAAGTGATTTCATGTCAGTAGTTTATTTAAAGTAATTCATTAATATGATAATGAATGAATTCATATTTGTGACAGAGTGTGTTTTCATACGTATGGTTGTGTAGTCTGCATTGTGTGGCTTTATCTGTGTGGATTTGACTGAAGATCCGATGGATCTATCTGAGCTGTACGCATCTGAAATTGTGTGTAAATGGTGTGCAGTTCTTTGTTATTCGCACAACATATTTTGTAACTTTAAAAGCTCTGCCAAGTGTCATTTGTAGATGAATACGTGTTATTTTCCAAGACTCGTCTACAACAAATGGAGTAGTTCTTGTGGAAATGTTGCCACGATAGCAACGATTTCTGATAATACTGTATATCCTCCTTTGTCCCAGTACTGCTTTGTAAATATAGCAGCTAAGGAGATTTTGACAATTCAAACATTACGTAACGGTGTGGTGAGAATAGGAGCCTATTATAATTATTATAGCAGTCAATTCAAGCAACAACATAGTAGCAAAGAAGAAAGAAGAAAGAAAAAAAGGAGTGAAAACAGGGTTTTAAATCTCACTTTTTAAAAAAATGTTTTCTTATATCTATGCTAATGATTATTTAAAGTTATTGATTATAAAGGGAACAAATCTGATGCCAATGATCAGTCAGTCATACATCTGAAAAGCCTGCCTGTGTTCTATTGCAGTTTGAAATACATTTCAATTCCAAGCAAAGTGTTCCCACATTTACTCAACAGTAATTTGTGTATGATGGTAAAGATTTGGCTTTTGGCGTCTGGGATGTTTAGTCACAGCAGCTCATTCTGCATTTTCAGTTAAGACCACTGGCAAAACACCACAGGTTAACTGAATATTATTAGCATAGGCTTCTAAAGGGCCGAATCAGCATATTATGTCATGTTTTTTTTTTTTTTTCTGCATAGCATCAGCATTTTACTTCTTCTTTGAAGAAATGCTCCGTTCCCCGTGTTTATGCTCCCAGTTCGGTGCAAAATAAATCTCTGTGGGGATGTTTCCGTTGGAGATTTACCCCAAAGCTCTTTAAACGTCTGCCTGCAATTTTAGATTAAAAAGAAAAATCACTAATTTGTCGGTTACATTGTGAGAAACCAAACATGGCGACGTTCAACTGTTCAAAGCGTTTTAATGAAGAAATCTCTAATTTGTTATTTGACAGTTATCCTAAATGGAATCTAAAGGTTTGATTAGATAATTATTGTTAGGTTTAAATTGTATTTTTTTTCTTGCGTTCAAATCAATTTAATTCTGATTTATTTTCTTCAAATATTGGCTTAAGAATCGTTTAATCCTCGAATTAAGGCTGGAGTATACTACGATTTCTACAAAATATGATTGGCATAGCATTCATACATTTTATTTCTCTGGCTGACAATCTCCCCCCTCAGTTGATGTATTTAATTCTCCTTCGCTGACTTATGGATAGTCCTCTTCAAGCCTGAGGGCAAATCTGTAGTTCAAAACACTGCTTTTATTTACCAACCCTGTCAGGGAGGAGGAGCAGCAGGGGTAAGGCATGCGATGAAGATGTCCATGGTAGACCTGTCGGATGTAAAACAACATGTACCCATTTCTCTCTGAAGAAGAGAATCCAGCTTGACTTATGCAAAGCGCTGTGACCTCTGACAAGCTTCCTTGAGGTGCATACTGCTGACCGTTGCTCTTTACCTATCTCCACATGAGCATGGCAAACAAATCTATACCACCATTTTGCATATCATGTAAAAAACCTCAATTCCACGGCACAATGGAGATGAAAGTCAAATAGGGAAGAGTCAGATGACCCTGGTCGCCCTGAAGCGGTGTCAGCTTGACTGAGTCAGAGAAGAGCTAAAGGATCAAGAAGGCTGCGTATTGAACCGGAAAAGGTTTTCATAAATAAACTACGGGTTTGTAAAGAAATGCTGCACTGACTGTGATGTGAACGAGCTAACTGTGACATGCAGAATGACACTAGTTCCCGGCTGAGGTGGTATCCACCGGTGCACCAGCAGCCAGTCTCATCGGCTCTGTCGGGGGGGTGGGGGGGTTGGAGCATCCATGCATGCAACCCAAAAAGATGGTGAAGCATGCTTGGGCAGGAGGAAGCCGGAGGTGGAGATCCTGATGTGCATATTGGTTATCTGACCCTGGGTATAGGTTGAACCATCTAGTAGCTGGTTCTCTTCGAAGTTTGCTTCAGGATTTGCTGGTGTCAGTTTTGTCTGGTAAAGCGAATCATTAGAGGTCTTGGTGCTGAAATGATTTCAAACTTTAAATGGGTAAGATGCCCGCTTTGCTAAATATGATAAATAAACGATACGATAAAAATGCAGATATGTTCCACGTCTGGATGTTTCCCTTAAATTGACATCATCAGACGAGATGCTCTCTGCAAAGCTGCTTCTCAATCATTCAACCTGTTTTTCATCAGATAACTGTGAGATAAATCTAATGAGAAATACGAGTAAAATTACAAAAAATAAATACATAATTAAAAAAACATTGGTTTTTGGACTACTCTAGGCTGATATTAATAATAACCTGATGTCTTAAAATATTAAAATATTTGCAGTTTTCTTCGACTAAAATAAGAGTAAAATATCCAGACTTACTTGAATGAAACTTGAATAATAAAATGATATAATATAATATAATATATGATAAAAAAATTACTAAAGAAATTTGACACAGGACTAGGACTAAATAAAAAAATGTCGAGTTCAACTCTTTGTGTGATCACGATTGAGAAAATGGACATCAGCCTTCCTGCAGGCTTATCGCCCAAAGAGGTCCATGGAGACACGGTGGCAACAGAAGGGGAGTTTGCCACCAGCAGCGTGGTGAAGACGTCGGCTGCTGAATTCCATGACATGATCTTGACAGATCAATAGAAACACCACAGACTATCTCCCATGCAGTTATCCACAACAATCTCCTCGTGACCAAGATGTCACCTTGCCGGGCCTCGAAACTCCTCGGGCCTGATGAGAAGTAGATTCGGCACATTAAGATAATCTCCCCATTTCTTAAGATGGATCCAAAGAGATGTTTCCTGATTAGTGATGATGATGTTATCGCCGCTATGGACAGGAGATCCAAAATGCTAATTTCTACGAAGCCTGGATCAATGTGCTCCACGACTGCTGCGCTTATGCGGGGAAATAAATATTTTAGGTTTCCTGAAACTTACTATTTCATCTCCGTGCCTTGAACTTCTCCATCAGTCCTCGCTCTGCTAAAAATAAACACCGCTGAATGAGGCGCATAAGCTACCCTGAATGTTACAGGTAGAAAATCCTCTGCAGCATTCTGCAGCACTGCTGTAACAACCTACAAGAGCACAGAGAGCGAGGTCAAGAGTGCACAGCCTGTGCAAAGAGAGAGAGAGAGAGACATTTAAGGCTATTTATTTATGCTTCCCCAAGCACCTATTGAACCGCCACTGTTTGGCACAGTGATTTAAGTGACCTGAAGTCATGGAGCAGTCAATTAATTTAAGTACATTTTATGGAACAACCTGAGAGAGTGTGAACTCAAACAACAATGCAAGGAACATACGGCTGTATGACTGAACTGTAGCAGTAGAATATCTTATGAAGGATGCCCCATATTAAAGGGAGAGCGGTCAGAAATGCATGTACAAACTGGCTTAGACAGATCTGGTCTCTATCGCCAAGACCTTGATTTCGAGGAGGTATAAATTAGAATGAGCTCAATTAATGTGTTATTTATTTGTTTGTTTTTTTGTTCTATTTTTTTCTTTTTTCTTTTTTTGCTGTCTGTATGAGCATCTGTAGCCATCATTAATAAGCCAGTCAGGGTCAGATCTGATGAAGGAATAGTAAAACAATTTTTTTTTTTTTATCCGTACCACAAAGTAATTATGAAGTTGAGATGACATAATAGGAATAAACACATTAACATTGCTTCCAATTTAACACTAAATAACATGCAAATCAACAGAATGTCGCCAACATCCTGTGTCTTAAAAAATGAGGGTTCTTGTCAGAGAAAGTGCTCTGGATGAAAATGAGATGTCGTCATTTATCCCAGCGTCCCTCTAAGGCCTCACCATACTGGCTTAATTCCTTTCATTTAGAGCCTCTGCTCTGCTACTTTGCAGACTTGATTAGAATGAGAATCCGCGGCGTCGGGGGCGAGAGATATAGCATCTCTGGGGAATCATCTGACTGACAAAGATTGAGTGGATGTCCTTCATTGAAAGACAACTGGCTGATTTGCTAATTTCAAAATACAAATTGATGGCAACACACACTTCCCACACACATGCACACCTGGACACACACACACACACACACACACACACACACACGTGTCCACAGATAGCAGTGTTTCAGACCTTTTGGTTTCTCATCGGCGGATATGCAGGCCCAGGAGAAATAAATAGATATGTCACTTTCTATTTAGCTCAAAAACGGAGAGCCTGTCCATCATTTTTATGTGTCACTTTATTCTATGAGAATGTGACATTGCATTTCATCTTGTGAGGGAACGGGGAGGAGGCAAAAGATTATACTAATAATAATATAGAACAAAAAAAGGCAAGCAGCACCGCTCTGACAATTCATCTTCAAAACACACACATGCACAGACAGACACACACAGACACACACACAGACACACACACACTGCAGCCATAATGTAGCAAAAGTTTCAATTAATGGTTTAAATTTGTCTGTTTTTTGGAGGGTTTTCTACACTAACTACTATTTAGCCATAAGCAATTTAACATTAGTGCCACGAAGCATCAGCCATGTCGTCCAAATTGCATGTTTTTTTTGTTTTTTTTTACTCCCAGCTCTTGGTGTTGGAATGATTCTTGGTCTCTTCTTGGTAATCTTTATGCATTGGGGTTTCTGCAGGTCACGTTGTAACCCATCCTAATTAATTTAATTAGTCAGGAGCTGCTGTTTTGCTGTGCAGCTGCCTGATGTGCTCCTTGAGCTTTGACATGCAGGCTCCAGAAAGTACTGAATAAATAAGATTTATTGCCACTTCTCATTTGAGGAGAAACTGCTTTGCTGCCGTGCATAAAGCTGTGGTTTGAAAGCACGACTAACATGAAAATCAATCTTTGAGCCCATGTTACATCAGTATGGCATTCACTAATCATTATTATTTTAATAGATGTGTGTCTTTGTTGCATATTTAGGTTAAATGAAGCTTGGGTTGACACCTTCAGATGCATGCTAATAGAATTGTGGCTTCATGCTGGGGTTTTATGGCTGAAACCAGTCTCTGGTAGATAATGTACTTGTATGAGTATGATCCAAGTAAAATGTGTAAAATATCTGAAAAATGTTCTTTAAATACAGTAGTTATCTCATTCTTGTGATATCAGGCTTAACTTTTGGTTTGTCCTTTTCTTTTTTCTTTCTGTCTTTTTGCAGCCCCAAAAGAAAGCTGCAAATGAGCTGCCCCAAGTGACATAATTAGAGTCAGTGTTGGTTGAAGTCCACAAGTTTGAAAACTGGAAGGACACTCAAAGGCCCAACCGTCCCTTTTAATTAAATAAAACACCAATCTAAATCCCAACAAGTAATGTCTAACATCAGAATGGCAGCCCTCAGGGTTCTGTTACAGATAAATATATATATATATTTTTTATATATATTCTTTCCATCTCTTTATCCGGATCTGCTCCAAAATTCACCACTCCATTTTTGGCCCCACTCTTCCCACTCTTCCAAGTTCCCACGTTTCATGGTAATCCGTCAAATAGTTTGTGTGTAATTGACAAAACCGGTCCACAAAGCTTGTCTTGAACAGGTCCTGGATCTGCCCCTTTATCTGTATCCACTCCAGAATTTAATATGTTCTTTCTTTGCACGCGGCCAACCCTCCTTCCAAGTTTCATCAAACTCTGTCAAGTAGTTTGTTTTTTTAGTTTAATCCTGCTAACAGACGGACAAACAGACAAACCAACGCCAGTGAAAAAAGGAAATGTAAGATTGTGGAGTAAGAAAGACGGGAATCAGACCACTCTAGCCTTCTATCTATCCTTGCAGTTGCAGCTTTTCTTCTGAATGCATATGAATTACACGAAGACTGAGGGTCACAGGCTGACCCTGAACTCGAGGAGGCTGCGCTGACTGATAAATGTTGCATCTTCATTCTGTTTTCACTCCCTTTCACTTTCTGTGGAGATGTCTTCTTGACTGTGGGTCATGGTCAGCATCGCTCGCATAAAGAGGCTCTTATTCTCACAGATGAGGAGTTCCCTGTTTCCCCAGTCATTTAAGATTACGCCCCCTGTGGGCGCACTGTGGGCCTAACGGTGCATGAGCCATTTACTTAGTGTGTTTCCCTTTTTGCCTGTGGAAGAACATTATTAACACAACAAAATTGTTTCTTTTCTGGCGTGGAATTTCTATGTTCAGTTTACTGGCTGGGGAATTTGGCACCAAAGTTCCATCCTGATGTTGTCACTGGTGTCTGTTATGTGTAAATCATATTTGAATGACAAGCTGGTTTCAGCTAAAAAAAAAAAAAAAAGAGCTTTATAGTGCAAAACTCCTTCTATATGTTACATGTTAAAATTAGTTTGGATCAGACTGAACTGCCTTTTTGTAGGATTTTTGATCTCACTTTATTATTATTTTTTTTAAATTAGGAAATTTCCATTTTTATATTTTTAAACATGAAAAAAACAGACAATAAAAGAAACAAATTAAAAGAAAGAAAGAAAGAAAGAAAAAACAAAAAAAAACCCTCTATCCCTCAGTTGTTCCACTATACGGGATATATCAATAGTTTAGTATTTTACCGTATAATGTAGACATTATATAAGATTAATACATATATAAGATATAAGATACACACATGTACACTACCAGTCAAAAATTTGGACACAGTTTCCCATTCAAGTGGATGGGTAACTGTGTCCAAACTATTGACTGGTACTGTATGTATTACATATACATACATACATATCATATATATAAGACATAGATTAATAGACAATATGATATCTATCAAAAGGTCAAGTCCAAAAGCATGACTGAATTCCTAGCAACGATAAAAATACATTTCTAGACAACAGAAGCATCAGTTGCTCTATCAAAATATGAATCAATCGATGTCGTATCAATTAAATTGATACGACATCGACTAAGCCCTCATGCAGGGCCTGCTGTGTCGTTATCAGATCTCTGATCGGAAGTTACTGGGAATTTTTGTACATCGTTAATTAATAGTCCTGTCCCTATGGTGCAGATTTGGGTGTCAATCATTATTTGTAAGAAAGCGAGGGATTTCTTTTTCTTTTTTTTTTGCTGCTTCCAGACATGATCATGAAGCGATGAAGGTTTTAGAATGTCTGTCGGTCAAATCAACGAGAAACGGTGTCGCTGATGTTTCGTTGGTGAGAGACTTCATCTGTTCTCGATTATTACGAGAAAGAGAGAAATTCTGATTCAGGATTTTACATAAAATGATTAACAAGCGGAAATGAAACTACTTTACATGCAGATAATAGGGATGGTTATAATTAGGGTTGGCCTGACTTCAAAGCAGTATCACAATTACTTCAAACCTTGTTTCAGACTGAATGGTGACTGGATGGGTGATTGATTATGTGTCTGGATATTACCTCCTAATCAACATTTGTATTTGACACAAAATCAGATCCCCCCTCGTCTTCATCAAAAATTTAATAAAAGAAGTGGAAACAAACCGGATTTGTTCCCCTCGATACTGAGGGGAACTGATACTATGACCAGCCCCTCATATTTAGGTTCTCAGAGCTGAAATTTTACATAACATAGCCAAACTAAACATGGAGTTTCAGAGGGAGGAGAATATGGACGGTGGGCCACCACCACAAAACGTATAAAGCGGACATACAGCCTTTGTTTAAGACCCATTTGTTGGCTTTGCACTTCTGTCAGCCATGCTGCTTTGCAAGCAACTTGGTTTCCAGTGAATACAGGCTAACGCTAGTTAGCGAGAGCTGACTGAACATGACACAGCAGTTGTTGTTTTTTTAAGGACAGTTCGTGAAGAGTATTGATCAAACTAAACGACATGAGCAAGATCGGGTTAGTGGAAGGATCTAGATGTGGCTTGCTTTCGTAGTTATAATTATTTATTTGTATTCTTTTATTTATCCTTTCTTTAGCCAGGAAGGTCCCGTCGAGATACAGGAACTCTTCTTCCAGGGAGTCCTACAACTAACCACTCCAGGATTTACAGATACCTGATGACCTCATAATGGTGTCTGACTCAAATTGGGTATAAATCTGCTATTGAACCAATTCAGTTGAAGTTTTCCTCCCCTTCCACTATCTGGATGTTACTATTGAAAGGGCATTGATGCGTTCTTGGCTTAGAGACACCTACGATGGCTGTGACTGATTGAAGGAATTACAAACAGGCCATAGTGGTTTTTTCCCCTTAAACCAGAATGGGGTAAGAATGGACGACAGACCAGTCCTGAGCGTTGGAACAAATGAAGTGTTGAGGTCTGGGTAAGCAACAAGTCACCAAAGTTATTATAGTTGAGCCTTGAGCCACCAATATCAGGAGGATTTGTCCTCTAGGTATCATGATCATTTCATCATAGCAGTCCATTAAAATAGTGGAACAGACCAACATTGCCATGCCTAGAGCCATGCAGCTAGCAACAGCTACAAATCTCTATTGCCTGATGAAGAGATTATTTACCTAGATATTAATAAGAATATAAGATTCATAATATAGCTATATGAAGGATCCAAACATAATGATATGTATATGTTTCAAATAATAACCAAAAAAGTCAACTTTTTCAAAATTTGTTTATGACTATGCAACGTTTTTGTGCACAAAATTCATGCATAATAAGGTAAAAAAAAAAACAAGATATAGAGCTCCACCTATTGCCACGACAATCTCAGATTCAATTTACTGCAATAATATCGTACTATTCATCTGGGAGAGAAAAAAGGATTTATTATATACAATAATATAATTTTTTTTTGGTTAATGGTACTTTTTTTTTTAATTTAAGGTACAAATTATTAATTCACGTGCATATAGTTATTATTGCAATAGTAAAAGTCTACCCGTGAAACTTGTTGGGACCTTAAGCTACAACAGAGCATCATGTTCTATGGCTCCTTTAGATGTGGACATAGTCTGCGCTGGAACATAGGAGAGGAAAGAAATGCTCCTTTTTAAATATTTAACAGCCATAAACAGTAAAACTTGTTCCTAAGTATGCAGTGCATTTAGGCGTTTTATGACGTCTTGCATCATGGCTCCTTGACTGAGTGACTATGAATGCAATTCAGCCGTGATAAACATTGAATATGGATGAATATTGCAGCTTTGGTCTTGAATGCACATTCTTCACAGGCTCTTTTTTTCTTTTTTCTTCCAAAATTCAGTGCCGTCGATAGAATCTAAATAAGGCAGGGGTCTTAAGAGGGAGGAGGGGTGAAATTGCTCTTTTTGTCTTGTGGATGTCTATGTTATTTGTAGCTGTAGAGGCCGAGTCACTCCTATTCTCATTCTAATTGGGACTGCACCCTCTTCATTTCTCCCATGGCAGCTCCCGTTCCCAGAGCGAGGACCCGAGTCTCCCAGCCTCGCACTCAGCCAAACAGCCACCCAGACAGCCTGGCTGATTGAGAGAGAGAGAGGGAGCGAGAGAGAGAGAGAGAGAGAGAGAGAGAGAGAGAGAGAGAGAAGGAGGAGTCTAGTTGAGCAGCTCTATTCCCTGACTGTCTGCTGTGTGAGTGGTCGAGCGAGAGTGAGAGAGGGAGAGAGAGCATGAGAAAGAGAGCAAAGGAGGGGGGGGGGCATGTGAGGGCTTTAGAGACTGAGAATGGATGGGCAATGAGGAACCGTGTGAGCGTGTGTGCGCTCAGAGTCAGCAGTGAAGACACAGAAAGTCCACAGCCTTCACATGAAGAGAGGCGTTCGAGGCAGAACTGACCACCGGCAACTCTGAAGAGAGAGGCAGCGACAGGAAGGAGACAGAGAAGAAGAATCCACAGAAGAAGAGACGGGCTGAAGACAAGACGACCAGCCTTCCAGTAGTAAAAAAAAAAAAAAAAAAAAGGAGCCTCCACTGAGGGACTGGAGCATCCGTCCCCTCCAGCAGCACAGAGGAGCCCTGTCTCGTCTCCTGTGTTTTTGCCCTGAACAACTTCAATTTCACACTCGTCCACTGTTTCCCCCCCCCCCCGTAGGTTTTGCACCTCTCCACCTGATCTCCATCATGATCCCTTGGGTCCTTCTGCTCCTGTGGATCTCCGGACACGGTAAGTTTTTTCCTGATCAACTTGCTCGTTCGTCACATCTTTTTTATTTTTTTTTATTTTTTTAGCGCTGCTCGTCCTCGCTGTGTAAAAATTCTGCTGGCTGGTAAATGTCTCTGTGTTCATCTTGCTGTGACGGCTGAGCTCGTCCTTCCATCTGTGGTTTTTTTTTTCCAACCTCTTATAACATCAGTGCTCCCATGTGTGCTGGAGGCAAAAAGAGTTGGGAGGAATTCGGAGGAAAAAGTCTGCGTGGATGTCCGGGGGGGGGGGGGTGAAGGAGCTACGAATAGTTCTAGTCTGCACTTTTCTTTATTCCCCCCCCATCAGTCGTTTGTCATTGCTTTTAGACCAGACTTGTTAAAGACTTCAGGCTTGATATTCCTGTCACACACTGACAAAGGTGCACAAACAAAGCCTCCTAACCCCAGTCCGGTTCAGTCAAGCATTCACTCCAGAGTCACATTGTTTGGAACTGACAGCCCTTCCTCATTGAGTTCAACTACGGGGGGGGGGGTCTGAGAGAAAAAGTTAACAGTGGACTGCTTCAGGAAGGCAGACTTCATGAGTGCAGCTTGGCAATTCTAGCCCTCTGGACAGTCGCTGCTATTGTTGTTGTTTCTTTTTTTAAATTCCCAGACACTTTATTTGTGGACAGAGTGAGGATGGATCGGTCGTTTCCCCTGCTTGCCACCAGGTGGTTGTCTTTGGAAAACAAAAGATGCGAGGAAAGTAAAGCAGAACTCTACCTTTGTGGTTTCTGTGTGATGTGCAGACACAAACAGGGCAGAATCAGATAGAAGGTGTTTGTCAGCTCGAAGGGTGAAGCTAGCAGTGCCCTGGTTTATGCTCCATGGGGTCGAGGTCACTGACACGGCCGCCACATCTT
Source organism: Chaunax sp. Z400 (assembly GCA_037577475.1). Lineage (NCBI taxonomy): Eukaryota > Metazoa > Chordata > Actinopteri > Lophiiformes > Chaunacidae > Chaunax > Chaunax sp. Z400. Next base: position 27,168,741 of record CM075192.1, on the reverse strand, counting down.
TTCAAACTTTGACCCCGTCACATTGGACCACATCCTAAAGAGGGAACTGCCTGAATGAATGTGTGTCTGTGTGTGTGAATGACTTAAAAAAAAAATGTTGTCCAGTCTCATGTCGTTCTGTTTTGGGTGCCTTGTTTAAAACTGACAGCTCCAAGTTAGTAACGCCATGGCGACGCAGCGGCAAACAAATGAAACTCGGCAAACAAGACGATTTTCCACAGCACTGAATTCAGCTGTTACATGTTGAAGAGAAAAAACAAAACAAACTGCTGCTCATCAAATACAACAGTGTTCTTGTGCTTTCATACCGGCTCATTTTGTTCATGAGGAAACAAAGAGAAAATAATGATATCAGGACAGACCAATTTGAAACTGACTGGAGTGATGAAGCTTCTAATTTGCTCTCAGCGTCTCCCAGGCTTCAGTGGGTCTGGATCCCTTGCAGCCAGCGAGGGTGCTAAGCCCTTATTGTCTCCTCTTATGACTGTGGTAGGACCTGGGACAGTGACGAAAGATGTGCAAGTCGAATAGGTGGGGAAAAAAAAGAAGAAAAGTGGAATGAGTCAAGGCGATGGATGCTTCCTCTATAGGTCACAGCTTTTCCAAACATGGAACTAATGATGCTGTAACTTTTTGTGAAATTCATGCTTTGTCCTTTTTCTGTTCTTCTGATTTCCCTTTTGCATCAAATGTCTTCACTGTGTCTTCATCAGTCTCTCATTGTCTCTTCACTTCCGCTCTAAGCGTCTTAAGGTTTTGGATCAAGAACCAACTTCTGCGCCATCCCTTCTCCCCCTGTATTGTATTCTAATTTCTTGCCAAGTACACGGAGCATTAATAACACCCCACATGTTAGACAATAAAACCGAAGAGGGGGTTGATTTATTCACATGCAGCGCACTTTGTTTTCAACTTGTTCTGTGGTGCCGTCATGTTTTCGTTCACATACCATCACAGACTCGGCCGCAGTTCTAGGAACAACCAGCCATACATCTCGGATAGTACCAGCTGGAATGAGGCGATTGCTACAACTGGAATGAGATGGGATTGCTGTGCAATTCAGTGCAGCTATTACCATAGTATAAAATACTGCCCTCCCTGCCAGGTAAACAGAGGATAACAACATACCTTCACAATGCATGCCTCTGGGGACCAAAGAGTGCTTCCCTGTAGCTCACTGTTGTTGAACAAATTACGGCTCTGTTTATGTGCCCGAGCCACTGTCAGCAGAAAAAGCTGCAGAAAACAATCTTGTTTTTTTATGAACATGGGGACAGACAGGAGTTGTGGCCAAAGCAGTCTGAGACGCAGACATCCTGCAAGGGAATGAAAAAGAAAGGAGAGTGTGAGGAGGGAAGCAAGACAGAAGCCGAGGGAGGACTCGGTCGGTCCACACTCAGAGGCGGTGAGGAATGTTTTTCTCTCTCAACTTTGAGAAATAAATAGTCCACAGCGAGCGAGCTGCCGACTGAGGAGGAGGAGAGGGAGAAGGGAGGAAAGGCGAGATGCTTTCCACCCTGACTGTGCTGCTGCTGCATCTAGGGCACCTTTTCTTTTTGCTGTCACCTCTCTTGCCAGTGACAGATGACACAGCACCAGCCAGGAGGATCCGGGAGACAGTCTCCAGGAACACATTCACCTCAGGCCAAACTTGTCCGGGACCTCGTCCATCTCCTCGCACCGCCTCCCCCCCCCCGTCCCCCCCGTCCCCACTCCCATCCAATCTATACGCCGTCAAACGCACATTCTTCACAGGCTCTTGGTCTCTTGATTTTCTCTCCTCACCCCGTATTTCTCCCTCTCTGGCTAACCGGCCTTACATTTTTTTTTCATCTCTAGCTGTGAGATGCAGTGTGATTGAGAACCCCTCGCCCTATATGTCAAGGGAAAGGGTGAAATATGTGAAAGCATGATGTCCCAATGGAGGAGGGGCCGTTTAAGAATAGTCTTGTGCTGGATATGCCTGGCTGAAAAGAAAATGTGCTAGAGAAAAATCACACATCCTCAATGATAAGTGTATGGGCTCTGCCCCCCCCCCCCCCCCCCCCCCCTCCCTCTGCCAGCTGTTCTCTGTTTCCCTCTATCTCTTTATCACTGTTTTTCACTGAATGACACCTTGTGAAATTACTGGGTTTTTTGGTTCACTTTCTCAGGGATATTAAATCTTTCTGAGCAAGGTTTGCCCACTAGGGGTAGTACTGCTGCACAAGAGTGAAATCCCAATCATCTTTAAAAAAAAATCTCCTAACCCCCCCCACACATATCTTGTGTCAGAACTCCTGATTTCAGCACCCAGCCAGACGAAGCTGTTTTTCAGTCCTGGAAAGCATGTCTTAGTACCCCCCCCCCCCCCCCCCCCCCCCCCCCAACAGCCTCTATTTCATTTACTGCTGTCTATTAACTGCTGTCTGACGTCTCTAAATCCGCTTTTCATGGACAGCAGGGCTTTGATACATATTTCTCAAGCGAAGTATAATTAAATGTCTTTCCAAAGTCATGTCTGGATGTGTGGGTTTTATAGATGGGGAAATCATTCTCCCCTCTGAAAGGGAGAGAGATACAGCGCAATAAATTGCACAACAATACTCAAAGAGAAATGCAAATTTTCAGCCTCATTATTATGAATAGTTATTTGTAAGCAAGACGCAGTGCTGTCTAATGCACAGATTATCACCGTAATGACTGAGGTAGACCCAATTAATTGATTTAGTGCCTTTCTGTCTGAACACTAAAACCACTCCATGTTTTTTTTATTGCATGTAAGTAACATGATTATCAACCACAGAATAAAGGCTACATTTGTTATCTGGTTCATTAATGTACCGGAAAAGAAACACAGGCGTCTGATTGTCGTGTTTCTATGACTTCGTGAAGCTATAGCCGTACCTGCATCGCGCCCATGCAAGCGGAGTAAATGACAGATGATGTCATCAGTTCATGATGCCGCCCAGCGGGATGCAGTTTTCCTTGTTTGCACTGCATGTCTCATCAAGGCTAGCCAGCTTAAGTCACCTCAGCCGCTGTGACCCCTGCTCATTTCTGTGCCACCTAAGATTAAGCCCGCTGTAATCCCTCTGAGCCGAGCACCCTGCTGGATATTTATGGTAATAAGTAAACATATGAATAAATAATCTAAGAGGCTGCTGCTGGACAGCTGTAACTTGTAAATCTCAATGTTTGTTGGAGGATGTGGTCTTATCTAGAGATGCCGTTGCCAAGGAAAATCTGTTTTTGCTGAGATTTGAATTTGGTTGACACCCTGTAGGAAAATAGAGATAAATACATTTTTTTTAAAAGATGCAGTAAATATTAAAGTGCTTTTTTTAGCGGTATTAGGATAAAAAAAATTAGTTTCTATGTAAGTACACTATATCCAGTGAAGTTTAGATGAAATCCTCATTTCGAGTCAGTCAGGATTCAGGTCAACCATGGAGGGGAATATTATTAGTTTGGAGTGTTCTTGGAAAACCAGCAATGATCTGATTACTCTCATGTAGTCAGTCAGTCAACAATATCAAGCTGTTTACTGTTGTGCTTCATCATCCATCTAGAAGACTCTTTTCCCAGCCCCAACAGTTTCCTTTAGTACCAACCAATCAGCCCCCAAAGCCCTTCATCTCCTCTCACTCCCTCTCCCTCCCTCTCTCTCTCTCTCTCTCTCAGAGACTCTGCTGCTGGATCTCATTCCTCAGGGATGAATTTATCCAGATTGGAGCACTCCGCAAAAGGGCATTATCCCGGATTACATGTCTGCTGGGTGGCAGTGTTTAAGTAATTCAACCAGATGCTGTTGTGATCACTAGGTCACCTGTGAGGGCAGGGTTAGCATCTGCACGTCTTCATTCAGCTCTTTGTCGTCGCATCTTCATCCATGTGAGGCTTTATCCTTAGAAGAGAGAGAGGAGAGAGATTTTTTTAATTTTTTTAAATGAGCTACATGTGAGAATTCTTTCAAATTTAAGGAAGTGTGCAGAAGCCCTTCCTGACACCCAGTCAGGATTTTATATGGTGACAGATTGTGGGGTGGATTAATGACTTCTAAACTGCAGTTTAATGCACAGGGGGGGAACAACAGACTATGTTTTTCCCTGCTGAAGCAGCTAAAACCAGGTTCTCAGGGCTCTGTCGGCGGATCATACTGGGTTAGTTTTCTTGAAGAGGACAAAGCATTCGCAAGACGGGGCTTAAAAACACAAAATGTTGGTGTTTTTAGCTCAACTGTCTTTGCTCTCCTAATCCTCTCTCTACCTAGCAGTCGTTTTGATAGATCTGTGTTTTTAAACTTTCTACTGGGATCTGTGGTTACTGGTAAAACTCAGGAGGGCTCAAACAACACAACAATACAAAGTGTTTTTTTCTCCTGTCACAACCCTGCTTTTCAAACCTGAGACATTAAGAAGACTTTTCTTCAACACATCCATGTCATTTGTATTCTTTTTTCTTTTTCTTTTTTAATTGTATGAAACCTCTCACCACGAAGATGAGTCCGACCTGTTCCAGGTGTTCTATTGTGTAGAAGCATTTCGTTGAAAATAAAGGATTTCACAACCCATATTTAAGAAAAACAGATCCGTGATAACACAATTATGATGTTGCTGGTGTTTGTAGAAATACAGCGACGCGGCGCTCTTTGTTCGAAGCTCGATTCAACATATGTCATGGAAACAGGTGAGCAAAACAAGTACACAATGTTATGTGGGTGAGAATGTGTGAACAAAAGGAATGGTGAAAAACTATTCTCTTCTATGCCATTATGCAGAAATGTCTTTTAGTTACTTTATATTCTGCAGCAACACCATTTGTGTTGGAATAAAACTATTAGAATAACAAATGTTTCCTCGTGATGCACATTTTCTGCAGCTGGAGATGGTCCCCATGCTCTAATGACAAATCTAAATCAGGTTTTTTTTGGGTCACACCTGTTAGCTTGTCATTACCAAATACCTGGCCCAGTGCAGCTTTAGATCAGCGGTTTAAGGTTAAACTTCTAAACTTACACGATCAGTGTTTTCACAGTCGCTGAGTAGGTGAGCAGTATGCTAATTGCATGCACAGCCCACCTAATTATGAAGTACGACCTCTTCAGTATGTTGTTATGTCTCCTAAGAGGCTGATGCATGTTCAGTAATGTGCAGTAACCTATGCTGAGAGCTTTTGTGACCTACAAAAACCCGTGTGCCATGCCAGGCGGGCTAATTTGAACTTGACAAATACTAATTTGTAAATTGCATGTCCTTGCCTGAAACCATCTGTCCCATATTTCTTTAGAATGATGCCTTCAGTGCAGGTGCAGGTGAAATAAATCACACACAAACATCACCCTAGCTGCAACACGGTCCTGCAACTTGTGACCTTTTATGTGTCCCGCCATTACTCAAAACATTTCTGAGTAAACTAGCCAGCCCGTGCATCGACATCTTTGTTAAAGGCTGTGTTATAGGGAAAAGCCCAGAAGATGTATATGGTGCTTCAGCACAGAAAGCACTTGAGGAATTGGGTTGCTGATCTGATAACGACTTCCTCGTGTTTGGAGGGAAGTTTCTTGGACAGCTCAATATTGCAACCGGATGAACCCATTCCTCTCTTCTTTAGCCTGCCTTCTCCCCATCTCTCTCTCTCTCTCTCTCTCTCTCTCTCTGCTTCTGGGTATCGCAACATCCTCACGTCAAACATTTGTTACAGTGTGCACTTTGCATGCATTCTGTGTGTGCGAGTCTGAGGATGGTGTGGTGTCTGTACCTTCTGTGCACCTGCAAGCTTCGGATGGCAATTTAAATGCAAATCAGCCTTTTAACTTGTACAATCACAATTTAGTAAGGGAGAGGCTTCTCACCTGTGGCTGTGTTTATGTCTCTTATCTGCAACTGTAACTGCTGTGGATGTTTAGGAAGAACGGCAATATCAATAAATAGCATGCGCAGCATTACGTGGGGTTGCCGAATGTGTTTGGACTCCGATGTGAATGACATCCACTCTTGGGATCGGTCATAAAACATCACAGTGTCTGTTAGTCAAACATTAGAGATGTGGCTTTTTGTGCTATTTCCTTCATTTTTGTGTGCTTCCATTTCAAATTGTGCTCAGTGCTTAATAGGAGTAGATTCTATTTCATTAATTGAAAGGAAAACACTTCTCTGGTATGGTGAGAGGCATGTTTTTTTTGTTTTTGAAAGGCTATTTGATCTGGCAGTGATACTAAAAGATGTTTTATTCAGTAAAGCACATCAGACACAATAGCAGCAAAAACTTGTTTTTGATCCGAGCCAAAACTTTTGAAATCTGGCAAGAGGGACACGCACACACAGCTTTGAGAATGAGAAGATGTCTAATGCTTTAACCCTCCCCCAACACTCCCATGCACTTTGTTGATGTGCATTTTTTTTTTTTTTTCAACCAGATGCCAAATGAGTCTTCAAGCCACCTGCCTGTTCCACTAAGACAATTAAGCAATTGGGAAGAAAGAGCCATTCAGTGGAGGGGATCGTAATGTTAGTACTGGAGCCAGACACTGCCCTGCATACCGTCCCTCCCCCCCCACGCTGAACTCTTTCAACACCCCCACCCCCAATGTTGGCACTGTGCCAACTTGTGTATTTGTTAAGGGAAACCCAGGAGGATTTGACACAAGTGTTAGGAAATCTGTGACACATGACGCTCGGATTGCATGTTGAAAGAAAAGCCCTGTATTGGTCTCCGTCAGTGTGAGGCCTGTGGCTTTGTGTCGTTATCGTTTACAAAGCAAAGCTTCATCTGCCACAACTCTCTCACGGAGAGACATGTAAACACACACACATATATTGTATAGCTATCCTTGTCAGGACATTGCTGAAAGCTTTAAAACCCAAACCCCATTTTATACATAATCCTAAATTAAATAATCCAAACCTTTAAAAATAGGTTTGAATCTTCAAACATGAAGCTGTGTGGATCGGACAAAATGTCCTCACTTTCCAAAGATGTTCTCACTCTAGTTGTTCTGGACCTCACTCTGTAGCAAGTACACCTACACACACACACACACTCACACACACACACTCACACACACACACACACACACTCACACACACACACACACACACACACACACACACACACACACACACATCTCTATACAGTACCTTCCATGCATCACTTGTATTACCAAAAAGCCAGAGATAAAGTAAATATATGAGCACTGACGGTTGACATTATGCTAGAAATACAGTTTTGTTTTGATCCTCAAACAATAATACATCTTTCTATAGATGTATTGATTTTAAGCCGTTGCTTCTGATGTTTAGTTAATGTGGTGCCACTGGGATTCACTCTGCCCGCTGTAATATACAGCCTATTTTTATATCGTATAATAATGTTGGTGTCACAAGCAGGACTCCCGAAGAGCAATCCCTTAATGTATTTGACTGCCTCATTCCACCTTTCAGTGCCTTAACGCCTCATCTGTCTTAAGTCCTTTTCTACCAGCTGGGCTCCCTGAGTGGATGTCAAAAGCCTGAGTAAACAATGCAAATTAAAAGAATCTAACATTCAGATTCTAACGTTAAAGAGCCCTTGTCACATAGTCTTATATCTATTTTATTTAATAAAGTGCAATTTAATATTGTGGTAGCTGGCCCCGGCACTGCAAAAAAATGCTAATGCACATTGGGGAGTTTAAATGATTTGCTATCCTTTCAAATCTGTTGGCAGGGGTTTCAATCTGGCTGGCTTCCTGGGGGAATACGAGGTGGTCATTGCTCAATCCCTGGGGGACATTAGTGCAAATCACCAAGGACCCCAAAAATGATCTCAGTTTTCCACTTTCCTTTGGCCACTGCCCAATGCTAAATGGCAGGAGGACTCTGGGCCTGGCAAGCCCCTTTGCCTCCTTCTGTGTCTAACCTTCCAAACCTGATTTAATCAAATCAAAATACCACAGCATAGACCCATTGTAGACGACCTGAAGAAAAACCATTGAGAAGGAACCAGAAGGCCTTAGGGTGAACCAAGGGCAAGGCCATCCATTACTTTTTGTGCAATGAAGAGCATAGGGACAAAAAAATGCCTGCAGTCCACGATGATGAACAGACTCCACATCAGATATTGGATTAAAGTGGCTAGAGAGAACCCTAAAGGCCATGCACAGTTTATTGAAGGCTTTTTTTAAAGCAATAATGTTGCAAGTGAAACACACATGTAATGACTGATTGCGTGGACAGTGCCAGCTAACATCAGGCGAGATGGGTACGGCGGATATCCAGGTATTCCGTGGTCAACTCATTCTCTTTAAAGAGCAGGAAGTAGGACCAGAGAACAGTATAAAATGGATTGCCCATTGCTGAAACCCTGGTTACCCTCCAGTGTCATCATCATCATCACAGGTGTATCGAGTTTTGAGAGGCTCAATGCTCAGTTTCAGTGCAATTTAGGTCCCATTTCATCACTGATACCCATGAGGCATTTTGGGGAAAATGGCAGCAGTGTTATTGCTGAGATTTGTAGCCTCCATGAAACCACTGAACTCTGCAGTGGTTGGGTTTGTGATATATGACGGCTATGTTTGACCAGACTGTCTATATATGTCAAACTATTATTATTCCCATGGTAATGTGGAGTGAAATGGTCACTACTGATGCATTCAGGAAAGTCCAGAAAGTATTGAAGGATTACACAGAGTCTAGAGTTCGGTAAAAATCCTGTTCCCATTCTTTTCTTCAGGATGACTTTAGGATTTCCTTCATGCTGGAAGGCCAGAAGATGGTAATCACAACACAATGCCTCCCAAGCTAACCAAGTTTATGTAAGGCATTGGGAATGGAAGTGAGATGACAGAACAACAAAGAAAGAAAAGGAAAAAAATAAATTCTCAGAAGGAAGAGCTTTTCGTCACATATTTAAACATATCTGCATCTTGAAGTCTTAATCCTTAATGCCAGTGCATTTGTTGTCTGAGGAGACTATTTGTGCACATGTGCAAACAAGCACCAAATGTGATTATCCCTGCCTTTCGTTGTATGCTAATTTTATTACCTTACATTGTTTGCCTATCTTTCTCTGAACAGCTTTGGTTCAGACCACTCGTCAATGGTTTTTCAGAGGACACCACGCTGTTTGTTTTCTGCATAATTGTAGAGTAACAAAAGAGATTTATATTGTTATTTCCAAAATATAACCTAGTGTGAGTTTTAGCTTATATTTCACTGTGATCTGTTGGGGGAAAGTCGATGGCTTTGTCCCAGTCCTGTCTGACACCAGCACAGCATGATGTTAAAAATGCAGAGGGGCATCTGCACGCAGTGGGATGTTCAGGGGTGTCGCCAGTTCCCCATAACCTCCGGTTCACGGCCCCTAAACTTTGCCCAGGTTATGAGCGTGAATTATTAACAAGGCTGACATAAAAAAGAAATGCAATTAGCTCAGGCCAGCTGTTCAAAATGCAACACAGCCTCTTTTGAAACATGGAGAAACTATCTCATAATTTTATGTTGGATCTCCTGGAGCCCAAAGAGTCTCCACCAGATGGATGCGCTCCACACTGTGTAAAGAATTATTGGCTTGGAGTCTATTGTCGGTTCTTATCTGCAGGGTCTCTGTAACGGCTTAATGCTTTGAAAATTTTCCTTTTTGTCTTGAGATATGTATTATCTGTTAAAGGAGTAATTAGATATATTATATGATCTATTGGACCGAATTTATTCAGTAACAAACGGCACCAGGGGCGGATTTTTTTTTAACTCGGGGGGGCCATGAAGGGGCCAAGTATCTGTCCAACATCCATGCACATTTCCTTATTCAGTAAGATCTATATACATGTCATTCCTTGTTTGCCATTGGCTCCATAGCTTTGGGAAAAGACGCACTTAATTAAATATATTTTGCAAATTGTGCCTTGTTCAAGCACATGGCGTACATCAAAAAAATCTATTGAACTTAAAAATTGTAATTTTCATATTCTCAGAATCCTGAGAATAAAATCAGAATTCTGTCATAATTCTTACTTTATTCTTAAAATTCTGACCATATTCTTAGAATGTATGCAGTGTCTTTGATGGCATGCTGAATTCAAGGCAGGACTCCCATCTCTGATGCATTCATGTCGCATTGGAATTACCACTTCTCACTTAGAAATAAGATTCTCATTGACATCCAAGTTGCATCAGAAGTCATAAACATGGGAATCCTTCCCACTGGTGGCTTCCTTAAAAGCAGCATCACTGTAGTTGCAAGATGTGTTTGAGGCAGTTACTAATGCAGCAACCAAATACAGCTATAAGTATGTGTTGAAACCCTAAAGCTTGACCAGCACCTGAGTTTTTTTTTAAATCAAGAAATAGTGGCTTTTACTATCTGGCATTAATTGAAGGACAAGCCTTAGAAGGGCCTCATGGGGGTCTGGGGATTGGTGTTGTTGTTGTTTACTCCAAAGCAGACATCTTTTAGCTCTTTCCCTCAGCTCTGATCCTTTTGATCTGTACCGCCATATTGGATATAAAATGGAGAATGAACAGCTCAGCAATACAAGTGACTTTCAGAGTTCTGTGACTCTTTGAAGGCTTCCAAACAAATGTCTTTCATCTCAAAAACCAGCAGCTGCCTTGTACAAAAGGAGAACAGGACAAAATGAGAGAGAAGGGCTGTATCCAGGGCTGGGAAATGAAAAAAAGTGAAGATTGTGAGGTCTCTTTGTGATCGCATTTCCTCTAAGGCCTCCTGTGAGGGGAAAGACATCTACTTCATGCAGCATTTATTGTCAGGCATCTGGCAACATCCCGGGTCTGAAGAAGGGTGAGAAAAGAAAAATATCAGGTCAAGGATATTATTTGCTTTCTGAAAAAAAGGTAAATTCTTTCTATCTTTATTGAGATGGCAAAACCAAAATTGATGGGCCTCAATAAACATCACAGAATAAATCTCAGAGACTTATCAATGCTATTGAAATATGTCTCTTTTTTAATTAATGTCCTTTTTTTTGCCTAGAGCCATTATTGCCCTTGTCTCTGTCAATATGTATGAGGTTTCCATGCTTTGAATAATCTCATATTGTTGGGTTTCTATTCCATGACATGCATCAGGCTAACACCAGTGACCAAAACTGTTTCCACATGTTCATATTCCCATCTCATCAAATGTGGCAGCTTTGCCAGTAGCCCTAAGCTTCAAACTACGACGCTCTCCTCTCCCCTCTCGTGTCAGTTTTGAATGTGTCCGGCTCCAGGGTCAAGTCAGCAATAACAAATATATGCAATGGCAGGTTGGACTGAAAAAAAATGAAGTTTGCGCACAAACTTTTTATATTCTACGACATGACTTTAGGACAATTAACATTGTGAAAAGGTTGCAGTTTTGTTTCGGCACCATAACTACTTAGATTTAGACATCATATCTTCTAAATCTAGACATTAGTTACATAACTTAAGTTATGTGACTCATGTAACTTAATTAAGTTACATAATAAAACCACTACACCCTACAAAAATAACGCTTACATCTTTCTCCGAAGCGGAGCGCCACTGACCAGCTTGCCGTATTTGACGAGTCGGGAGTGAGAACGAGCTGGACTGTTTGTATGGACAGCGATAAGAGTGACTTAAAAAGAGAGATGGATTAAATGGATTTATAAGAAAAAATTCTCATACTTCCAGAGTCTGTTATCCTTGAATAGAGATGGAGCCGGAGCAGTGTTCCCCCACTGAGACATGAACCAGATTTCAACCCAGAGCTCCCAGGAGGTGAAGGCCAGCATTTCTCTAACAGGACATCTGAGCAAGACCACCAGGGGGTCGATGTTGCCACCTTAATTGTAATCTCTCCCTGTTTCTCCTGTAAGAAATAAAAAAAAAGAAAAGAAAGAAAAACTAGGGCAGCTTTCCATACAAGGAGAAGACGATGGGGTAGCCACTATTTGCTGGACCGTGACGGTATGCCACATCATTCAAACTGACAGCTCTTATAAATTACGGCAATAGATTGCTTTTGAACAAACAAAGCTTAATGGAAATATAGTGACAATTATCAGCAAGGAAATAAAAGGGGGAAAAAAAACAATGACATTATTGTAAAGACGGTGGATGACAGGATGTGAGGCTCGCAGAATACAGGCATTAAAGGACAAATTGCCAATGTGAGAGATAGGAAGTGTTTCGTTTTCATTGTTGCTTCTCTTCAAAATGGAAAATAACAAAAGAATGCCTGAGTCGACCCGACGCTCCTTTATCTGACTCAAAATCGTTCCCTTCTGTTCCTTTTCTCTTCCGTTTTCTTTGTTTTGCCTTCCAGAAAAAAAAAAAAGGTCTGCAGATTGTTCTGCTCTGTAGGACCCTTGTTCCATCAATTCAGCCAAGCCAGAGAAAGCCTGGAAGCCTATTTCATTAAAATGCTTAGGCATGTGGAAGAGAATGACAAGAGCAGGGAGGAGGGTGAAGTGGTATGACGGGAAACTTTTGTCAGGTGCGATCAGCAGCTGTCCATAAAGAGACCTTCGAAGGAAAGGCAGCAGAGAGCGTCAAAATAAAGCACCCCAACTTTGTGACTTTGTCTCGGAGGAGAAATGAACCAAGTGCAGAAATAACTACAACCAGCCCACATTTAAAAGCAAAAGACCCTTAAAAAAAAGACATGGATCAGAGTCTGAGCCGAGGCTGAGTCATATTCACATGACAGAAAACAGGTAAAGCTAATTGAACCAGTCCTCTGTATTTTTTAATTATTTGGCACATTGGAGAGTGAAGGCCAATCCTGTGCATCTTCCTTTTTTTTTTTCTCCATATTGACTTCATTTTGAAAAAGATATCCTCATCTGTCTGAGCAATGATATCTGCTCTTGTCAGAAAAAGGCCGCCTTGTCTACATTTAGTCAGTGTAGATTGCCATTTGGCTTTTCCAGAAAATAGAAATCTCTTTCTTGTTGTTGCTGTTGATTTCCAGTTAGAGCGGAGTGGTTGAGGATGCCACAGGGGTGCTGTTGTGTTGCTGAATTAAATAGTGAAGCATCTGAGCCCTGCAGGGAGATCCTTAAGCACTGGCTGAAGTTTTCTCCAGCTCACTTTTGTTCGGCAGAATAGATTGGAACTGAGCCAAGGTCAGCCGGCACCGCGGACGTAAAGTCTCATTGCTTTTATAACAAGCTCCGGAAAACACCTCAGGAGGTCAGACATCACGAGAATCATATGAAAACTAATTGAGAATGTCACTCGGCAACAATAAAGCGATGAGCAGGACTTGCTTCCTCTTTATGCACAGGAGCTGTTTGAGTAATCGCTTTAAGTCGAATGAGGAGGGAATCTAGGGGGGAGGCGTGTGAGGAATAATGTGTGCCTAAGAGTCCTTTTCAGCCTCATTTTCTGTGTATTAATCTTTGCAAATTATCGTATTTGTGTATGTTCCCGCATGTCCCTGCGTGTGTCCGTGCATACCTTTTGTGCAGCGTGTTCTCTGCAAACTTTGCGCGCTTCGTCTTTGTGTCTATGATTGTCTCCGAGTGTGAAGAGGCTACGGTTGGCCGTCCAACAAAGAGCGGCGCATTTCGAAAGGATGCCAGGATGAGTTTGTCATAGAGAGCGTAAACGTGAAGAGAAAGGGGACTGTGGAAAGAGAGAGACTTTCCCCAGGCGCCTCAGAGTCTGTCAGACTGATTAAGTCACACGGCTGGAGTGAAGACTTGGGAAACTGAACCAGAGCATGCTAGGGTGCGTGGTATGACAGTAAAAGAAAGAAATAGAAACTTGTAAGTATTAACCTGACTGCATGTCACACGTGCACTTACTTTTATACCTGACCCCAGAGACTCATGTTGGGACACTGCACACCAGCCTGCGTCCCATCATCCCACCCCCCGCAGCTCTCTTGCCCTCCGGCGACATAAAGCAGGTCAGGGGCATCTTAAAGTTCACAAAATGCAACATGACAGGACAGCTCTAACATATGCCTGTGTGGCAGAGGAGCAAATAGATGACTGATGGCAGCGCACTGTGTCTTAAGGGGAAGTAGGCAAACAAAATATAAGGAACACTCACTTCATCTTTCTCTCCCTTACCTCTGTTGTTAGTTTCCTCTCTGATACACGGAAGACAAAAGTCCGTCAAAAGCTGCAAGTTTTGTCTCTGGACTGCATGAATCTAAATCTAAAACAACGGCAAACTCGCAGGGCTGGGGTCTAATTTCTAAAAATGTTCTGAGATTTATACTTGAACTAAGACTTAACATGATTTTTTACAGTATGCTTACATTCGATTCATGAAAGATGCTTATTAGATACATAAATTACGCAACTGTGATCTATGAAATTGATGCCACCTGCCTTACGATTTCCCCTTTATACAACGAGGTACGAGAATTGAGGCTTGAGGGTTAGTCAGGAGTCGCCAAGGGACAAAAGAGAAACTTGAACTTGATGGATTATGTTCCATGAAATAAATATTTGCATAGCTGTTGTGGTCTCTGCTACTACTACTCCTGTGGGTTCTCTCAGTGGCAAACAGATGATGACCTTTAGCAACAGTCTTTAGTTTAGCATAAATGTAAACACAACTGCAAAGTTTTGCAACTTTTGCAGTTACAAAATACAGATGCTTTCCAGCATCAACCCAGACGCCTGTCTCACATCTCCAGTCTCACCCAGACTCTCGCAGGTGGAACCAACTCCAGTGCTGGGTCCTAAATTGCACACTTCCATACTACTCAAATGTAGTATACTGCATGTGAGAATACTTACTTGCATATTGTGTGAATTTCAACTGTGTAGTGTTGTCTCAAATAGGATACTGCTGCAGTATATTTACCAGAAATGACCGCCGTAACATTTGACTGCGACTATCACTTTCAAAAATATCTGCCGACCTTGTCATTTGAATAAAATGAACGGCTCAATGTGCTCCACGTTTCATCCGAAATGATACTTCCCTTCTTACTTTTATTTGCTGTTGTTCTCCGCCGTAACCGTCGTTTCCTCGGACGTAATTTTCACAAGCTTGATAAGTCTTGTAAGCCCCTCCCCTTCCTGCTACGTAGCAAAGATGGCGATCATTGAGCGTGAGAAGTATCCATCGTTCCACACTCAATTCATGGGTCATTTTGAGTGTGACATCCGGGTACTCATAGTATACTTATACACTCAAACTGGCCAGTTTGAGAATGGAAGTATGAGATATAAGTATTAGCTCTCTTTCTCTTAACACTTCCCTGAACCACCCCGACTCTCTCTCTCTCTCCTGTCCCTGAGCGAACCAAACCCCACTGCCACAATTTGGTTGACAAAGCCATACAACACAGTTTTGGAATGTGTTGTTGCTGATATATTAGAAATAGTTTGGTAATTAATTCCCAACAACTTTGATATTCCTTCCATGCAAAGTTCACCATACTCCTATGCAGCCACCTATTTCAACTCCTATTGCTATTCCCATGGAAAACCAGCAGGAAAAGAGTTAGAATTTTCTTATCCATAAAACTGTTTCCAGAGTAACCTTAACAAAGTCCGGTTTTTATAAATAACTACTTGTATGCGGTTTTCTGCGTAAGTCATACTTAAGATCAAAATTGATCTTCAGTCAGTTTTATAAATGAGGTCCCTGGGCTGTCTGTCACTGTTGCTGTATGTGTCAGAAATGCCAAGGACCTTCGAACCTCTATAAATAATGGCAGACTACCATGCCACGTGTCCCTATCAACCACCAGACTTACAGATGAGCTCTTGTTCTTTGTTCAGGAGACCCTGGCTGCTCTGAAGTGCCCTTTTTGGTCTCTCTCTAACTCTCTCTCCTCAACACTGCAGAGCTCTGCAGACTTGGTGTTATGGAAGCATCATTAACAACACTGAAGGCTACCGACATAGGAAACTTTTGGCATGAAGTGAAAATGAGACAAGAGACAGAAAGATACTTGCTGAAATGCCCTCAGTAAACCCAGGTACATGGTTGATATTGCTCACGAACTGGAAATGTAAAAGGAAAAAAAGGCTGCTATCTCAACTTTTGCCTCCCACATTTGGCCACCCCCATACTGAAATTAACATCACTCCTCGTCTCCTCCACAGGCTCTACAGTCCCACTGCTGTGCCAAAGCACAAACTATGGCACCTCAAGCATCAAATGCTAATTGCTCTGTATTTGAAAAGAGAAAAGGACTCTCTTCAGTAAGAGTCATTTGGTGAGAGGCTGTGTTCAGCCTACAAGCTAATGTCTCTGCAATATTACGCAGAGCTCTAAAAGTGAAGTGCAGAGTGAGAACTTCCCCACATTATAATGGTAATTCAAACCTGTGCTTAGTAAATGCTATGGCCCAAACAAAACAGCACACTTAACAGTTTCAAAGAAGTCCATCGGAGAAAATGTGGCTTTTGTCTGTTTGCAGGACCCAAAATCAAGGTGCACAAACAGCACTTTGGTCTTTGCGCAGATTTGATTTGCCCGACAATAACTCGATTCAGCCGTGGGTCTTTGAAAGGGAATTGAAACAAATAGATTCCTCAGTATTAAGGCTGCAGGAGGTACCAGCCCCCCCCTCCGACGCTGGGTTGCACACAATGGGGGCAGTGTGCACCTTTGATCAAGCGCACGTCTACGTTGATGACAATGAGAAATCTGCAGGCTGTCCCAAGAGTGTTGTAACCCTACCTTCAAAGTACACTTGTTTTTCCTTCCCTACATCCTCTTTCCTGCAGCATGTCTTCACCGTGTTCAGTTTATCTATTATTGGTTGAGATCAGGCGGCGACAAAGCAGCACGGAATTGAAACAACTGATTAGAAATGTTAAGGGCTGTTTGGTTTAACATGCGATGCAAATAGACAAAAAAAAACAACAACAACATGTGAATAAATGATTAATTATTCATGCATGTTCTTTAACTCTTCTGCTGTGTTCCGGTCAAATCTGACCGATTTAAGAGTTTTCTCTCTAAACAAATGTAGTTTATTTCATCTGGTTGTCATAAGGTTCCATGACTTTGTTCACACATGGCATCTAAACACACAAAGTACATTTTGAGAGTTTTAATTAAATTTGTGGTGTTTTATTGAACTTATGTACTTGACCGGGGAACACCAAACTAGTTAGCAGGAAACAAACACAACAGAACTTAAATCATAAATTATTCACTAATAAAGTCAAGTAAGGTAGCTTGATTTCTGTAATGCGGTTTTCGTAGTGCCATTTTGAACATTTCACAATTCTGCATATATATGTCTGTGTTTTTAGTGGACATGTCATCAGTGTGAGAGGCTACTTCCTCTTTCTGGACTGTCCCCAGTTGCTTAGGGCCATCCACTGACACTTCATCGTGCCCTCTGTCTTAGCTGTATCAGCAAGATGGGCATAAAGACCAATCCTCTGTGACTGAAGCCAGCCCCATTGCTGCGACGGGGTCAAGGTCTGGGCCAGTGACACCGGCTGGGTCCCTCTGCCACTGACAATACATACTCAAATAGGATCATACAACCAGAGACAGCATGTGAGGGTCATAGTAATAGACTGTGATGGTATCATAGTGCTCTCTGATAAATCTATCACTCATTCTGACTTTCTGCTTAATTGGAAATCACCTCGAAGTGACAATAGCCTAATCTCTCTAATTAGGCAGATAATGTGTATCAGTGTACATGCCTTACCATTTAACCTTGTGTTTTCAACATAGAGAGGCTTAATTGGGAACCTCTTTAATGCACCTGCTTTAAATTAGACTTTATTTAAGGCTTGCAGTGGGTTTGAAGAGGTTGTAAATTAGTAGGTCCTCAAATAAAAAAAGATTATAGGTATTTGGAAACACAGACTTCCACACTCAAGCTGATTGCGCTACAGAGTGAAAAGAAAGGTCTTACAAATAAATTTATAGAAAACAAAAAGCATCCACAGACACCTACGCAGGAAGTGATCGATAAATGCTCAAGTTTGAGACAGGAAGTGGGACCTTTAGCTGGATGGATCAAACGATTCTGCTCAGACAGAGAATCCAAAATTGTTTTCCCAAGCAAGAATGTCCTCGACCTATCTGATGGAGATTTGTCAACGGATTTGGGCAATCCTTTATCTTGAAAGCTTGAATTTATGGCCGAAGGTTGAAGAACAGTCCAGGGGACACCAAAAGCACTAAGCTTACCAGCAGATGTTGATTAACAATGTGGCTCTTTAGACGAACAGGAGAGACAGCAGGGAAACATTGCTGTTGTCTGCCTGGGGAAGAAACAGTAGATGTTTTTAGCGTCAACTTGATCTGAGGTCTTAAAGCAAAGAATCTAAATTCACTTGTGATTGTTACTAATTAACATTTTGTAATTTATCAGGTATTTAAAACACATGAAAAAGAATTATACTTAATATCTAATGCTAGAAATGTGGTTTTGGAAACATCTGAGTTTCAACATACTGCACAGTACATTTACATGTTTAGTCTCACTGTCAGCTGTTAAGTAAAACAATAAAGAAATATATGAAAAAAAGAATATGACCACCGAGCCATCCACAGAGGCTGCTCGACTCTTTAAGCACCCCCTTTTTTTCCCAGCGATTCTCCTTGCACAGCTCTCTAAACCAGCTGCAAAATTGAATTTTTCACCCCTCTGTGTATATGTGAACCAGCCAAGCACTGCATTGTCAGAGTACTCAATTAGCTCCCAAGGCGGAAGCCAAAATGTTTTCCAACAGCAAATGTATTCTTCACGGGGCAAGCTCTCATTAGCATAACACTTCCAGTCCTATATAGCACAGAGTTAGAATGCCTTCCCCAAGGTTGAAAACAAAACCGGCAAAGACACCCTGAATCTTTAATATCAGTGTCCCTCCCTGCCTTCTTATATTATACTTATGGGTAGTGTCGCATATAGTGGAGAAAAACATTAACCTCTATTTAAAACCTCTCACTATCGTTGGTAAATACCTTTCATATATAGCACCTAGCCAAGACATTCTGTGAGGGGCTTTAAATCCTTCATTTTTTATTTTTATTTTTTTATCAGATTCACATGATTGAGAGAGAGAGCTCCTCTCTTGTAACTCATGAAAACAGATGTTTACATGGTCTAGTCCTATTCTTTCACCGGAAAAGCTGAGAGTAAATAACGCAGGTGCTGCAAATCTAAAGCAGAAAACAAATCCAACCCCCGCGAAAGACCTTATAATGCTTGCTGAAAGTTGTTGTTAAGTTTGCAGAAAATGAATCATTCACCGTTGACTGAATGTGCTGACATTGAAACAGTTTGCTGAAGCATTGGAAATAATCTGCACGGACAAGAAGCTAAACAGTTCTCTGACAAAGTGACATTGAAGTAACCATACACTTTCCCTTTCCAGCTTGAATGGCTGGAAAAACAAAAGCGTATGCAGACAAAAGCAAGTTTGTGCAAGACACTATAGCGACTCTTATTTTGAATGCAAACTTTCCCTTGACTAAAGCAGCACTGTGGCAGCGGTACAATGGCTGTAGCACAGACAGGCAAACAGTCAAGGGATTGTGTTCTTGCCGGCCAGTGCTCTATAGCGCCTGTTCAGTATCATTAATACGGTGCCAGAGACTCCAAATTTAGAGCTTCTGTATTTGTCACCTGCCCTGGGCCTTGTATATCAGCCCCAACACACACATACGCACACACCCACAACAACTCCCATCACACATACGAGGCACGGATATCAAATGGGATCTTTTGTTAACGGTTTTTGCGGTGGTGGGAGTCTCACTCACACCCCACACTGGTGCAAATGTGCCAAGGGCCCTTCTCTGAAGGTTCTACCACAAAGATTGGACAGAAATCAGAAGTGAGATGAAGTGTAACTCTGCCAAAGCACCTTGATCTAAGTGGGACTGTGGGAAAGCAGCATAGGTAACAGCCTTCCATGTATTTTCTTTTTCATTATTAAATCGAATAGGATTGTCCTCCTACAGTTTTCAAATAATTATCAATTAAATGCATTTGAAGGGAATATAATTATGAACTAGCCGGTGGTTATTGAATGAAATATGTGTTTTCTTTTTTTTTTGTGCGCATGTGAATGGCTAATGAAATTATCCGATGTGCTTATTATGAAAAGTGTGGACTAGATTGAAAACATAATAAGTTTAATTGACTTACAAGACGGTCCTGGTAATAATTCAGAATTGAAGCAGCGTTAAGAGGGAATAAAGGACAAAAATGAACAGAACTGGCTGCTTCAAAAGAACATACATCAACTCTGAGATGCTAACCGTAAAAACATGAAATTGGAAACATTGCCATGTCCTATGTTTGTGTATGTGTGTGTGGGCATGTCTTCCACAGTGTGTGTTTGTGTGTACTGTAAAGCAGAGAGGCTCTTAATGGAGCACTTAGATTAGTGTGCGCTCTATGAGGCAAAGACAGCACCAGGATTAACCTTGTTTTAAATGTGCAGTTCGAGAAAGATTGGTTGACCTTATTGTGACTTAGGCTTTGGACAGACCATTGCACTTGATAGAAACTGGCTGTTAATGGACTTTGGAGTGCCAAGAAGCACCCTGATGACATATGCCCATGTTTGAGATTAATATTGTTTGCCTTCCACTCACAACTTGCTATAGCTTCAAATTAATTTTCTTCTCTGGCAAGTCATTTTGGCCCCTGTCCCTTGGCAGACCTTCTCTGAATGAGATTTTTATTTTCTCAGAACGGCTATGATCTAATTTTGTGATTTCCTCTGATCTCACCCGCCTCAGCCAGGAAGAGTGTAAATCTCTAAAACCGGGAGTCAACACTTTTTGCAGCCCTTGTGTCGAGGCTCGTCTTACCTTGTCATCCTCTTCTCCTCTGTCCCTCCCTCTTTCCCACTTCCTCTGACGCCAGTCTTCTTTCTCGTGCACCAGATGTCCTTGGATTTTCCCTCATTTCCCCATCACCTAATTGCCGAATTGTATTTTTTTCCCAGTAGGGCGAAAGCATGACCCGCCCCACTCTCCCTTTGATTGGCTTAGCCCGATATTCTTACCCAAACCAATTTCAATCCTCGTGACGAAATCTAACCACCCCAACCATTAAAAGTAACGAGTACTAGCAAATCAAGGGCAGAGTAGGGTCACGACTTTGTTGTGGTGGGGAAAAAAAGAAGAAGAAAATAGCAACTGCCCCATCCCCCCCTATTCCAGGCCATTTCCAGTGTCCTTTTCCAGTCCTTGTTGGTTGCAATTTCGTTAACTTGTCTTTTTCTATTGAGTTTCTGCCACGTGAGCCCAAATCTTGACCCAGACTGGAACCTCCCTCTCTACCTGCACCTGTACTGTGAGCCTTTTGCTGCCATTAAATCACTAAAATCATCCTGTCGCCTCCTTAAAGAGACATATAGAGGTTCAATCAAGTCCAACAAGACAGGTAAATTAAATAAATAGGCTTGCACATCATATGTTTTATAATATGGCCATAAATGATGATATTCAGAACAAAGATGGTCCTCTTCAGGTTCAGGAGAGAAACAGAAACATCCTCTCCATTACTTTGTTAATCCTCCCCATTAACAAAGTCATCCATTGCCTGGGATTGGGGCGTTTGGACTCTGTCTGAGATGAGCCGTACTTCCTGAGAAAATGAAACAGGATGATGGAGATCAGTGACAATACCAGCTGGATAATCGTACCCAAATCACAGCAATCTGCTCTCAATCTCCAGCCCGATCTACATGCGCCTCCATCAATCCCTCCCCACCAAATCCCTAAATCCTGACAATCTGTAGCACTCAGCTTAGAAACTCTGTTAATCCACCTATAGCAAACCCACATTACTGGATAGGAGGGTATCAGATCCTATTGGACCCTTCCTCCCTCTTAGGGACCAATTGTGGCCCTTTATGTCTGTTTCATACTCTGATCCATTGCTGTTTGAAGGTCTCCTCTTAAAACAATCACAGGTGGTCTTATCTTAGTCAATACATGAACAAAATATGCAGAGGTAGTTTCAGCCTTTAGCATCCACAGCGTTTATCCCACAACAACTGGATTATTAATTTGAATACCAGCAATGCAGGGTGGAAATGCCAAACAAGATGACTTTGTGATTATGAGAGATGCCTTGACAGCAAGCCTAATGTGGGTGGAATATGTTTATGAAGAGATGTGTGCTTTGGGATGAGAGGGATGGAAATGTGCTTTACCGCTGCAGCATAATCTACTTTCCTTCTTGTTTCCAGCAGTGTTGCTTGTGCTCTGCTGGAAACAAAGGGTCCCAGCCTCGTTGCTAAAGGGCAATTTCAGGGAGCTGAAACACCAATTGGCTAACTGTTGAGTGCGATAGGATGAGAAATCTTGATAAATGAAATGTACCTTGACTTTTCCTGATGAATCCACTCAGCTGGAAACCTCAACCCCAGCACCAATTATTGCCTGGATCCCCACTGTTTGTGATTAGTGTGACCGCCAGAGAGGTCAGCAAGCAATAATTTTCTTTTGAATTCAGATGATGTTGGAAATAAATATGTACTCAACCCCCTAGAATTAATGTAGAGGAATGGAATCTACATATTATGATGTATAAACGATGTCTTCTTCTTTGCAGAGTCTCTATTAGGACAAAAACCACTTGTGTTTCTTGGCCATTCCGAAAAGCAAACATTTAATCTCTGCAATTTGAGACTTGCTTATGCCAAGCCTTTCTTACTATGCTCTTCGTTAAGGCTTCTCTTAAGCTGTAAATCTGTGCCCATGAAACAGTGGGCTGACTACAGCATTCTGTAGCTTTATGTTTCCTCCTGCGGCCATGTGAAGGTCTTTCTGCTCCTATACATGCCAATGCAAGGAAAATATTTCTTCCGCTAATCTCAATATGTCTTTCTTTGGAACAATGCAGGACGTGGAAACGAATATCATTCTGCATCATTAATACTGTCGCTTTCACAATAGTAGAACTGCTCTCTGATAATTAGGCCATAAAATAAGCTGATCTGTTTTGCGTAGTTTTTTTTTTTTCTTTTTTATCCTTCTTGTGCAGATGTCAGCGTTTTGATTCAAAATCAGAGTCGTTGATCTTAGTTGAGTAAAATAGCAGCTGTGAAATCCCTCAGTTTCTCCTCTACAAAATACTTTAAATCGTCATTGATTTAGCATAGATGCATTATAGATGTTTTAGTTGAACCATAATTTAATGGCCGGCCACAAAAAAAGGGTAACCTCATTAAAATTCTCATTTGAAATCTTTGAAATTCTGGAGTTTCTGATCTGCATCCACAGCTTTGTCTCTCCCTTTGAGGATCTATATGTTATTGATTAATATTCCAGCTTTGCACACTCTTATTGGATGCATAGCTTTGTTTATTCAGCTTAATTTAAGCTCAAGCGCTGAGTGTAAACCTAAATATGATGCGTCATGCCCTCGTTAAGGCGAGCTTATATTCTTCACATCTCCTGTTTCGCTTTCGAACAAAGCCGTCCGTCTTTGTTCTGAACTGAAGGGTGATATCTCCAGCAAGACTCAAGGAAAAGGATTTAAGGTCCTTTTGTTGATTTGTTGTAGAAGAGATACATCACCGTTTGTAACATATCTTTTCTCACTCTTAAATAATCCAACATTCCAACAGCCTTGATGTATAAATAACATTTTTTGCCAATAGATGATAATTTTTTTTCTTTAATTATTCATTACATTATTTTTCCACGATCGGAATAAAAAGCATTAGAACATAAACGTCTCCTCCTTTCTTTGCTTGCTTTTGCTTTTGTCCATTCTCTGTGCATTTTCCACTTAAAGGTCATGAAGTTCACTCAGAAATACTATCAACCATCTTTGCTCCAGATTGCGTGGCGGATTAGTCTTATGCTGCATATACATTTTTAAAGCTCTATAACTAATTGGAAAAAATGATCACAATCATATTTTATCCAATTGTGTGTAACAAATAGGTTGTGAAGAATGTACCAGTTTATGGTCATGTTATATGTGATTTTAATCTTTATTCAGTTCAGAAATCAAGCCTGATGTCGACATTGTGTTGTAGGAATTATTGATGTAATTTGTTAGGGTTGTGTAACAGATTATCATATGGCGGTAAGAGAGATATGGAACAAAAAGAGCAGGACTTACTGTGTAGACAACAAATCTTTACTTTAAGTTGGCTGTGCTTGGTCTGAGTTTCCATGGCAATAATTGAAGCAGGCATGTCGTTGAGGGAATTCAATGTGGGGTGCAATATGGATGACGAATGTACTGCGCTCAGCCAGCTTTGTAGATGTAAAGAGCTTCTCTTTGTGCAAGATTGAGCCTCTCGCAATTTAGCTGGATTAGATAGGTGCACATATGCAGACCTCTCCATCTGATGGTGCTCAGGGGATGCAGCATGGTACGCACTTAAAGAAAATGTTCCAGCAGAACTCTCTAATGTTGTTTATAGTTGACATTCAGTGTTTTATTTTTTTTCCCACTGAAAAATGTATTTTTTTTTTAAATCAGCAGACTAGGGATTCAAACTGCTTTGCCCTTGCCTCAAATTGTAGGAGATGGAGAGAAAACTGTGGTGAAAGCACAAACGAGTTGAGAAAGTAAAACATTTTTCAAACACTTTGACTTGTGTGCTGCAGACAGCTGTCTATTTGTCTGATTGGAATTGTTTTATCATTTATAAATACCTGCATATACGCAAGGCACGCCTCTTATCCATGTCATTTCCAAATAAAGCTTCAAAATGTATCATCATTCATAACAAAAACTGAATAACAATTAAAACAAATAAAAACAATGCTTAACCTTTCTTAAAACTGCATCTTAAGCAAAGGTCCCATTCAATTCCATTTCCATCTAATCTAATCTACGTCTAACCTCTAATCACATATGCAGAGTACGTGGAGCACCTGTATATAAATTGACTTCTGTGTTTAGTGTTCTGTGTATCAGGCATTACAATGTAGTTACACAGTCAAGGTGAGCATTTGAAGCAGCGGAACACCAACGAGTGTTCTTCGCTGAAGATTATCTACCTGCCCAAGAGCCATCCATTTAAGTGACTTTATCATCACCAGCCACAGAGTATGGATGCACATAGCGAAATGGAAGAGCTGGAAAACTGGCACTTGACAGATTCTGGTGTGAGATAGAGCGCTTATCTGTGTATTATATCAACAGAGAGCCTTCTCCCAAATCACAGTGTGTGTGGGGGAACAGGGGGCGGTAGGCAGGGGAGGTTGAGGTGGGTAGTTGGGTAGGGGTGGGGAGGAAAAAAAGAAAAAAAAGGAGCAGGGTATTAAAGAGAAGGATATGGAACAACCCACTTTTTCACTTTAAAACCAGTCATTTGTAATGGCTGGTTACTCCATATTCAGCTTCATGAATTTTTACAAAAATGAATTTTTCCTTCAGGAAAAAAAAGAAAACTAAATCTGTGTCACATTTTTTTTTTCTCTTCATGACACCTCTTCACTCGAAAGCAATCCAACCACCGCTTGCACTCCCCGGAGTAATAGCTTTGTCTTGTAATGCTGTGAATGTGTCAGGGTAGCTTTTTAGAAATGGACCCCAAAAAAAAACCCAAAACATTAATGCAGATTTGGGTTTCTGTGAAAAGCACACTCCTTTCTCATACGAATGCACTTTCTATGATTCCACAATGCGGTTAATTTGTATGAAATGTGTATTTGTCCCCAAAGCAATAAGTCACCATATGCTTTATTAATTCCGCTACATGGAGAAAATGATTGATTCATTTTCCCCGCTGAAGCCGGGGCCTCTCGATTGACAAGCAGTAAAAGTGACAGTGGGGTTTGTGCGCCTCCCTGACGGTAGACGTACCGCTCTCTACAAGGTGGGTGGTTCCACCCTCTGATTACTAATTACAATTAGTTACGATTCAATTACACAAGGTCAATGACTACATCATTCTTTGGCAGGCGCAGCTCTGTGTCAGGATAGTGACTGAGGCAAAACACTCACAGCAGGCACAGACCTGTCATTTTTATCAACGCGACATAAAAATGACAGGTGGGGATACGTTCACTAATATGTTCATCTGTCCTGTCAGTCGGTAATCATGTTTGGTGGAGACGGACTAACGGATCATCAGTCCAAATCAGTCACTTTAGGACTATACATACTAGCTTCACCAAACTTAACACACATATCAACCATATTGACTTGTAAGTCAAGTCAATTTATTTATATGGCGCCAAATCACAATAAAAAAAAAAAGTATCTCAAGGCACATTCCAAGAAGAGCAGGTGTAGACTGTACTCTTTATTCTACACAGAACCAATGAGAAAAAAAGACTCAAGGTGGGCTTCCTTCTGCTTCAAGGGTGAGAGAGAGAGAGAGAGAAAGATTGGGAGATAGATGGGGGGAGAGAGAGAGAGTGAGGGACAGGGACACAGACATGTTCAACCACAATAACAGCTATAACATAACACTGATAATAATCATGATAATATTAATAATGGTGAAGATCATGATTATGATGATGATAATGATGAGGTCAGTGGGCGTCAACCATGATCCCAGCAGTAGATCCAATCACAGTCCACGGTAATCTGCGAGATGAGAGAGCAGAAAGCCTCTGGGGGGAAAAAAAGTCAAGAATTTGATATTAATTTCATTATGTGTGGTCACCATGGAAACACTCTGTTGTAGGTGACTGAAGGGTGCATATCTCATAAACTATATATTCTTGCATCGCTAACCTTTACACATAAATGAACCATGATAAATATTTGTGCCTGTTTTAATATGTTTTGCATGGAAAGTTGATTTTAAGGTGACTCTTAGGGTTGCTCATCTTCTCCATAGCATATATACAAAAAAAAAATTGGATTTGAACCCAGGATCCTTCTTACTGTGAGGCAACAGTGCGACGCACTACGCTACCCTATGCATCACCATATAAAAACACTAACACACCTGTTGGTTGTGTGAACTAGGCTTGAATATGCATACAGGCTTTCCTCACATCATCACCTCGTGGGGCAGCCACTTTGTCATGAGTGATGGACCGGGTGAAAAGGGGGTGTGTCATTTCTCTCTCTTTTTTTTTTTTTAACCGACCTGAGACTTGTGAGCAGCATCACAGATCACATTACCTCCCCAATGGCTGTTTACAAAGTCTAAGTGATAAGAGAAATGACTTCGTAAATAACCGAGACATCCCTGTGAGCTCTCTTCCTCTAGTCTGTGCGCTTGTGTGTGTTTGATACACTCATCAGCTAAACTGCTCTCAATTAACTGGTGATTGTTTTCGCCAGATTGGCCCCAGTGATTAGACTCGTCCCGAGCCTGAATATACACGTGTGTGTATGTGGGTGCGCGTATGTTTTGTGTGTGTGTTTTTAACACTTTCAAAGCTGCTGTGATCAAGGTCGAGCTGGAGGGGAGCCTGATTAGACTCCTATAAGACGATATATAACGTGTTAGTCTCTCTCCCACCAGTGCTGTCAGTGATGCCTACTGAATACCGCCATTAAGGCAAAACCTGCTAGTTTTGATTCAATAAACTGTTTACCGAGGCATACTGATCGTACTCGGGTATTGCTGATTATACACTGAAAAAGCTCATAAATCTTACATCGGTCTGTGAGATGAGGCCATTTAAATGCATGGCAGGATGTAATGCTAAACATCCCTGGAAAGACTCTCATTGTTTGAAATGCATAATGCAATTTCCACTACTTCTGCAAGCGCATGTTATTGGTTCACTAATTTAAAGCTACACGTGGACCGTGGGATTCTAGAGCACTTTTTTTATTCATCCTGACAGAATACTTTTATTACCGCTACAGTAATTGTCATCCATTACTGGTCTCTGCGCTATCATAGCGATGGTTTCCATTACCATAACTTCTGGAGCCATACGGTTTTGAAATTTGTTTGTTCCTGAACAGGAGAGATAAGGCCTGCCCATCAGTTTTAAATTCCACCGGCTCTGATTCTTTTGCCGTTTAACAAGCAGCGCGGCACCGCAGCCCCAAACCAAAGCTCGCATCTCTTCATGCCGCGCAGATAAATCTGAGGCACTCAGCATGAAATTAAGAATTGATTATTGTAAGACGATTCTGCTTGGTTAACTCGATTCAAAGGTGTTCCCTCGTGCAGACTGACACGCCATCCTGTCCTCTGGGCTCTGGTATCAACTCTGTTAACTCTGTACAAGTGCAAGCAGTGTCCTTGCCAATGAGAGCCTCGGAGATCACAGGTTTGGTTCCATAACACGTAAAGGTTCTCATTAGTTTAGTTTAAGCTAGTGAGGAAGGCAAAGCTCTGTGGTGGGAACGGACCTGGACATAGAGAGGAGGATGAGAGGAAAGATGAAAACCATCAGCGACAATCTCTCCCATCCTCTCTTGGCTGATCTGTTCAGCCACAGACTCATCCAGACACGTGCCTCAAGGCGCTTGGAGGACTTGTTCATACCATCAGCAGTCAGACTGCAACCAGTGCCTCCCACTCCACCTAATAAGACTCAACCATACACCACTCACCGTTATAAAGGGCTGATGTTACAGATGTATGCACAGTGCGAGTGTTTCTCTGAACTCTGCACGTTGCACAGGTAGTAATACACACATTTCTATACAGACCCTTTTCATCCACTTACTGTCGATGGTAATTTCCATTCCATTGAATCTTATTGGTCTTAATTATATCCTATTGTATTTTATTCTTCAGTACATTTCATGCTGCTACCTCTTCCCTTGTGCTGCTGTGTCAAACTCAATTTCCCCCACGGGGGATCAGTAAATGTACATCTTATTTTATTTTATCTTATCTTATTCAGTTAAGTTGAGTTTAGTTATAAAAGCATACTGTCCTTAAAGAGGAAATGTTCATGCATTACAGCACATAGTATCGGTAGGTAGACACAGAATTACATAAGGCAAACAGCAAAAGAAACAACAACAGGCCTGTGCTTCTGCCGCCACAGCTTCATGAATAAATACATCATAAATACACAAATTGCCGCCACCGACCTCACCCCATGCCTAAAGAATGAATACAGCTTTGACAATTATGACTGTGCATGCTGAGAGTCGCTGCTCGGTGGTGGCAGGAAGCCAATCAGTGACAGGTATGACAGCAAAGTTCTCACAAGTCAACTTTTCAGGACACGACTGTTGCGTCTTTGATGTGTTCGGGTTCATCCTTCATTGTTTCGAACTTTTCAACAAACGGCGTGCATGTGCCGTGATAACCGACTGCAGTCAGTTCAACTGAAAAAAGAAGAAAAAAAAAAAGAGAGAAAGAAATAGTCCTAAAATGTATAAGCCACGACTCTGTGCATGTGCATGCCTCCCTGACGTCACATTTCTACTGGAAACAGATCATCCTCACACCTTGATCCTAATCCGACACGACGTGGAGTCCAGACAGGAGCTAAAATCTTGAGATAAGACTGCGGGGTTTATGGACTCGCACGGAGATCTGTTGGGGGAGTAGACTGTCCCCCGTTTCCTTATCCAACTTAGCCCCTCCTTAAATAGTCATCTTTTAATTAATCTGCAGAAAATCTGCTCTCGGGGTGATGATAATCTGATTCTACCTTTAAATAAGGCGGATATGTGCTGCCATGTTGATAACTATTGATTAAGAGGCAAAAAGGAGAGAGGGTACGCTTTGAAAACAAGGGCTGACAGCTAACGATGCTTATTTCTCTCATTTAAATTTAATTTAATGTAAGTACTTCTTTTACTCTCACACACCCTTTGCTGTGGACTCTCCTCTTCATCCTCAGCTCTACATCCAGGTGCTGGTTCGCCATCACCAAACGACCACCCGTGCTCTCTGATGCAGTTATTCCACCCCATGCTCTGGCTGCTTAGCATTTCCCAGCTTCCAGGCTATGAGGGAGCTCTGTCTATCATTTGGCATGACAGCATGCTATACTAATTCGCCATTCTATTTTGAGGCTTGATCGACAGACAGCCCTGACATTCTTGCAAGCATTGTGGAGCCTGTTATTATGCATACATTAACATTCTGATAAACACATGGTCGGCCATTGAGGAAATAATTACACGCCATCACTCTGCTGTCTGGAAAGAGTTGCGCTTTGTTGTGTGCGTTTTGCGCGTGCACACGCACATTCATCCGCCCGTTTCATCCCCCTAAATATGATCTCTGTTTCTTTCATTTCCCTCACTCCAATAATGACTTAAACAGCAGCACCTCTCATTTGGAAAGCGCTCCGCTGAAGATCATCACGTACCACATCTCCCAGAACTCACACAAAAGCTTCAATAGTCTTTTTCTTTCTTTCTTTTTTCCCCCTTTTTTATTGAATAGCAAACATCTCAGGAAATTTTAAGATTTTAACTGCACAAATAACTCATTCTCTTGTGTCGGATGCCCTTTGCATCTCTAACAGAGCTGTGGAGAAAAGCGTGTTTGCTTTTTTGAAACATTTTACTGTCTCATTCAGTTGATTTAACAGTAGAAAAAAATAAATTTAAAAAATGCACTGAAGTTTGTGAATACATTCTGGAATAGCGGTGCCATAACAGTTAATGAATTCAGTCCTTATGATGAGTTAAGCCAATAATGGGAGCATGATAAGTTTTTTCGGATCATTAACATATTTTGTTCATAGTTTAAAAACACTCTCTCTAAAAAGACAGCCAGTTTCAAAAGAAAGCCAACAACAATTTGAAGCGTCCTGCTGTAACGGGTTTAATGATTCCACTTGCCATTACTAGCTGCTTTACCTTTAATAAATGTGCACTGAATTTAATTTGGGTTATTGTTCACCTGCTTACTTTAATATTTTGTAGTTTACGTTTTATTCTGTGTTTTATCCAGACAATTTGTAAGTGCCGAAACAAACTATTTTTTTTAATTTGTGTACTTGAACGCCCCCTACTCTTGCAGACTGGTACCTGAGAATGATTCACCGTGAAGTCTGCAAGAGTAGGGGGTGTTCAAGTACACAAATAAAAAAGCTAAAAACATGTCAGGATAAATCAATCTTCCAGATCATCACCAAAATTTAATCACCTCTAGGATATGCTAGGATCCATCTTTGGTGAAAAATTTGTGCAAATCTGTCCGATAGCTTTTGCAAAATCTTGCTAACAAACAGACAAACAAACCGAACCAATCACAGAACCTCCTTGGTGGAGGCTATAAAACAGTAAACATCAAATTATTAAAGTAAGCAGGTGACCAATAACCTAATTTAAGAAAAGTAAAGCAGCTAGTAATGGCAAACGGAATCATTAAACCCGTTACACTGCCACCGGTGAAGCAGATGACATCATATTTTATAAGTTCAAGGAGAACAGTTTCTTGTCTGTAAGATACATACAAAATAAGCTGTGACACCTTTGTCAAACCGGCAATTTTCTAAGCCGACATTCAGGTTTAAGTTGACCATCAACTCAAACGTTACGTTGCCACGACACAAAAGACCAACTCTGCTAATTATAGCTTGGCAAGCAGCATATTGACCAACTTCCCAGAGGCTCTCAGTCGCCATCTAAATCGAATTTTGTCCACAAAACAATGACACATAGTATCAATCAAGCTGCCCGTCTCCCCCGACACCTCCGATCTGATTGATGGGTGATGGCAGTGACTGATCATCAGTGGGTTGTCCCGTCTAATATGTGGATCTCTGACATTAACTTCTGAATGTGGGCATACAAACAAAAGAAACATCGCAGCGCTGTGCATTAGTCTTAAGACTAATATTAAAGACACCCCACCCCACACACACACATACACACACACCCACGCACACCTTGAAAGCCCTGACACTTTGTGAAATACACATGTGTCAGCAAATGCAGTATATGCAGCTCCCGGAGCCCTCCTAAAATACCTCCATAAAACCATGAAGCAAACAATAAAAAAAAGCCTAAGAGTTGCAAGTCTGGGAGAAGGTGTCAGATTATGCTATAGTCAGCCAAGCTAATTTAGCGGTAACTCCTAATTTTCTTTTTCTTTTTTTTGGTGCGCATTTGCACCTGGTTGCATGCATGTGTGTATTTGTGTGTTTACATAGATACATCTATGTGTGCAGCCAGCGCGTTTGAGGGCCTGCAGCTTGGGATCAGGTGATGCTTTGGCCCAAAATTTGTATTCTTGTGAGACTTGGAACACCCATAACTCTCACTCCATAGTCCTGCTCCTTCAGTCTAAGAGAAGAGCCCCAAGGAGGCCCCTGTGGGGAGGAAAACCCCCTTGGTAAAAGTGCAAATGGCAACATGACGTATGTCGCGCTGACAAGCAGGACCAGCAGGTCCTTAGGGAGCCTTGTCTAATAACTGCTGCCTACTAAGCCCAGTATTTGGTGAAGTTTGACTCCTAAACTCCTCTTATCTTATAGGGGCCACATAAGTAAATCAAAGACAGCAAACACTGTCTCCCCTTTGTACCTTGAATAGAACACAGGCACTCATGGGAAAACCAGCGCTTACGTGAAAGAATACCTAATGCCTTTGTGCCAGCGGGGGGCTACCCAGCACCAGAGTGGAAACTGACTGGAAAAGTGACAGCAATGTGATGTGATCGCGAGGCTCTTTTAACACATAATCCTAGCGAGAGCGGGGCCTTCAATTATTCACCTTTTTCCTTTGCCCTTGAATTGTACATTAGTCCTGTTTCAGTCACTGCGTGTTAACAAGCAGTGTCTGGCCTGCTCCGGCAAGGATGTGGCTGTCAACAACAATTTCACAGCAACCTTTTTTTGGGGAAGGATGGATAAAAGGCCACAGTGTTGGCATCAGACATGAGCTAAAAGCAGCAATGGTGACATATTGAACTGTTGACTTTTTAACATGGCCTTTCAGATCATAATAACCAACACCTAGGGAGAGTTTACATACTCTTGAGGACAGGGGAAATGGCCATGTGTCATGAATCAGTCCACAGATGTGAATTTCGTGACAGAAATTTGGATTTTGAATTTGTGACAGTTTTGGTCAGTTTCTCGGAAAAGTGATCTTTATATGTTATATGTTTGTTGTTTTAGCCATATTACATATTGTCAAACTGATTTCTAAAGCAAAGTAATTACTGCTCAGTGTGATAATGCCACATATTACACTTAGTGTGTTAAGTAGACTAAGAATCTATTCTAAATCATTAAAATTTATTCAGTGTAAAATACATTTTCCCAACATGAGGCCAGACTTCATTGTAAACGAAATTCCCTGACAACAGGGAATATAGTGAACATCAAAATGAGGAATTTTTAAAAAAGCTAATATTGTAATTTGTAATATAGAGCATGCATAATTAAGTTATTTTACAGAAATCAAACAAAAATATGCTGATAGTCTTAGGGGCCGTTTACTCGATGACTGTTGCACTTAGAAACGGAAACCTCTTGTTGCGTTTTGGCCATCCAACATCTGTCCCAACATCATCTTTACATCGTATAAATGGGCAAAACGTAACTCTGGCTGAAGACGTTGACGACACAGCCCCGCTTCGTGCATGCCTATTAATGTTCCTGCCAGCCTCTGATGCCTTCATAGACAGCAAACAGCCTACGATGGCCAGAACAACAACAAAAATACAACTTCGGACTGTTTTGTTTTATGCTGCAGACTCTGTTGAGTTTATTAACCCTCCTCCAATGTAGATTTGCTGAACCGACACTGTGATCTCATTCTGTGTTAATGTTAATTTTTGTTACACCATACAGACTGCAGCGTTTTTGGATCTGTGTGTTCGGGGATCGTTTCAGGAACGATGCCATGTGAACACAGAAGGTTTTGAAAACGCAAAGAAAAACATTCTCCGTTTTCAGCAAAAACGTTGTCGTGTGAACGGGGCTTTAAAAAGTCATGCTTTCACAGGACAAAGGTACTAATACCACATGCTTTTGTATGTGCTTACCTTAAAACAGTACCTTATTGCGTTATTGTGTTATAACTAAAAAAAAACTTCATGGCTCACAGAAAAGCTGTCTCCCCCTGACCTGGATTTCAACATTGTCTCAAGAGTGGGTCTTAAACACATCTCAGCCAGCACAGCTTGAGTGCTTATATTTAGAAAAGACTACTGCCTGCTCCAAAATTACTCATGCTGTGGCTCCCCTGTGATTCCTGTTAGCTCATCCACTGCTCCTTTCTTCAGAAAGGCAAAGGGCTGTGACCTTTCCTCGCTGCCTGTGGTGTTTGTCCTTTGGATGGTGCCATACCTTGACCTTTTCAGTCCTTTTAGATTGCAGCAGGTAATCAATTAGTTGCTACTTAGATTATCACAGTCAAAGGTGAGTAAGACTGCAGCGGTATAGACGCTGTATGAAATACTGTTTTCAGTCTCCCGGGTGTGTCGGGTGCATTGAGGTATGAAGTTTGCGTGCCTGTAACTTTGTTGTTGAGTGCTGTGAGCAGGTTTGGTGTTGTGATGGGATTCGTCCTTGGAAGACAATGGAAGGACATGAGAAACAAAAAAAACCCAGCCAAGGCCCAACAATCTTCGACATAATTGTTATTCCAGCAGCACCAGTCCCATCTCTCAGTTCCAGGTACAGTCTGATTATTATATACCCTAAAATATCAGCATCTCTATCTATAGAACTAACACTTATGACAATAATTGTTGGGGTTTAAGAAATATTTTAACAGCAGAACAAGAGTGATCATGGAGGGAATGCAGGCGCCTTTTCTCAATCTAATTAAACAAGTGCACTGTCAAAGTGTGATAATTCAATGTGTCAAGCCTTTTCTAATGAGCCCATGTGTAGAAAAACTCCAGAATTGCAACTTTTTAAAAAAAACCTGAATGTGTTTTTTTTAAATTCATTTATTTCTCCCCCTGACAATCCGTCTCTTAGTGATTCTGTGGTGTGTATCTAAAAAGATTGTCGGGGACGACTTTAAGCTTTTCTGTGGGATTAAAGCATGGCCTCTGATTGGAGAAACGGGCCTCCCTGGTGACCACAAAGCCTGTTTACTGGAGCATCAACCTCCAACCTGTAAAAGAGTCCAATACTCAGCAGGATGATGAAGCAGCGGCTCATGGATGCCTTCGCTTGAGTGGGTGGGCTGGGTTAAAGATTTGCCTATGTTTTATAGTCAAGTATGAAAGTTATTTGGCATCGATAGTACGGGTGAGCCACAGACATTCAGATTTGACAGGAGGTAAAACAAAAGCTCCGTTGGAATCAATGAGAGATGACGGGTAAAAAACAAACAACTGAATAAAATGATGATATTTCCATTGAAGTCAGCTGTGCCTTGAGTTTAGTGTTAATTTTACTTCATGTATTTATTTTAATTTCTACCTTTTTGCAGAAGGCAAAAAAAAACAACCTCTTACACTAAAGGTCCTCTAACACCCATTTTTTCACTCACCCATTATTGATTGGATGTTCCCTCTGAACACAAGCTTTGAGTTTGAAGGTTCAGAAAAACACTCCATCACATAATATAACATCATATTATTTCAAGTCTGTCCCTCTCCGTCCCTCTCCGTCTTCCTCCGCTTCTCTGAGTCTATTCTCTCGCTCTCCGTTCCTTCCCAAGGCTTCCTTTGAGGAGTACAAACACCACTTCATCACACTGATGAATCTGGTCGGGCTTCTCAAGGAGAGGCCGTCCGACCGTAATGCAAAGACAAATGCCCCCTGTCCCCCGTCAGTCACTTCTCATGTTTAAGGTGATGCAGAGAGACAGGTTGATTAAAAGAAGGTTAAGAGATGCACTGGGGCTGTCGCTCAGCCATCATGAAGGATTGGCGACAAGCGGGTCAAGGATGTCGCCCAGATATGGAGGCAGAAGGATGAAAATGGCCCCTGAAGAACGGCACCTTACCTACATGCACAAATATTCCCACAAGCGTCCCCTTCCTCTTTCCCCTTGCTCGCACCGTGGCACCACTCGACTGAATTTATGATCGTACAGGTGTTCGCAGAGAGACATCCGTGCTTTAATTAAGCCAGACATTTACTCAGTGACAGTGGCGAAGTAACAAGGCATGGGATTGGACCTGAAGAGATGACGATGTTGACCTTTTCTCAGTTTGTCTTACTGAATGATTCAAATTCACTCTGTTCTGTAACCCATGTTAAAACACGCAGCATTTGGTGCAGCCTCATCTGCAGGTTGAGGATTACGCCATGTTTGTCAGAGAAAAGAATAGCCTTAAAAAGATGCTTTTTTTATACAAGGTACATTAAGAACAAAAACAGATAATTAGTATACTGGTAATCAGCTGCTTTGATGAAGACTATGGCTGTTTTCCCAAGATAGTTTCTTTGACCTTGAACGCAGCATAGCCGTAAAAAATAGCCTCAGTAAGAGAGAAAAGGGAGAGGAAGTAATTCCCCCTGCAGCCATTCAACCATACCTGGACCAGAGATCCACACTGACACTGATTACATACTATGTGTCACATGTGCACTTAAAACTTGGGTGTCGATTGTATCAGCATTTTCTCGCTCATCCATACAGGTAACCATAAGCTGCACAGACGATTTATTCTAAAACCTTGAGGATATTAATTTGTGCTTCGTTTGTGATTATTCTCAGGCAAGTCAATATTAGTTTCAATTGTGCTCAACTTGATTAAAACCAGGAAAAGACGTTAACAAACATTCGAAATTAATAGTTTTGTCAAAGCTTTTGGAAGATTAAACAGTACAACAAGACATTCCCAGCTAATTAGCATGGGGCTAATATATTATTGTGGATCCATTGTGCATGACTTACTACTGTCACATACACATTTAGCTGCCAGACATGCTTTGGGTTGATGTTGGAAGGCTGTGAGCTTAAAAAGAAAATACTACAGTAAAAACTAAACCAAGGCTTTTGTCACTATGTCGTTTTTCTTTCCAAAGCTAATGCTATTACTGTTCCTGATGTTCTGCAGCTTTTTCCACCCAGTCTTCAGAATGCATGAGGTAGACCGTGCCTGCTATTATTTTGAAAGTATCGGCCTTGCAACATC
This sequence comes from Chaunax sp. Z400, assembly GCA_037577475.1. Lineage (NCBI taxonomy): Eukaryota > Metazoa > Chordata > Actinopteri > Lophiiformes > Chaunacidae > Chaunax > Chaunax sp. Z400. The sequence continues at coordinate 27,131,975 of CM075192.1, read as the reverse complement.
AAACGCAGCGACTTAAGGAAGGAAGCGGGCGGCATATCCAACTAGCATAATCTCAGCAGCCATCTGTCTGTCACAGGGCCTCATGAGTGAAGAATCAAACCAGACAAAGTAGGACTGTTACTTTTTGGATTTCAATTCAGCTCTGTGCCAGTATGCACGCTCACATCCTTGTTTAGCACCTGAGAAATACACAGCAAAGCCTGTTTGTTGACTGAGAGGAATTTATCCAAGATTTCCATCATTTTCTTCCGACTCTAATTCTATTTGCTCCGCAGTTTTGCCGAGGTATGATTCCTGAAGTTAAATTTAGAGGGAAGCTGTGAGTTTTCTAAAGAGACAATCTGTATATGTGTGTGAGATTAAGAAGGCACCAGTCCTCCTCTCTCTCTGCCCTGTCTCTAATGACCACAACATCATTCATTCCATGAACCTGGCACAGAACAAACTGTCCGCAGATTCCCATGTATGACTCTGTGAGAAGTTCTGTCTTCATTGCATTCTGAAATAAGGAAAGATTAGGAGAAGATCCATTTTCCTTTTTGCCACCTTTCCCAGTAGCATCTGAGGTATGCTTATCTTAAGCAGCACATGCACAGAGCTCGTGGGACCTCATCAGAAAGCTCTCTGAAGGCATAGCTGCTGCCAGTGAACCGTTACCTTAATTTTGTCTCCATCTTTTTGAGCCTGCTAACCCCTAGCCTTCAGGGCTGAGGGACGGGCACACCAATTACTTAAACCAGGGAAGAAGCTCATGTCATATGTAGTGAAGTGACAACTTACCTCGCATTGGAAAAGCCCCATCTTACCTCTGTTTTTCCTCAAGAGCAAATGCACAGCAAGCGCTGCCTGAAAAGAACAGCTACAGAATGTACTGGGTACTGATGAACCATGGAGATATTGCCTGGTGCTGTGGAACACTGCCTCAGGTACAGATTGCTTATGTTCCACTTGTATACAACCCAAAGCTACAACTTTAGTTTTTCTTGGGGTTCCTTCAGGCTTCTTGTGGCTTTCTTGGAGTTTGAGCCTCTCAATTTCCTGCTAAAAATCATATGTTTGTTTGTGTCACAATGCAAATCCCTTGGATCAGGATGTGGGTCAGGGGGAGACACCTGTATTTGCATTTGGTCCTAAGCCAAACTGCTCACTTAACTTGAGCAATGCATCAACTTAAAGACCATTCAGATATTGCATCGCTCTGCCAGGGCCAATAGTCCACTCTTCTATGCAAAACGATATATGTGGATGTCTTTATAAGTGATGCAATGGTTCAGAGTATCACCTCTCATCATCGCTTTAGACTAGTTTGAAGTGTGTGGCAGTGTCTGCACAGGCCCCGTCTGGGTAGTGGGTTTGCAGTAGAGACAGTAGTGGACAATTAATCTGCTCCGATGTGACATTTTACAATCTCGAGTTATCGGTGGAACTTGGCTCTGACGGTGACGACTGGCTGCCAGCCTCCACTAGTCATGCAGTCGTGGTTTAGCATAAACACTTCATATATAAAGTGAAGTTAATCTAATTTTGTACCAGAGATAATTCATCTTTGCTGTACATTACAGTTAACTGTATTACAGCAGCTTTACCTATATGCATAATAGGGTTGTTGGTCATTGTCTGATGTTATTAATACATTAGACTGAAGTTAACTGCAGCCCTTCTGATAGCATGCTGTCTATGTTCTGCTAGTGTTACGTTGGTTATTCTTAAGGTCCATTTATGCTTCCTGTAAACGGTCTATCTGTCGGCGCCTACATACTTTTGTACGTCCTCTATGTTGACATTGATACAACCACAAGAGAGCAGTGAAGTGTCAAAAGTTTCAACAACAACAAATATGGTGACGGTCGGAGGAGCTTGTGATAATATTCCTAGTAAATACAAAGTATACAAAGTGGAGATCTGTTAGCCCATTAGATACATTAAGACTTGAGGACAGAGAGTTTTTACACTTTTTCACACGACTTTTGTCTTATTTGTTGTTTCTGTACGTGTTTATCTTGCCTTACTTGAATTATAGCGACACTGCCTTCAACCATTTCTGGTGGTATTGCTCCGTTTTGCCGGTATCGCCGAACACATGTCTGATTGCGTATGGAATGAACGCAGAAAGCTCCGTCTGACTCTGTATCCGTCTTTAACGTAGTGCACCTTTAAAACTAGCAGAAGCGAGACTTCATTGAAAGGTCAGAATGGGCACAAGCCAACATAGCCAACATACAAGCCATCATACAACTATGGCCTGTTTTGTGTGTATGCCCTGAAGTGCAGATGCACTCCAAAATGTAATGAATTATTCCTTGTCCATTGTCACGTTTGCCACGTTTCATGAAAATCATGCCAGTAGTTTTCCTGTAATCTGTTCACAAACAGACAAACAAACCAGCCTAAACACATAACCTCCTTGGCGTTGGTAAAAATGTGTCCTAACGGGAAATGTAGATGTAGAATTTATCTGCATTAAGAACCACAATTATCTTTACAGGCATACTTTCCCATCTTATCGTATTAGGCTTAAACTAAACCCCAAAAATGGGTTAAAGTGGTCTGGTAGTCATGTTGTTACATGCTGCTGAATTCTAGTGCCAGGGAGGTCATGGTTAAATTAGAGCACCAATCTGCTCGGAGCCGCAGATATAAGGGCATAAATCAGTTATTTTCTCCAACTTTGGAGCGGCCACCAACTGCAAGATATACGAGGCATGTCAGGAACAGGCTTCATTATATGCACAGGATTATTTTTGATGGATTTGAAACCCATTGCATGATGTTTAAATACTAGTAAGATTAATGCATTAGCTGCTGATGTGTGAATGCATTAATTGTTTATGTTGGGGCGCTGCTAGCTGCTACAGAAGGGGCCAGATCTTGTGAATAAATTGTGCGTTATATAACCGGTGACCATGACAAGCGCCAGGGTTCTCCCAAGGTTAATTTTGACCTTCATGGGTACAGGACTCATACACATATCAGGCCTAACTGGATTCAGCAAATTGCAGTGTGTGTGTGTGTGTGTCTGTCTGTGTGTGTGTGTATGAGGGCTTGTTTTTGTTTTGTGACAGTGTCCTTGGCCTCGTACTCATAAATTTGCCTTTTTATCATTTAATTCCTCAGTTATTTTACATGCTCAATCTGAGCCATGTGCTGAAATAACTCTTGAAATGAACTCTTCAAAAGCTCTGCACAAGACTTTCCCAATTTTGCTTTTTGTTCACCTGCCTCTGCCTCAAAAGCCTCCTGTCTATCCCCCTTTTTGGGGTTTGCATTTTTAATTAGCAAATCAAACAAGAGCTCCAGATTATGACGCTGTTTGTATCGCCCCACCAGGCTCTGTTGTGATAGGGAAACAGTGGCTTTTCGTCTTACTGCCATTATCTCACTGGGAGCTGTTGCGTTGAGTAAATCTCTGAAATCTCTCCACCCTTTATCAGGAAACTGCAGGTATACAGTTTGCACTGTATGTCAGCACAGGCCAGAGAGTCTCTAAATGCTTGGGGGTGAAAACAATGTGTTTGCTGCAATTATCCAATGTTTTTGCAGGATTTGTCTGCTTCCGGCCCACAGCTACTGTAGGCAAAGTGTGATGGCAATTGTTTGAACGCGACTAACCTTTCCATCACCTTGAACAAAGGTGTTTTATAACGAAATCTGCCACATGTGGACGGAGATAATGATTCCGAAAAGCAGGTATTGAAGAATAAACTGCAGGGAAATAACATTTTCATGATCGTCTCACAGGAAGTGCCCCTTTTCATTCATTTACCAGTGGACTTAACAGTTATACACTTAAATTACAGGAGCAAAAATCAGGTTTGAAAATAATCATGGGTGTGGAAATTTCCAGTGTTATTTTTTTGTTGCAGAGAGACCTTTTTCTACCGGGTGAGAGAACAAAACCTCACATTTATACCTGTTAAACCCAATATGGTTTACAAGGTGATTAGCTCTACATGGGTTCAGCGTCTTGCTCCTGCTTTTTGTTGCAAGTTAGTCTTTGTGTCTCAAGTGTTACTGCCCAGCTTTCCCTTTTTTAAGCACTTATAGAATTTGGAGACGTTTTTATAATGATAAAATCCACTGTCTACCACTACAAACACGCACTGTGTCTTGTGGACGTCCAACGTTTGTGGTAAAAAGCTAACAAAGATAACCACAATGACACAACAGTCTCGTTTATCTATAGTCCAGATGATGAAATGAAAAACAGGTGAATGCCAAGTCTGATTTCCAACCTTCAGATGCATGATTAGAATTGATCCTGATGAAGTCTACAGTCGAAACATCTGCACCACTAATTGTTCCCCTCTTTTGTGTATGTCTAACTGTTCCCCGAAGAATCATTTCCACTTAGCACAAGCAAGAGTTTTAATTGCTGAAAACATCGCGCGGCACTGCATGGGACTTGTTTAGACACTTCCATTCTTGCAGGTGCTAATTGATCACACTTTGAAGGATTCCTGACTCGAATGAAAACAGAAGAAAGAAAAGCTCGTTACTGTTGGACACGCAAACTAAATAAAATGTAACCTCTCTGCATCTTTGCCTTCATTAAGGATACATGATGCTAAATTAAAATCGCCCAATAATGGCATCCAATGCATTCGTTGAGCTGATGTGTCGTTGATTTTTTCCTTATTCTGAAACAGTGAATTTAACTAGAAAACAACCTTTGTTAAGAGTTACAGAAGTAGAGTCCAATATAAAGACACACATATAACATGTCACCTGCAATTGACACCTTCTATGTCAGGTACTATAAGATGTTAATCGTATAAAAAAGGTGTGCTCTGTTGTCATGTTCTCCTTGTAATTATTGTTAATGACATTCAGGTTATGTGCTTTTTTACCTTGGGTAAAAAAAAAAAAGAAAAGTTTATAGATGTCATTTGTCTATTGGCTACCCAATATCTAAATGGGAGATATTTTATTGTCTCTCTAGTAGAGGATATTTCTTCTAAGTGATTTGTCCAACCTTCTTGGCCTAGATGTGTAACCCTCAGACTGTCACTGCAACCTTTTAATCCAGCGTGGAGTACATATTTTCAGAAACCAGGGGAATAACAAATCCAGGGCTTGCAAAGCCCTTGGAAGGTGGACAGTGGGTATTTGCAGAAGGTGAAGCTTAATAGAAGCTGGGAAGGGGAAGTGGGAAAGCTGTGTTTGAGATACGGCCAAGGAGGAGTTGTCAGCTTTGATTTATTAAGTGCAGCTCCTGCTCTGACTGCTGGTAACTTGTCAGTCCCCACATAATGGATGGGGCTCACAGCTCACTGCTCAGTGATTGGCTTTTTTTTTCTTTTCTTCTTTTTTCTCTGGACCCTGTCCGTCGGGCCTCTCATCCATCGCGATTTTGCTCTCATTTCTAATTAATTTGTTATTCACAGCCTCTACTACTTTCCCTGCCCTGGTACAAAGAAACCAACAGGGTCCTCTTTTTCTTACTTCCTCTCCAAACACATCTCTCATTCAATATACTCACCAGTGTTTAACGATGCTTCCCCGTGGTGTCAAAGTTGGCAAATGACTACTTCCCTTCCAATACCATTCTTCTAACACGGTGTCGGTCCATAGCAATATAAATCCTGTCATCATTCTCTCATTACAGATTCTTGGAAGCTTTATCTCTATTCTTTAACAGGAAGTCAGTGATATCATTGTCTTAAAGTCATGCCGAGCCCCTCTTACTAACCTTAACCTGTGAAGGGTTGTCCAAAAGATGTGACAAGCCTCTTTAGCTCTTGTATGCTTCTAAATGTGCCCAGAGTGAATTGAATCATTGGCTATTATCCAAAGAGCTTTCTATAATTTCAAACGTGGATCTAAGGAATGAAATATAGTAGCTGAATAGGTAGAGCTAAAAGAGATGATTGTATTGAAACAGCTTGGGTCTTTTCCAGTTTAGACAAGAATAGGCTTGAATTTAGTCTTCGATGCAAAACACAGTGTGCAATGACCTAGTCATTGGCATGCTCTTCCTCTCAAGTCTTGCCAACTCATTTAATGGATGTTCGTAAACATATATAAGTTGTATAAATGGATGAGACAATGTAGCCCACTTTATTTGGAATAACATTAAACCAGAGAGATAGCAGCAACTGTCAAAATGACTAATATTGTTTGTCTTATAAATAGTCAGCCGCAGAAAACAGGCAAAAGTATCTTTTATGCTTGGTAAAGCAGTCGCACCTTGGGGTGGTCTCAGATTTTAAGCCGAAGCTTGCAAACACCGATGCATCCATACATGCATAACAAAAATAGACAAGCCACACGCATAAGATGCAGACTTTGAGGTAAGCCTCTGTGATGTCTATGCTATGACCCCCACAGTGAGCTCATGATCAAAACCCACACAAACACACATTCACACATGCAAATATCACACCCAACATGTTCCTAGCTGCCCTGCAGTGGACCCATCCACTGCCATCCCTCACATCGCCGTCCTCCGCGATTATCTTTGTCTTTGGCCAGATGCAATGCAGCGGGCCTGCAGGATGTAACACAGTGTGTGGAGCTATTACTCAAAACCAATCAGTCACAACCACTCTGATTTTTTTCCCCTCTCTATTCTTTGTACTTCGACCGCTTCACAAGATCTGAGCACAGCTGGAGAGCTTCCTTTGAATTCACTCCTGTGTTTTTTCCAACATAAAGACTAATTTGTTATTCTAAATGTCATGCTTCGACCCATTTATCAACTCCTCCTCACAGTGTGACACAGTGTATTTAAGACAATGAGCCTCTTGCAGTGGTAAGCATCTTGGCCTCTGGTGCGTTCAGCCATTTCTTGGGTATTTTACATCGAGTTGACCAGATTAACTATGTCATGACTGCTCACAAGTGACAAATGAGGCCCACAATTCAAGGTCTCAGCATCTGTTAAGCACTATTGTACTGCATTTCTTCTTTTCAGCTACACTATATGCTACACTATAATCTTAAATAAATATATTTAATTACCTCTGCCAAGGAGGTTATGCCATTGGTTCGTTTTGTTTGTCTGTTTGTTTGTTTGTTTGTTAGCAGGATTACACAAAAACTGATGGACAGATTTGCATGAAATTTTCACCAAAGATGGACCCTAGCATATACTAGAGGTGATTACATTTTGATGATCCAGATCAGGATCTGGAATTTATTTCTGCTGGAATAACAGTTATGTCGAGGATTGTTAGGCCTTGGCGGAGGTTTGCACTCTCCGAGCGCTCTTGTTGTGTTGCAATGCTTCACGTTGTTCGTTTTGGCTGGAATGCTGCCTTGAGCCCAAAGATACTGTTTTGTAACGATATCAAGACAAAAACATGATGATTGAGAAGCCAACCAAACCACTGGATCAAAGAATATTTGCCATTTTTGTAAATACTGAAATATCTAAGGTGGATAAGTTGTTAAACGCATACAATACTAATTTTAAATGACTTATTTCTTTTTAGTCATTAACTATTTATTTTATTAACTTATTTATTTTTGTTGCTGTTGCTTTTGATCTATTGCTTTTATTTATAGTAACTTGTCCCTCTTACTGTCCCATGCCTGTTTATCTATCACCTCTGGCATTTAATTTTGCCTTGTTGTCTGTTGAGATTGAATGCATGGTTGAATGTATGGACCAGAGAAGCTACAAATAAATTGTCCTTTTGGGATAAATAAAGTTTTTTGGATATGAATCTGAATAAAACAACAAAAAAAAACAATTGATGAAATGGTTTCTTCTCCAGCAATTGATGCTGCTTTCAATGACCAAACAGTATCAATGGGTCCTGCACTTACAGTCACCTACAACACAATACTGCAAGTGTTTACAGCTTGTACAGTTTAAAAGGGGGGGGGGGCGTGATTAGAAAGTGACAAGGTAAACAAATAAACGTGTCAGGATCTGACAGGTCTGGACCTCAAGGGAAGGACAGGGATTCTTTTTTTACAAGGCATTATTGATTTGAATAACTCTACCCTACACCTAATGGGGTGCGTCATTTGGCACTACCCCCGCGGCATCAGCAATCCATCTCATATCTGTCAGTTGCGCCATAGGGATGCACGCAGTTATTTCTGTGATTTATGGGGAATTTCATCGAAGGGGAAGTTTGTCATTCACAAGCAGCCAGGATCTGGTCCGTCGATAGACCAGTGGTAGGTTTAAGTGGGACAGGATGGAGGATGAGAGAGAAAACAGGAACAATGTGGGATGTTTGTGGAAACGTTTGTAGAGATGAATGAATAATGAATGATTTTAAGTTAGCCCAGTAATGATCCAATCCACATGATTATTTTATCAGTAATGGCTCACAGAAATCCACTTTTTCCCATTTAAATGACAAGAAAAACCAAACAAAACTTCACTCTCTATTCAGTCTGTTTTTGTCAGTATATGTATAATAGTAAGTGACTGAAACAAGAACAAAATAACTCACAATAAATTCTCTCCTCTCTCAAACACACAAACACACACACACACATACACAGTCACAGTCACACACACATGGATTGGAGGAATGTTATTCTCACTGATGTAGACCTATCTGACATGTGAAGGTCAATACACGAATTGCAAATCTCACACTGTTTAGCAGCTTTAGAGTTCTGCCAGTAACTTGTTGGTTTGCTTTCTTTTATATTGTGCAAAAGAAAAAAGAAAAAAAAGAAAACATAATCCTGTGAGCACACACACAGAAACACATATTCCAGCTCAGATGTGGCTAAATATTCTTACTGCGTGTGGGCGTCATTTGGAAGCTGGTTCAACCAAAATTTCAATCTCTCAGGGGCTATTTATACCAGTTACCGTGAAAGAATTACACCGGGGACATGTCTGTCTGCTTTTGACACCAATAAGCCTGCTGGAATGCGGCCATTTAGAAAACACCTGCTGCTGAACCTGTAAAAGTCTTGGTTTAACTTCATATTCCTGCTTCCTGCCTCATTAAATGCATAGATGTAATGGATGTGTCATTACCTTCCAGTGAATTCCACACGATGTCAGTTTGCATTTGACATTTCACCACAGTCTATATATAGTTTAAAATTAAGCCCTCCTGTGTAGATGATGTACATATGGTGCATATGCTGGATATATATACCCCTAGCAATTAAGCATGTATGTCAATTTAAATTGTATATTACTACCATTACTTCTGTTATCTGCACTGTATTTCCCTTGACAACATTTATACAGACAGGAAGCATCAGTTGCAGCTAATGCAGCTTGACCATCCAGTTTATTGGCTTTTTTTTTTTTTTGCAAGTGATGCTTGGGGAATGTTGCAGGGACATCGGTAGCAAAGGTAGCCAAAGTGATGAGTTTGATTATATGTTCTACTACTTTCAGGCTCTGAGGTAAAATAGGTCCAGAATTTCCAAAAGATGTTATAGGGGTGATAAATGTAGGATGCCAGGACACGTCTTTACAAAAAAAAAACCTTGAGATTGATTCCTCTTTGCTGTGTTAAGATATTTCTTCAAAAGAGACAATAACTGTAATATTTTACAGTAACTTTCTGTTCATTCAATTCAGTACAAAACTGTAAAATTACAGACAATGTCTGTAAATTAATTGTCTGTTTAACAGAAAAAATTACTTTATTATTTATATAGCATTTTTCTACTTTCTTAAATTACATACAAATAAATGTATTATGTTCTGTATTTTTACAGTTTATTACATGTAATTTGGTGGTATGGTTATTTACTGTCATTTGATGCTATCTGTCTGGAAACACTGCTGCCAGTCCTTATATCATTTTTTTACAGTGTAAAATCACCTGACAAACATCACATTAAGACATAAGATGCAAAATAAACCTAATCTTGTCTGGACTTCAGCCAAGTAGGAATATAGCATAGTTTTTGCTGCGTGCTGAAGAGACCCATAATACAAACCAGGACTTCTATGTCAGAGTTGATTTATCATCAACTAGATTACCAGCTGGAATTGATGTGCTGGGGCTTTGCATTTTATGACTCATTGTAAGTTTTACTGGGATGCGGCCAAAGAGGCTCAGGCATTATGCTAACTGATGATGCACCGTGCCCTAATGCATTTTTGAGAGACCGTTCCAAAAACCTAAGAAACAATTTCTTCAGGAAATTCAGCACTCGGCCATAAATCTTGCTGAATTCATTTTTCAAGTTATGACCATCCTGTACAAAATCTAATAAAATAAATAAGTTGAATCCAAGTCTAAGTTTGGGTAAAGTCTGATAAAAGAAAAGATTATAACAAAAATAATTAAAAAATAATGATACATAAAGACATGGTGCATTATTATATATACATGCATACATGAGTACTTTGCTTCTCAGATGAATGCTTGCTGCAACACGATACCAATTAAATCTTATGGCTTTTTAAAATCATTGTCTTAATTTCCTTTGCCTTCAACTGCCTCCTCAATAGCTCAACGGCCTTCAGCAAGTCTTCTATGGCAGGAGACTGAAAGGCTAGAATGTCTTGTATTTCCCTGCTTCAAGTGAAGTGTCCACTAACCATCGACGTCAGACTGTTTCAGTCACTGACCAGCAGAAGAACACTCAGGCTGTCCTCATCTCTGATTCACTTTCCCTTTGCACTACATTAAAGAAAGACAGATTGCCAAATCTATTTCTATAACTTCCATTCTATAACAGCAAATGCACAATTTACAGATTCATATTGGTCATTTCATAAGCATGGGTCCTTTTTATATTGATTTTTCAATTGTGATGACCCCGACTTTTCATGTCAGCCGTACAGGTTCAAAATGAAGGTGCAGTAGATGCCATATCTGCAGCAGAATGAAGGATAAAAACAGCAGATAAATGCCTTGGATGGCCGGGAGGTTAATCTCTGTGCACTCAAAAAGCTCTCTACGGGCCAGATTCCTGCAACCTTGGTGAAACTCCCATTAACATAGAGGTTGCTGATGAGACTATTCAGTTTTCAGACCTCGAGGTAATCAGAGGGGGGATAAAAGATTGTACTATGTGTTATCGCTCACCTCTTGTCCTAGACTTTGTGTTCTCTATGACTGCTTTCTCTATGATTGTGTTTTCATGAACTTTTGTTTTTGTTTTATTCCTCGGCATTTTGTTGCCTTTTCCCCATACATCCGCAAATATCAGCGTCTTCGTGGTGCACCGCAAATTTTAACCGAGACCTCCAGAGTTTTGCTTCAGCGATGTTTTGCTGTTGTCTTCAACATTGTCAGTCTTCCATGGGAAATTCCATGGAAATGCAGGAAAGAGGAATTTTTTAGTTTTTTTTAAATTTTATTTTCAAATTTTCAGTTTAACAAAACAAAACATGGCTCTAGTTCCCCTCCTTCGCCCACCCACATTCAATTGAACTAACGGAGGACCTGACTCAAAAGGAGTGGGTAGAAAAGTAAATCAAAAAAAATAATGGTCAAAAAAATAAATAAAATCAATTAATTAATTATTCTTGAAAATAGATTTCAAGAACGGTGTTATATTCATTTCTGAGAGTATATGTTATCTTTTCAAGGGATGAATAGCTGGGCTGCTGCTATTCATTTCCATAAACCATGGAAACGGGCATTTGATGGTGCTTCTTAAACAATCTCACACATGAGCATGTGGGAAAACACTTACTTATCTCACAGTTAAGAGAAAACATCAGCGTCACTCCAAAGCACAAACCGGTTTTGAATGGATCGGGTTTTCTAGAGTGGGAAGGAAAAGGTCACATCCAGTTTATGTGGTCATGGGAGTAAATTGAGTCCATTTGACCACAATCAATACCCAATTGACTACGGCGAGAGAAATAGTCACTAAACTTCCTTTTTGTCTCAACCAAGGACATAGCTGTAGGTAAAGTGTGATCATTAGAAACAATTACCAGCATTTCTGTCCTTCCCCTCATTGAACCCCCTTCTCATCTCTCCCCTTCACTGGCTGACTTATTTGCCAGTCTGCGTTTATCTTGATGATCCAATAATTTATACTTAGAGGCGACTGGGCCAAGGGAAGCAGCAGAGGGTGAGCCAAAAGAGCTAGCAATAGTGGCTAATTAGCTACAGCTGTTGATGGGACAGCTCCTCGGGCTGCCAGAGGAGCCTTGAAAAAATTGTTATCTAATGCAATCAGAGAAGACAAGCTATTTTTCACAGAATTAAGATCCCAGGAAAATTGGAGACAGTGAATGGAAGAGAGTTCTGTGAGAACGTATTTGTGGATATATGTATCACTGAGTACCTGCTGGCACATGGGACCTATCGTGTGTGTGTGTTGCTGCTTTCACAGGTGAGCCATTTCTTGCTAAATGAGGCTACAGAGCAGGGCAGAGACAAGCGCCCAGGAGAACACTTTACATCTTAGCATCCTTGCACCGTGGCTGCTTTTACATTTGCACTGTGTTCTTTGCCTGGCTTGCGAAATGTCTCCGTGTTGCTGCAGCAGAAAGAGCATCATTGCATCTGCAGCGTGTGTGTGGGCTGAGCGCCGAGCACAGCGATGCGGCCTGGTCTAATTCAAGTTACGTGCTCTTCAAAAATGTAATTGCATGCACGACTTTGAGTGATTTGACATTCTAGAAACAAAAGAAATTGACTTGAATTGACAGTCATTTGACATTTTCTGAAGCACAACAGGAATTGAAACCTGTTGCTATTGGGGTAGCATTAAGCTTGGTTGTTAGAGAACCTACCCCATGTGTGGAGGCTGTGTCTTCTAGCAGCGGCATGGCTTCGGTTCCATCTGTCGCTCTTAGCCGCTGGTCTTCGCTCTTTCTCTTTCCCTATTTCTTGTATCTCTCCAGTTGTCCTTACAATAAAATAAAAAGGCTACATGAAGTTGAAAAAAAAGCATTAAAAAAAGAGTAGAGCCATTGATGTATCTAGCAATGAAATATAATATATTCAGAGTCAACATGAGGGAGAAATCAGGAGCTGTTATGAGGCGTTGTGGAGGAAGAGGACCTCCTCTTCAGACCTTGCTAGAGGAAAAAAAAAGTCTTTTGCATGCAGAGTCACAGACAGTGAAGTGAAACACTCAACGCCACCGTGATAGATAGTGGCACAAACATCGTGTTGCTACAGGATGTTTGTGCTCTAAGGTATAATGAGGTAACGCTGCATGTGACAAAACATATCATGCATCTCCAAACAGTGGCTGTTACGCCGCTCATTAGTGGCCCCTGTGGTTCCCTTTTACCGGCGGTCAAACGGTTGCGGCTCAGTCCCACCGGTGATCTCAATTTATTCTAAAACTTAACTCAGATATCGTGCTTAAAGGGTGATTTTCAACAATCTGTGCATGTGTGCATGTGTGGGTTTGTGATGTGCATTGAAACACATGAATGGTGTTTGTGGTGTCTTACCTCGTTGTTTACCCTGGCGTTAGTTCTTGCTCTAGAAAGGCTTGCGAAAGCCGGCCTGCTGGCAGCAGCTGGAGAGTGTCAGCAGATGTGAATTGTCAAGCGTTCTGTTTGGTTCATTAGCTGCTCTTCCACTTGTACCAAACACAGCTGTTGCCTGGCCCACAGAGCAAAGGGGAGTGTGTGTGTGCAAGTGTGTGTGTTTCATATTTACGTGTGTTGTTGTACATGCACATGTTCATTTCAAGTCTGTCTATGCAGATACATGCGTGAACCAGGACAGCTCCTTGTGTCATTTTGTTTTTTGAGGTGTTGCATCCATATTTCTGTCTTTATATTCCTTTAGTATTTACCTGGAAACTATTTTAACAAGCCAATGCTTTTACTTTGAAGATTTTTCTATGAGAACACTGAACATTTTACACTAAACATGCTATCATGAGAAGACTGAACATTATATCATGAGAACACTGAACATTCTACCATGAGAACACTGAACATTCTAGCATGAGAACAGTGGACATTCTACCATGAGAATACTGAACATTCTACCATGAGAACACTGAACATTCTAGCATGAGAACACTGAACATTCTACCATGAGAACACTGAACATTCTACCATGAGAACAGTTGACATTCTACCATGAGAACACTGAACATTCTACCATGAGAACACTGAACATTCTACCATGAGAACACTGAACATTCTAGCATGAGAACACTGAACATTCTAGCATGAGAACACTGAACATTCTAGCATGAGAACACTGAACATTACATCATGAGAACACTGAACATTCTAGCATGAGAACACTGAACATTCTACCATGAGAACACTGAACATTCTAGCATGAGAACACTGAACATTCTAGCATGAGAACACTGAACATTACATCATGAGAACACTGAACATTCTAGCATGAGAACACTGAACATTACATCATGAGAACACTGAACATTCATAAAACTATGTTATAACCCATAAAATACTAATTGACATGAGCTATGCATGCATATTGGCAAAATACTAGTGGTGCTGGTGGAAATATCAATGCAACACAAGATGTAACTGCAAATGAAGTAACCGATTCTAATAAAACACTAAAAGATATTGTCAAAAAGTGTTTTTGTACAACAAAGTAAATGTTTCCTTAATAGAATTCATACTAACACTTGGAGTGAAGCTCGTGTGCTAACATTTCTTTGCAGCTATGGTTACATTTCCTGTCACATAAACAAGTGTTGATCAACAACAAACACAAGAAAATATTGACTCTGAACAAAAAAAAGAAAAGAAAAATCCATGTTGGTCCAAAAATCTGGGCTCATCACTGCTACAGTATCTCATTTCTGCTCCTGAGGTTGAGCATTAGGACTGTAGAACCATACAAAGGTATCATCGCTTCTGTTTTTAGCATGTGCGGCTCGGCGTTAATTAAAAGCCCTGTATTGCTCTAACCACTCATCTCTGTATACAAAACTATTATTACTCTTGTCATTTTTTTCTTATGTTGTTTACTCGTGGCATATCCAACTATTGTTCTGGCCGGTCAGAGCTCATTTTAGAATAATATGCATGCAGATTGCTGCACCCTCTGAATAAATATTTATTCAGAGCCAAGGTCTGCTCTAATTAACAGGAAGGCGGCTGGAGAAATTCTATTATGCCTCACAACGGAGTCACCAGCAGTTCTGCGCGTCTCAGGTCAGCTGGTCCACTTGCGTAGACGTCTCGTTTGCGCGTGTCTACACAGTGTGTGTGTGTGTGATGTGTGCTCATGAATATGTGTGTGTCTGCATATATATATATATATATATATGTGTGTGTGTGTGTGTGTGTGTGTGTGTGTGTGTGTGTGTGTGTGTGTGGAAATGTTGGCAGGAACCTGATACAAAGGAAGTCAGTCAACAAATGTTCCAACTGCATTAGGCTGGTATTTTCCCTGCCCTTGAGTCTGATGTGATGCTAAATTGTTGTTGCTTTTAGCAGATAAAGACTGTGCTATAAAATCAATTACAAACATTAAAGGCTGGAAATATTTGTGTTTATAATGATGATGAAACCGTGTGCTCAGTAAACGTGATGTGTCTCAGCAACTGTCACTGCCGTCTCTGCCATTGCACTGATGAAAACAAACATGTCATTCCCTTTATTGCAAGGATTGTTTTAAAAAGGCACAACTTTTTAACACGGTGGCCCCCCGACGGCCCTCTAACCACAAACAGTCACTGCAACTTTGAAAGTTCGCAATGCATGAAGGCACTTTTGACACCGAAATAAATAAATAAAAGGGAAGTACGTGACTCTGTTAAGTCTGAGAGCTGAGGAAAAGAGAATTAAAGAAAGGGGAAGACGGAGCACCGGGGGTAGCGTCTGGGTGACACGTAGCGGTATAGGTTTGCGAGTAGAAATCCCCCCCCCCCCTTCGCCTACGTTTTCGTGAAATCCCTCTAGCCTAATTAGGTGAAAAAGCATAGGATGTTTATGAAGCATTCTGCCAATGACAGCCACTAAAAAGCCATCGACTGCAAAAGCAGCGACAGGGTGGATCGACGTGCCCACAGAAGGATACGCCATGAGGGTATTTACCCCGAACCTGCAGAGCTTGCAGACAACATCTTAATAAGCCGAACACTATGATACATTTCTTAACACAGCCGGTAGGTCTCTCCGGAGGACTGTGCACCAGTGCACAAATCTAATTGGGTTTTCCCTTTCTCCAGCATCATTGTAGTGTTACATTATTGTTGTATGAAGTTATATCCTTATCGCCAAGTACTTTAATGCCAGTAATGACACCTTTCTTTTTTTTTTCCTTGTATCTCTCTCTCTCTCTCTCTCTCTCTCTCCCTCAACTTCAAACACTTCCTCTGTATTACTTTTCTGTCAAAGTTTCGATGACATCACCTAACAAGGGACACGTTTAAGGGCGCCCTACTGCAGATGTTTAGTATTTTCTAACCTGGCATCGGTTTTTATTGTGAAGGGACAGAGGCTGTGCTTTCTCTGGACCACGCTTTATATACTACAAAAGGGGATTGTTCATAATGATAACTGTGAGTAGTGCAGCAGAATGATTGCAGAGCGATGCACTGATTGTTGCAAATCTGACAGGAGTGGGATTGCTCGGGCTCCTGTTTGAAAAATCTTCTACACTATTATCTAGGGTCCCTCTACCTTCACATATACCACTTAACGTGTAGGAGTCAGTGGGACTTCAACAAATGAGGAGCTGGTCGGCGTCAAGAAACAGAACAATAACTGCTTCTCGCTGCAGACATGGAATGCTTAGAGAAATATATGCTCCAAGTCTCCGGGAACTTTAAGAAATGTTTTCTCTCTTCCTGCAAACATGATGTGGATTGTGTACTTTGCAGAGTGGATCTTTATTGGCCCCACCAGGCACCGTCCAAGTGTGTCTGACATGTGTGAGAGCTGGATCTGCTGCTCGTGTCTCTCACTCTGAGCGACGACGATGAGGAGGGAAAACAGCTTTTATGTTTTCATTCACACAGCTACTGTTTACATGCCCACTGTTTCTGGCCATGCGAATCACCTCAACACACACACACACACACACACACTGCTGCTGCCACAGTCTGCATCAAACACGAGCCTGGGTCAACGGGACAGCCAGCAGAGGGAAGAAAGAAAAGAAAAAAAGATATACATATCCGTCTTCTGTGAGGCTAAACACAGCACCGTTGTTCCGTTGCGTTCTTTAAGCCTACCCACAAATTGCCCACCTTCTGAGGCAGCAGGGAATTGGATCTCTGGAGGCCTGCTGGTTTAGGCAGAGATGGGAAACCATGTTCAGCCTGCATGAGCTGACAGTGAATCCGTTAATTAAGCATGCTAATGGTTTTAATTGTAGCTGGTGGTGAACCCAGCTGTTGAGGTAAATACTAGGTTTAGCCCACTGGCTGTCAGGACTCAACTTTATGACTCTGCGTGTTTGTGTGTTTGTGTGTGCGTGTGAGAATTAAGTGCTGGCACACATTTTCATGCATGAGTGAAGAGGCACAGAGAGAGAGAGAGAGAGAGAGAGTTTACCTAGCTGCAGAGTGGGAAGGAGGTGAGAGGTGGGCAATGTTCAAGAAGGGTTAGGGGAGATAGAACGTCGAGGGAGAAAGATCAGCTTTTTTAACCTCCTGGCTTTCCGTCCTCCTCCCTGCATCAACTTTCATTTCTGCATCTGCTTCCAGCAAAATATCCAATGCCCGGGGATTAGAGAGCCGAGCTCGAGCTAATGTCAGGTTAATGCTATCACCCAAGATGCCAGTAGGCGAGGCAGCGGCAGCTTCACAAACAGGTTCATCTTGGCCCTCAGTCAGCTTCTGAAATGCTTATTCTCATTGTCCAGTGTTCTTGTTTTTTTGTCGATTTAGTTTAGATGTATTTATTTCACTTGTGCTAAAGGGCAATATCGTAACGTAATGAGTTTTAAAAGCATCTGTGGTTATAGTTTCGCTTGTGGTTAATGATCAAATGTCTCTTTACCCTAATGATATCTTGCCTACTTTCAGGAGAGGTCTGGAATCCATGCAGGTGTATTTTAATCACAGAGGAGGAGACGTAATAGTACTAAAGTACCTGCAGCGAGTGTCTCTTAACAGAAGGGTCCTCTTTCATGAATATTCAAAAGGGTCTTTTTCATTGGCATCGGGTCATTGGCAGAGAGAGCAAAGCTCAAACTATGAATCCGACTGGGAAAACAAATCTTCACTCCACTTCATCAGTCTTTTTTTTTATGCTAAGAGTTAATTGGAGGTGAACCTTGGTATTTCTGCAGCTTTTGAGAGTGTCACCAAAATTTGATTTCACTCTCTAGGCGACTTAATTCTAAAATTGGTCAGATTTAACTTAATTTATTTAAAGAAAAAAACTGTTTTATATAATCTAGTTATAACATTAACGAAGACACGTTTAGAAAAGGTGGTAATTGTTGCCTCTCCAGTCAAATTACTCAAGATTACTTGTTAGCTGCAATTCCAATATTAGCCAAAACATAGCAAATGAGCTAACATCCCTACCATTACTATATTTGCTGTAGTTTGAATCACCTCTTTCTACCATAAAGGGTGACAACATGGACAAGTGGACATGTTGCAGCTTTAAGATCTTTGTAAAACCATTAAAACCTCAGAAAAATACTCCACCCTAAGAGCTTACGCTTCTTGATGTCGGACTACAATAACGTCACAAGATGTTCGACTCTTTCTTGTTCTTTTTGACGATTTATACAAACGTGATCTCGCCCCCAGACAGCATAAAGGAACATTGGATTCTTGTTTACAGTCAAGAGATGAGAGAGGAAATCAGTGTGAGCCCTGCTGTCTTGTCATTTTGTAATCCTCTTGTGATTACTGCAAGCAGCCACATCTAATAGAGAGAGAGACCTCTTTCTTGTGTTTTAAGATCAGTTGGAAAGCATTTACAAGTAGAAGCTCGGAGGTTTACAACCGATTCGGCTGCATTATAACGTAGCGATGACTGACGTGCGCTGCGGTACCACTTTGCTTTTTAAAAAAAAAGACTTTAACACACAACATATAGCATCAACATTGTTCCTGTGTTCATCCTTTGCATTTGTCCATAATTTACTGAATCTTGTTAATTTCTTAAATTAATGTAGGGCGGAAACATGCATCCATTAAATGCCTGAAATTAAAGCGTAAATGCAGTCTGTTGCATTTGCCGTCATCAGAATTCATGCTCCTGGTCTCATTGCGGTGCCATTGTGTGCATTCATACCATGCATATGCAAAAATAGGAAATCAGAAAAGCCAAGCACTGCGTGATAAATGCTTTCTTCGGTTTGCCTCGACCTGTGCATTTGCCCGATGCATAAACTTTTCACAAAGCCGTTGCAGGTGGACGTCTGAGGGGAATTAGATATTGATGTTATAGATAACCTCAGCTCATGTCAATAAGCAATTTTATGTTACTCATCTGTTAATCACAGAGAAGAGATGGAGGCAGGGGGAGGGAGGGAGGGAGGTAAGAGATGTATGTTTAGGAGAGATGAGAGTGTGTGTCTATGGTGAGATAAACAGACAATAGTGTAACATAGAGAGAGAGAGGACTGTAGCTCACTAACACAGACACACAGCCTGTCCTTCCTCTGTCCTGTTGTCTGCTGGCCTGTTAGACCCTAATCCTTTTTATCTGTATTTGTGTTTGTCCGGCCATACGTGTGTGTGTGTGTGTGTGTGTGTGTGTGTGTGTGTGTGTGTGTGTGTGTGTGTGTGTGTGTGTGTGTGTGTGCGACTGAGCTGCCATGCGTGTTAGCGAGTGGCTGCATGTGATGAAGATGTCAGAGGGAGCTGATTAGCCGCCTGTTACCTTCTCTCCCAGGAGAAAGGGGGTCTTGCTGCGGGCAGAGTGACAGATGCGGACCCATATCATTACCGTGGGAGAGACCTCTGGGTGGAATTTCTTCCTCCAGACATTCCAGAGATACCTGTGCATGCCCTTGTGATTATATGGATGTTTATATGTATGTACCTTTGTATCCTAAAAATGCCTCCGGGGGACTGTTGCAAGATTCGCGTTTATTCACAAAGAGACATTGGGCAAGCGTGCAGAAGGAGACGTGCAAAAATGTCCATATGAACTTGCGACCTTCATATAGTGCTATAAAACGAAGGTGGTTTATGCAGTGGAGAGTCTCAAAGGTACTTAGACCGCTGCAGAAAGCCCGAGGACACAGCAAAAGTATGAGATCGGAATCTGTTTTCTTGGCTTTGGGATAGCTTCTGATATTGAGCCTGGAATTACTTTCATGTAATCCATTCATTCTCATAGCGGATTCCTGGAGGAACCACATTCTGATGATTACTCTGGTAATCTCCTTGGAAAGGCTTTGGTGTATGGATACGGGAAGTCAGGAGCCCACAATGGTTTGGACATGACGACAATGTAACCAGCTATAATGCACCGTATTTAACGAGATGCGAGTTATTTCATTATTTTCTAGCATTTATTTCATTATGAGTTCATCATTCTCAAAACCTGCTGTGAGAACTTCACGCATTTATTGTTCCAGTAAATCAACGACCGGAATCCCGTCGCTGCGGTATATATCTTTTTCCCACTGCAACAGAACTATAAATTCCAAGATATTAAAGAAAAAGAATGAGCAAACGGTGGGAGACAGGAAGCTGCTCCCCCCTTTGACATCGGTTTGTGCTATCACTCCTTTTGACACGTGGCTGCATGTGACAAGATGACACACAGGCTGGACAACTAAGACAAGGAACAAGGGGCAGCAGATACAAATGACGCCCCCCTCAGGGCATTCCCTTCATCCTGTCTCCTGTCGGAGAGAGGAAAAAGAAGGACGGGATTGAGACACAGAACTCCAGGATAGGTGGCCACAGAGTCTTGAATACTGGCCACAATGAGACGTGCTCACCTTGCTACCTCAATATGCTGCATACATAGAGAATGGTGGTTAAACTAAAGACTCCACCTAAAAGGAATTCAAACTTCATGAAGCTACCATCTGGAAGCAGTTTATTTGTCGGGCATTCTTAGCAACTTGTTCACTTCCCTTTGGCCCAAATCCCAAATCCCAATTCACCCCTTACCCCTACCACTTAGCCCTAACCCTAAGGTATACGGTGAAATGCTAGGGATATGTGGACCTCCAAACGGAGGTTTTATAGAGGCTCACTCCATACTTATTGGTTTGCTGCCCTTTCAAATATGTATTATAGACATAACAAACATAAAAATCACTAGTTGTGTGTGTGCGGTCTATAGCTAAATAGCTAAAGTTGTAACATTGTTTTGAAGCTGATTTGTTTGTTATGGGGTGTCCCATTTCATAGGAGAATATTTCAACCACCACCCCTTGTAACTCTGTTTCAAGGGGTAGGGGTGAAAATAAGAAATAGGATTGGCCCTTTGTCTAGCAGCTCTGTAATGACATTAGTCCGTAGCCCATGTGCAGCACATTTCCTCTCCAATGTAAAAAGCATGAAGGAACTCCTCAACTCTCATCCGTTTTTGGCTCAGGCTACCATCCGGAGGAAAACAGCAAGGCACCAGGCTGCGTGAGGGCCCATTAGTCAAAGAAAGCTCTACGAAAGAAGTTTTATGGGTAAGGTTATGATACCTAGAGGTAGCATAAGAGCAGGGTTTTCTCCCTGCAAGCCTGGCGAATGTCATTCGTTGCAGATGGCAGTAAGTAACCGAAGTAACCACCGCTAAACGCTCGAGTGCAGACTAACCTGCATTCAAGTCCCAGTAATCACTGGGACTGAATGGCCATTTTCTCCAACCACTGCTTTCAAACATGGTAGACATTTTTTTTTTTTTTTAAGTAGCCTGGTTGGAAGCACAGAGGCGTCTGCATAGGTAAAATATTTATATTTTTTGTGCCAGCTTGTGTAACTCTTTTAAAATCACATCATTTGGGATGTGTGTGTCTCTCAGCTGTTCTTGCGCTGAAAACACTCCACGCAGCTCTACAAGTCCAGCGAGGGAGGATGAGGAGACCGGGAGTGGGAGTGAGGAGAATTTGTGTGTTCTGTTTTGTTTTTTGCAGCCCTGAATGTAATAATTGGCCAAGGACACCCTGCGAATGAATAAACAAAAAATGTTAACCTTTTGCAGTGCTACAGGGTATAAAATTGACATGCATGCATACGTGCAGTTTTACATACTGTATATGCTAGTTCTTTTTTTTTTTATATCTGGTTAACCAAATAAATTGTATGCAATGTCAGCATTGGAATCATGAAGCAGACAATTCCCTCCCTGTCCATACCTGGCCTCCAAATGAAGATATTATATAATATAGATATGAATAAACACATTAGGCTACCTCGGATCTTGCTGACGGTGCGTTATTGCTGATCAAAGTTGATTATGGTGAGACAAAAGCTTTCATTGGCCTGAGACGTAAGCCCCACTCAGGAGGCTTGGACCATTATTTCATATGTCAATTAAGCCTTCATTAGAGCACTCTCTCCTTCTATAGTCTGCTCTCTGTTTATACCTGAACCTGATGGCAGTTCTAATCCTCATCACCGTCCTGTCATCCAGGAGATGGAGGTGCCAGCAGATACATGACGGTGGGATGACAACAACCACTTTGCTTTGCGTTGACCTTTGTGTGAGCAGCGTGCATCGAGATATTCTCGGCACCATCTGGTGTTACGCTGCTGTTTCTTTGGTTTTTAACCATGACTGAATGTCCTAAGAATGTCCTTTTGTGGTGAACTGATGTATAGACTTTGATGCAAGCATCAAAATATCCTTAGAATAAATGAGTGTATTTTCAATTTTTTTTTTATAGATTGCATGGATGAGTGATTCAGAGAAAGATGGGGGTGTTTTTAATCTGGGATGTCGCCACTTAAATCCCAGTCACTTAATTTAACCTCCTTTTGTTTAATTAACCTCAGATTTCAGAGCTAATTAGGTTCAGGTATTAAAGACAGATTTATTTTTTTCCCCACTCTAGCTGTGGGCGGAAGTATGGATGTGGACTTGCTTTGCCTCAGACGAGATATGATGTGGCACCAGATTGAGCCTGTAGGGAAGATGGGATCCAGTGATGGGGAGTGAGCATGTGCTGTGTGTTTTTGTGTGTGTCTTTGTGTGTGTGTGTGAAGGAGATTGTGGAGGGCTCAAGTGTTGTTAGTTGTTCCGTCATGTTGAAATGCCATGTTTTCCGTGCATTCAGTAACATTATTATACCTTGAGATGCGCTGCACAATGACCATTATCACACTGCAGAATAATGGAGAGCTAAATAAAGGGGAAAGGCTTATTTTTCACGTGCAGAAAAAACTAATTAGAACAATATAAAAGATCAAGGCTTTCTATTGTGTTCCTTTCTCTCTGAGTTTGTACCTTGAGATTCTTGAAAAGGTATTTTGTAATTGAATCTGACGTTTGTTGTTTGTTGTTTGTTTTTTTTTGCTTTTTGTGTGACCAAACACATCTTCAGACGCCCGGACAAAAACCCAATTCTTCCTTTTTTATCTTCAAACACAAAGCAGATGTTTACGGTCTTAATAATCGATGATAATCTCATAATCGATGTCCACAGACGGCGTGCTTCGTTGTGGTTTTTACTAGAAGATAAACATTAAAATGCACACCAGAACTTTAAACGTTGACCCCTGTTTTTTTTTTGTTTTTGTTTTTTTTACTAAGATCCTGTCGCGGGACAGCAGCTCTGCACTGGGAGGCGATTGGCACCAGTGTGTACCTCTTAGTGACAGAGTGACAGAGCAGCCACAAGAAGCGTCCACTGTCCACCCAAAGCTGTCATGCCGTGCCTCATTAGCCTGATGAGAGATCCAAGGGAAGCGGCCCCCGCGCTAACCTCCCGGGGCCCGAATCAATGTGCGCACAGCAGGGTGTGGGAGGGAGGGGTGACAAAAGCATCCATCCTATCGCTCGGTCGACAATGCTAAGGGGTTAATTATTGAGGTGGTGATTGCAAAGGGCCAGGCCTCTTGTGCGAATGAAGCGTAAACAAACGCAAATTGGAAACAAGTATCACACAGCTTCAGTATTGGACCTCTCAGAGACCTGCGTCTGATTCGAACCATCACAGCACCCGTTTCTGGGCAAGATAAGGATGTGAAGTGGTTGTCTGTGCATCCATCCCTCCATCCATCCACCGCTCTACCGCCACTCATCCACTTTTGGAAATACAAAAGCCTCTCTTATGGGTAGCTTATCACCCGTGCAATGGCAAAGTTCGAATGCAAATCCGCCCTCACAGCTCCGATAGCCATTGAAATCCTCTCTGAAAGGCAACGACTGTCAATTTACAAAACACCTGGTGTCTAAAAAAAACAACTACTTTTTTGGCCATAGATTGAAAATGAGTTTGACAGGAGAGCCAAATGTAATTTACAACGTACTGTTTTAAGACTGACTGATATTGTGATTTTCTGAGTCGCAGCACATTGAGTTCCATTCAGTTGGCACAATAGTCAGTAAATGTGTCCTTGTTAGGCAGCTTTGTCTGCGGCTGCAGCATTTATCAAAAGTGGTTGCGATTGATTTTCACTTTTGTATACAGGCGGGGGGGGGGGGGGGGTGCATGAAGCATCACAATCAAGTCCAGTAATAGGAAATACATTCAAGAGAGTTAACCAGAGGTACTTATGGGGTAAATGAGGGGAATGCTGCACACTGGACAGCATCTAAATGTTACTTGAATACCCAAAGCATGCAACGAGTGTCACACGTACTCTGTAAACATTCCAAATAAATGGAAGGCACTTTTCGCAGCATTGCTAAAAACCTCACGCCTCTTTGACTGCTGCTGAAAAAAGGCCAAACTCATACATCTCTATATGTCAATACTGAGCGAAAATGTGTGTCGATCATTTAGAATGGACTTATTTTGATTTGCCTCCTCTCATCACAGCCATACCTGGCATTCCCCCCCACAATGCTTAGGGGGCAACGAAAATTCCCTAAAAGTTACAAAAAAAATTTTTTTTTAAATCGATGCACATTTTTGATCGAAGGTGTTTCTATTTTCATGTTTACTTGCATGCACCACAGTCCCACACACACCCACACCCCCTTCACCTCCCCGCCAGCCTGCACCCTTGAATAAATAAATCATTGGAATTGTCAATCCTTTGCTGTTATCTCATCAGCTGTGGACTATTTAGCATTAGATGATTCTCACTGTAGAATATTGCTGTGGTATTGATGTTTCTTACCCTGCCTCTCGGAGTTAAAACCACTAAACAGGCATAAACACACACACACACACACTCATACACCTCACACAGTCAACACAGCACAACAACAACAACAACACAATGAAGGGCCTCTCATCCAGGGCCTGAGTATAATTAACTGGAGAGGCTGAGTTTAGGGATTACTCCAGGAGGGGCGGTGAATTAAAGCTCAGCTAATGAGTTGAAGTTTCTTAATTTGTTCTCCCCCGTAATTCCAGAATGGATTAGCAGTAGCTTTAGTCGCCTTTTCCCACTGATTAGCGCGGCTCGCTCGGCTCCGCATTTTTAACGGCAGGGAGCAGAGAGGAGAGGGGAGCAGCGGGGATGGTTTACATGGCTTATGAGTCGACGTGTTGAGTGGTAAATGTGCATCAGTGTGAGGCAGATAAAGGTGGTCACCTCCTTGAGAGGCTGAGACAATCAAATCGGGTCGATTGTCCCAATGAAATCAGTGTGCTAAAGGGTCAGACGACATTTTTCTTTCACAGAATCTAGGTTTTTGATTAAACTTGGGAGTAACTTGTGGTTACAGTTCTGATGTATTGTTGATTTATGACAAAATAAAACACAATACTTATGAGAAATACTCACTTTTTCTGTACTGTACCTTCAGAGCATCTCTATTTTCCTCTCCGTCAGTCTCCCCTCTCCCTCCCTCCCGGTCTGTCTGTCTCTGCGGCAGCGCCAGGATAGCGGGCTTAAGACTGTCAATTAGGGTTAAGAGGCTCCGAGGGTGGTGAAGATCAGCCGAGCAAGACGCCTGGACCTGGCACAGCACCTGATGCCTAATAATGAAAATTGACAGGGCTTGTTTTTTAAGTCTCTGGCTACTGTGGGCCATATTGCTCGGGAGCACAATACAGCCGGAGGGTGGAAAGCCACACCTTCAGGCAGGTTTTTCCATTAGCCTTATGCTCCCTCACAGGCATGCCCGAGTGCTAGTGTGTCAATAATATACAAACCTTGCATGCCAGTCAAAGCTGGCTAATGAAAAAAAAACAAAATACTATCTTGAATATAATCACCACCACTCTAGTGTGATGCTATTTTCTGAGGACATAGTGAGACACGGTGTCATATGAAGTCGCCTTGTGCATGCTGCTCTTATTTAAATGATCCAGAAACATCCAATCAAGCTTTAAATCATTTACACAGTGCATTTGATGGATGCAACACACTTGGCATTGATTCTTCAGTCCACAAGACAAACAACGAACAGCGTGAGAGACAAAGCATGCAGATTGCATAATGATTCCCTTTGGTTTCAGCAGACCTGCAAGAAGCATATATTCCTCTTTACAGGTCTCCCATGACTCATCTACTTATACGTATCTGCCTTTTGCTTCTCATCAGCTACATTTACCTCCAGAATCAATAGGAGCCCACTTATAATCCAGTCGTTTAAGAATCCGTCTCGATGTACATGACCTCACGAAGCAAACAAACTGATGCATGCCCACATTAAGCAGTCGCACAGTTACTCTGAGTAATATTGGCCTTCAGAGATGAAGATTAAATTTCTTAAGCTTTTTGATGCACCAACAAAATGTGACTCAGTCATAAAACTAAAAAAAAAAAAAAAAAACCTGCAAGACTGCTGGCAGGGTTTTGGCTCCACGCTGTCAAAACATCCAATAAAGTAGGTGAGAAGGGTGTGCTGCCAATTAGGGAGCAGTAAAAAACGGGGGGGGCGCTCGGGAGAGGTTTGATTGTGAAACAGCTTCACAACATCCTCAGATTATTTTTAGCCTCTGCCCCAAAGCAGAGGCTTGTGAAAGGTGTGTAAATATGCCCGTTAGGCAGGAATCTCACACCCGCGCCACAGCATCAAGTGTTGAATTCAGGCCTAGCTTAATAAGGTATGAAGTGAAAACTACTCTCGGTCTACAAGGGAACATGTGCGCTCTCATTAGGATCTCTTGTGCGTGTAGCGGGAGGGAAGAGAAAGGAAATGTTCAGGATCTAAAGCCTGAGGCTGACAAATTAGTGGGTAGATGCACATAACATGAACAGGCTTTCTGAATGATTAGAGTGACATAGACATCTCATTGGTGGACAGGCTTTAATAAGGAAACTCAATTGCCATGGCGACAGCCCCACGACTCAAGATTGGAGCAGTGGGCGGGCTTGAAACACAGTCAAATTTGCAGGCGCTTATATTGCTTCTGCAGGCACTTGTGCTGATGTGGCTCGTGTTTGTGATGGCTTGTCGTTGTTTCACGTTGGATACTGAGTCTGAGTGAGTGCTGTAGTGACGAGGAGACCGGCCTTTCTTAAAATGTGAGGGTCCTCTGGGTGTTAGTGCTTCACTAATTAGCAGTTTTATCATTTGCAGAGTAGCAGACGTTTATGAGAGTACAAAATCTACATATCACCATAAACTGTGTGTTTGATTCTGCAGCAAAGATAGAGAAGGAGTTCCAATCTGTGCAGTCTAGTGTGCATGAAAAAAAAAAGTTTCTTTTTGTCATACTTTGTGCAATTGTATTCCTCTTTACAGGTCTCCCATGACTCATCTACTTATATATATACGTATATATATACGTATCTGCCTTTTGCTTCTCATGAGCTACATTTACCTCCACAATCGATAGGAGCCAACTTATAATCCAGTCGTTTAACAATCCGTCTCGATGTACATGACCTCACGAAGCAAACAAACTGATGCATGCCCACAGTAAGCAGTCGCGCAGTTACTCTGAGTAATTGTTTTTGTTTTATTGAATGGAGGCAAATTATGAGACAATAAAAAGACAAAAAAAGTGGAAAAATATATAAAAATAAAATAATTCAATCTGGGTTTTTACTGTTCTTCATCTGTCACGTCTAAGTGCTCTAAAGTTAATTTGATTTATATTCCTCCCTTACTTAAAACTTCATATTAGACCTACATGCATACACAAAAGTCACAAATTCAGTAGTGTGTCTGTGTGTGCAGGACTTTAACCAAACTGTCAGGCAAGATACCTGACACTGTGCCTGACCCGGGCGGCAATGTACCAGGCACCTCTGTGATCTCTGCGTATGGCTACGCTGTGCCTGAGGAGTGAAGCTGTTATTTTTGTTAGAAAATATCCTGAAAAAGCATCTGAATTTCATGAACCTATTGAAGTAAAAATCACTCTCGAGTGGTAAGTCACGTTTTGTGTATACCGAACGGCGTCACCTGTAGGTCAAGTGCAAAAGTGAAACACGGAGGTGGTGGAGTTACGGTATGTGGGATGTTTTCTGCATTTGTGGTTTGCAAGCTGCAATGCGAAAAAGTCCATTAATGCAAAGGAGAAGCAAAAGACATCAGCGAAAGCTTCTGAGCCTGAACGAGTTGTGCCTTGGAAGTTAAAGGGGTCATTTTTCAATAAGATAACGCACCAGTGCAGATGGGGAAAAAGCAAGTCAGGGTTCCAGCGGCATTCTCTGTTGGTGATGTTTTTGACCCAGTCAGTCACCAGATCTTAACCCCATAGATTATATATGGATGCACATCAAGGCTGAACTGGTTGGCAGGAAATGTGGGGGCACTGATCAGTTGTGGGCAGCATTCAGAGATGAATGGAACATCATTAGAGCAGCACTCTGTAAAAAGGCTTTCAGATAGCGAACCTTAACTGCTCTGTTGTTAGTAGAAAAACAAAGGAAAAAGCTGACCCGTACTAAAACAGTCCCTTCACACAGATGATGTGTAACACTGTCGCATATTTCACTTGTATTAGTTAAAATAACAGTGTAATGAAAAATAAAATGATGACTTTGCCAAGTGGAGTCGATTTGCACGGTGCATTGATAAGAACGTGAGGTACTAATGCAACCATGCATGTATGTAAGTGAGAATGAAACCGAGATCCCTGTTGATATTAAATAGAGGGACACGTTCTTTAGCCAGAGGGTCCGAACACCGCTGACCCTCTGCTGTGACTACAGTCGTCTCGACAGTGCTTACACTTTCATGCATGGCCCCCCCCCCTCAGGCCTGATGCAGCCACTATAGCCTTCAGAGATGTGACCAGACTAAAGAATTACTAGTGCAGCCAGGGCACCGAAACAACACCACAGAGTCGTGCATCACTCACTAACAAAGACCCAAACTGGCACAGCCTGCCTCTCACTGACACTTTTTTTTTTCTCTTCTGCCAGCCAACCCACCTGTGGCAAAGAACGCATGAGAATGAACTGTGAGCAAGACCTCCAAAAAAAAAGCTTTATATACCAGAGCTGTGAGAAAGTTGTAGATATCATTGAAACAATGTTGTGGTTGTTTTTGACAATTGCCAACAGGTGTGGTTCCTAAAATTAAAATTTAAAAATTCTATTAGGGATAGGTTCCCCTGGGGGTTGACATGGAAGCCCAAACTTAAATTGGCTAAATTTTTTATAGAGAAAACATGTAAATTGGTCCCATTTGACCAACAGAAGGGTTAATATTTGTTCTGGATGTTCTGCCACATATAAATCTTTTTTCATGGATAGGGAATCAGCATGTGGTCATTTTACATTCAGCTGTGAGCTATGTATTATATAAGTAGCACAACTACTTGGCCAATGCTCTGCTATAGTTCTTGAGGTCTGATTGCCACCAAACACCATTAAGACTTATCAAGTTAATTTGGGCACTTTAAAAACTAATTGGTGGAACCTAATTTGCAACCATATGAAACAAATAACACCAAAGTATCATTTCTTTCTCACATGTGTTGGCTGGACGTTCAGTAATTGCGTATGATTAATTTCTAAATGGTAATTAAGCCCCGGGTACTCATAAGTATCCCTCGTGGTCCGGAGCAAAGGTTTCCTGCTACTCGTTTTATTTACTCGTGCTCATGATATAATGAATCTGGCACTTAATTTTATGCTAATCAAAGCCCCATTTTCTCAAGGTTACCCACAAAGTCACGTCTTTCTACTTCTTTTTTTTGGCATTAAACTGCGTTGAAGACTTAAATTGACCACAGGTGAGCTGGTAATAGGGACAAAGTGCTCGTCATCTCTTTGATGGAGTGGGTGAGATATTGCATGACTCATTTGACCATATGAGTCTGTGGGGAAAAAAAGTCTTTCACATCTCCCCTTATCTCATTCCATAATTCATCACACACACTGGATTTTTTTCAAAAGGGATCTGTCATCAGTGTAGATTTTTATTGACAATAGGCTGTCTCGTAGTTCGCTGATTGGTTTCCAGACAGGCTGAGCCTCTGATGAGAAATGAAGATGAGTAGGATACCTGTCACATTTGTCAGTTCCCAATCCCTGTGTGCATGCCACCCTACGATGAATTAATAATTAATCAAGAATTTTTTTTTTTTTTTTTTTTAAGTCTCACTGACTGATGGGCGAATTATGAGTTCGTCTTTGATGATTTTATGCTAAATCATGTCAGTAATTTTCCTCTGAATTCAGCTGAATCCCCATTAAGCCAAAGTGTTCCTCGAAATCTCCCACATCAACAATCCCACCATGTGAATCCCTTATATCCAGGAAGCTTTGAGTAAACTCTCTGCAGCAGTCTCTCAGGCTGGCTCAGACATCCGGTCCTCACTGTGGACAAACCATCATTATGTCCATGATTAGACTCCTTGTGTGGGAATACCCAACGCTCTCCTCCCTGTGTGAGCCTAATGCCGTGTGGCAGGTCCGGCACTCAACTGCCTAAACACATCTGTCATGTTTTGTCATAGTGACACAGCAACCAGCCAACTCCCACCTCTGTGACAGGGTACACTACATCACACTGCAGCACTTCTACAGTATGTGCATGAAAATGTGCAGCAGAAAAAAGAAAGAAAGAGGTGGGGTTGTGTGAGCTTAACATTGCATGCTTTACGTAGAAATCACAGGATGCAGAAGTGACAGAGAGCAAAGTGAGATGTTGGAAGAGAGGCTTAGAGACGTACAAATGACTGAGCATGTATGCAAAAAAAAATAGATCAAGCAAACGCTTGCATCAACACACCCCAGTTTCGGATAGTTTGCATTTCAAAAAGCTGCACAAGTACCTTAAAGGTTCAAATGTGGGACCTCCTGCTGGCCGAGTGATCCACCATCTAACTATACAGCTTCCACAATCTGCATCTGAGCACAGAGTCTTGTTACCTTCCAATGTTTCCCCTCATTCTGAGTTCAAATCTGGCTTGTGCACGAGACAAAATCGCTGCGATATCAGTAAATGGAAAAAAAAACAACAACCTTGTATTTACCTTACAGGCCTTATTACCTTGCTGAATCTTGCTCCTACGTTGTTCTTAACAGCCTTGCAACATCATTCCCTTTGAATCTCTTTTCTCTCGAGTTGCCCATCCAGTATTTATTTCAACATGAATTGATCAGATTAAACCCAGACAAGTGAAACAAATCAGTAAGATATCTGTTGGGTAGCGAAGCACAGTGTGTTCATGTGGGCCTCTGTGTAGCCTTTAGCATCCCAAGTCCAAAACTGACCTATGACATTGAATAATCAACTGTCCAAAGCAACAAAAAAAAATTTATGAAAATAAAAAAAAAACTTGTTGCTGTTATCTTGGAAAGACATACTTTACATAAGACATATTAGAACAATGTCTGAGAGGAAAATGTATAATCAAGAAAAATAACACTTTAGCTTAAATCTGACATATTTTCATTTCTGTTTTTTCACCAACACACACACTAACAAACCCAGAATCGAAAGCTCTAAATAATAGTATCAAACAAAACAAGTGGGAATGGGTTAGATATAAAGACTTAGCATGGCAAAGCTCAAGAGGAGCCAATGCAGACATGGTTGACTAATTCTTTGTGGTCGTGGTTCCCTGCAGGGGGTTCAGCTGGATGGTGATGGGCAGTACCCCCATGGATTATCTTAGCATGGCTACAGTTGGAGGCGAAAAATGTCATTAGTGGCTCTTGACATGAGCAACGCACACGCACATCTCTCAGGAATGTGCACGCCCACATGCTCCTCAAGCTATGCTAATTAACCCGTCACAGTGTGGAGAGCCAAAATATTAATAAATGAAGATGTCTGAGAGGACGGCATGTATGTAAGAAGTCCAGGGGTCACGCTGATCTCTGCATGACATCCCAGATAAAAAGTATTCTGCTTGACATGATGTCATTTTTGGAATGTTGCTTTAACCTTTTCTTCGGCACGCCACATGGAGCATTCCTGAGTTGTGTTTGTGTGGTTACTGTCACTTTTAGTATCATTCGATAGATTTACTCAGAGTAAATGTTAATAACCAGCATTGGTTTGTTGGTTTTCCTGTCTTTTGGCAGGATTACACAAAAACTACTCGGCAGATGCTCATAAAACTTGGTGGGAGGGTTGGGAATATGGTTCTGAAGAGCCCATAAATTTTTTTTGAAGTAGATCAGGATGAAAGGGGTAGATTCATTTTTATGGTTTTTTTTGTAAATTTTAATTAATAGGTTTACTTGCTTTAATTTGATGATTTGAGTTTATGCGAACAATTTCTTACCTGCTCCGTAACACTAGTCTAAATTGTGGAACCCAAAAATATTGATGAATACAAAGAAATGTATCTCTTAAAATGGAAAAAATACAAAGAATAGAACAGGAAGTCAAGCAGTAATCTGCATTTTGGAGAGACTGACCGAGTGACGGTCTAGTATGCCACATTTATGTTCAACATATTTATGTTCCACAGCTACTATGATCCTCACGTCTTGATAGTATTCATAAAATAACTCATATTTGTACAGAAGAAGAAGAGTATAAATCATTGGCACTGTTCAAACTACATGAAAAAATGTGCCTTAAGCAAA
The DNA here is from genome assembly GCA_037577475.1 of Chaunax sp. Z400. Classification (NCBI taxonomy): domain Eukaryota; kingdom Metazoa; phylum Chordata; class Actinopteri; order Lophiiformes; family Chaunacidae; genus Chaunax; species Chaunax sp. Z400. The sequence continues at coordinate 27,099,176 of CM075192.1, read as the reverse complement.
AGAAAATCAACATGCAGAAGGTCATTTACTTATTGCAAGTCTGTCTGTTGTCTGTTTAATGCAAGCACCAATGACAGCATTCCTCAGATATGCATAAGGGTGGATTATGGTTCAGCCAAAAATATTTTTTGACTGGTTACACATGTCGGTCTATAGGTTAATTTGCATATAATCACACAGACACTGCACTCTAGTAAAAAAAAAAAAAAAAACGTCCAAAAAGGCAACAGAGTCAAATGCAGATTGTGTGATACTACTCTTAAGTTTAGTAATAATACTAGTGCCATGCTGTACCACATCAAGATCAAACACCCAGCAGCCATTTCCAAGGAGATTATGTCATAAAACACCCACAGGTCTGAGGCCATAAGTCGCAGTCGGCGGGCATAATGTTAAACTGTTGACCAGTTTTCACCTATTAATTGGCCGCAGCTTCACCTATAGGTATACAGAGTCCTGTATTTTTACTGTACAGGTTTCTTACTGTATTTTAGAATTGCAGTATATTACTAGAAATAATCATACAGTTAACTACTTTATTCTCATAAATTTGCAACCCAACCCTTGTCTGTCTGTTCTGTCGGTATATTACTGTATATTTACAGCATGTGAGCTGCATTTGAATCTACAGCATGTATTCTGTATTTAATGATAATTGAAGAATGTTACACCTTCCTTGTCTGATTGACCGTTCAAATCGCTTTTTAAACACAAGCCAGAATTCACACAGAGAGTTTACCATGCAAGGCAGGAGTGACAAGAATGCATACAATCACTCCCACACCAATTTCAAATGCAGACAGCAGGGGCCGGGGATCAAACCACAAGGCTGAGCAGGTTCAAGAGTGTCTATTTCAGTTTCAAATTTTAGTTCCCACACTTTCCCTTCACCTTCCCATGATCCTCTGCTGTTCACAGTTAAGTTTACGGTACATTCCTGTAAATAATGGCATTTCTGCATTCATACTATAGTCATGTAGTAATTATTTTCAGATTGCATTACAGTCATTAATAAAGCAGATTTCTTCTCAGATGTCACTCTAAACAAATGCTATGAAAAATGACTTTGAGGAGAAATAAAAGCTAAAATTCAAAGCAGCTAAGGCAGACAACCTAACTCTGACCACTGCTGGGTATCTCTCAAATGAAAACTATATCTTATATAATGACTTGTTACTTCATTAATGCCAGTCTGGTGTTCTCCTTGTCCAGGCCTGGCACAGAGATATATTCAAGTGTGGAAATAGATATAGGTCTGGCTATAGGCAAGATTAGTGTTCTCCTTATTCACAACCTCGCCTAGACGCTAATGATTTCAATGTGCCAAGGAGTCGATGGAGTGTTAACCTGTTGACTAGCTGTTATCTAACTAGTAGCAAACTATCAAAAGAAAAGTTAACTGTCATTGCTAAGCACTTCCAGCCAGATAAGTCGAAACACCAAGTGTCCAGGTAGAACGAATGACAGGGATGAAGGAATGAAAGCCGGTGTCACTCAAGATGTTCCTGCCTGTCGTCAGGAAATGTGGCGCCTGTCATGAAGTGGAGCGGATGACGGGGCACAGGTGGAGCTAAACGTGGCAACAGCTATAAGGAAGGAGTTAACTGTGACTGACGGAGAGAACAGGGCAATTACAGTACCTGCCAAAGCTTTTGAGTTTCCCAGAGGTGAGGAGAATTGAGGAGGCATCGTTAATTTGTTTCCTTAAAAACTTTCAATTCAATCTCTTCATGCCTCTGTTACAAGCCACCGATATTCTCCCTGGCTTGTGAAACAGTGGCTTTCACTTAGGTGCCTTTACTCCAATTGAATTAGCCTCAAAATCGCCTGACTTATCAACAGCCCAAATGGTATTCGAGCTTTGTTGTGTCTAGAAAATTGCCCCCTCCAAAAAAAAAATATTACGCCTTAGGTAGGCTATGTGTAAACCCTCTGTGCTGTATGTCAAATATTGAACTATTGATTTCCGGCACTTCTCACTTTGCTCTCTGTAAAGCTGAAAGAATCAAGGGGTCACCATCAGAACAACGGCTTCTCCAAGTAGTACAGGCTCTCTAAACAGCAGGAGACAAAAAGTGGCCCCTCTCCAGGAACACAAGATGGTAGAGGCAGATGGCCAATTACATCCCATAATGTCTAATTGTAAATGATGAGGCAGGTGTCAAATTAGGCCTGCCTACAAATGAAGGCGATTCCATAACGCAGCGCTGAAGCAGAATAAATTCTGTGATGTACAAGAGAAACTTCAGACTGAGGGATTTTACACATGTAAAGTTTGATGTGGCCAGATGCAAAACAGGAAATGTTTTCTATGTATAGGAACAAATTAGTCATAATAGTTTTTCACATAGAGATGTGTCGCTGGTGCGTCTTTGTCAAGAGGAAATAATGATTATTCCCAGTTTTTTTAATTTCCATGTTGGTCTGATGTAGTTTTTACACAAATCATTTACATAAAAGTCAGTTTGCTCAGCCCATGAAAAAAAAACATCTATTCAGTCATTTGGGGCTCTAAAGTCTGAGGAAGTAAATGATGATGTCATTAAGGTCTTTTGTTAGGCTGCTTTATAAACAAACCGGACTTTGAAAGATCAGAGCGAGGAAAATGGAATGGGGAAAAAATGCCACTGAATTACATGAGGGGATATGTGAGAGCCAATATATAGGAAGCTTGACAAATATAGGTCCCAAAAGTGAGACTTTTCTCTGCCAGTATTGCTTGGGTTTGACCATTCCTTCTTTATTTCTCTTCACGGAGCAATGTGGTCAAACATGTACAGAGAACTGTAATTGCACCAAAGACATGAAACGTCCACTTGAACAGATAAAATCTATCCGTACCAATAAGTAGGACAATATAGCTGTGGAGCGAATGTGTTTGGACATCAGTGAGTCACTCAAGGTTGTTGCTATAAGGCCTTAAAAGGGCACTTTGATTGTCTCAGTCGGTTAAAGTCTTCATTGCTTTCTCTCTGTTTGCTCGTCGCTCTGCGCTGACAGGTCACCGTGTCCCCGTTCTCCTTCTCGTCCTCCCAAACCTGATTATTGCCTCTCTATCCAGACAGAGTCACTTCTGTTAATTAGAACAAGCCTTTTAGACATTGAACATACATCTTCTTTTCTCGGACCGGCCAAGACCGGCGCAGACTTGCCACAGACTATTATTAATTTGACGTGTCTACCCTCCCTGTCTCTTCACAACCCCTTCCACCTCTATGTGGTGGCGGCACGGCTCCCGGTCCAGAAGCGGCTGAGCTGCTAAATGGCCACGACCGACCATCCGGAACGACCTGGCACTGAATATTAAAAATCCATCAGGCTGCAAATCAACAAGCCGGTACATGGGAAACACTAATATTTTCATATGGTGTTACAGTCACCCCTGAACCTCCATTAATGCTGCAGCGTTATAAAGAAAGTGAATCAGCGCCATAATTGCATCTGAGAAGCAACAGCCTATTAGGGACTTTTGACCTGCTGGTTCAACATTCTGTCATGGCCGTGTGACAACGAGAGAGAGTGAATGCGTTTGTGTTTGTGTGTGTGTTGGGTGGGTGGGGGGTAGTAAAACAGAAAGAACAAATCAACAAACTTCAGAAGGACACCCACAGCTACAGGAATTCTAAGAGCCTTGGACAAAGAAAAGAAGTTGATTGCTTTCACTGCAAGCCAAAGATTGTCCCTATAAAAGCTTGCCCTTTTCCTGAGCAGCCTGGCCCCTTCGCTCTTATGAGCACTCTCATATGCTTTTAACGATGCTCTCCACCATCTCTGCGCTCAGCCTTTGCCCCAGGAAGACGTTATTCCATTACCCCCCTCTCCTCCTCCTCCCCTCCTCCCTCGGAGGGAAAACGCACTTGATAAAGCTGTGCTGCGCGTAAAGATCGGTAGTATAGGTGGTTCCTCACGCAGCCTCGCCAGGTGGGGTCGTCCAGGTGGAGCTCTGGGAATCTAGGTTGTACAGCGCGGATACACAGAGGGCGGAGAAAGATGGGGAACTGAAATCGTATCGAAAAAAAAAAAGAAAGAAGAAGAAGACCACTCGTGGAGACGGTAGACACAGATAAACAGGGGGATGGATAGGATGGGTGGTGTATGGGTGATGATGGGAAAAGATGGGGAAAAGAATGAGTTCATTTGACCTGTGAATATTTCCATGATAAGCATTTAGAAACCAGGCTGCTGCTGCTGCCATTGGTGCATTATTGGTCTCTAGGTTGTTCCTATTTTTGGATTCCCAGTATTTTTAATGTGTTTTTTTTCTAATTTGGGCTTCAGTAAGTTGCCAGCATTCTCTCAAAGCTATGCACAACAAAGAAACATCAAATCCCTAGGCAGCTAGCCTTGGGCAAAGGACTTTGCCCCCCCCCCACGACCCATTCCACATGGCCAGTTGAGTGTCCCACATTGCCTGCCCACTGCATAGCATATGGAAGAAAAGTGCTGCCAATGGTGCAAGTGGTGGTTTCCATCCATCTGAGCACAAATGTCACCGGGTGGCACCTGGGGCTCAAGTCCTCCTAAAACTAAACTGCTCGTTGAAGAGAAACTGCTGCAATATACTGCAAGAGGTTTTTTTTGTCCCTCGAGCCAACTTGATAAATATTGAAATGATCACCCTGTCGGTGTTATTGTTGATATAAACTTCCAAGTCTCATAAAGGGAGTAGATTGGATTTTGAAATGATTACTGTACATATTTTTGACAGTGTCCTTTTCTTTTTTTTTCCATATGCAAATAAAAGAAGAGCCACCGCTGTCTCTAATACTTCCTCTCTCCCCGCCATAGGGCAGACATCAGTGTCACACTCTCTTCAATGGGAGGCATGTCATAAAAGACATCAATAACCAGAAACGCCTCTGTGTTCTCCGTTATTATTATTCTGTAATGCTTGCAGAGTCATGATTTAATGTCTTTCACATTTTTCTCCTGCCTGCTGTTGCTTATCTATGTAGTTTCATTAGCATAAAAAGCCCTGTTGTGGTGGTGGTGGTAGATAGCAGTCAGCCGGTTAGCTCATCTAACCCTTTGTGCGCATTTCTGGCTGCCAGGGCTAAAGATGATGGTTCGGTGGCACATTTGGGAGGCTCTGTCACATTAATCCTTCCCACACACTGCTCTAAACTCAGCAGTGCACAATCCTATTGCGAAGTTGCTCAGAAGGCCTCAGGTACTATTAGCAAGAGGGTTGAAGACAAACAGCATCTGGCGAGGGGAAAAAAAAAGAAAGTTGGGCAAAGGTAAAAAGTCATTCAGGCATCTGTACTTATTCAGCAAAGTTTCTGTGTGTGTGTGTGAGAGAGCGGGGGGGGGTTGAGCAACATGGATGGTTTTATGTTGGGGAAAATCATTCCACACCGTTCATAACATAAATGGATTTATTATGGATTTATAATAAGCTAGAACGGAGCAGCCATTGTTGACCAGGAACACCAAACTAGTTAACAAGAAACAAACACAACAGAAGTGTTAAACTAAGACAACACCACTCTGTTGAAGACATTGTTTAAGCTGACTATAAGTATCATATTTCCATCTTAGCCGGCTGAAATATACCATAGGAGCCGCGCCATAGGAGCACATTGGTGTCACTTTGATGCCACATATAGCATCTGTTATAACACTATACCATACATTTAAAAATGTCACTTTGCACCAGGCTCTGTGGTGTCAAGAGGAGGTGTGTGTGAAGGTGGGTATGTCGTTTGAGGGTGGAAGGTGAATAAAAAAAAAAAAAAACATTCAATTATGTGTTACTTGGCTGAGAGGAAGACGTTATGTTGTGTATGATGACATTTAGCACGAACACACAACACTGACAATATGTCTAATTACCAGGCTAATCATCATGGAGATTGTGGGCATCGGCAACAACAAAAGATAAGAGGTCACAGGAAATCGTGAATATTCAGTTGTGTGGAATATCTGCCTCCATCAACACTGAATGTTTATGTCACAACTGTACATTTGTGCATGTGGAGCGCACACACTCAGACGGAAGACTCCCTGTGGCTAATGCAAGCTGTTTGCTTTAATAACGTGAATGAGAGTAAACACATCCCCGGAGGGGCAGCGCTCCAAGATGAAGTGTCCATCCCTGGTTCGCAGCATCTTATGCTTAACACTGGCAAGGCAGCGCATGAGCATGGAGTAAATCTGGGGCGCCGCACGCTCTTTTTGATTTGATCATATTTAGTGTACATTTCCTTCAACGCCTGCGAAAGTTACGGCTTGGGCGGCTTGGGGCGCGAGGTGAGCGTGCAGAAGTATCACTGCATGTATAGCATGTGCATGTATACTCTTGATCTTGGCATGACAATCTGACAGGCCAGTGTGCCTGCAGATTAGAGGGGCCTGCGTTTGGGTGGCTGCATAATTAGGACAACCCTGCTGACAGTGGCCTACTTTCTTTTCTTTTTTTGACGCTGCAAATTTCCTCCTTCTGTGTTCAGTCGTTTCGTAGGCCCTCACATGTTAAGCCCAGCCTTGAAACAATACGTACATAGATAAAAAAAAAATTTCAAGAGCAGAGAAGCAAGACTTTGCAAAGAAACTCGATTAAGGTTCGGTGGCATAGATCCATGTTTTCCTATGTGCAGGTTTTCCTACAACAGTCCACAATAGATCAACTGGAAATCTTACATGTCTATAGTTGTCAGTCATATATATATATATATATATATATATATATATATATATATGACGAGGCATCAAGAGTTATTCAAACAGCGTTTCACCTAATGCACACTGAGCTCTGTGTGACCTTCAGTGGGAATAATCATGTAGAAAAGAGGTTCTTAGATGGATCCATGGCCACAGGACTCTAATATCTCTGTAGATTGACTGAAGATGAGATGTAGGCAGTCAAATAAAGTGAGACGATAAGAGATTTATTTTATTTTTTTTGATTCTTCTTCCCTGCAAGGTGCCGAGCATTTTCATTTCAACTGAGTCGGTCGTTTGCTTTCATCAAAGATCTGGACACAAAGCAAACACACTATCTCTTAAATGTATTTTTCTGCCTTTACTGATATGTGTTTTTTTTTTCCATTTATTCTTCCCAACTGCCCTCTTTTTGAGGCCGTCTGCACAGAGAAGAGACTGTGACAGTTCCACAGGGAGCACTTGTCATACTTACTGTAAACTACAACAACATGTCTAATTGAGCTATGCAGCTCAGCGCCAGCCTCTTGCCAAAACAAGTCAGGAACTGCTCAATTGAACTGTGAGTTGGAGACCCGTGTGTGTGTGTGTGTGTGTGTGTGTGTGTGTGTGTGTGGATAGGTGGATGGATGCCTGTTTTGTGTGTGTGGTTGGCTGGCTGTAAGACAAGGCATCCTGGCTGTGGTGTAATGCTCTGTGGCAAGGTCTGTCGGCCTGTTGTGCTCCAGGTAATAGCTGACATTTCTTCATTTGTAGACCTAATTGCTGATTTACACTGCCTCTAATGGCATGTGAAGTCAGATCCAGACTCTGTAATGGGCAGGGGAATCCAGCCAGAAACGTCCAAACAGTTCACTCTCCCTCTCTGTCTCTCCCTCTCGCTCCCTCTCTCTGTCGCTTCCACTTACCTGGAGCCGGCTGACATCTTCTCTGCATCCTTTATTTATGCACTCTTTCATCAGTATGGCATTCTCCTGGCAAAATGCCAAGTCAAATTGTCACTTAAAATCAGAGATGGGTTTATCCGTCTCTCTCTCTCTCTCTCTCTCTCTCTCTCCCTCACTTCCTCTCTCTTTGTGCTGCCTTTACATCGTCCGTGTGACTTGTGCGGTCCCTCGTCTAAACGAATGGTTTAGAGATCAGTTGACTGGAAAGAATGGGAAGCGGGCGGCTGGAGGAGAGTGAGTCAAATAGCTCGGCTTAAAGTGACACTAAGCACAATTTTTTCCCCCCTTGCATTTAGTAAAGATTAAGAATTTTGGAAATAAGCCACAGTATGTTTTGCTTATGATTAGGGAAGGCGTGCAACACAAAAATGAACATTTTCCGTATGAAATGTTTTCCAATCAGCAGCAGAGTACAGTTATAAGATTACTGCCGGGTACCATCTTCCTCTTTATTATCTGGTTATGAGATGGAGACAAAGAGATGGTGGGAGAAATCAACCATTTATTGCAACATAAGACCCGAGTCATTTCCCGGATGTGAACATACACTGGGGGGGGCGTGATATATGGGATCTCCTCTTCCATGTAATGGCAATCTAAGTGTTCTTTATGATTTCATTCAAAAACCCTCATCCTTGCGTGGTGCAACTAAACACATTAAGGAAAAATGACGGATGGTTCTCGCGAGTGTAAGGAAAGCGTATCAAGGATAAAATATGTATTTTTCCACCCTGAGGGGTGGGGGATGGGGTGGGGATGGTGCACTTCCTATTAATTATACTGAAAGGAATTTGCCCCATTGCATATTGTTCAGCTCCACTGGATGAGCACTGCCATGGCTGCATGCATGTGTATGTTTGTGTGTGTTGGCTCAAGTGTCCCACTGTGGTATGCCACGGTTGCGCTAAACGAAGCTGACTTTAATGCCTGCCTTAATGAAATGCCCGGACCCTAATTAAGCCCCCTCCACAATGGTAGCGACGAGCTTGATTCAGTCTCTCTTTCTCTCTCTCACTCCCGAGTTCCCCCAAAGGCCCGTTCCAGCTCTTCCTTTAGGACATGTTGCCTTGACATCTAAAAGCTTCCTCTAATGGCTAAATTGTGTCTGGCATGCATGTTTGTCTGTGCCAACATATGCTCGAGCAACAGAGCTTTGATAACACATCATCGACTGTCAGCTTGTTTCTGCTGGCGGCACATGAGCACTGAGGCGCTACACGTTTTAGGTTCTTTTCATTTTTGCTCATCAGGAAGCTTTCGTGATGGAAAATATCATTGATTGCCCTGATATTAGGCGTGATATTCTCTTACCTGCTCCGAATCAACAACCGTGTTCAACCTTTAGATAAGGGAATGACTTTTTTAAAAAACATATCATGAAATCATGAAAATTTGTAGAGTGAGCTGACTTTCTGTCCTTCAACTGGACACAAAGTGTCTCTTTGAGATATCAAATGTACACCTAGCAGAGCTTGATGATCCCACAGCTAAGTCAGGAAAACAATGATTCTGCAACTAAAGAACAATCGCTTAGGTAATTGCAAGAACAGCTTAATTAATGTTTTGCCATTGTACGATCAAATCATCACTAAATATAAATTAGTTTGATAAACAGCCTGTGCTTGTTTTCTTTCTCTTTTAATTGGCAGCTATGCCCCTCAGCCGTATTGAAGTGCAAAGCAAATAAAACCGGTCCACGTATTTTGATGGCGCCGCTTCTTCTCCTCTCCCCTCTATTTCATTTGGCTCGCTTTAATCATGTTTCTCTGCTAGCTGTCACAAGTAAATAATGAGTAGAATCAAGATGTCTTTGATTTGCAAGGCCTTCGCTGGGTCACAGCTCAACTGGCGCAGACAAGATTTGCTGAGGGCTCATTAGAAGCCTTACAGCATGACGCCAGGGTCACTTGATGATATGGAGTGTATTTATTTAAACCTGACGCTGGAGATCACAAAAAAAATATGCTCCACTGTGATGGAAGGAGATAGGGGGGTCACTTTCTCCAGATGAAAGATGTTATGCTTTGAGCTTGGAGAAAGACGGGGAGCGAATGCAGACCGACACCGGAGAGAGAGAGATATACATAGATGTGACTCTGACGCCTGCAGATGAGAGGTCATATCATGCCAGACCTGGTTCTGATGCATAATAAGGCCACTGGCAGCTACCATCTCACACAATTTGGGAACGACCCCGTTGTAATCTCCAACGTTGACTAAAGCTCCGTGTTTTCAGGCGACTTCTTCGTCTTCCCCTGATACCATAAACTATAAGCATGGAAGAGTTGCAACCCTTTACTATTTCCTGTGCCTTTCAATTTGCAGGTTAACTAATTAATGCATCTCTCCGTTGTTAGAAACAGACACAATTGTGCTACGCAAAAGTGCTTCTTGTTCTAATTTGTTTTGACCATGCATGCGCGCCACTTATGTGAACCCCTGACTATGGATATAATCATAGCAGTGATTAACTTTGCATGGTTTCTCTCAAAGACACTGGTTTTGAAGCAGCAGTCGCTGTGCATGGACTCAGGTCATATCCAATATTCAATATCTCAAGGTTGGTTTTAGTCTGCCGTGGTACAAAACAACCTCAAAATATGTCCACACACTCATACTGTACATGCATACTGTGTATGTGTGTGTAGGTTCTTGTCTGTGTGGATGCACACATGAAACCTGGCTTATAGGATTAATCCCAATCAATGGAATAGATTTGCAACATGCTTTACGCTGGAAATGAGTGGAAACAGTTGGTGCATCATTAGGTGCAGCGCTCCAGCTGCAGAAGAACTCATGCTTTGACAAGAGACACACATTTTTAAAAGGTTTCTGTTTTCTCTTTTCCCGACCTGCTTAAATTATGATGCAATAAGCACGTGTCTGGGTTGACAAAAGGATGGATTCTTATTTTACATTGCAGCAGTACTTAACTGAGTGTGATTCTATAAACAGCTCTCTTTTTAAGGATCATATAAAGTGTCTTTCTTTAAGTTATCACTCTCTCCACAGAGCCGTTTTCCAAGGGCATTAGCTCTCATCCCTCTTCCTGCCCAGGCTCTGCATGAAGACTTCATTACCTCAGAGATGCAGGGATACCAGTAATAATTATTCATAAAAACATGCACCTTGCAAATTAATGGAGAAGTGTTATGCATACTGTTCTCTGCTGGCAATGTATTTGAAGGTATTTTTAATGCAAGGTAACACCAGCATACAGGTTAGGACCTGCAAACCATTATTCATATTCAGCATTATTTCACCCAAGGTTAAATGTGGGTATAAAAAGAACAGAGTGGTAATAATGGTGTCACTTCAAGGGATATGTTAATGCACATTGCTCATTTCTGTCAGAATCCCCACTTATATACAGCGCTCAGAATTTTCCCATCAGCCAAATACTCAGCCTTTGGTCGATAATTTTTTTTTTTTTTTACCAGGGCTTTGACGGAAGCAATTTAGCAGGAAATTGTCCAGTACTTAAAGCTAAATATGAATGCTTTTGTACAACTTACGAACAACCTTAAATTTGCACCTATAGGGATATGTTGTTTTGCATTGCTACTGCATGTACAATATGATATCACAACAAATTTGGGCGGCTTTACAATCTGTGGTTAACCATGCATCTGTTCTTTTAATTGGAGGCAGCAATGACACCTGCTGTCAGCCTCCCCAGATTTAGTTGTGTCTATTCATTCATCTATGGGGTGCCAACGGCAGTGATGGGAAAATGCTGGGAAAAGGTTGGTCTTCAGAGAGAGAGAGAGAGAGAGAGAGAGGAGAGAGTCAGAGATAAAGAAACTGAGTCAGACAGAGTCAGAGGAAGCTCAGGACAGAGGGGTTCAGGTTGTGACATGTTAATTGCTCCTCTTCAGCCAGGTGCAGGAGAGAGCTGTCATCCCGTAAGGTCTAAAACTGTCTTCTAGTCATACCTCCACTCTTCTTCATTCACACCTGAAGGGTAGCTCTGACACAAATAAACACACTGCCTCCAGTAGCATGTTTACCGTCTCAAAGGGCACCGCATCACATCGTCTGCCCACCTCACTCACACTGATTGCAACAAACTTGCTAACCGAGATATACTCGAAGTGTCACCTTCCCATGCCACTGTCCATTTATAGCCTTTCTCGAACAGCAGGTGAGGCACCTACGCAATTTTTTTCCCAGTGTCTGTGTAAGTTGAATTTTATGGGCTATAACTCTTGTCCTCCAAATAGTCCCTCCTCCCATGGTGGTAGTTTCTGATTGTCCGAGAAACAGCAGGGTGTAGATTGTAGGACTGAATGTTGCTGACGTTTTAAAGCCTTGAGACTTGCTTGCTTATTTGTAATGATTGCATTCATGAAGCACGGGCCTCTGGGTGGTGTAACTAAAGCACTACCACAGAGAGATCATACAAGGCAACAGGAGAAAAGCCCCACTACAAGGACTACCTTACTAAAACTCAGACTGTGCAGGTCGGACAATCTAATCTCCCATGACCTGACCTTCATAAGCACAACATCATCTCCATTAGTGTCTACAAAGCGGCACATAATTTCTTTATACCTGTATGTCCGTATTTATATTCACGTATGTTATTTGTGTGCCCCTGATTATGTTCATATATGCTTGTGTGTCTGTGTTAGAGCCTTGCAGATTTTTTTTCCAGCTTTCAGCTGGCATCCTGCCCAGCAGTGGGACAAAGGCTCTGACAGCCCAGGCAATGCCAGCCAAAGGTAATGGCCAAGGGTAACTACATGAGCACTGGAGTCACACAGGCAGTTCATTTACCAGGCAAAGAGTGTGCAGAAGAGCTCGGTAAAAAACTGCAGCCTTCTGCAGCGACAGCCTCTTGTTGAGAGGCCCTTTAATTGGTTTAGAACCAATGTCATTACCACTTAGAATGGTTTAAGATGTGCCATCACAACCCAATACCCATGCAAACTAAGTGGAGAGGTGGTGAGGACCTACCTTGGATTCTGAACAGGTTTAAATGGAAGATGATTTGATATAATGGCGTATAGCTGGTCTCTGGAGGGAACTCTACAGTAGATGGCACAGTTTTATTACTGCTTTTCATGGCATTCTGGCGGCAACAGTCTCCCAATGAGCTCTCAATGAGGCAAAGACAGTCAAGGATGCTTCCCCACTCTAAAACCCAGAGCATTCAGTGCTCTCTTCTTCTCCTTCTCTCTCTCTCTCTCCTCTTCTTTGTGTGCTGTGCATCTTTTGTACAGCTGAACCGTGAGGAAGAGGCATCGGCAGTAACCTGCCTTTTTCCTCTAAAGTTAATGAGATACAAAGTGTGAAAGGAACTAATCTGTCACACACTTCATCATCGCTTGTTGAGCCAGTGGGAGCCCGTAAAAAAAAAAAAAAAAGTCCTAATAATGTCTGACCTTCACCCTTAAATAGCTTAGCTTCCTCTGTAAACATGGGTGGTGGGAGCACCCCCTTGTAAAAACCTTGTCAGGATCATTTGTCAAATCGACACCCAGCTGAGTTAAAAGTGTGGATGGGACAAAGCGGTGAAGACTGAGTGCCTCAATATTTTTTTCTTTAAAAAAACTGCAGCAAATGGGGTTTTTTTTTCTGCACAAAAAAAATATAAATTAGCGAGAAAAAAAGTTGCTATCAATTAAGAAAAATAGGAAAGCGTAAAATGTAAAGACAATGCCGAGTGGGTTCTGAGGTAGTGGGGAGGTGGTTCTAAGCTCTTTTTCTATCAGGAGCTCAATTATGGCTCCAGGCAATGCTGTCGGCAGAAGAAAGTTCAAGAGGTGTGGAAAAAAGGAGAGGAGAAGTCTTAAAAAAATTTTTTTTTTAAAAAGCTTTCTTAAGGCTTCACAGTCTACTAACCAGGATGCTGAGTTAGATGTGGCAAAATGCCCCCGGGGGAGGCCAGGAGCACTGAGAGGAAGTAACCTGAGACAAGAGGTACCCGAGCCTCAGCATCGAACCGCTCCTGTGATCCACTGAAAACTATGTTCACACTGATTTTTATCAACAACGACCAGCAGGAGTGATCCTCACAACCTGGTCAGGTTTGTCAGGCTGGTCTCGCTGATCGCGCTAGAAACCACTGAGTTTAGTCCTGCGTCTTAGTCGAACTTCTCAAACAGATGTGGTTTTGAGATGGAAAAAGTCCTTGACGCCTTTCAAAATGATTGATGGATAGATTTGGGTTTATGGATTAAAAATGTTCCTTTTTTATATCCAACGAGGAAGATTTAGCATCTGTCGAAGGCAGACTGCTTTATGAACGTACGCCAGACACTTTGAAACACACCTTCTCCTCAGTCAGATGTATTAATTTCAATGTCAGTGAAGTATCCCATAAACAGCTCTTTAAAACATTTGGTTGTGTTTAGAATATTACAATCCAAAAGAGGAAATGCAAAAACTGAAATGGGAGCATTTACAATTAGCTTCCAGGCATTTGCCCACAGTTTTTTTGGCAAACCATTGTCTGTCATTACCCTCCCATTTATATTACTGCCTTAAGTCCCCTAAATCCTGTGACTACTGCATCCTGCACAGCTGTGCACTTTTATGGCATTTGCTAATGTACTGTAAATGACATAAAATATGACAAGCTTAGTTTTCTGCCAGCTCTTTTATATCATTTTATACATCATTTTATTTGAAGGCAGGTGCGATTTTATGTCCTCTCCATGGCTGTAAAGTGCTACTTTGAAATGCAAATGAAGCTTTGATTGAGAGGAAAGCAAGTCCAAGGGGAGATGTTTTGTGGTCCCATTCAGGGCTTGGTGATGTATTGCTGAAGAGCCACATAGACTCGCAGAGGACAGGCTAGGACGCACCGTTGAGCCCCTAACTCAAGTGCCAACCGTGATGTACAGACTTTGCAGACAATCATCCGCTCTGATGTTCTCAACGTAAACCACATTTCTCATAAAGGCTAAGTTCCCGTTTCCGACATGATACAGCTCGCCACCCCCTTTTTTCCTGTTGGGTAAAGACATTGCTCATAGCTTTCTGGAAATAATGTTTTTGTCCATTTGAGGCCAGACTTCAAAGAAAGATTTGGAGAATCCAATATCCAAAGGATAGAGTGTCTACTTATTGCCTTATATGCACTTAAAGGTAGAGTATACACTTGAAAGGTAATGGCTTTCTGCAGTCAAGTATTATGGTGACTCCCACTCTGAAATGGATCTCTTTACTACTGTCTTGACAGAGTCCTCTTAGTGAAGGTGCGGCATAATGTAGTTCCAACTCAGGCCTCTTATCTCATGTCAGTGGTATCCAGCACACCTTGATAAAGTCCCATTTTCTTGTCTTGCAACATTTCTTGGTCTTCCTCTTTCTGACAGCCACTGTAGGAGCCTGCCTCTCATCTCTCAACACACACACACACACAGACAGACACACACACACACACACACAGACAGACACACACACACACACACACAGGAACACACTCCACTTTTCCAAAAAGCTTTTTTCACTAATGCAGCAGATAGCGCTTGCAGGGCTAGACATACATTTGGTTAAATGCAGTGTATTACACTCATCCCCATCGCCTGTGTTTATGAGTAGGCCTGCTGACAGGTTACAACCCGCTAGCCAGACAGGGGGTAACTTGGAAGAATGGGGGTCACTACTGTAGCTCTGTCATTGTGATGTTTCAGCAAAGGTGCTGAGGACCCAAAAACTGCAGACAGCAGCAAGGAGGATGCAGTTCAGTGGTTTGATAGTAATTGAAATCCAAACCAGAAGGCAAACAGATTCCCCCCAAAAAAGTCCATAAAACAAGAAAAAGGATCCATAAATGTCAAATACTAAATCATCCAACAAATTCAAAGGAACACAAAGAAACTTACGGAAACTGAAACATATGGAGAATATCCACATATCCATGACACGACGAACTGACAACTCAAAGTGGGAAAACACACAGACTCAATACACAGAGAGACGAGACAAGGGAACAGGTGCAAACAATGAACAGTCCCAACGAAGGGAAAAGCCAAAGACAGGAACATGGAAAACTAAACTATCAGAATAAAACAAGAAATGACAAATTAAGTACAGTTATTTATAGTGGGTGGCAAAAGAGATGTGCGATGGGTCACACTTAAACAGGTATAAGCATAAAAAATGTGGATGTTGATGTCCAACATCTGAGCCTTTCTTTTTTGAAATGACGCAAAATAACTCTTCAAAGTTATTAACTATCTCTGTAAGCTGTCTTACGAGGTGTGTTGGCATCTGTGACAGCCCATGTGACAAATGCACGAGAGTGTGAACGCGTGTGGTAGCATGACTATGTCTAAGCACCACCTATGAAATAGTAAGTCTTTTTTTCAGCGTCTGAACATGACGACAGACCCACTGAGACTCCACATTTACCGTGTTTTAATGGCATATTTACAAGGCAAAATAGATGGAAAGATCAGATAACCCAAGACTTTAACTGAGGCTTGACATAAATAAATATAATAGGCATAAACAGGCATAGAAAGACTAAAAAATGACTTCAATACAGCAGAATTATAATTACAGCTTATTTGACAGAAGAGAATGCTGTGATCAGTGCTGCAACATTTACGAGCATTTATAGGAAAGGCAGAATGTCTGTGTTTCCTATAATGACCATGGCTGAGCCACTGTTGTTGTGATTTAACCTGGCACTTTGGCAGTGGTGAGCCGCTCCTCCAAATCAAGGCTAAGTAGCAGATTCATCAGTGCCCTGTCGAGATAAAACACTCGCCCAGTGGTGACACAGAGATGAGGCCCTGATTGGGACAAATACATCTTCCTCCGGTGTCAGCTCTCATTCACCGGTCTGAGCGCCGGCTGAAAGAAAGACAAATGTTTTGATTAGGGGTCTCTTTCAATGTCACACCAGCCAGTGGAGAAGAATGTGATGAGGCTGTCTCCAAGGGAAGCAAATAGCTGAAGCCGATGAGAGGAAAATGGATGTCTCCACCGTCTGGAGGGTGTCGAATGGGGATTTTATGAGTCAGAGAAAGCTCACTGAGAGCATCTCCTTTAATGAGACTGCATTCTTTTTTTTTGCCATTTCACTTTCTCCTCAGCGATTGTTAAACTTCTTGATACAGTGAAACTTTGTCTTTTCAGTGAAGAAACTGTGACATCATTATGTCAGTTAGTCTTAAAAAAGTGGGGTTATGTCTTTGTCTACACTGCAGCTGGAGATGTTTCCTAGACAAAGTTTGTGAAAATATCCTGTTTACTTACAAATAAGCACCGACTTCCTACCAGTAACACATTGCTTCTCCTCTCATTGTTATACTGGTATTATCACTGAATGTTATGTTAGTGGAGCCACATGAGGATATGTTGGTTTATCTCATAGCAGATAATTAAAAGACCATTAAATTGAGAGAAATGGTAGCGGGCCATTGTGTACCTTACCTACCTACCTACCTACCTTCCTTCCAACCTTACCTACCTACCTACCTAACATATTTTCGCAAGAGAAACCTTGAAACATACAACATGCATTTCATTGGAATAATGAAAAGAACTCTCGGTGTTGTCACTGTTGTACTCTAAGAACCTCATTTCTCATGAAACATTTCTGCAACTGTGACTTGTTTAGCCCCTTACCCCCCAGTTCACCTCTCTGTGGGTTGTCTCTGTCATATTAACTACACAGAAATTCCAATGTAGCCTAGATATGGCCATGACAACATTAATGTATCTTTACCTACAATTAACAACTAATCAATGGATGTAATTCGAATACATGAAACACATTTTTTTTTAGAGCAAACGTCAAACATTCTGAACAGAATTATCACCACTGATCTTTTTAAAGGATGAAGACTTGTTACCAACTTGTTAAAACCTTTGCGAATTGCACACCTTGCCTAAACCTCCTGCCACACACCGTTGAATCCCGTCTGGCTTTGTTTTCCAAGGGCTTTGAGCTACTTCTTGATTTAATCTCACTCAAAGAGAGACAAAAACTGAAATACTTCAACTCTTGAAAGTCAAGGTACACTTTTATCTTGTCAGCCATACAAAATATGAGTTATGGCTGGATGAAAGGCAGCTTAATGTTGCTTTCTGTGCCTTTGACATATCATGTAATAGAGGAATGAGACGCTCTCTCAAAATATAGGCTATGCCCTACTGGACTGAGGCCCTCTTTACACCACATCCATCAAATCAACTACCTGAATTTGTTTTCAATGCTCATCTCTCCATAATGAACATGATCAATCCCAATATATACTCACTTTGAGGGCCCCTCAAGGTCCTTTCCCTGTGCAAACATCATATTCCCTTTGCAAATCATCGAGTTTAGACATCCGAAGACTTCAAGCATTCAAGTGTACATGTGTCAGCAAAGAGACAATAAAAAGCCTTGAGCTCTGCAAACTAACATTCAAACAAATACTGAAGTAACAGAGAGCACTGAAGAGGCAACAGGCAATGACAGAGCAAGACTGGAATGACGGAGTGGAGAAAGAGAAGGGACAGAAGGCCCCATCTTGACTCCCAAACATCTTCTCTTCTCCATCTCCTTCACTCGTTTGCAAAACTTTTATATCCTCGCTTCCCATCATGCAAACTTGTACGCTAAAGAAGTACTCCAGTTTGCAAAGCAGATCATTCCATTTCCTCACACTTTTTTAATCAATACCAGCCAGGGGAGCAGGGTTATTTTCAATCGGATTTTAATCTAACTGGAATACTTGAACCATTCTCTTTGAACTGTGGTTACCTTGGCAACCAACCCACAGGATCTGCGTCTTTAATAACAAAAATCACAATCAGTGGTCAGACTAAGTCTTGTGTCTCCGGAACAAGGCTTGTACAAGTGGTGTGTCTTTTTTGATTTCAAATTACTTGGACTACTTTAGTTTTTCAGAACCTTTATTTGAAGGATAAACCCCTTGAGATGAATCATCTCATTTTCAAGGGGGTCCTCAAGCACCAATATACAGAAATACAAAACAAACAAGGAAATACATTCATCCATACACAGGCAAACAAAAGGTCTCTTAAGCCTGCCTCCTCCCACGCCCACTGATTTACCCATGAATGAAGAAAATAAATGAATAAATGCAATAAATGTACACATACCCTTACAAAGCTATGCATATCCATCTAAAAGAACCTACACAAGTATTTCCAAAATCTCATAAATAATTAGAAGCAAGAGCAGGTTGTTTGAAGATGAGTGAAGAGAGATGACTCAAATAAATGAAAGGAGGTAATGGATCTCAGTGAACTGGAAGTTGTTCCAATCAGATGGGGCTTCAAATTTAAAGGGGCGTCGCCCAATTTCTTTGGAAATTATCGAAGTGAGGAAAAAAAGTCTACTCGGTTAAAACAAATTAAAGTTAAATAAACATTAAATAATATTAAATATTATAGTTAAAATAATTGCATTTGAAAATAAATTGCAACCAGTAAAAATCTATTTTCACAGAGAAGCTTTAGAAGCTAATATCTTTGAAGACCTTAAAACTTTATTAAAAGCTTTATTTAAGTTTAAAGCACTTCTTTATCAATCATTAGAGATGTTAAAACAGATTCCAACAAAGAATCCATTCCACAGCTCATGATGCCTTGATGACCTTTGAACCCAACCCTCTACCATAACAAAATGGAACTTAGAGAGATTTATAAACCGATTGTGGACCGTGATACTCCGGTTTCAGATGTCCATGAAATCCCACTTCTTCTGGCCATGTAGTTAATGATAGAGTGCCTGCAAGGCCTCCCTGCTGTTGCCATTTGTGAATTTTAGAAGTCATCATCGGAGGCAATCCGTCTTGATTATGCCTTGGCAACTGTCATGCTCCACTAATGCACAGTGTGAGAGAGGGCATAAATACAATGTCTTCCGGCGGCACTGATGTTTATCTTCCTTGCTTCATGAATTTGTATTTCCACAGACAAATCTTACTCATAATGGCAGCTATCACAGCACAGATAGGCCTGGCTTATTTTTAGTCCGCATGCCGTGTTTGTTTTACAAGTGGACAGGCAGGAAAAAGGATTTGAACATCCTGATGGGGAAGACAGACTGATAGGAATACATGCCTGCTGTAATGGGCTTGATAAGGCTTTTTGAAATATTCATTATTGGTGACTATTGTTATAACTTTGCCAGCTGCATCAGAGGGATTACATTTCGGTATTAATGAAGTAGGTTTTGTAAAAAGCCTTGCTGCGAGAATGGGGCGTCAGGATTTGTGTTGAAAACCTTGTGGAAGCTGGTTGCAAAATGAAAAAAATTACTAAATCTGACGACCAAAAGAAAATACAGTTATTACAATGAATACCATGTGCAACCCACAGAGGCCCCACAGTGAATACTATGGCAAACATCTACGACCTTGTCATTCTTCCTTTTCTCTCTGAAGTTAAATGTTTCATGCAAATTCTACTTTTCAGAACACAGCGATTACAATTTCATCTAGACTGGCTAGAGTTCATGAAGAGGTATTCTACTTAAAGTCTTCTCTGGGTGTTATCTGTAGGGTCAGACCTCCTTTATTTGTAACCACATACTGTAGTACTTCATGGGCTTGAGCAAACGTATTCATCTGCAGAATGAGTGCCTACATGTCCTCATACTTAATGTGAATATTAGTGTTTATTGCCTCTATATTCATCCCTTTGTTTGTTGGTTTGTCAGCAGGATTATACAAACTGGATTTCCATGAATCTTGGTGGAAGGATGGATCTTGGGTCAGAATAGACCCAGTTCAATTTTGTTGTGGATCCAGTTAAAGGGGCAGATCAAGGACCCTTTTTGTCACTTTGAGATTCACCACATTTAAATATGTTTTCATAACAGTTCTGCTGTACAGAAGGGCTATGAGTTTGATTGAATTCCGGGGAACTTTCTATTCTAAATGTTGAGTAGTTACTGAAGATGCTGTTGTTGCAGAACTCAAGAATTAAAGACATCCCTTTACACCTTTTACAATCATTAAATGGTAATTTACAGAGAAATGGAAAGACTCAAAAGAAAGTCTCATCATTCAGAAAATGTTCTTTTCTCTGTTCCTGTGGGGCGAATCTCCACTTTGTGGTTTAATTAACTGACCAATAGGGGCTCCTGCCAGGTGAGTGGGTTATATTTTTTCATTTTATTTAGATCCCAATGGTCGTTGTGGTAGGATCTATAAGAATATCTTGATTCACTCTCGAAATTCACCTTTATTAAAAGCACAAAGAACTTGTCACCTATGGCAACACTAACGGTGGACTAGACAAAGATAAAAATAAACCTATCCCCTCAATTGTCCACACTGCTACCCGAAACTAACTTACCCAATCATCCCTATTCTGAGGCCCTCATGAGCTTCTATATTTTTGATATAAAATGTCCAGGCCAGAGGTATAATAGTTTTTTATTATGATCCTGGGCTAAGCTTCAGTGCTGTGTGGCAACATGCCGCACAGACAGCATGCTGATTATTTCTCTGAAGTAGGTTGAATGTGTGTCCATGATGGTAATTTCCAGCCATGATTGGCAAAGAGCGATGAAATTGGGGGCAGTTAGCAGTGAGGAGAAAATTGTGCTGGAGTGTGTGGAAATGCAGAGGCCTTCCAATAGCAAACAAATTATCTGAAGCGAAATGACACCGTTAGGCGAAGCAAAGTCCTGGTCCACATTGTAAAAATGGATCTGTGCACCTATTTGAAGCAACTTGGCAGCCCTTATTAAAGATCTCTAGCCTGGGCTTTTCTAAATGCAGGACATGCAATTATTTGATGCACATAAACATATAGAGTGAGGTGTAATCCATAGACATTTGCAAAGGGGATTTGTGCCTGTCATACCCTTATCTGAATACATAAGATAGAAATATGTGGGAATAGAGATATGTGTATAACACTTTCTGTGTGTGACTGACTCTAGATCAGTAGCCCAGAAGAAACCAGCTCTAACCCTTCTGTTTTGTTCTGGTCAAACCTGATTGATTTAAAAGTTTTCTCTCTAAAACCTGAAAGTAATTTCATCTGTTTGTCATAAGGTTCCATGACTTTGTTCACACATGATGGCATCTGGACACACAAAATAAAGTTGGAGAGTTACTTTTTAAATTCCGGATGTTTTATTGACCTTGTGTACACCCTTGGCGTTCCGGGTCAAAAATGACATTTTTGGCATTTTTAGTCTAAGCCGCACCCTCAATCTAACTAATCTAGACTTGAACGGGTTGCCTGACTTAAACCAAGAGGTGAAGTGGTGAAGAAATGCAGCATATTTGTTTGAAATGACTGTGAGGATCCCCACAGCCTCCTGCTGATTTAAACATCTCTCCTGTTTGCTTCTTAACTTTAAACGAGGCTCTCATGACGGCGGCCATTGTTGAAATGATGCTGTTCTCTCCATTACTATCATACCGATATTTTTGTCAGCCATTACACTTCTTTATTCCCCCTAACATGCTGACTTTCATTAAAGTTAAAGTGCGTGATTGCTTTATGAAATCTCTAATGTGCCTTTAGGGAAAGTTGGCTTTTAGATAATGGCTGGATAAGCTCTTATGAAATGACTCCAAATAAATGAATGGATCCAAAGTGCTGATGTAAAACATTCCTCTGTAACTGTCACTTATCCTTCCAGAAAACAAACAGAGTAGTTAACGTCTTTCTTCCGCTCCGATTGTTGACACATTTAGAGCCTAACTCTGAAGTCGAGGCCTGTTTTTCCCACAGTAAACTGCCACGCCTATACTGCTTTTAATTTTATTATTTATGTTTTACCCAGCTCTCTTGTAAACCCCATTAGGATGCTTCATAAAGTGTTATTAACATGGATCTTCAGCTGTGTGGGCACTTGAGCACAATAACCCTCTTCCCCCTCGTATCATCGTCAGTGGTGAAGTCTAAAGTGAGGAGGCTCTTAGTTCTTAATTGGGCATTTTACTTATGAATATATTTTTTCATGAATAAGTGAGTCGACAGGGGTTTTCTTCACTGGCAGAGATGAACTAGGAGGTAGTGACGTGTCTTTTGGCTACACCGTGATGCCCAGTGAAGGATGAATCTGGCAGATGAGACAGAGATATCGACGGTGCAGTGGATGGATGAATAGCAATAATAACCTTGATGTAAAATCCAGCCCTCTCAAACAAATCACACAATTTCTTTACTGCTCGTGTGCACATGAAGACACATTTGTTGCCAGACTCAGCCAGACTTTAAATTGAATGGGGGAGGTCATTTTGAACTGCTCAAGTGATAAGTGCAAGCTGGTGTCGGTTAAGTCTGTGACTCTTTCAGTCACCGGTGTGTTTTGAAAACCACGGAAGGCCATCTTTTTTTGAATCAGATGTATTTAAAGAATTCTTGTTAAATTATATAACAGAGTTTGGACCAGGCTTTAAGAGTCAAGTCCAAATTCAAGATGCTTCCATCTGAAGTTAGGTTCAAGGTCTTAACTTTGGGTTTTAAAAGTTTTAGTGTGCTGTGTCTGAACTTTGATTGGCCTGTTTCTATGCAGTTCCCTTTTGTAGCAGCCATGATTCTTTTCCTTCACTTTGAGGAAAGGCTTATTCTAATAAAGTCAGATGCTAACTTTTAGATTAAAATCACCAGATCCCATCATTCTTATATTGCGATGTTTAATGGGTCGTGTAATAGACACTTCTTCACAGGTAAATTATATCTCCACCCTTCAAGAACTGTAAATATGCATGTCCAATCTGATCATCGGGCTTCTTATTTAGACTTTTAAAAACACCCTGTCGAGATAGAAGAAACCGTTTTCATGATAGATAGATAGATAGATAGATAGATAGATAGATAGATGGATGAATAGAAAATTCAATTGTCCAGCAGCTCGCAATAATTGCAGTTAATAAGAAAGAAAGCAGGTTACTCGAGTAATAAACAAACAAACAAACAAATAGAAGATGAGTGAAAACAACATAAAAGTGCTGCGTATTGTCACAAGTCATGACAGTCTCTCATTATTACACAGACACTGTTCATGTCACGAGCCACTGCCTTTGGCTGAGGTGTTATACAGCCTGATGGCTGATCAGAGGACTTCTCATTTTTTTTTAATTATCCAAGTCAAGTTCATGTTCTAGATCAAGCTAACTTGCATATATTTGTGTGGCAGACATGAGATTCAGCTTAGAGTTAATGAATATACATATTTGTTTGTTTACAACCGTTTCAGGGCAGAAAATGTGAATGAACTCTTGCTGCAAATTGTGTGCTAAGATGTGTCGCTGTGCAGACAGCATGAGGCAAGAGAGCTTTGAGAATGCTTCAGAGCACTTTGCACCTAATTGAATGCTGTAATCAAGCTGATGCCGTGCTGCTCTGCAAGGAACACCGTGACGGTTAGTCTATCTCTGAAATATAATCTCATATCTATTTTTTTTTTCTTTCTGGGCACGGTAGACCCAGAGAAGGGCAGAAAAGCGGTGATGTAGGCATGTTGTATAGGAAGCATGCAAGGAAGTGTGCTGCCAAGAGAGAGAGACTCCTCCAGGGTTGAATCGAGTCGCGCACAGGCTGAGCTGTTTGATAATATCAGCCATGACAGAGCAGATAAAAGATTCCCTGGCGTTTACAACGTTTTTCCAGAACATGCCAACAGATCTGTTGAGGAGCTGTCTATATGTTGGCGCTGGCTGCTGGCTGTGTAGCAGAGCACAGCTTAGATAAGCTCATCACGTGGAAACACAGTCAGGGCTGAACAAAGCTGTCTAGGTTTGAAGGGCAGTGCATATGGTGGAATAAAGTCTCATCCAGCGAGCGTCGCCCACACAATACTTGCACATTTATGAAGAGTCAAGTTAGCCAGAGAGAAGTTGCTTCGTCTCAACATGATGAATTGGACATTACATGCTTTGAGGTACATCATATGATGTTTTTTTTGTTTTTTTTATGTCGGTTTAGTAATAGATCTATATTAAAATGAGGCAGTGCACAAGGGGTGTGAATTCTGTATGTGTGAGTGTGCACAGGGAAGAGAGAGCATGAATCAATAAGAAAACTTCTGCTTGCATCTTTAACAAGCTATCCATCATATGGAATTCAGTTTAATGCTGAGGAATTGACTTGTGAGCGTTTTAATGACACGTTCCCACAAAATTAGAATCACTTCTTTCAGGACAACAATCTTTCATCGAATGCGCTTTGAAATTGTTCGACAAAGGCAATCAATGTCCTCCTTGGCAATGATATAAGTAATTTCCTCTGAAGGGAAAAAACAAACAAAAAACTAAACATCCAAAGAACTGTGACTGCAAAAGTGATACAAAGCTGCTGTAAGATGAAGACGCGCTTTCATTCTCTTTGCCATCATCGTTTCAGTTCAAATAGGAGTACATGCTCATGTCTGTTTATGTGCTGCGCTTACAAAAGAGATAGATGTATATTAAGTTGTTCTGCAAAAGCAAAGTGACTGATCTGATGCAAGAAATTGATGTTTGAAAATAAGAACAAAACTGTTTCAGTAAAGTATGAGACAGGAAGTGTCCCTTTGCTGCTGTTTATGTTCCAAAAATCAGGCTGCAGCTGTATGTGTGCATTAGTGTCGGTGATAAACAAAACATCAGCGCCACTCTGCACCCTCAACTCTGATCCACGACGCTAAACCCCCCCCTTCTCTGCCGCCGCCGAACCCCTCCCCACCGACGCACCCTCTGCCTCTAATGGAGTTCACTGCTCACCACTTTCCGCCTGAACACACGGTAGAGAAGTGCAGCTAATAGCAGCCGCGCAGTTGGAATACATGGGTGTGAGCTGGCGTTAATGTATGCCACTAGAGCAGCGTTGGCAGACGATTGTGTGATCTGCCGCGGTTTGCACGAGCCCAGCCCATCTGTACAGTGACATCCTTCATAAATGAACCGAGCTGAGCTGTGATGGCTGTCTCTTTAGCCTGCGCTTCAGTATCAGCGCCGAACTGACACCTCTGATGCATGTACAGTACCTTGTCTCTAGATATCACGAATTGTAAAATGTGTCGCGCTTGAATGAGCCCTTCCAACATGACTGACAACAGGTTTGAGTAGAATTGGTGGAAATGGGCATGCGGCACGTTCCCCTTCATTTTCCCTTCGTTCAGGGCTTGAAGCCTTGATTTGATGTTGAATTTTCAATGCTCTCTTCTCCAGGTTACATGAAAGTAGCATGATGATCTCAATGGGCCTGACTTAGCCTTTCCCTTCGTCTTTTGTTCCGTAGGGGCGGAGGCCATGTTTTCCCAGCAGCCACAGGACCTGGTGGTGGTGGCGGGCCAGCCTGTGACGTTACCATGCACTATCCCAGGCTACCATGGGATTGTCCTGTGGATCAAAGATGGCCTGGCACTGGGAGTTGGCAGAGACCTCTCTGGTAAGAAATGTCATGGATCCCCCGTAAGCTTAATCACCCTACATTCCTCCATCACCCTTAATTCCCCCTCTTAACCCTCCTGTTGTGTTCATTTGTTATTTTTTGTCATTTATAGCCCCCAGATGCTAACATCCTACTGACTATTACATGGAAACATCAATACTAATATCATTCAACATGTCTTGACAGAATCAAATACAAATTTCTGTCTCTCTTAGACACAAACTTAATTCTTTTATACTTTGCGTTTGCCAGAGAAGCACAAAAACCCGAAAGCAATGTGCAATCAGTAGTGGCACTGGTCTTTTCTCTGGTGCTTCAGGCAGCTCAATGGCTTTTTGAAGAGTATCTGCGCCTTCAGTTCCACTGCACCTCATGTATAATTGCCTTAATTGTTTAATTTGGAGTAAAATTTACAATTGCACAGTCATTTAGTAGCCTGTTGTTCCACCAATCAAGGCTTTATGTATATGCATGATTCTAAGGAGACATATCACTCCTCTAAATAACACAAACAACCTTTTGAACCTGAGCTATTGAATGGGAGAATCCATAAAAGCATAGTGTGCCCACATCTCTCACTGATATGATCAGAACATTCTTCCAAAGCAGATATCCATTTGAATCTGTACACAAGCACTCAGTATACAGCAGAATGCATCACTGTACCGTACTTTTCCGGAGCTCTCTAATTTGCCTCATACACCGACCTCTCCGAGGCCACTGAAAAAAATCGAAATAATTGCAATTCAAGGCACAGAGACAAAATACTCAACTGCAGACATTTTTAAACGAGAAAGTCTCCTGTGATCAGGAATGATTAAAAATGTATTTCACATGAGATTGGGGGTCTCCTACCCTCTGACCTTTAGCAAACGCTTTTAGAGGCCTTCCCTGTCACCGATGTGGGCCGTAATTATAC
This sequence comes from Chaunax sp. Z400, assembly GCA_037577475.1. Taxonomy (NCBI): domain Eukaryota; kingdom Metazoa; phylum Chordata; class Actinopteri; order Lophiiformes; family Chaunacidae; genus Chaunax; species Chaunax sp. Z400. The sequence goes on along the minus strand of CM075192.1, from coordinate 27,072,329 downwards.
CTCGGCGGCTGACAGCCTGAGTAAAGCCATACTATTCGCTCTTCAAGTCCTTATCAGGCCCCGGGGAGGCTGAAGGGTTGCAACAATGGGTCCTGCCATCTTCAAGTCTCCTTTCAAAGAAGAGGAGGCAGACAGGGAGAGTACTTATGATTCCGAGAGATAGAATGAGAGGCCGGAGCGGAGGGAAGAGAGAGCGCAATTTTATTTTCGGGTCAGAGTGGAGCGGAGATGTAGAATTTGTTTTGCCCTCTTCTATTTTTATTGATTGAACAAGACAAGACAATCAAGATAAAATCTCAATGTAAAACTGGCCGAAACGCACTGGAACGGAGAGAAAAAAAGAGAGAGCGTTGGGTCACAACACTCAAGGGAACTAGAGCAGACTAACCTCTAACACTACATCTGTGAATCGCTAGTCACGGACGAGATGCAGGAATTTTAACATTTCCCCTCTCCAACTATCACTCTCTTCTCCTTATTTGGTTGTATAGTCAGAGTCAACATGTAGAGTTGATCTTCCTCTCTTAAACTGAGTTTTGCATGAGGAAGAATATGGCTGGCAGCCTGGAGAGGATAGGTAGAATCAACAAAATGATACAGATAGGGGCTGAGTGTCTTCCATTGAGAGAGATGACACTTTTAAAACATAAAGCACTCCACAGCTGTCCTTTTTATCACCCCTGCCTACATTAACAAGCAATGCATGCTGCCGTAAAAGACCGATAGTACATCCCCTGCAAGATGTACACAATGAAAGAAAGTGACAGCTGTATACATAAAAAGTGCAACCAATCAAATGTCGCGTGGAGCATTTCCAATAATATAGGTCTGCTCGGCTATTCATAGAAAGAAGCTGCGTTTGCAGCGTTGTGCTCCGCCTGGGACCTGTTTCCATTCACAGGAGCAGTGATTAAACCCAGAGAACTCTTTCACCATTCAGTGCAAGAAATCACAGCACAAAAGCCAAATGATTCCTATCTGTCCCCAAAATTCCTATTCATTCCCTTTTGTGTCATGCTTTTCCACTCTAATTAAAGAAAAGCAAAGTAGCCCCACAACCGCTCAGAACATACCAATCAATGTCATGAATATGCATGACGGGGAATGTATCTGCTCTGCATGATGATGGTGGAAACAGACAAAGCGGCTATAATTGAATTCTCCTGGCGCGCACACAGTGGAGAGTGTTTGTACATTATGAGCTGAGGATATGGGAGACTGAGCTCTCTCTCTCTCTCTCTCTCTCTCTCTCTCTCTCTCTATGCATGTCGCCTCTCATGAGAGCAGATTGAACACCAGTCACCTGCTCAAAGCTCAAAATGTTTCCACCGGCTGACGGACACAAACATGTTCCAGGTGAATGCTGTAAATCACTAGGCCACGCCTCAAGTGTCTGCATGCTTTCCTGCACACACACACACACACACACACACACAAACACACACACACATGCACGTACGCCATTGATCCAGCCTCGAGACAAATCCATTTCCCCCCTGATGGATTCATTACTCCTTAATGGGTCTATTTTACATTGTTTGCTTTAGGTAACACATTGTGTCTTTGAAATTCACCGAGATCCAATATCAATGGCTCTTTATGTACAAATCACAGCAGAGGTGATTAGTCTTCATAATATCAGCCTTTATAATTTTCGAAACATTGAGGAAAACGTATGATCAATGTGCTTATAAGGCTACAAATACTCATTACAGTATGTTTCTGTTTTTTTTTGGGAAATTAGATTAGAAAACTCTTATAGCACACGGTCCACCCCAAATGCAAATTGTTGTTTTTTTTCTGTTTGGAAGCAGCAAACGCACAGAGATGAAACTGGAACACTGCCATATCCTCACATAGCAAAATTATTCTTAGTTTGCCAGAGGCACAGATGAGGTAATTGGCCGCATCATCTGTTTTCCTAGCAGAAAGTTGCATTTACATACTACAATTAAGACAAGCAAAAACCACAAAAAAAAGCGCATTTGAAGTAAATGCACTTTCTGGGGTAAGTGAAATACGCACTGGAGTCAACTCAAGGTCACATCATTCAGAATATGCAATGATCATTACCCTTGTGATCCGCGATGGAATTATTGCTTAGGAGCTCATCAATGGATATAAAATTGAAGCAAAATGGTTCCCCAGGTTACCTCGTGCACATAATGGTGTGTCCTCTATTTCAGGCATCATGCTGAGTATGAAGAAGCAGAAAGGCCCTTTTCAGTCAATGGTTATTCATGTTATTAATGGAAGCTTTTAGTTGTGATCATGTCTCTATTAACCCGGTTGAATTGACTAGCAGTCCTGCTATCCCTTATTGGAGGAAACCTTGTAGCAAGTGGTGTAAAATGAAATAGAAAGGCAACTGGATCCAAAGCTACAGTCAGTAATTGGACTTTGAGACTTTTTTTTTTTTATTTTGCAATGGACACATTCAAGGACTTAAAAGTTGTTATACGACTGCCCAGTTTTTTTTCCTTTGTGGTGCTAAAACATATGAACAGCCTGTACAATCTTTACAGTGAAAGGCTGACATGTTTGGGGATCTCTGGAGTGAACTGCGTAGCTGTTACTGTGAAATCAGTGATTTATGTCCCAATATTTGTTGGCAATGAAAAAAGAAAGACAGGAAATAACAAGTATGTGAAACCAAACCACAACGTTATAGCGAGGCTTTGTCAAAAATCTGGCCTTGTTCTTCTGTAAAATTCCCAAGTCTTATCCACCATTGAACAATTACTCAAGGACCACTGGGGCAAAAAGCAATTCTTAACGTTTTTAGTTGTTTTTTTGGAGTGCATACTTTGAACAGACATTCACATTTGATTTCACAAACTGTATCCCCGATAATTACAAAGATGCAGTGAGAGAGAAAGAAAATGGACCTTAAGAGATGAGCAATTCCAACAGTTTGAGAAATAACCCAGAAAGCTTCACAGTCAAACACATTCTTCTTCTTGTTTATTTGCCCCCTATGGAGCCATGCGCTCCCCAACACACTCTCAATACATGTTTTCATAATAGGTAAAGGGATATCTTTAACACTGTCTCACTTGACTTGTGTAAAATGCCTTTGTCTCTTGGATATTGCTCTGCTTTCTTGCATTATTAAACTATAAATCATTTAACAGAGCAATGCTGAAAGAACTGAAACTCGAGCTGTTCGTGTTTACGGTTGCAGTAAAACGTTGGTCTCTCCAAAGCAGCTCATTAACGTTGCCAGGGACGCTATAAAAACCTTTATACAAATTATATGTTACTTCCTATGACCATGCATGAGTAAATATGCAAATTAAGAATTAAAAAGAATATGATATCGAATCTGCTGTAATAATCACCTGCTGCCTGTCTGAATTATCTGAAGCAGTTCATTAACAGTCAACATTCTCAAACTAATAGTGTATTTTAAAACTGTATTTTAACATTTACCAATTAAAATGTGTTTGCTAATCAAAACTGGCAACTTGATAATAAGCCTAATGTATATATGTTTGGCCCGTGTGTCTTGTTGAGTCCTTTTTTTGTGTGTTTTTTTAACCATTTTACTTATTTAAAATGACAAATTTACCTTAGTGTATTTGGCTAAAGAGTATTTTGGTTTTGATATTGATTAAAATAAAAATGTCTTCCCGCTGCAGGCTATCCTCGTTACACAGTCATTGGCGACCACGGTTCAGGAGAGCATCATTTACGAATCCAGCGCGTGGAGCTGATGGATGACGCTGTGTTCGAATGCCAGGCTGTCCAGGCTGCCATGAGGTCCCGTCCTGCCCGTCTCACTGTGCTGGGTGAGTCCGAATGATTGGCTGATAAAACGTATCTTTATTACTGCATTAGTATGATCTTTTCTGATCATTAGAACACATGTAGCAAAAGAAGCGTTCTGCGTTTGCTTGATTACAATCCTGATCAATGTCTTAAGGCCCATTTGTGCTCTACCTTAAAGATGGATATGGGCGGAGCCTTCCGTACGTCTTCTGCATTCATTCCATATGTAGTCGGGCACGTTTTTCGGAGAGCTTACAGATACGGACGAGACAGACGAAACGGAGCAATAACGCCGGAAATAGTTGAGGGCAGTGTAGCTACAATTCAAGCAAGGCACGACAAATGTGTACGGAAACAACGAAGAAGAAAAAAGAGAAGTGAAAAAGTGAGGGGAAAAAAACTCTCTGTCTACCTCATGGCCTCACAGACCACCACCGAGTACACCGTTACCTCCGCTTTGACGCTTTGTATTTATTAGGTACATTATCACAACCTCCTCCAACAATCGCCATATTGGATGCTGTCGAAACAACACAACACTTCACTGCCCTCCTGCGGTTCTATCGATGTCGACATAAAGGACATACGGAAGCATGAAGACGTTGACGGATAGAACGTTGACGGACGGACATATTTACATACGTAGATGGGAGCATAAATGGGCCTTAAGGGTTTGTAAGGTGAGCATGACAGATTAGCTCATATGCATCATCCCAAATATTCATACCAAATGTACACTCTTGAGGTTAAACACTGGACAGAAGTACTACCAGAGCTCAAGGGGGCCTAACATAAGAGGTGCTTCACAGTATTAAAAGTATAAAGTACTTGTCCTCACTCTTTAAACATACAGGAAATATACTGTAGGTACATGCACAAACGTATCCACAGTAGATCCACAGAACAATGAACATGTTTTATATTAAAGCCATTAGAAATGAATAAATCAATGTAAATGTTTCCCATTTGGCAGACAGTGTTTATATGTCTTTTACAGACCCTTACATTTCAACTGTAATTTCCCTCCCCTGCATGCTCCCTCCACATTATCACTGTAACCTACAGAGGTCACTGGTTCTTAATGAAACTTTACTGGTTTACCATTCAGCTTTGCCATTTCTGCCTCAATGAGTCGCACTACTGCAACCGTCGCGTCTCTTTTCTCGGGAGCTCTTCAAACGTCCCTCTTGCTCCGCTCCGATTGCTGAAAAGATATCTAGAGTCAACGACGAGGCAAAGGAGAACAAGGGAGAAGGAATGCAGAGGAAAAAACGAGTTGAGAGAGCAAGAGAGAGGGTGTCTGCCACGCAGCATCCTCGCCACAAGCGACTGATCCGCTTTATTGATCCAGCCTAATGAAAAGTGAAACTAACGATTTGTAGGGAAGAAGGCAGCAGGAGAAAAGGAGAAAAGCGAAGACAAATTGCGTTATAACGTTTCTCTGGCTGCCAAGCCTCCTACAAATGGATATGAGTAAATAATTATGCTCACTTCTATAGAGAGCTCAAAATGTATCTTGCAACGGTGCTTTCTTACATTTTACTCCTGCCTCTCTTTATCTACTTGTTCAAATCTTTTTTTTACAGACAGATAGTACTAGTCCTAGTGCAACGAATGATGGAGGGAAGGAACGAAGAGTCAAGGACAATGCAAGATGTGTGTCCTTACAATTTAGGTCACTGAGGATAGCTTCAGCCTTTAACCCTTATTCAGTTTAAGACATTTCAGACCGCAAGGTAACATATTTAGTGGGAATTTCATTAGCGTTCTTCACAAACTTGGGAGTCTAAAGACTTTTGAAATTGCAAATTCATTGAAAGCCGCCTTATGTCGGAGTCAACAGATGCCATACAGCAGATGCAAATACTTCTTGTCTCTCTGTTCTAATCTCCTTGGCACCGTCCTGATTTGGCAAAGCCTTCCATGAATACTCAGAGTAATTAAAACGAAGAAACAAATGATTTGAAAAGGCTTGACTTTTGCCTGTGAGTACCACACAATTGCAGGAAGTGGGAATGAGAAGGGGAAAACCTTTGGCTGATTGAGGGTGAGAGAGTTTATCAGCCCTCTCTGAATTTGTTTAATCCCCAGCCGAGCTATAGCCGACTCCTGAGGAGGGAGAACTCCAGGCTGACACACACACACACACAAGATATTGGAGGAAATATATGCAAGGCCTGTGTCACTGCAAACTCCAAGCTGTCAATTACTTGCCAGTGGTGACAGAGTGTGTCTATTGACTTGGAAGACAGCTATGGCCCCACACACCTTTGCACGCACACATCCAGATACGTATGCACATACACAGTATGCTCACACACACCTGCATCCACCAGCAGCCTCCCTTCTCTAGACTGACAGCAGAATAAATCTAAAATGTTCCCCTCCTTCTTTCATAACTCAGTATCAACCCAAACTCTTCCATGTGCCACATCAGAGGAGCCTCTCTCTTGACTTTTATAGGCTCAGATGTGACACAGCATAAATCAGTCCCTCCAGGATTTCGTGGTGTCGCGATCGCAACAGTTAACGCAAATTCAACCAATCCCAGCGAATTCTGCGCGACCTTGAAATTTAGTCGTCATACACTCACACGTTGAGCCATACTTGTACGTTATTATCTTCACTTCCTTGTTTCTGGTCGTGATGATGTAGATATGAATATCTCCCTTGTACCGACAAAAATTACGGCTAAAGACCGTGTGAGGTAATTTCTCTTATGTTCTATATGAAAGATGAAAGTGGGGTTTAATTGTTATGCACCGCATGAAACGCTGTGTTGGAACACAAATGAAAGTCGTTGAGTGAAAATACATACATACATACTGTATATATATAAAATGCCTGAAAATATTGTAACACGCATCCCAACTTTTGAGAAAAGCTGTCGTGAAATCAGGCATTTTAGGCTGCAACAATCCCCAAAAAAAGTCTACAAAATCCTGGAGGGACTGAGAAATATTTGCCAACACATGGAGAAAGACCTTCATCATTGCCAAAGAATAGACTGTTTGATTGTTTTTCTGAGTTTGTACTTAAAAATTTAACCTTCACTGACCTCCCTGTGAACAAAAAAATGTGTAATAAGTTGCAAAGATTTTTGCTTTACTTGCATTCAATTCAAACACTATTTTGACTGCGAGTGAAAGGCTAGGCATATGAATTTTTATATACAATTATAAAGTTTCTTCATCAGAAAGCCCTGAGAGCATAATGGGTGCTGAACTTAACCCATCCAGTGTTTTCATGGCTTGCAGGCTTACTCTCAGATGCCAAAGGAGAATCAAGGTCTTGTGAATTAATCATGATGGAAGAGAATGGAGGGTTTCAGGTCCAAAAAAAGACCCCTGAGGCTAATTATATCCCTTGCAGCAAGTTGGCGCTGCTCCAGACCTTTGCTCTAATCTTTCTACCTTTGGTTGGGGACTACTAGAACAATGGGACGGGAGATCACCCCTGTTTGATTAAGGTCTTTGGAAAACTGCTTAAAAGTGATATTTCTTTGTGGCTAATTGGCATGCCATAATGTTAGAATGAAATGTGGTACATTTTATTGACTCTTTGTTGAAATTTTAACGAATGAGTCTGAAATGGTTTTATTTTTGTCTCTATCATTCTCTCTCTCACTATGTCTTTTTTTTATTGTATGACTCACTGAATCATCTCTAGTTAATTCAGAGCCACGCATTTCTTTTATTCCCGAATCGTCCTAATTTAAAACATTTGTTAAAACATTGTGTTAAAAAGGATACAAAATGAATGCATATGTGCTTTGTGCAGCCTTGTAATCTCTATTAATTGAACATTTCAAATGGCTCATTGTGCTTTTACTTTATCAGAGATAACAAAGAGGCTGAGTCTCCTCTCAGTTGTACTCATTGTCAATCAGAGCTCAAGTACTATCACTGCAGTTATTCTGCAAGTTTTCATAACAGAAATTTATTCCAAGCCCTTAAACTTTTTTTTCCCCTGTTACATAAAGATAACTAAACTGCAAAGGATGTGACAAAGTGTTGTCTTTTAAACATAGACAAGTGAAGATGATGAGGATGTTTTATTTACTCTCAGATGCATTTGTGTCAAACATTTCAAACTTATTTACTTCTGTGTTGCAGCTCTGCCCAGTGCAGGGTCACGAAGGTCATATATTTCAGACTATATGCTATTAAGATGAGAAGAAGTTAACCTCATGTGACGCAAGGAAAGAGGGGTAATGATTCTTGACACTTAATTAGGAGAAAATATTTCACCTCACTGGAAACAAAAAGCTTTGAGGATGCAACACTTTACAATTATAAAAATATGATCATGTGCATGTATTAACTGTATGAAACGTTGTTAAAAAGAATCACCTTTCATCCTATTTCCTTCAATAATGACTATTTTAACATATGTACTAGTTGTATTATGTAGACATCAAGTATATTATTTAAGTTTAGATAGTTTTGTCCCCAAAAGAGTAAGAATTCAATGATACAAGGCAAATTTATTTGTATTGCACTTTTCAACAAGGCAATTCAAAATGCAAAGATCAATGCTGAACCCCAACAGTGCATGTATGTGGTCTCTAAACCCATGTCTCCATGGGCCATAAGTAGTCTACATAGTGGTGAGACTAAATATGTTTAAACTGTGTTTCTTCAGTCGGCCTGGTATTATTCTGCAGCCTATAACCAAGAATATGTTCATATTTAAATCACCACAGGTTCTTCTTCTAATGCATTATCTCTGGCAAGAAAGTTAAGTGATACTTCATTTAGTTTGTTTGCCTCTTAGAGGGATAACACAAAAAGTACTTGATGGATTTCCATGAAACCTGGTGGCAGGTTAGTCATGTGACAGGAAGAGACAGTTACATTTCGGAGAAAAGCATCCAAGATTTTCTTTTAAACTCTATTCAAATTGCAAGATCAGGATTTTTTTTCTTTTTCTTTTTTTACATTTTCATGCCTTATGAATAAACTGCTTGACCGATTTTGTTTAAAAAAATCTGCTTTATTATTATGTCAAGATAAGGCTTTTTTTTTTTTTTTAACTCTTTGTCAATTATGCTTTAACTACTTGACAGATTACCATGAAATTGGGTGGAAAAGTGGGCATTGTTACCAAAGAAGGAACCAATGAATTCTGGACTAGATGGATCCATGTTTTTTTTTCTTTCTTCAATTTCATTGAAATTGCAAGAGCCCCGAGGGCAGCCATTTTTATGGCGCACCATTCTTGACTGTTGGTCCCTGGCAGAGGTTTACGCTCTGCTGAGTGCCTTTCTTGTTTTAATAGGGACTGAAGATTTCTCATATTCTTATTTCACTCTTTCTCAGATGTCTCTCTGTCTTTCTCTACCCTTTCATGTCATTTATTTTTATCAAACCATTCATACAACATAGCATCTATTTGTAAAGAGGACTTTCTACACAGTTAACAGTCAATTATTGTTACTTCTAATGTTAAAAGCGCATGGGCACACAATATGTCATTGCTGTGATATGTATTTCTATCATGTTGTTATATGTAAACCCATATTTGCCTCATTTAGTAATTTAAATGAAACGCACATACAGAAATTCCAAAGAGCTTCTAGAAGATCTTTCAAATTGACAGCCATTCATAAACACATTATGATGCTGGGCTTCTGACAAATATAATTGATAATACTCCCTTTGAATGAGCCATTGTGTGCAAGATATTTGTTTTCCCCTTCCTGCATTGTTAATGTTTTGGACCAGTGCTTTAGCAACAATATTCATGTATACAAAAGCCCAAGGGTATAATTCTTTTCTTCATTGTTGCTTCCAACTACCCAAGCTGAATCAGCCATTTTATGGATAAGTCTGAATTCATTAGTTCTCAAGGATCACACTGCAATCCTTCCAGTAATGGAGGTGAACTCTGAGGGCAGGATGGAAAAATGATTAGAAGTTTTGAAAACAAGACACAGGTGCTGTTCCACACAGCATGGATATTTACTTTGTCAAAGACATTGTCCTGTTCTCCACAAAGTTTGTGAGCTGTATCACTGCTAATGATATCATTAACAACGGACAGGAGCAGCTCACCAATGAGTGCAATTTGGATACTGTTGTTGCATTTTGGAGAGAAAAAAAAGTACACAAAGATGTAATTTTTTCTTTGCTCTCTGTCCTTTCACTTGTGCTATTATTATCATTGGGAAATGCAGTATTTGATGTTGTCTGCTGTTAAAGGAGTGCTATGTATTTCTTGTTTTATGTGCCCAAGTGTTCTGTATGTTTCTCTTTTTCTATATTTTACCATTTGGTGTAATAGATTTTTTGTGATCAAATATTTATTGATTGCACATATATAACTACAATGACAGATACATTTTTTAGTTCCCAGTTTTCTGAATTCTTCTATCACCATTTCAATCAGAAGAGACTAGTACTTGAAGTAAATAAGAATGTTTATTACATCAAATGATATGTGATATTTAGTGTGTTTGAAAGTCTTTGGTGTCAGAAAGTCTTTGGCGCTTAGACTCTTCAGGGAGATTGAGATCGAAGAGCATCTGTCCTGAGCAGCAGCAAGATATATATCCCCCCTTGGAGTCCAGACGCTGGTGGTGGTGGTGGCTGATGATCCTGGTGAACCTGATGAATGATGAAGTTTGTGAATCTTTGAAGACTGGGAGGTGATGGGGAGATGGAGGGGATGCAATAGCAGTCCTTTAACAGCAGACAACATAAAATACCGTATTCCCCAATGATAATAATGAACAGGAAATGCCATCAAGATATGTATGTATGATATCAGTAAATACTTCAAAGAGAGTAGGAATAAATTAATGAAAATGTAGCTAAATCAGAAAATAGAAGAAGACATTTAAAAGACAGCTAACCACAGATGTTACAATATACAGCATTAATATTAATATTTCCTAGTAGTTTTGTCCAGCAGGTCATGTTCGGTGGTGTTGTTGGTGTGATAGAATTGAGTAAAATCATCTTTCTGAGTGCTGCTGTTGGAATTTTCTGGCACTAAACAAACATACAAACAAAAATCTACATCAGTCCGAAAGAAGAGGCAAAACAAAACGTTTTTTTTCAGCCTCCTGAGTTTAAGCAACCAATGTGTCTTAAACAAAAAGTGAATGCAGGTCTAACCAAACAGGCTTCCTAAGCGACACTCATCAGGGAATATGACTGCAAAGTTTATATTACTCTGCCTTATCTGCCATGTTGTTTGAGACGGAATGATTACTACATCTGTGATATCGGAGAGGCTTGAGCAGGTGTGTGATTATGGCAGACAGACTGTATGTAGGACGTTGTTGTTGGGTTTTTTTTTTTCTCTCTCACTGCATTTCAGCAGAAGGAGGAGAAATGACACATATGCATCTGCTCATTTTGCTCTGCAAAACAAGAGCACCAACTGTGTACAGGTGCTAAGGCTGATTTAAATCCACAGCTAACTGTGATTGTTAACAATAATTGCCATGAAGAAAAAAAAGTGTCAGACCACTGGTGCTCATAACTGACAGAAAGTTGAATAAAGTGTTTTTTTTAATTATTATTATTAATGTAATCAGCTCATACATGGAAACACAAACACACATTACTATTTAGCCGGTTGGTGAGCAGCGATGTCGGTATCCCTCCCTGTCTGCATATGGCTGTGCGGTGAAGGAGTAGACTCTGCACGTCTCTGACAGCTCTGTCATCTCCCCGCGCCTCATATCATCTTCATCTGTCCACCTCTCCTTTATTTGGCACCACTCCTTCGATAGATCTTGACACCACCGATACCAATAGATTAAGTTCTTCGATGCTGAGCTTCAAATGTTAGCATAAATGTGTTTGTCTACACCTCAGCCTTTGAATCTTCTCCTGATTATCCCCCATATTACATGAATGTTTCACAGAACTTCCTTCTTCCATCACACATTTGCCGCCCCGGTTTATTTTACTTCATCGTTTTGTACAGCCTGTCGTGCTGTTTGTGATTGCCATCTGTCATCCTACTTGTGAGAGTAAAATGCCAACGTGTATTCCTATCACTTTTTTTTTTTAATTCATTCACTCATACTCTCGTCTTGTGTGCTTGCGCTTATGTGCCCACACACGGCAGAGGATCTCCTGACTCTCAAACAGATGTACAATGACAGCACTTGAAGAGGGCCGGTGATTTGGGACAATAAGCCGAACGCGTCTCTTGTATCCACCTGTGTTGGGTGTTCCTCTCCCATCCTTATTGTCTTCTTTTTTTTCCCCTGAGCTATCTATCACAAATTCTGCAAGCTGTCAGAACGGGGTGACATGTGGACCGTGAAAGCGTTCCTCTGAAATAGACAGGCGAGTCAGAAAGCTCATTATTGTTCACGACACGTCTGCTGCAGCACAATGCTACAGCAGCTACACGTTGCCAGCCTCCCCTCCAGCCTCCTTCTGAGGAGCTTTCCATTCACTGGCCTCCAAATAGCTTTTTCTCCTTTTTGCTCAAGCTCCAGGAAAGATGGGATTCTTGCAAGATTCCATTGGCTGCTTTGGAAGAGTTCCTCCAATATTGGATTGGCCTGGGAAATCCAGCAGGTTTACCATCATCTGTTTCCAAACTAAAGACTTCCCAGTTGGCCCCAATGAATGTCATCAGCTTCCTTTCAAATGAATTCAAGCTTTATGTTTTGTGTTTAGGGAGTTTTATGTTTTGTGATTGGAAAATTCGTATATAGCGAGGCATAAAAATAAGCTTTACGACCCCCAGGTTTTATTTAGGCTCCTCTTGGAGGTGACGGACTTACTGCATCCCACTGCTGAGTTAATTACACATCAATATGCCTGGCTCTCATTTATGGATATCTTTGATTATGCAGTAAAAGTAAATGATCTCACTGAAGCCCAGGCTGTCTGACATCATTGTTCTTCATTGAGCTATACCATCAGATTTGTCTAGCATTGGTAGATTTGGAGAAATACATGGGGATGAGGTAATGGACTCCCTTAAACCTTTAGTAGCTTTAAAACAAAATAGTTGAATTAAAATTGCCAGAGACTGGGATAGGTTAATCTTCGTTGTTGTTGTTTTTTTTGTTTTTTTATGGACCAACAGGATCCATCCTTTAAAAAAAATTAAATGTCTGCTTGGATCTTATAACTTATCTTATAACCTTATTAACCAGCCATGGGTGGCCTTATGTTGAAACCACATGGCTTTAAAAGGGACACCACCAACTGGTACTCACTATTTTGTTTGCTGCAGTTATCTTTGGCTGTAGCTATAGCTACCATTAGCCCCATTTCCACAGCGTAGTACCGACTTGACTCGACTTGACCCTACTCACCTTTTTTGCTTTTCCATTAGTTAAAAAGTACCTGGTACCTGGTACTACTTTTTTAGTACCTCTTCAGCTGCGGTTCCAAACCAGCCGAGCAGATTCTAAAAGGTCACGTGAAACGTTACAGATCACTGATTGGTCAGGAAGTGGGAAGGAGCAAGAGAGATTTGGGCATCAGCAGTAGATGAAAACGGTGTGCAGAGCTGCAATATTTTCACCTCTCACCCAGTCAATTAAGGATTTGTTCAGAACACAACAGCAGTGATTGCGGACAGACGAACCAAGACAGTTTGGGGAACTATCATTTCCAGAGGTACAAAACGCTATTTCAAGATAAAACACACCAGTGCTAGCTGGATAACATTCTTGAAATAATGCAAACTATTGTTTCTTCACATTCTAATGTTATTTCACTTTTTGAATGATTGGAACTACATTATATCTTAGAAATTGCACCGTTAAATGTTTAATTAATATAGACATGCACAAACAAAATCATACCCCGTATCTCTGTCTGTTTGTCTTTGCGTATGCCCACCAACAGTGTACATGTGAGTGCATGCAGACGAGACGACAAACTTGTGAAAGTGTTAAAAGGGATACATTATTAACCCCAAAGAGAAGTAGTGAGTGAAGCAGAGTTTGCAGTGAGTCAGCCCTGTAATTAAAGAGGAACAATCAATCTGTACCACTGACCACACTACTTATGCCAAGTCCATCGAATGGCTGCAGTAAAGAGCTAATTTAGAACCATTAGGAACTGCCAAGTTTGCAAACAGCCCAGTAATGATGATGGCTGATTCAGGTTCAAGGCTTGGCCTCTGTATAACTGTCAGACCTGGCAGTCATAAAGGAGGATCAGTGGAAGATATCAGTGAGAGAGAAAGAGCAAAATATCTATTTAATTGAACATTTCCGATCTTTAATTTCTATCCAATGATTGTTGGGTTATTGGTCAAATACTCCTGTTTCTTTAGCAGACACAAAGGCTTTCACCTGCCAAGAAATGAATGAAGTCTTGCTGCCTTTTTGCCTCGGTGAGAGGCTTTACGCTGCTTTAGGCTTTACGCTGGTGGTGATTTCAAAACGATGACAAAGGAACACAAGCTGCATGCAAGTCTTGCACGTGTGCTGGTTGCACAAAAACAGTCCAGGCTGTCACAAATACAGGCCTCCACCTTCATACCCTCTGCATACAATAAGACCTCAAGCACAATGGGGAACAGAGAGATACAAAGGTATGGATGCAGGATGGAGGCATCCAGCCATGTCCTCCTTCTCCTTGCCTGTTCACTATTCACCCCCAGCGCCTCGCTGGCAGGCAGCCCTCTGGGGGAACACGACCTGAAAGTGTAGCCGTGCTCAACTTGGTCTGCTTGTGACCTCTCATGTAAGCTCCGCTGTGCACAAAATCATAAACTCCATTGCATCGTACCCTCTGACACCCCTTGATGGGGAAACATACAGCTGAATATTAGAAGACAACGGAGACTATTAAAGGTCAAGGGGAGGCAAACAATATGCAAGGGTATGCAAGTGGTGTCACCTACTGACCCTGCACCACCTATTCGCAGACACTGATGCATATCAATATGGGAAGGAGAAATATTTCTTCAGAGGAGGAGAGCATAAATGGCCTCTTTGACAGTTTTGAGCACTTGTAGGCAATAACAGAAAATCGCTTGACTTGGATGTGCAGCGATTGTCCTGCAGTCAAATACCGTCAGATTCACCTTCACGATCCCCCCCCTCGCATGCTCTCCATCTCTTTTGCATACCTTCCAGTAGCTCTTTTCACAGCATAAGAATACACCGTTGTGATCTTCCTGACCTTGCTTCCGATCGTGGATAATGAACCAGAAGGTGACGACGTTCTCACAAAGATTCTTTCTTACTTGCTTAGATCAGCACAGTCCGTTGTCTGATCTGCCGGTGCTGACCCGAGGTTCCTCCATCTCTCATCCCTCCACATTATAATGACGACCGGATGAAAGGGAGCCAGTCTGAATTAATAGTGCATCTCAAACTCAAATACACAATAGGAGCTAGTGAGTGGGAATTGCTTTTTTTAATAGCACATTTACTGGTCTAGTTGGTCAGACTCATTAGTCTGGTGTAGTCAGAGTCCAGATTCCACTGGTCTGATTCAGTCCTTACTCATTGTAAATGTGTGGTACTGATGGATATGTTGTCTGACAATTTGGACAACCATTTTCTGTGTTTATTAGTCAATGACCTTTAGTAATGAAAAGACATTTGTCATAAGAGCCAATACACCGCCCCCATGCACTAATCAACACACACTTGAAGTCTAAGATGAGCTGTTCTGTGACAAAAAAAAGTGTTGTGTCATCTTACTGTGGATGGCAAGTCTCGAAGTGCTGCTTCACTCGCTCTTTATGATGCTAAAAGTGCGACGTGACCATTTATGCAGTAGACCAGGGGTTCCCAAACGTAGCCAAGCCAAGAACCCCCAGGGGGGGTCGGGACCCTCACTTTGAAAAACACTGCACTGAGAAACACTGTGGCCACTTTGTCAGAAAAATTTACATCCACAACAAATGTCCACGTCTTGTTTTCTAGATGCACTTTTGATGAATTATCGGTTGAGTGCTCACCTCTGTGACAAATCAACGCATTTGCCGTGACTGATTTACAATTAAAGTCAACCAGG
The DNA here is from genome assembly GCA_037577475.1 of Chaunax sp. Z400. Taxonomy (NCBI): domain Eukaryota; kingdom Metazoa; phylum Chordata; class Actinopteri; order Lophiiformes; family Chaunacidae; genus Chaunax; species Chaunax sp. Z400. The sequence continues at coordinate 27,056,595 of CM075192.1, read as the reverse complement.
TCGATGCTTTTAATGTGAGGCAGCTCCAGTGGGGAAGGTTCAGTTCGCATTAGCAGTAACTTGATCCAGCTCTGATGCAACGGCAGGAGAGTGAAGAGTAAAGCTCAGGCGAAATTTAAAAACTGAATTATGCTCCGCACCATGTCATGTGAACCCTTTGTGAGGAAGGGCAAATTTCTAACCTTGCAGGGGCAGTGGACCCACACTACTAACAATAAAAGAACATTACATAGAGTGGCTATTGCTGCAACAAAAAAAAAAGCAGTCCAATAGTATTGAGAATGGCGATTTAAGAAAGGATCTTCAGGATAATGACTTCATCTTGGTCTGGGATCAAACCACATGCTTTGTTTGATAATGTTAAAAACACATTTAAAGGGAAAAGTGAGTTAAATGTAGTGATAATAATATACGTAATTTTATTGAATTATGAACATAAAATACTGTCATTTATGTGTCTCTTAAAAGAGCCCTTTTATACTTATTGTCATTAAATGGACAAAGCAGTATCCCAAATTACATTTCCTCTCTTTTCATCTCTGTGCTGTCTGACAGCATAAATCTAGCCCATAACAACCTTCCCTCCAATCATGATGCTTTTGCAGTGGAACAAGGCAGCTGCCTGCTGGCCTTTGATTTTATCTTGCCCCAGATCTGCATTGTAATGAGCACTCAGGTCAATCAATAATTTACTGCAGTTTCAGTTATAGAAAAAAAAAAAAGAAAAACAAGCAGATCAGGGCATGGGTAAAACAGGAGGAGGATTTAGATCACTACCATCAGTATCATATATAGTTCTGGTGTGATGCTTTCTTCTGTCTGTTGTATTTGTCAAAGCTGAGACAGAAAAATATGTTGAACAAATGTGCATCTGTGTGTCTGAGGGGGTTTATACATAAACTGAAATGCATTTTAATGTGTATGGTGAGGAAATCAGATCTGCTTTAACTGATGGCGGAGTTCATTGTTATTGAGAGTCATGCTGTGACCCATGTAAAGCTTTTCATGTCTCAAACCGCACCATCTGTTGCTAGTTTTGTTGAAATGCAAGATACATTTATGTCTCTATTTTTAGTCTGAATGCATAACCAATGGCTTCTATTTTCTAAAGAGAAATAAAGATATCGTTCAATAAAACAGCAGCGCGTCCCTTGTCGGCGTAATAGGCAGTCATATTCTTGCAGGAGATTGTAGTTGTGGAACAACAATATATCAAATTAATAACTTTGCATAAAAACAGAAATGGAGAAGTCATTCCATGTCATTATGTCTTTATTCAACAAATAAAACACATATTGCATATTGAATCAGATGTCTGATGTCTCATTCTACTTTACAGATTTAATTTAAATTACATCATCCATATTGTTTTTTTCTAATAATGAGTATTTTAGCTATCATATGGTTTTGGCTAATGCCCCCTCTTTGTCTGTGTATGTATCAATAGTTCCCCCGGAGAACCCAGTCATCAGTGGAGGGCCGGTGGTGAGCCTCCGGGCTGGTGACCCCCTCAATCTGACCTGCCACGCTGACAACGCCAAGCCAGCAGCCTCAATCATCTGGATCCGCAACGGAGAGGTCCTTAACGGGGCCATGTACTCCAAGGTAAGCATAGAGGTGTGTGTCATAACAGGTATGCAAACCGTCTGGGGGACAGGGTGGGGTGGGACAGTGGGTGCTCCCCACTTTTTTTTTCATCAATTTTTTATTGTTTTCTTTAAACCTATCTTACCATAAAATTGCTTGCAGTATACACTGATAATACAAATGTAGATCAATGGCATTAATCAAATTAAATCATTCTACTTGTGAATGGGAACCGTTCCCTCCCTCCTACCCATCCCGCCGTATCACCTTAAGTCCAGTTCTTCATAAGAAGAAGTCAGTTCTTCATAAGAATCATTTTCCATTATGGTGTCGGTCCCATCAACACTTAGTCATCTTTATTTAATGGAACTCATAGTCCTGTAAAAAGGGGGTCAATATATTCCTAAAGCTTTGTAAGGAGCCTTTAAAGGTGTATCTAATTTTCTCAATGTCAAAAACGATTTCTGACATTTTCCCTTATTATTATAAAAACCACTGAGCCAGTGTCCATGAAATTCATTGGTAGGGTGGGGTATGGGTCAAGCAAAAGCCCATTAAATCTTAGTATGGATCCACATATATAGGTGGATTCAGGAAATTGTATAACTTTACCAAATATATACTGTATTGTTAAGAGTGAGATCAATATGCCACATTGTCTCTCATGTTGACCATTTATGACTTTAACATATTTCGTGACAAATAAATCATCAACATTGTTCGACTACTTTTATTATTAGTTTTATTTTTCTGTTAAAAAAGCCACACTACGTGTCGGACTGTTCGACTCTCTACTGAGTGCCATTCAAGTTATGAAAGTATCGGGAGACAGGGGAGAAGGGAAATGGCTGTGACTTTCTATTCGTGCTTGTCTTGCTGTGCTGAAAATAACTACTGCAGAAGTGCTAAACATCCATGAGACATCTCGGGGTGAGTCATCGGTGGGCGTTTTTCTAAGCATCCAGACTGCTTTTTCAAATTAAATCCCTTGAAAATCCATTTTGTGTTTTGATTACGGGAAAAGATGGCTGACCTTTTTTTGCCAGTTTGCAAATCAACTCAGACAAGCGGATGGAAAGATCACAGAACTGTCAGGGACTCGTTTCTCACTGGTGTTTTGATTTTCTTTTCTTTTTTTTTCTCTCTTCCGTCTCCCCAACCTTCACATTCTGTGCTGGAATCTGCCTCAACCTTTTCACGAAGGCACTGATTGTGTTCCTTCTTTTGATGCCACGGTACACAATAGGCACTGTTGACACCAGTCTGGTGTGGTGCTCACCTGACCCCAGAGACTCTTGGCTGAGTTTCATCCTGAAGGCTAATCATGCAGTCCACATTGTCATGTTCTATTTCCATTTAAAGAGAAGACATCAAGAGACCAGACACTTCAGAGCACTAACGCCCCACCCACCCCTGTGAGCATCCTCTCCCTCCGTGCACTGCCTCATCCCATTATCGGCTTTTTTTCTAAGAGCAGATAAATGCCATTGATTGGACTTGGGTACGGCACCAGGCCGATTTGAATAAAGTGATTGCTGGAGGTGCCGCTTGCTAATGGTGGGCGGAGAGCACACTTCCTGCCTTCACTTCCTCTCGGAGTGAAGGCAGATATGAGGACATTCTGTGCTGATAAGTGATGATGCTCACACGCCTGCACGGAGCCCAAGTGTGTCCCTCTTCCCTCTTATCTCTATTGCCTACCATTAAAAAGCAATGGGTTTGATTAAAGGAAGATGACTATTTTTGGGGTCTGAAGAGCAGTAGGGGGACGTTCTGTAAGCGTAATCATCTGCTCTGATGGTCTTCTCATACCACGAGGACGAAGGCAGCTAATGTGAGCAGATGTGGTGGAGGATTCGCAGAAATGGCTTTCTTGATGGTGTCACGTCTAATGACAGTTCTGACCCAAAGATAATTTCCCACCGAGGCCTCCAAAACCTCATCTCTGTGACCTCTTACAAAACTATTTATGAGACCAGCGGTTAAAGAGAAAGTTTATGATTAAAGACAGTTGGTTTTTGGTAATCAATCGTTAGGGGAAGCTTTCAACAAACAGAACTGGAACACCTTACGAACACCCAAAATAACGAAGTGGCAGAAGCTTATGACAGTAAGGTGACTGGTTCAAATATCAAGTGGAGCTGTGAAAATGTGGGCAGAGGATACTAATGAATAATGTTCTCTCATCCCTCCAACTCATCTCCCATCTGCTCCAGTGGAGCTGCTTAGTGGTAAACAGCAAAGGACTGTTTGTGATGTGCTGCCTCCAGGTCCAAGCTGTGGTTTTTGGCTTGTGCAAACTCGCTCTCTGTGTCAATTTTGCACTGGTATGGTACAGGAAATCATTTTAAAATACACAATACATTCCCCTCCCTGATGCGCTATACATTTTTTCTAAATGCTCTAGAGGCAAGCTGAGGGGTCTGGTGAGTTATCTCAATGTTAGAAGTCAAAAAAATAAATACGTTAATAACATTTTTATGAGCTGTTCTTGATAGTAAGAGCAGAATAGAGATTTTTCTTTTGTCTTTGCTATTTAACATCAGGTAATATTACTTAAGATGACAGTGTTTCTGTTGATTGATATCATGTTCAGCAGAAAAAAATAATTATCCTCCTTCCAACCCAAGTTTCCTCCATTTTCCTCCATTTTTCTTTTCCTAGAGTTCAAATCTGCTGCCTTTTCCGCTCCTCGTTTTTATTCTTCTTCTTCTCCCATCCATCATCTGAGGTCTTGTATAATTAAACCACTTTGAATTGTCACCCTCGCATTCAAAGATGAATTGGGTAGTAAAATGTTTACAAAGTAACCAGTAACCAATTAAAATTTGAATGGCCGATAAATGTGGAGTTTGTTCTTTCATTATGGGTAAGGTGTACCTTTCCCAGCAGTTGAGCAGAATATTTAGTGAAAAGCTCCTTTATATCCAAGACTGAAGTTCTCAAAAGGTATTGGTTATAATTGACCTCGTTTTTCAGCATCAAAATTAAAGGTGTCCTGTGAAATATTGCTTTTTACAACTTTTCAAATCATCCTTTCAGGGTGGGTATGAGATGAGTTCAACAGAAGAAATGTATGTAACCTCACTTACCTTGTTAAATGGTATATTTTCACTTCTTCATAAATATATAGTACAATGTTAAAGCATTTAAAGAACTATTGCATGGTCTAGAATTACAAATGGTTGGCTACATTTCATCCAGAGATACATTTGGTATCAGATCAGAGGCATGCTGGATGGGTTGGAATAAAAGTAATTCATTAATTATTAGTTTTTGCTTACTTTGTAAATTGAGCACCATTCCTTGGAGGCTTCTTTCCCCCTACATCCTCTATTACTGACCCAATATAATCTTTCCATGACATGCCTGCATGGTCTTATGGGTAATTTACATCTCTTAAATTGCTTCCTTGTTTTAATTTTGAATAGAAATTAATAATTAAGTTATTAAAGATAATATGAGTTAATGTTTCCATTAACTTCTATATTGACCAAATTAGACCATTAAAGATACCTGAAACAACAGTAAATATGTGTATAAAACTAATTAGGTTCCTTGCAAGTATTTTTTATTTTTATTTTTATTTTATTTTAGTCTCATCCAGCATTCTGTCATGATTCATCAGTTCTTCATGATTTCATGATTAAGTAGACTGATAGTGTATTATATAGCCTACATGATATAGCATGGTTCACAGCAGTTCTCAAGACATTACAGTCAGGCATTACATGAGTACAGAGTACCAGGATGCACCAGTACAAAATATAATTAACATAATTAAGATTTTCTGAAAATCCATGCATGCACAAAAGTGCAGAAAAGTTTCAATTAAACCCTAAAAGTAGCAAAGAAAAACATCATTAAATTATTAAATAAGAAACCCTGGTTCGAATCTGCAGGTTTACTGCATTAGAGTTTACTGTTGTAACCATTAAATCAGCCTGTGAGACATGATCACCAGACAAAAATAAGCCTTTTCATTCCTTTCACAACGCAGGCAGCCTCTGTAATTTTCCATTTCAGATCTATTGAATTTCTATAGGGACTCTGAAATGCATGAAATCCGTAAGACTAACAGACATTCCATAAGAGTTGACATGTTATTATTTTCACAAGAGCTCAGAGGGTACATGCAGTATAAGGTTGACAGCCGGCTATTTGCTGGTGGTAATTCTTAGTCTGTTGGATTTTAAAACTGCACAAATTATTTACAAAGCAAAAAATAATTTACTTCCAAATAGTATACAGAAAATGTTTATAGACAGAGAGCGGGTTATGATTTAAACTTTGTGTTCATACCACCATGAAGAGTATGTGTATATCAGTTTGTTTGGAGCTGGAGCTAAAAGAAAAAAACTGTTTAAACAGACGGACAAAAATGATGGATGAGGATGATTTTTTTTTCTTCTTTTTGACACTGGGTGGATTTTTGGTTAAACTAAGAAATAAACCAACCAGTTAGTTTATTTCTAATTCAATCAACAAGATATGACATCTGACAGCTTTTCCTTAGCCAGGTTTATTTGATTTGATTTGTGCAGTATATATTGATCATCCTTTTTATGATGTTTTTTATTCATTTTCTCCTTTTCTACTCGTGTCATGGTGGTAATTTACAGTGTGGGCTGAATAAGAAGTATAGAGCCTATAGTCCAGTAGTTCCATACTGCTACCTTGATATACTGTATAAATAAAGGTTAAATAAAAAAAATATATTATTGCTATTGAAGTGTTTGCTATATTTCAAAGTCCATCATGGTCCTTTTGAGATCAGGCTTTAGAAGGACTTACTGTCTACCCAACCCCTATGCAGTGGTTTAGTCTAAGTACGGTGGGACCAAAATTGGTTGCCTATATAAAACTGATTAGAACCACATTTTTTCTATGTAGAATTACTACCTGTAATGCTACAGCACCTTAAATGATGGTAGAATACGTATTTAAAATAGATAGATAGATAGATAGACTATCATGACAAGGAGATTATCAAATTTAATTTAATAGACTATGCATTTGGTCCAGCTGCTTTTTGAAACGTGTCTTTTACAGACAAGCCACCCTCTTGTTAGCTTAGAGCTCGGCTTGGCAGTTGCAGGAGTAAATTGCATGTTTGCAGGCTGAGAGATTGTTTAACCACTGTGCTGTTTTTGGTGCAAAACAAGACAATCTATCACAAAATATACGCCACACTGGCAAAAAGTATAAACCCACAAAATAATACAGAACATTGTGGTTGGTGGAGGAAGTTATAAACAAGCACGACCCAAACGAGGATAAAAAGCCAGCAAATATTAGACCTCAATTTAACAATTTGCCAAAAAGAGCAGGCCCCTGATGCACAGTTCCTGCTACTGTTTGTTAAGGCATTCATCAACTTGATAAGCAATAGGCTGGCGTGTAGCTGTGTATCTTTGTCTCCTTTACCCGCAAGTGCTCGGAAATCAACTGATGGAGCTTTTAATGCACGTGGAATAAAGCAACGCTTTCCATCTCTGCCGTGTTACTTCTGTCATTTCTCTCTTAGCATGGTTAAAAGTGTTTTTCTCACAGGCTCCAGGCACTGATATGAAAATGTATCAGTTTATGTGGCATGGTGTTGAATTCAAAGCAGATGCCAGCTAACACCCCCCCTCCTAAGATTAATGACTTCAGACAGGTCCAGAGCTATGAGGGAAACAATCCCGCTTATGTCACAAAGGATATTACACTGACATATGCCGAGTCTGACAGCTGATGTGTTCTGCTTTAGAACTGACATACACAGCCATGAATTTCATCACATGCTCTTCACAAGTGGACTTAGCAGAAACATGTATGGCATCTATGATAGCCTCTACTTATAAAGTGCTAACAGATACACAGACAATACATGCCTCTCTTCAGTGTAATAATAGAGATGCTCTAATGTGCCAGAAGAGGTACCTTGAGGTAGATTCATTCTTAAATGCATACTTGAAAGTTCAGTGACACCAATTATTAAACCTTATTCAGAATAAGGCATGCTTAAATCAAACGGAGAGCACATGCTTAGATTGCAGTCTTATTTGAAAAGAAACCTTTGCCTTAAAGCAGATAATGGGGGAGATAATTACTACTGGTTTGTACAATGACAATGAGCTTTAGTTTGACTCACCCACTGATAAAATGGGTAGTGATTATGGTGGTTGAAATATACTGAGCAACAGTAAAAACGCATACTTTTGTTTCATGCTGTCCTGTTCATATGAAATATCCAAGGCAAATTATGGTTGACACATCTTTATTCACACTTTAACGGGGCAGAAAAAGATGTTTTGTGCAGATTAGTGGTTGTTGCCTTTGTGTGTACAAGTCAAAAAGTGTGGATGGTGACACAGAGAACAACAACAGTCAGTGCCGTGTGGGACCACCTCCAGCATTTATCACTCCTTTACACCTCCTGAATGGTTAAGACGTCAATCTGGACTTGTAGGATGGCAGCTATTCCTCTTGCAGTGCTGTGACAAATTGTTCATATGTTGCTGGAGCAGGATCTCTCCGTCTCACCCGGTGATCCAGAACATCCCACAGATGCTCTATTAGGTTGAGATCTGGTGAAGATGCTGGTCAAGGAAGGACAGCGACATTGTTCTGGTCCAGGTAGGCTCCTCCTGACAGACATCAGCCACATGTGGTCTGGCATTGTCATACATGAAGGTGATGCCTGATTGCTCTATCCTGGGAATGACATGTGGACCTACGACTGTATCTCGGTAACAGATAGCTGTCCGTGTACCGTGGATGTGGACCAGGTCTGACCGCCATCCATTAGCAATGGCTCCCCACATCATGACAACACCGCCAAAACGGTCCACTTCCTGGATGTATGTGGCAGGATAGCGTTCCCCACGGTGACGATACACCTATGACCATCAGCTCTGTGTTAAAGTAGTTAACATATAGTTGAAGCTATATGTTTAAACCTATTGTACATAAGTGAAGAAGAACTCAGGTGTCATATTGACCCTGAAGTTTGATATGAATCTATTTCTTGCTCTGGGTTGTGCTTTAAGAATCCAAATAAAGGAAATATCTGTAAATTAATCAATAGATTTGAGGCTAATCCAAAGATAGAAGCACAGGAAAGTCCAATGTGAGCCTCCTCTGGTCAACATGTTTGATATGCTTCACTATAGCAGGATCTTATTTTCTTCAGGAACACAAAGCATCAGCCTCCTTCAAAGACATTGCAGGAAAATGCATCTTGACTTTGTGGTTGACCACACTGAGCCCTGTTGCCCATGCAATTTGTTCTAGTCAGTGACTTTGTTCTGCCCCGCTTTGGTTAACTTAGACTCCCAGAGCCCCCCCCTTCGCGATTTGGGGAGAGTGAGAACTACCGAGCGCTACCAACCGATTCCAGATGGCTTCCACAATGTAGGGCTCAGAGGATGAACAGTGAAAAGAAGATTGATTTCTTTTGTGGAGTATGACAAGCCGTGCACTAGAGCGCAGCTCTCCAGATGCACAAAAGAGGTTCAAAAACATACTTTTATTTTTTCATATCAATCAACTTTGCAGCAAAACTGCAGGCCTGAGCGTTTTGATGGCTGCTCTCTGGTCCCCCTTGAGATAAGATGTGTGTATTCATAAATAGGTTCAGCTTTCAATCCTTGGATTAAGGCTATTGGAGATCCAATTCAATAAGACATCATCTAAAGTTTGGGCGCACCTACCAAAGTCAAAATATTGATCATGAAACTCAAAAATCCAAGGTTTGAGCATGGATCCATCAGACTAACCACCCCGACTCGGTATAGATTCAGAGGCCTAAAATATCTACAGTGCTGCCTGCACTGCTATTCTCAAATTAATTCAGCTTTCCTTCACTCTTTGCAGACCTTGCTCCGGGATGGCAGGAGAGAAACCACGGTGAGCACCCTCTACCTATCGCCTTCCAACATCGAGACGGGTCAGCAGATCATCTGCAAGGCCTCCAACAAAGCAGTTCCCAACGGCAAGGAGACCAGTGTCACGATTGACATTCAACGTAAGCATAGCACTCCCCCCCCCTGTCTCTCCATTTCTTTTATTTCAGGGATTCTCTCTTCCCTCCTCCACTTTAGTCTTTTCAAGTCGTTACGGATCGGTACAAATGGCAGAAAAAAAGTCTGCTTGTGACTTACATTACTCAGTATTTGAGATGTTTGTCACATGTAGAGGCGTGAAAATGTCAAACAGGCACATTTAACTAACTCTGTAAACATCTAGGATTCATTTTAGGCTCTGATGAATACGTATAATTGTTTTCCATTCTGTTTTCATACCATGTACAGTAGGTGGGTGGATAGATTGATGATGCATCCCCTTTTTTTCTGTTTTTTTTGCTACGATGAAATATGAAAAGAGCTGTCCATTTAAAATGAATGGGATCGTCGTTTTTTTGTGGTCCAACTACCTGCCAGCTGTGACACTACGCACACCATCTCCACCTCTTTTATTTCCCCGCTCATGCCATCAATCTCTCTGATGAGCGCATGCATAAGTCCTTCAATAAGAAAGGCAAAGTAAGCCCAGCGTGTAAAACACATTCAGCTTCGATTGTCAGGGAATCTTTTTCTCTTTTTTTTTCGACCAAGAACCATTGACAGTAAGAGACGGGCTCTGAACAAAGGGATTTCACATCACTCACAGCCCCTTCAACACCATTAAGTATGACTAATAAACCAGAAAATGCAATTTAGAGAGCCGATATGACTGACGGCTTCATTCTTTTCATTATGTACACCATAAGAGGCAAGCATGGCGAGAGTGGGCAAGGCACGATCAGGCCAGCTCAGGCGCAGGAGTGAAAATGATTAACAGTTGTTAGTGTTCGCAACCTTTGCAGTTTGTCCTCGTCATTTTTCGCAACGCAGTCAGAGAAGGAAGTCTGCCCACATGTAAACTGATTTGTCACCATGTATAATGATGCATCTGTGATGAATGCTCGCCATTCCTTGCTTCTGAGAGTAAGGCTTAACCCTGAAGAAGGGGTGCAGCAGATCTCTAATTAGCATTCCAAAAATGTACTCTCCACACAATTAAAGCTCATGACAACATTTTTCACAGTGTGAGATCAAACTGAGCGACAGGAGAGACTAATTTTTCGACATTCAGATTGTCTCCCACAAGGCTTAGCCTCTCTCTCTCCCCCTCACTCCCCCCTGCTCCGACTTGACAGGTAAAGTGCTCGACACTGTTCAGCAGAGCCTCCAGAGTTTGAGCTAAGATCCACATCCAAATTAAGCCGCTCCTTAAATGAAAAAAAAAGCTGTAATTGAACTTTGATTCATTTGCGTTGGGTATCAATTTGCTTAATTTCAGTGCTGCCTAATTCGATTACAAGATTCTTGGCTCAACAACAGCATCTTAGACACAGCTTGTATTTAAAAAGAAAAATCTTATCTGGGCTTTGAGAAAAATGCTGAAGTGCAAAGGTGCTCTGCATACATATGCAGTAAACACTAAATACACGCCTTCTGTAGAGAGATGTCATTATGTATGCAAAATTCAGTTGCATTTAATGAATTGTATCTTGTGAAGGAAGCTCTGCAGAGTTGAGTTTCAGTGTTTGCTCACATGCATGTTTATTTGCGCTGCCAGGATCAACTGATAAAATCCAATTAACTATTATTTGGAGAATTGAACTTTTTTTTACTATTGGAAATCTGTAAAACCACTCCAACATGAATGCACCACATGTTGTAAGACGGTGACGAGAGAGTGTAGCACCCAGTGTTTCTGGAACAATAAAAACAGGTGCCGGATGAATAAATGATGGGACCCTGGCAGTGGAAGATGAAACTTGACCTTCATTTCTCTGAGGACCAGACACCGGATAGGTCTGGCCTTTGTGATTGCTCCTCCACAGAGGGTGGTGTGGTAGGACAACCCGTTAAATGTTGATGGGAAGCTGCCGTTCGCAGAGGAGAGGAGACGACACGCAAAGCTGTGTTTCCATATCAGAAGCTGGATCCTTCCAGATATGACACAGATGAGCCCTGAAAGAATCCGAAGGCCAAATCATACTGTCTAGACAGTTCAATCATTTGTGTACAGTAGCAGTAGTCTGGTGCTCTGTCCTAAATTGCATACTTTTCTTAGTATACACATGTAATCTACATTTTGTAAGTATATTAGTCGTCATTGCTTAACAATGATCGTGTTCCCTTACAAGTTACTAATTCATTAATGACAATACCATAAAAATAAACACAAATCCACGAATTACTGTCAGACATAAGAAATATTCCAGAGCATGTATTACCTCTTTTGTGGAGCTGCACCTCTATGTCCTCAGCCCGTTATAATACTCTCTTTTGTGAGCCTTTCTCAAAGAGCTCAATGTCAGCTTGTAAAATAAATGCAACACTTGACCATCTCTTCTATTGTGCTCGCCCTCTATTCTACAGCAGGAACCAAGAATGTCTCATCATTTAACAATACTCGTTCATAATTGTTGGCATTTGTCGAACGTTTCTTGAAGAAATAGGTGGCCAGAAGCCAGGTCAGCCCTTGTAGATAATATCTTCAGCATGTATTTGTCTTCTTAAAGTTGAATATCATCAAGCATTGCCAAATTTCCCTGTAGCTCCTGAACTTTGGGTGCTGCTTCTTTTTGGTAAACTTGGACTAATGCCATTCATTTTCACATAATCGTTGCTGAAAATGTAGATGTTCTCATACAGTGATGGGCTTTCACTGTTAATGAGGCTGTAATTTAGTCCTAACACATGCCCACCTTTTGTCAAAACAAGAGGAAACCTGCAATATTGTACAGCAATGACATGTCTGTGTTTTCTGTGATTACCCAAGGTGCACAGCAAAATGCTGTTTTCTTCTGTGCATCTACACTCTCGACTCAAGAGGAGTGTGCCAATGAAAATGTGAATTCATCACTGGTACTGCCAAAAACAATATTACCACTGAAAAGCCCTGACAAACAATGACAAGTCTCTTAATGTTAGCAGTTTAAGTCCCTGGGACTCACACAGAACCTGCTACACATACACTAAACATGAAAAATTAGCCTCCACATTAAGAATGATCAGCGTTATTGGCCATTTGCCAAATTAAGAGAGTACATTTAGATCGTTAAAGGTAATAGCATTTCCTGAAATGACTTGTAAATTTTAAAATGTTTTATTTTGGGAGGAGATTAAAGCAGGAAGTTGTCCACACCTACACAACATCAAAATAATCATCATTGGTTTCTGTGTTGTTGTTGTTTTTTTAATTAATTCCTTTTCACATTCCTTCACATGTCATGCAATAGTGGGTCTTACAAGTGGGACCACACTGTAAAATGTTCCTCTGTAAAATTACAGTAATTAACTTTGCCAGCAAAGTCCTTTATTCCTTACAGTTTCTTACTGTGTTTTAGAATTAGGATGTTATTGAGCAACCTCTGGGAGAAATTGTGGTGCTCAGTATCTTGTTCAATATCTACTTCGACATGTAGACTGCAGGGGCCTGGGTTCGGACCACTGACTTCCCAATAACCTACTTCTACTACTACAATTATTCACTACTAGTATTTATCTATCCAAAAAAAATCTAAATTTCCTTTAGGATCAATAAAGTATTTATGTCTATCGATCTATCTATCTATCTATTTAATAATAATAATAATAATTTATGATTTTCTGAGGGAGAATAGAAATGGTGACTCATGTTACTAAATGGAGGTTGTCTTATCGATGCATCTGTGACAAAAGTCTAAGCCGGTGATAGTTTGTTAGTTTTCATTATATTAACATTTGCTGCCCCTTGGATCTATGGATAGTTTTACCACATTTTTGGCCAGGAGTATGAAACTGCATCCCAACTGCGCTCAGTTTATCTTGCTAAAAATCATACTTGGATAAATTTTTTTAAAGCATGTACTGTTAGGTGACATGTGTTGACAGTGTTGTGATTTTCATCTTCTAGTACCATTTTATTAGATATCTGGAATCATGAATTTATAGCTATCCTAATCAAGGTTAATTCCCTTCAAATATTGGTCCGTATTTTTTACGCTCAGAGATCTAATTAATATTGATGCTCTCATCTGACTTTCACTGAGACAGCAAATAAACATCTTTCTCCAAGTGGTTGTTGATTTCCATAATGTCCATTTAGCATTTACACTCTTGGAAAACATGCTGGTAGTTCCTATTTCATTAGTCTCAGTCCCCAATTTTCAGAATCAAAACTCTAATTTATTTTTTCTGCCCAGAGTTATATAATTTACCATATTGGTGAGATAATATTAATGGCAACAGAATTAATTAAAGTCTTCTGTGCCGGTTCGCCCTTCTCAACATTTCGTATTCCACTCACCTCGAAGCCTAGCTGCCCCTTTTCTCTCCGCTCCGTCCTTACAGCAAACCAAATGAGAGTAATCTAAACACAATCCGGCACATTGCTTTACAGCTTAAACCAGCCCGACTCCAATGCATTTCACAACATTATTTTCTTTTATCATCACTTTAATGCTCACGATTTACATCCACCTCAGCAATTTCCATTCCCACACAAGTTCACAGAGAGTTATCTGACCTAGGGTTAGACAAATTAGCATCTAAATACAGAATGTACTGGTGATGTTGCCAAAATGAGATGGATTTAGAGCCAATAGAGGTGATTCAGAAGCCTGCTAGACTGCTGACTTCAGTTGTCCATACCAGTCCATTAGCAGACTGTAATTATTTGATAGCAGAGGGGTGGCTACCCCCTGATACTGTTTTCTCCATGCAGCATGACTTAACTTGCATTATGCTCTTTGGGCTTTAATCAGTAAACTCCCTCCACCCCCCTGGCATAAAAGGACTGTGGTGGAATATGATACTGATGCCACAGTTTCATGTCCCACTGAATCCCCCCCACTCATCACACGGCTTAAAAATATTCCTCAAATATTTTCCAGTCCAGCTGGATATCTGCAGAGCATTGCCCCACATACAGCAGAAACGCACACTTTCGAAACACGTTGTTGGGAATGAACGCGCTTGGGGACGAGCGAAGCCAAGGTTCTCTGTGTGTTTGCATTGCAAACAGGCTGAGCCATGTGGGAGGAAAATGAATGCCATTTGTTGGGACTAATTAATAAAGAACATGCAGATGTGCAATTGAGGAGGATTTGTTTTTGGTTGCAGCTACATGCTCTCCCTGCTTAATCAAGCAGATGATGGCAAATTCATCTGAAGGCAGATGACAGACGACGGAATTTGAAAGTGAGTCGGAAAGAGTTGGAGTCAGTAAAACACTTTCTGTACATTAGATTAAAGTGGATTATCTCATGTGATTTTATATAATATATTTTATTACACAGCTCTAAATATCAACCAAATTCTCCAAACTATCATTTGATTGATACTCATGCACATATTTAGACACTAACAGATAAGCAGCTATATGAACGGCAGAACATCTGGCTTCATTTGAACAAACTAAATTCTTCGCTTTTCCACATTTGAGTGTCTCATAATCAATATGCCGGGCCTCAGGTTCTCAGCCTGTCTGTTCTCGCCTCAGCCGTCCAGCCATACGACGGCGTGGCCATATTGTTAAGGCTTTAAGTCGCGAGCAAACATCCTCCCCGTATTTCAGAGGCGGCCGACTCTCCTGGAGTTTGAGGCTGGTCCTGTTGGAGAACAGCTGTCTACAGTGACCCAGAGAGATTGGAAACTGAGCTTTAAGAAAAGGGAAAAAAAACAATTTATGTTGGCACTATCTCCAGGAAACAGAGAGAAGTTGGAACATTGTTCCAAAAACACCATCTGGTCCTCACTTTGAACTAACCGATCAAAAGCTGTCGGCCAACTATAACACTACCTCCCCATTCATCCTGCTGTTTTCACTGGAGCTGTGATCAGTCCCACTACACCCCCCCTCCATGCATCCATCCATCCATCCATCCCTCCTCGTCTCTGCTTCTCACGACTACTCTCCTGACGAGTCTGAGGAATTAACAGTCTTGCATATTGATGCGGCGTTGTGTGATGCCTCAAAAGCATTCGCTCATGAATTTATACATCAAAGTGGCAATTGGACTGTTATTAAGTAGCTGTCTGTCAAAACCGAAGGGTCAACGATGAAGTGATTGTCCCTGATTAACACCCTGGGCCATTGATAGCTCTTGCAGCCGTGGCTGTCTTTGCTTTCGGTTCTTCAGGGGGGGGATGGAACAATGTTGCTGGCCTGCCCTGCATAAAGTTATCATACCTGTCTGAGAGAGTCTTTTATAAGGGATGATCGGACCTCAATTATTTGAAAAGTGCAAAAAATTAGTTGCCAGATTGACAGTAATGGGCATTTGTATCCTGCAAAAGTCTCTCAGCAGTAAGACCAGAGAAAAATGTAGGCATGATGAAAGGTACATTACAGGAGACATTTCTACAATTAGCTTTTTATACATAGACTGTCTACTAGCTCAGACAAAGAGCCACTCTTTTCCTATGTCTGCCTCTTTCTCTTACTTCCCAGCTTCTTGCTGGATTTCATAACCACCTCCACCAAAGCCACATCTTTCGTTTTGCCCCTGAGGTTTCCTGCGTCTCACACATTTATCCACGCAATTAACCGCTCGCGACGCTAAAAACTCTTACCGGACAGTTAACACTGCTGCTCCAGGCGTAGATGAAAGGTTTCCTCTTTTATTATGGGGCCCACACGCCTGTTCATGTGTACACACATCCGCCTCAAACATGTTCCTACACATTCAGGTCATACACAGTTTTTCTGCTCATTACCTGGAGACGGTGGCTGGTTCTGCGGGTCCCTCAGTCGTCTACGGTCCGCAGTGTTGTTGTTTTCGTGGCTCACCTTGGGAAAACTGGCACAGGTGGAATATGTGGATTTGAAGGTGGTGGATTGGTTGGTGGGGTATGGAGGGGGGCAACTGTCTAGGAGGAAAATAAGTCGGCTGATGGGTAATACGGTGCGTGTGAGTAGGAAGAAATATAGCACCTGAACCAACCCCCTCTCTGGGGCTTTGTGGCAGCTGAGCCAGCCCAGAGCATCTGCACAGCCACAGGGTAAAAAAGCAGTTTTCCTATACTCCATGCCACACACACACACACACGCACACGCACACACACACAGTATCACTTCACTGTACACAGTGTTGTTTGGCTTCATTACAGCCGTGCTTTCATGCTTCTTTAATTCTGTGTGGATCTCCATGCTCACCACTGTTTTCATCCACATCCAAACACAGTCCCTCGTTAGTACATTAGCATTATGGAACACAGACCAGAAAGCATTACTACACCTTTGAAACCCAGAACCAGATCTCCCCCCCACATGTGACTAATCTATTACCCATGATGCCTCATCAGTGGCACATGGCTATGGCACGCAGGAGGCTGAGTTTGTGGAGGTAGCGTTTCAGGAAGCAGTTACCTTCCTATGCTTATGGCACATAACTCCTTTGGCACAGCAGGTGTTTTTTTCCAGTATTAATACATATGCATTACCAATACCTTAGAAAGTACTACAGTATTTTTCCAGTATGTGTTAAATATGTCATATTAGTCAGTAGAGCACAAAAATGAACATTTAAACTCTCTAACTCTTAACCGGTGTATATGATCTGTACTAATAAGGATCTATTTATCCACTTCGTCGTCCACATCTCTAGGTCAGTTTGATCAATTTTCCTTGCTGCATTTGGAGCTTTCATCAAAATATTCCCAGCCTCTTGTTTAGAAACCCTGACAAATAGCTTCACCCGCTTGAAATTCACTCTCTGAGCCTGCGTGGTAAATACTTTGTTTGTTTCACACGGGACGGGATTGATATGGAAATGAACACGTATCTTCAAAAAGAATCCCACCTTTGTCAATTAGGATAAATTAAGTTGTTTAAAGACTTTGCATAATCTGTATACTTGTTATTCTGAGAACTGTTGCACTAATTGCACTGTGTCACTGAGGTTGTTCATTGTTTTAATTGCAGTGGATTGCACTGCTGACTGTTTGCTGTTTTCAAATGACTATTTACTGAAACTCATTATCAAGTCAAGTTTTCCTTTGATTTGTTAAAATACACTATAATGGGGCTAATGAACACATGGGAGTTAAAAATAGCATGTTCTCTCCCACACCTGTGAAATACTTTACAGTGTTTTGCAGCAATTGGGCCTGGACCCCAGGTGGGTGGTGGGAACATAACAAATAGGGCATCATATTGTTCAGGAGTAACTGCCTATTATTGTGAAGACAATGCTGCCACAAGCTGTGAAGAGTTGTCACAACTGCTCTGCCACAGCGCATTGTGAGATAATCTGAGAATAAAGACGGATACCTTGTGATTTTAAATTCAGCATATTTGCCCGAGGTTCTGTGAGTGTGGTACAGCCACATAAAAGACTAAATCAGTTTTTGATCACATGAAGAAGAAAAGCATTTGGAAAGTATTAGTAGCTTTTTGTAAAAAATGGGATTTTATTTAGCATATTGGTGTGTTTGGCTGTTTTCTTCTTTCCTCTCTGCAGATTTGTGACATCTTTTGTTTCTGACTCTGATGCTGCGTTTACACCGAACGCGACGCAAAGTTTTTCGTGCGGTGCGAATACATACAAAGTCAATGGAAAGGCACGAGGAGGCTGGAGTAGAATGGTGCGGCACCAGTGGCGGATCTAGAATTTTTCTAAATCAGGGGCCATAGAAGGGCCACATTTTTTACAGAGGGGCCAACTATATGTCCAATATTCATGCACATTTCATTATTCAGTAAGATGTATACACAGAATGTTTCACTAGTCATTCATTGTCTGCTGTTGGCTCCATAGCTTTTAGTAAAGACACACATAATTGAATATATTATGCAAATTGTGCCTTTTTCAAGCACATTTTGTTCATCAAAAAAGTTTAACAATTATTGAATTTTAAACTAGGATGCATAAATAAATACAAAAACATAAGACACTTTTTTCCAATTATGTAATACATCAAATATTTTTTTTTTAAAGTTTTTTTTACATTAAAGAAAAATACTTACATACTATATTACAGCATACACAACAGTTTAGAGCAGAAAAACTTGACACAGTCAAGTATTCAGGTTGTAAACAAACAGAAAAAAAAGACAGACAAGTGACAGGACAGGGGCACTTCAGGGGCCAATCAAATTTCAGCACTGGCTGGCCCCTGGATCCGCCCCTGTGCGACGCAAATGAAATATTTCAACCCGAGCGAGATATTCGCGTGACGCTGTGGCGCGAAAGCCTATCAGTGTTGAGATCCTCCTGGAGACATTTGCGTTAGTAAAGCAAGTAAACTTTGTAGGTATCTTTTCCAAAGGAGAGGGTCACTCGTGCAAATCGAATGATCCTGCGTTGACATTCACGCGAGTAGAGCGACGTGAAAATTCGCTCTGCGTTCGGTGTGAACGCAGCATTGGTGTCGACAACATACAGTAGCGTTTCAGTCTCACAGTTCACAACAGAATGTTGGATGATGCTGCTACCTCTGTAATTGGATGCATTTGTGTCTGTATGTTTGTTTGTTTTTTTTAGATCTACCACTTGTCAATCTCACGGTGGAGCCTCAGCCTGTTCTCGAGGGCAACCTTGTGAAATTCCACTGCTCTGCAAAGGCCAACCCTCCGGTCACGCTCTACAGGTGAGACCATAAAAAGAAGCGTTGCTATAGAGAGCATACAAAAACAGTGGCGATTGCACGCGACACGAGTGCTACAGCGAGGTGAAACAGAATGAAAACGGGGTATAATTAACTTTAAATAAGGTATTTCAAATCAATATTGCTGGGCGATGATGCATTTTCGCCTGAACTCAATTCAACACTTCATTATTGATCGTATTAATCAATAACAGATGCAGTGACACCGACAGATCTGCCCACACTTAAAAACGAAGAAGAGAAAAAGCAATGAAACACTGTCATGCTGAAAAACAGTATTGAATACACACTTAGGAAAAATCATATGGGAAATCATGTTCCACCAGGTTGCAGCAAAAGAAAAAGAAAAAAAAAAGGTGTTTTGTTGCCTCGCTGTTTGATTTGTGGTTTTATCATCTCCCTTTAGCATTAAATGTCTATCAGTGTGTTGGAGGAAAGCTGGAAACATAATGTGAATGACATTTGATGAAGCTGTCAAGGCTGCTGCTTTTGTGAGATTAGGTTGAGCCACACTATATAACAGGAAGGCAGGCTTTCCCCTGAGGCATCTGCTGGTGTTTTTTTTTTTTATCTGCGTTATATGCAGAAGAGGCCAAAATTGTTTTATTGTGTTTGTTTTTTTTAATGACTCAAATGTCTCCAGATTATAATAGAACATATGCATCATTATAAGGAAGGATTGAAACATAAATCTAGATCTCAACTCTCAGAAGAGAGCTAAATTCAGGTGCACATAACTGAGATGCCAAGTCTAACTATGAGGAGGATTTTTAAGTTCTTTTTAAAACAAACTGTGTCAAAGGCATCTCATATATGTACAGTGAAGTGGGGTGAGGGATGTTTCTGAGAGGTGTGGAACAGAGATTAGTGATTAGAACCCTTTTTCTGAAGTTTCAAAGACTACAGAAATCAATAGAACAACTCCAGAACATCCAGAAGTTGGACCAGAACTAGACATGTGATGACATCACTCCTGTCTTAGCCTCCTTGCACTGGCTCCCAGTATGTTTAAGAATAGATTCAAGATTTTACTGATTACTTTTAAGACCATTCATGGCCTCTCTCCTAGCTATATGTCTGCCTTTTTAGTCCCAAGGTCCTCAGACTGATGACTTTTTATAAATATGTGTATTTTTAAATTATTTCTAACCTTTCTATATTGGTTGTATTATTTTGCTGCCCTTGTGAAGCACTTTGTAAGACGTAAATAAAGATTACTACTATTACAGATTGAAGACGTTCTTCAGAATATTTGGGAAACTGCCTCATAAATAAAGCAGTTTAAGAACAAGAAAGTGAAGGTTCTTCAGTGGCCGGCGTTTCTAAAGGAATGGAATGACTTAAGGAATCTTCTTTGCATTCTTCGAACATAACTGAACCAATCCCACCTTTATTTCTGTGTTAAAAGGCATTTCAAACTGAACTATTTCAGGTTTTTATGTGAATGCTTTCTGAATGCTTTTCTTTACTGTACAATAAAACTCCTTCACATCTTTCAGCGCGTTAAATAGTTGTTTACATGTTTGTCAATTTCATCCTGCAGCTCACCCTCCTCGTCTCTTTCTGTACGTTGTTCTGTACATTTCCTTATTGTCAAATGTTTTCAAAAGCACCTATTGCTACATTTTTCTATAAAGTTAGTCAGGGAAATATTGTGTTTATGGCAAACTTTGTGATTTCCTGCATTAAAGGTAGACGTACTGCATCCCCAACACACACTTTGCTGTACATCCAGTGCTCTGCTGCCTGCTCAGACACAACACTGGCACTGCAAATAAACAGCAAAAACTGCTGCATCATTCAGAAGATACACAAATCCTTTAAAACTAGGCTTGTATTGAAATAATTACAGTGAAATTATTTATTAACGGTTCATTCAAACACACAAAACTGTTTCAAATTGTTCTTGTTTCAAATCATGATTTGATGAACAAAGCAGCTTCACACCCCAATGAAAATACTATTTTGGATTAAATACAATTTAACAATTATCTAGCATATCCACAAAAAAAGGGGGGGGGGGGAAGACAATAAAATAAAAAGAAATATTCCTTTTGAAATGCAAACCAACATCTCATCAAGGAGCAGTTTTGCTAACCTTAATATTCAATTCTTCAACATTATCTTAAGCTGCATCAAAACCTTATCAATCGGCCCTTCATCAGTTTCACTTGTTAGAATCAATTTTGCATTTTTAATTGTGACGAAGCAACAAAACGAACATTAATACTTCTCATAAAAACTTGCACGGCCACCGAGAGATGCAATGCTAAAGTAATTTGTCAAGAGATAGTTTTCTGTGTGGGCGGCTTTAAAAAGCCAGTAAAAATAAACAGAATGAAATCAATAGCAAAGGGAATAGGCTGGCTCTGAATCTTGTAATGGTACTGGGAAATGAAATGGATGTACAACACACTCAGAGGTGGCAAAACAGAGATGTTGCCTTTTTGATGGATTCTGCCCTTTTGCAAAAGAAAAGCAGGAGGGAGGGCAGCGATATTGTGGGAAACAAGGTTTGTATTTGATTGTGTAGGTGCACAGCATAGACAGGATGTCTATCGCGCCACAAAAGGGGATTTTACCTCTATTGTTATGAGACTGGATCAATGCTAGAATCAGAGTTCTCTCCGGGGGTATCGGGGGCTGAGATGCAGTGGCTGTTTGGATGACTTTTTTTTTTGTCTTTTAGCTCGAGAAGCTGCAGAATGAAAAAAAAGGTTGGAGGTTGAATTTTTCCCTTTGTGTAATTTATTTCTTTAATTTTTTTTTTCCTCTTCTCTCTCCCATTTTCCTGGCTGTCTGGCTCTCTGTCATTGATAAAACCCACTGTAGGATTCAATAATATCCACACAGCCTAATAACTTTTGATACTTCAAGGTTATACGCTCCACCGGTTCTCCTGTTTCATGGTCTCATTTAGATTTATCTGCAATTTATACAAGTGCTTCAGAACTCCCGTGCATCATTGGAGTTCAGGACATGGTAGACGGGGGATTTCGGGGCCTCATAATGCTTGCCTGAGAGATTTCAACTAGGGATGCCCCCCACCCCCCCCTACCAATCCTCTCTCTAGAGAGCAATATCACAGATAGCAGGAATCTGGTCAAGCAGTGTGGGGCTATTTTTCAGTGCTAATACACTCTGTCTACCCCAGATCAGATACGGCACAAGGACAGAGTAGTTCTTAGACAGATGGCCTCTTTTCCATCCTCAAGAGACCCATCCATTCTCAATGTGCACTGCACCACTTTGCTTTACTCCAACTCAGTGGACACTTGAGACACAGAGCCAAGATAGTGGGGCCACTAGTCAAAGGCAATGTGCTTTTTCGCTGGCTGCAATCCCTCGTGATTGGCACACTGATTCAATAAATGGAAATGGAAATAAGCCAAATTTATTGGTTAAAGAAGAAAGGAATCAGGGGATTGGGGAGGGCTAGGTGTGGAGGCGGGGTTTGAAAGTGAAGATGAAAGTGGCGCTGCTGGTGTGGATGATGTAAAGAGTAACAGGCGTGTGTCACAGCCGGCACTCAGGGAATCAACGCTCTCCGAGAAGGAAAGACAAGTGGGTCGGAACATCTTTATTGCTGTTTATAATAGTAGAAGGGCTAACTGGCATATAGCGCAATCACTCAACTGCGCTCTGGTGAGTATGCAGAGGGTTTTCTCAGATCCAAATAAGAACCCACCAGAGAGAGAGAGGAGGAAAAAGAATAACAAACAAAGCAAATCAGGTCCCTCGTCTGCACATACAGCCATGCACAGTGACAACACAACCCCCTCCTTTGAATGGCACTGCAGCAAATAGCATCCCAATCCTCTTCACACTTATATTTTCTGTCTTTTTTTTTGTCATGACTGGGTTGTTTGTTTGCTTTTGAATGACACCACAATCACCACAAATCCCTTCTTTCCAAACCTTGGAAAGGTTAGGAAAGGTTAGCTAATTGATACATGCCTGTTGTGGACAACGCAGCTATTTTCTCACCAGGTTCTTACGTCTACGTTAGCTGAAGCAAAACACTAAACAAGTATAGTGTCATTATACAAGTGTGGCTCAGTGTGTGACACCGCTATGACTGGTAAAAGGCACGGCAAACTGTGATGATTGGACAAAATTGCAAGGCTGTGCAGAATTCCTGGGTATTGGTTGAATTTGCTTTAATTGTTGCGATCGCGACATCGTGAAATCCTGGAGGGACTGTAATTGGTTCCGTAAACAGCATTATTCCAAATGCACAAACCAGTAGGGTGGAATTTACCCTGAAGAGGTAAAAAAATCTTTAATAACCACAGAAAATGTAGCTGAAAAGTTCAGGAAAAAAATGTAATATATGTCTCCGAAAAGCTCATTATTCATGGCCTTTCACGATTATTCCTAACTTTCTGATTTAATGGCATACCAGTAGTCCACATGACACCTTTTCAATTGAATAGCATACAGGATATACATATAATTATGTATAATATGGACATATAGGTGCATAATTTACTTCAAGCCTTGGCTGAATATAAAATAGCTGGATCATTTGTGCATCTGTCAGAATCGTATCGTGCTATTACTAAAACCATGTATTCTATTGAGAATTCATTACTTACAGTATCCATCTAAGTGAGGATGGAAGTGCACTCTGTTTAACCATGCTGATAATAACTGTGGGGCCTGATTTACTGCGATGCTGATGGCACAGATACCCGACTAATTTAATTTTTCACCGTTTTAATCACAGCAAATACAAAACTCTTCCCCTCGTCCACATCCCCTCCGTCCTCTGTTTCCATAAACAGCAGACCTGTTTATCTGTTTAGCAGTTGGCTGAAAGACCCAAACACACACACACACACACACACACACACACACACTCCCAGTCTAGTGTAGAGGATTCACACCCTTTATCTGAATCAAATCCCTGAATAGGACACAGCCGTGTAAAGTGAGCCATTGAGTAAGCTCGCGCCCCCCTCTAACCTCCCAAAGGGAATGCAGGTGTTTGTGTTACGCTGGACCAGCAATGTTTAGACATGAGTCTTGGACAAGACCCAGCACCCCCAACAAAGCTCCCATGCTCCCTGAGGATGACGCATGCAGTCCCTGCCCCCCCTTTCCGACGCCGTCGAAGGCTCTCAAATCTGGCAGCCGCAACCTCCACTCTAGAGCCACCGGTGCTTACGATGGTATAACGTCTACAGCGTGAGCTGGAGGAGATGGGGAGATAGATGCACACATGCATCCTTGTTGTTTTACCACCATCTTCACCGGTGTATGGTAGACGAAGCTCTCGTAGATGCCCCTGTCGTACTTCTGGAGCTTTTGATCATATCACATCATCTTCATCAGCAGTGTCTTAAAAATGCATATCTTTAAGATTCTCGTTTGGGTTCTTTTCTCAGCACTTCTTATTTGTCATGCGATCAAAAGCTCACCGCAGAAAACCTTTATTAAAGGTTATTTCGTCAGCTGCTGTTTGCAGAAGAGGGAACAGGGTCAGGGATCATCTTTATTGTTGTTGTGATCATCATTGTCATAGTTGTCATCGTCCTCATTACCGTCCTCGCTGTGGTAACCAGTGTAATTAATATCATCCTCATTAGCATCCTCACTGTTATCATCATAGGGAGCAGCGGCAGTTAAAAACATCCATAATGATATTCACATTCAGAGACACTCTCCTATGAATGGTCATCACCATTAATATGCATTATTATGCCTTTCACATTCTGTTAATCTTTTATTATGTAGCTACACATGATTTCCTGCGCTCATCAGATTTAATGTTTGGTGAATGAGACAATGAGACTTTGCAGAAATAAAGTGTGCAGACTCTATTCTGCCCCCAAGCCTATCGGGTACACATCTGTTCATACTTGCTGACACACACAGACACCATATAAGTGCAATTATTATTGGATCAGACGGGCCAAAAATACCTGTCTGTCCTATTTTCAACTTTTTTTTGGAAACACAGGTGTTAGAGAGCTCTTCGTGCATCCTTGCCACCAAACTGCCAAAAGATTGTACTGTTGGAGAAAAGGCGCACGAAAATCCCATGAAGCCCAATTAGAATCCTGCTTCACTTCACTTACTGATCAAATGAGGTAATCTGTTCTCATTTAAATTATAGCGTTTCAGTCAAGCACGGGCATGGAAAACAAATGGGTTCCCTATCCTGTGAAAACTGCTCCTGGAACTGGCAGGAATATGAAATGGAAACAGGTCCTGTTCAATTCTGTTGTTTTTGTTTCCATTTGCCATATCAGCATGCAGCCACATCTCCTTTGTGGAGATGTTTAGATGCATTATGCATCGCCTGTCCCGCAACACGGTCCAAAATTCCCTAAAGAGACCCAACACATCCACAGATGCCTTCGCTTCACTTTTATAAATGGGCCTCGCCACGCAGAGCGAAACGCCGCCACTCGTGACATCCTAAAAATCCCACCTATGCATGTGTCGGTGTTACTGTCACAGTTACTGTCATTCAGAAACACAAACAGATGTTCTTTGTGTGATACCGCGTCAATTTATTAACATCAGCTGTTGTGTGTAATACAGAATGTGTCAAGCAACGTCTTCATATGTGGAGAGAAACCCATTTATCATTCCGTGAATTGTTTTTCTTAGCTGGCACTCTGTGCTGCTCTCTGCCTAGCGTAATAAGGAACGTGCTGTCTGCTCCAAGTCGCCAGGGAGCTTGTCACAGCATGGAGGGCTGCCACAAAAATATGCTGAAGCCAGCACAGAAAATCTGGCCCACATTGATGATTTATTCACAGAAAAAAAGAATGCTATTGACATAAAGAGGTGTGCAAACTCGCCTTAATACCTTTTCCTTCAATTTGTGTCTGTGTCTTACAAACTCTCCTCCCTGTGCCGTTCTCATCCTCTCACCAGGTGGGCCAAAGGGGGGAGTATAATCAAGGAGGTCTCTGGAGACACATATGAGGTTATTGTGGACCACTCCTTCTTCACAGAACCGGTTTCCTGCGAGGTTACCAACCCCCTTGGCAGCACCAACGTCAGCCGCAACGTTGACGTCTACTGTGAGTGTCTAACTGCATGATTTTCAATCGCGCGCAAGCAAAGTCATTTTGCATCGTTGTGAAAGTTTCCTGCAGTTTCTTTGGCACAGAGTTCCAGGAGCTGGTGCCGTCACAGCTTGATGCTCGACTACGGTTGAATCGTAGGTAGTCAATGATGTTTATTTCCACAGTTGGTCCTCGTATGGCTGCAGAGCCTCAGTCCTTGCAGGTGGACCTCGGATCCGATGCTGTTTTCAACTGCGCCTGGACTGGAAATCCCTCTCTTACTATTGTGTGGATGAAAAGGGGATCTGGAGTGGTGAGTACTTCGATTTGTACATCTGAAGAAAGAAAAAAACTGTTTCATACTCTATAAAAACGTCCTTTTCACCAACAAAAGCCTGCATTTGGAGCTTTCTCAAATCGAGAAATATCGAATAAACCTTATATTTTTGATGATATTACAGTCCCAGCCTTGAGGTGACCTGCCCTTACATGAGATCTATCGATTTGATCTGAAATTCATACTCATTCCACCTTTCCTCTTAGTCAACATTAAAGGCCAGAGCCAAACCTTTTTCTCCACTGAGCTCAGACCCTGATTTGGAGTTAAATAATTGAGTAGAGGTGCCCTTTAAGGTATAAAATGCTCCATGTGCTGCCTTTCTTTTTTTCCTCCATTGTGCTTCCTGGTTGCTGCTTCAAATGCAAGAGGTGTATTTGCTGTCATGGCAGCTGATGATCTTTGACTTTTTTGTTGCAGGTTCTTAGCAACGAGAACCTCCTGACACTGAAATCCGTGAGACAGGAGGATGCTGGAAAATATGTTTGCCGTGCTGTCGTCCCGCGTGTAGGAGCAGGAGAGAAGGAGGTTTCACTCACTGTCAATGGTAAGCTCTATTATTTATACTGTGTGTCTAACATGCAAATATGCCCGATGCCAATACCAGATGCAACGTTGTCACATGCATGCACAAATGCAAGCTCCAATGTTGCAATCCGGGGTCAACGGTGACGAGAGGAAAGCAATTTGTCACAGGAGTCAGTATTCCGCTTCCTCTGTTTACAAAAGCCTTCCGCTTGGAGATTATAGCGAATTCTTGCAGGCGCAGTTAATTCTACATGGCAGGTATAGAAACAAATTACAAGCCCTGACAAACACACACAGGATGTGCCACATATTGAGCCCATGCAAATTAATTTTCCTGACATAGGTAATATGTGATAAAACAGAGCCGTTTCATTAACTGTGATCACGGCGAACCCTTTTAAATGTAAAAAATCAGTAAACATACACTCACTCGGTGTTTCCAAGATACTGCTGCACATTTCAAAAGCAGGTGAAATGTACTTAAATGCTAATTCTATCCCGCATGAGTCACAGAGAAGCTGCCTTTTCTGAGGCACTGACTGACTAATGAATACCCGCCTTGGTGGGAGACCTGGCAACTCTCAAACAAATGACTTCATTATCAGTACTTGATATTCAGGGAGCATGCTTCAGTGTGGCAGAGTTGTGGAATTTACATGTCTCTTATTTTCTCCATGTCCATCGGAAAGAAACAGGGGCCAAGAAGTAAAGAAGGGGGAAAAACAAGAGAGGGTTTAAAGACGCTGCAGAGATTATGTTGAGTTCATGCTGCCGACAGTGTCTCACTACACATTTCCAAAGCTAACAAAAGAGTTTGCCTGTAAGCAACGCTGGTGCTGATTTGGGGATGAAGATACAGTACATCAAGTAGCAAACAGCATGTGTGTGTGAGTGTCTGTGTAAAGATTTTCTTTTCGAAACCCCAACACTGGCTTTGCATATCAGAGAGAGGGATACCAGTATTCCCTCCAGCACAAGATCAGAACCATTCCTCTCTATGAACTGAAATGAGCCCCCTCCCTCTCAACCAGGAATTCAGTTTGAATCAAAGCGAAAGAAGCGAGAGGGAAAATCATGATTAATTCTATTGTCTTCCATTCTGTTGATAGCAACCAATGCTGGCATCCTTTCTGCAGCCTTAATATGTAAACAGAATGCTTAATATCCAATTTACTTTGATGCATCTCTTTCCCGTGTAACTATTGAGATTGCATTGCCTTCGAAAATGATGCCACGAGAGAGAGAGAGAGAGAGAAGATGGATTGTTTCAATAAAGATTATAACACATAAACAATTCTGAGCACAGTGGGAAACATACAACAAAGCTGAAATGGCATGTTTATTTAGTCTCTGCAGTCTTCATTCAGGCAAGGTCTGGATGTCTTCTATTCCTTCTATTTGTGTAGATTCCTCCGCTCCTCTTCTCCATCGCGCATCTCCCCACCTGAGTTTGTATTTGACATTCAAAAACCTCTTTCCTTTTTACCCTTCTGAATAATTGAAATTCATCTTCTTCTTTTTTTTTCCAAAACACATGAGAAGTCATTTCATACCTGGTCCTCGAGGCAAATCAGATTGTCAGAGTTGTGAAAGTGCAAACGCTGTGGTTGACATGGTGGAGTGTGTGTGTGTGTGTGTGTGTGTGTGTGTGTGTGTGTGTTTGTTGCTCTCTCCTGAGGTTCATTGATTGTCCTATGCCACTGTCTAATTACAGATGAATGTGAGCGCTCCTTACCTATCCTAGGCCTATATTTTAATCAGGAGAGCCTAGTGGTTGAAGTAAATAAGAATGTTTATTCCATCAAATGATATGTGATGATTAGTATATTGGAAAGTCTTTGGTGTCAGAAAGTCTTTGACGCTTAGACTCCTCAGTGAGATTGAGATCGAAGAGCATCTGTCCTGAGCAGCAGCAAGATATATATCCCCCCCCCCTTGGAGTCAAGACACTGGCGGTGGTGGCTGATGACCCTGTTGAATCTGATGAATGATGAAGTTGGTGAATCTTGAAGTCTCGGCAGTGATGGGGAGTTGGGCGGTGAGCAAAACAGCAGCATGAAAGAACTAGAGAAACGGAGGGAGTAGTATTTAAAAAGACGGCAGCAAGATGATAGGCTGACAATGAAGGTGTGTCGCTATGCTATTGGATAGATGTGACCGGCTGATGAGAACAGCCGATAACTCAATTGACGGCCTGACTGAACTTATGGCCAAAATCACTCCCAGTCTGTAGGACTCCATTGATGCTGACAATAGATAATTAACATAGCAGATGAGCAAGTTTTTTGGGGGGTGACCAGGATACAGTAAATACCAGGCAAAGCTGTGCACACGTAGACTATAGTCATGACACGCCGGCATCTGCAGGGAAAACAAACCGCAAAGAAACATTCAAATGTGCAGCAGCCTTTTCCCCCCCGATTCCTTCATGCCGTCATTTAAATTACATGTGTTTATAATTTGCCATTCCCTCTGTCTGCATCTCTTTTCTGCCATTATGTGTCACCGGCTCCCACTGTGGCATACCACATAGACATGAGGATTCCTGCTTTCCCTGGGGAAGAATGTAATTTAATTATAATCAAACAGCTAGCACGGGAGGCAGTTTGTGTTTAAGTCACTAATGGATACATATTGCTTACTCTAGTCAAACATTTTCAGAACCGTAAGCTCCTCGGCATTTCATATGTGGCCATCAAGCGGCTACATGCATGAAGAGGAGCTGTGCACATCCATGCGTGGGATTATTTATATGGCATACAATATATATGCATGGCTTTTTCCACCGCCAGGCAGAAGTTGGAATTGAGAGAAGTTATCAGGCATGCTTGAAAGGATTTAGTTTGTGTATACTTAAGGGCCACATATTCACGCAATGCACATTAATTAATGTATCCACAAGTGTGAGTAGATCTGTGCAGCCATTTGTTTTTATGTGTGAGTGTGTCTTTTTGGGAAAAGCAGTATGTATAATGACACATGCACAGGACTTGGGCAGCCTAGGGAGTGGGAGCCCATTACCACAGTAAGGAAGAGGGAGGGCCAGAGAATCCCACAATATCCCACAGAGCTCTGGGTATAGATCTATTTTTTCTCTCCACTGTTTCTCATTCTAGACAGCCTTTATGTGTCCAGTTAATTAGCATTCCATCCTCCTTTTAACTGGAAATAAAATTGTATCACAAAGAAAAGTGCAACTTAATGAAGGAGAAAACTGCATTAAAGATACAGAACATTTTATCTGACCAGATGAATTCAAGCATAAGATTTGATCTGCCGCATATTCTCGTCACGTCTCAGACACTTTTTTTTTTTTTTTTTACATGAAAAAAAATATTCTTCATTGGTTGCCTGTTAAAAAAGCTACATGTAGGGTGAAGTTTTTTTTAATTGGAGTTCTAGGACTGTTCCAAAGCTTCGAAACTTGAAGCTTCTACCATCGCAGCGGTAATCGACATCTAAATGAGGAAAAAGCCTGGAATTCAGGACAACTCCTGTTTGTTTTTTTTGTTGTTGGTGGGGTTTTTTTGGGGGGGGGGGATTTTAGGTTTGTTCACAGGGGATCGTATGATTTCTGGAGCACAACAGCTTTACGGTCAACAGCTCTAAAGTGTCCTCTGTCTGTCTGTCTATGGGGCCATAATGGTGGAGAAATCCTCCTTGTTGGTGCGTCCAATAAGGAGGAGACACAGGCTATAAATACACAGCTAACACAGAAGTAGTTTTTACAGATATTAATCAGGTTTCAGATTGGTTAAATAATAAAAGAAATTCATAAAATAAACAAAGACATTCATAAAAAATGAGGAAAAATCTTTAAACTATATTAACTAATTGCATTCCTATTTATTTTTTTTATACGTTTTCATAGCATGTTCTTGTGTTTAGCAAGAACTAATAAGAGTCATTGTCAAGTAATCTCACCTCCATTCTCAACATGATGTTTCCCAATTCTTCAGGAACGCTAATTTTATTTATTTATATAAAATAGACAGTTGTTTACATGTATAACATCAGAAAGATCTTTTTTTTCTTAGGCAAATCCATATTTTTTTGTATGTTTTTATTAATGTGACCCAACCTCAAAGCCTCAAGGCTGTTTCCAAATTCTGACTTTAATCACGTTTTCAGCACCCTTCAAAAGTTGGAACAGTGTATAAAAAAAGCTAATTGTGGCCAGGGAATGAAATGATGAGTGTTTTTCAACCGTGCCATCTGTCCTGAGTTATGACTGTAAATGTATTTCAGTGTGAAGCTCAGGCTGCAAGCAGGGAAAAGAGACGGGAAAGGAAACTACATTCTGGTCCCTGATGTAAAGACGTCTTGAGCCAAATCAGGCAAATGCAGAGAGGCTGTCAAAGCATCCGGGGCAGTAATGTGTTGTATTCCTATAGAGATTAAATGTGATGACTGGCTGACCAATTAAAGATGAAGATGAAATAATTTGTGATTGCTGCTCCTCATCACATTAATTGAATATTTTGCAGATGAAATAAAACAGCAGAAAGATTACCTTAATATTTGCTATAGGCTATAGATAACAAGCCCCTTATTAACAATGTAGTCAAACACTTGTAACATACATTTGTGTGCAGATAAATGTGTTACACAAGGTATATGTATCTCCATTTAAACTGCACTCTATGGAAAAATCCATTATCAGAGTTTTTGCATCTCTGTAAATATACATTGATCATTTAATTTGAGCACAAATTCTAATCAAAAATACTAAGAATAAGAAATTACCCTGGTTGGTTGCTTCGACATACATAATCTCCTCATCGTGGATTTCTCCCAGAGGAAAAGATGGCCACTGATGACCACACAAGACAGACACTCCCTCTTTTCATCACGTCGAAGTTGAGAGGAAATCTCAAACTCCATGCTCAAAAGCCCAAACCTCCGTTTAAGAAGGAGGTGTAAGCCCTGGCCTTTAGACGCCCATGCTGATATTGTGTAATCAGATTGCTATGTCCACTCCAGCGTTAACACCTCCTCAAACGAAGGAGCAAAACATTACTCCCAACATTTTGATCACCTCTCCTGCTGCTATGCTATACAACGCTGATGTTGTAGGTCCACCCACCTCCCGACTACCAACGCACTTGTACTCTGATCGCATGCACTGATCTGTGTAGGAAACTCACACACACATAGTTTCAACCCAGGCTGAGCCAGTGAGATAAAGCTTTCTAATTATCTACCTCATTTGCAGCTCTGATCCATACAATAGATCCTTCCCAGTCACCATCGCTGGTCTTTTGCAGCTTGGAACTGATCTTATTCTCACAGTTGCAGCTCAAACAAAGCACAAACTTACATTAGACAAGACATCTAATATGTCCTTATATGAATTATAACATATACATACCATGCTAATATTGTCAGTCCTTGTTGGCAAACCAGAGATAAACAGAAACAGCTTTCAAAAAAAAAATTTAAAAATTTTTTTTTTCTTCTTAAATTGTGTGGAGCATTCATTTTGCAGCGATAGCAGCCTTTCCTCCAGTAGCATACCAAGACACCATCTGGCATGGTCTCATTAAAATGCTAATTCATTTTAATAAGAGACAGGTAATAAACTGCAATCATGTATCGTCAGAAAGATGGCAGAGAGCGGTGGTTTGAGGGAAGTTGGAGGAGAATCCAGTTGTCTCGCTAATCAAGAAGGTGCCTCGCTTGCCACCCCTTAGACCCACAATCTTAACCTTCGCCATCACAGGAGACGCGCTCAATGTTGGATTTGAACAGCTTTTACGAGGGCCTTGTAAAAAATGAAAAACCTTCCCTTGTGTTGTTTATGCGGGAGAATCTCTAATCTAAGAATCTGAAAAAAGACGATTATGTCTGTTTGTGTATAACTTTAAAGGCTACAATGCGTCTCGAGGCTCGAATGAATGAATTGAAAGCCTTTTGTGAAGATGTCTAAATTTGACATCTCTGAGACGATCGATCAATCAGAGCCAA